>JAAVTG010000672.1:0-600000 GCA_011947345.1 Phytophthora quininea
AACTGCCATATTGAATCTGAGAAGTATGGGTTTCTTATATAGGATAAGTATATGTTCTAATATCAAGATTATTTTCATTTTCACACGTCAAGGAAGATGGAAGCGGCTACCGAGATGGTGCGTCTCTGTGGTGCCTCCTGTGGACACTCCGCCTCTAACGACTGCTGCAACTGCTTCTCTATGTCCACGACAGAGTCCGATTCTGCTGAAGAAGCTCAACGACGTGCTGAGCAGGTGGGAGACCATAACAACCATCTAATGCAGTCCCCCAAACGAGTACTAACCACTTTTACTGCAGATACGACGCGTTGGAGGCCATTTTGGTGTGCACATCGGAGGGTGTACCCCTCCTAAAGGTCAGTGTCTTTAAACGGCCACTGTTGACAGCGTTTGTAGTCTAATTCTACTCGGTACAGTGTCTGCGGAGGAGAAGTCGGAGCTGTCGTACGAGTACACGGAGACGGTGCTGCCCACGGTCTTTGCTGGAGCTGCGGAGCAGGTAGAAATTGGTCTAAGATGAAGGACGTTACGTCCAGTATAGTGACGAAACTTGCTGTAGGTTGGCAAGCTCAAATTCGGCGCCGTGCAGAGTGTGACTGCGTTCTTCGACGACATTGTGCTGATCCACATCAACCACGCGCCGCTCGTAATCACACTCGTGGCTCCCAACTCGCCACACATTGGCGCACTGCACGCTCTTGCCAGTGAGTTGCGTCCGACGCTCACTCCTCAAGAAATGCGTGGAAAGCGCTGACGTGCATTAGTTGGGAAGTGAGCGCTCCAGCTGGGGAATACAAAGCGAGCATCTATTTCAATGTTATTGCCGAGCTTGAATTCTACATTTTATCGGGATCTTCGTGAACAGCGACTTCGGAAATGTTTTTATTCGGACTGGACTCCCGACTCGACCGCCGTTGGGTCGAAGCCCTCTGTGGTTTGCCTGGATAGCTAGCAATCGCGATGGTAGGCGCACCTATTGCATCATGTTGTGCCTCTCTCGTTTCGATGTTAGACACCAGGTCGTCATCTGCCATGGCAGCATTTCTCATCGCTTGTAGTAGTAGTTCGCTGCCGTTAGATTCGCGAGATGGACTCTGACTGAGAGTACTGCTCGTTTCGGTACCGCTGCTAGCTGCAGAGAACGAATTTGGCCGGCTCATGGTCCGCAACCTCGTCTTAGTGTCCGAAACATAATCTTCCTCTACATCATTCATAAGTGGCATTTTTCGATGACTTCTTCGAGCTCCAAGCTGTCCGCCGAGAGCTTTTTAGTGCCCAGAATGTCCAGCTTAATGCACTGCCACTCTACACGCACAAAATTCCAGATGACTCGACGAGCAACTTCAGCCACTTGCGACACCAGTTTAAAGTGCACGCCTTGGTGCATCCAGTCCCACCACTTGGTCACCCACATAATTCGCAGCACGAAGTCTACCGCGATAACAACGTAGTAAATCTTCCGCGGTCGGTAGGTCAGCTGGTGACGCAAGAAGGCAACTCGTCGAGGTAATTTGGGCTGGCCGAGACCCCAGTCCATAATCACATCCCATAGGAACGAGTACATGGAGTTGAAGACTGCACACAACAAGAAGAAACTGCTCTGCTCAGGACGCGCGAGTCCCATCAGCATCGGATAAGCTCCCACAGAAATGACCAACAGACTAGAGCAGTACTTCATCGTGTTCAGCAGATGAAGAAAGCGATCGTTCATGCTCGTCGTCCGTTGAAACGAAATCAAACATTGCGTCGCTCGAATACTATAACAATAGCAAAATCTCTTAAGAAATCAAAGATCAATACACCAATAGCAACATCACTTACATGTACGGCGTGCTTGCTGCAAAGTAGGGCAGAGGAGACTCCTTCAGTTTGGAAATATACGCCTGTCGAAGGTCGTCCGATTCGTGTACGAAGCACATTATCAGCAGTAGCAGCGCAATACTCAAGTCCTGAATGAACTTGGACAGCGACGTCAGTCCGTCGGCGATGAACACTTCGATGAATGGCGTAGCATGTGCCGGCAATTGGAGCGAGAAGTACTGGAATGGCCACAGACAGCGCGCCAGTTTTCTCAGCAGGAACATGCGAAACTTGTAGTGCAGTACGTCCAGCGGACACAGTAGCATGGCGGCCGCCACCAGCACGTAGCCGAGCAGCAGCAGCTCCATGTGCATCTCGTCCACACCGAAGACCTCGCCACGTCTCGCTGCCTCCCCATTGAAGATCAGGAACTGCACCAGACACAGGAACAGCCCTGTTTTGAAGACGCCGCCGGCAGTGGGATTTCGTCCGCCCGCATGTCCATGACCCGGTCGAACTGTAGGCCATGGCGCTTGAAGACGAGCAGGTTGGCGGATAGACCCAACAGGAACGTGTTGACCGCCAGCGGCCCGCACACGAAGAACCACGTGTTGACACGGTACGGCGCCGGGAGCTGCTCCATCGCGAGCGAGAGACCCTACTGACGTGGTAGCGATCGCTAGGGTTCCGAAACGGATAAAACAAGATGGCAACAGATAGGAGGATGGCTACACGTGCGTGGCCTGCGACGTGTGGCAAACTGGCTTAGCATTCAGTATCGACCCGTTCAAAGGTAAGAGTTGTAAGCCAATTCTTTATATTTCGGCTAATGGCTCTCACTCGCGCACAGATCTCAGCGCACGGGTCAGCTTTGTAGACAGCATTGCCACGGGAACTACACCAACTACCCCAAAATCCAGACCAACAAGCAAACGCCAACACCATCGCCTTCAACCCCTATCCATCTCGATATGAACGAGTCTTCGCCACTGAATATCGCGATCGCTGGTGCTGCGACTGCTAGCAGCGTCATCAAACTCAGTACCCCGTAATTGCTTTCACGACGCCGAATTGCACAACCTTTTCCAAATCAACGAAGACTTTGCGAGGATTTTCCTTCAAACTTGAAAAGTATCTGGCCATGCAATCATCGCAGCAGCACCACCGACGGCTATGAGAACTCCACGATGCCATAACTTGTAGCGCCGGCTTCTTGATCTTGATCCCTGTGACTCGACTTCGAACCAACGTGGCAAGGCGGACATCGTCTTAGATTAACGCCACTGCCAACTGCAAACATCCCAACAACGGAACGATTGCGGCCAATGTAACAAGAGCACCGACGATAATAACCTTATCGGTCCTCTCAGATACCAGAACTGCAGCGATGGCCAAAGGAGTGTACAAGCCAATTCGAAGGGCGATCATGTCTTGCAATTGCAGCAGAGACAGCGATGGCTCCACCACGAGAACAGCCAAGCCAACTGGCACGAGATACACAAACAGCGCGGTCGAGCTGGCTAGCACTACCGTGGTCGTGAGGACTCCGCAAAGCGACATCAAAATCGTCAAGACGTGATACACAAGAGCAACACCCCACGATGTTGCCAGGGTAATCATCGCTGCTTGACTGCTACGACAGGAAAACTCCAATGAAGTGAATTCTCAAATTCTCAATAGTTCGTCGATGGGAAGCGACAAGCAAGTGTCATAAATCATTCGGAATTCTTGACTACTGGTCTCGTCGGCTATCGCCCGGACAAAACACAATACCAATTGACCAAACTGATTAACGCGCAAATATCGACGAGACTAGCTTTGCCGTGCAGCACAAAATCGCGCTGAAGCCGTTGAGTACGATACCTGGCACGCCTGCCGTGTTTCAGCGTGCTGTCGAGAGAGTTTCACGTGTGGTGGAAGTTTAGTAGGTCGCATCCACACGCATCTGCTGGTGCCAGAACAAGAGCAATGACCAAATTAAGCGCTCCAACACTTTCTTACAATAGAGGAATTAGATAATACATTAGCTTTCAATGCTACTCCCGAGTTGGACACTTTAATGTTTGAATAAACGAGCCAACCGAAGCGAAACCAAAACAATGTTCGTACTATCATGATCTCATGGTTTATGAGTCTCCACATGACCAGTTAGCCCACTCTGGCGCCTGGGATGTGTGAACCGGAGTAAAATTCTTCAAGCCGAATTTCGAAATTGCGCGATGGGTCTTCTCGCCCATTTTGAGGTCGTTTAACTTTCTTGTCGTGAACTACACCGTCGTGCCGATCTCCACAAAGTCGACCGTGTGTTCCATATCCGATGACGTTGCTTCGATGTCTGTATCACCCGCATCTCTCGCAATCGCCCACTTCATCGCCAAAGTCATCCGCACCAACAAGATCACCACTTTTTGCAGCCCAAGTACGCCGCAAATCCACATAAGCACCAGAACACCATTGTATTTGTTGACACTGTCGTGAACAAAAGTCGAGTGGATGTCACCTCCAATGAGGACCACAACAAACACGATCGGCACGATTATCGATAGAAAGACTATAACGGCACTGAACAAACCAGCAACAATCTTTGAACCAGCGTAGGCAAATAGTTCCCCATGAAATCCCGAACACCGGCGCCATACTGAATAAATCCCAATTGTCCTCCAGTAGGCTGTCGTCGTCAACATTGAGCTGATTGACCGCACTTCTGGGAAGGGCGCGTTTCACATAGTTGATAAGTCGGATGTCGAACTTGATCAGGCAGTGCACAGTATTAAGGTTAAGACATATGCAGACACCGAGCGCCATGAAGAAGCAATTTAAAGCATCGTGGTGCGTGAAGGTCAGGGATAGATAAACAGCAAAATACAAGACCATTGAAGCCAGCTCACATTTGTCAGGATAACTCGCTGGGAGCTTCGATCCCCTGACATGCTCCACAAGTTTGGCCAACCCAAACGGTATAATCCAGCACGGCGAAAACGCAACGTATGCCACCAAAGCCATTGCAGCAACCACACCAGTGCAGCCCAGCGGAATGTTACACAGGTGGAAGGCAAACAGAATCCCCACTCTCTTGGCCTTCTGCTTCAAAGTAGCCAGAAAAGTGTTCATCGTTCTTCCAGGTCACCTAGACGCCTTCGGAAGTAGCTTCTCAGTACGGTAGTCAAATTTCCAAATGACTGGACTACACCCAAACTGCTGAATGATGGGTATCAATCAAAAGTCGCGAGCAATTCTAGTATTCGGACCTGTTACCAAGATCCACCAACGTGTCCTTCCGTACTTGAATGCGTTTTCATTCCACTCGATAGCAGCGCTGTCTTGTGCCTTTATCGTTGCAGAGTAAGGTGCTATTTGCATCGATGTTGCCACTAGCAGTGGCCGTACAAGACTTTCCTTTGCATTGCCGAGCTGTGCTGCTCCACACGACGCTCCCATTTTGCAATCCCAGACCCCAATTGAGCACGACCCCTAGATTGTTCGAGCGCACTGGATGCTAAAAATTGCAGTTCGGATAATCCGTCACTCCGCAACAAGCTTCGTCCAGATCAAGACCACGATCAAGACAAGATGGAGGAACCTCCGCTGACGACTCCTCCCCACTACTGACCGTCACTGTCGTGTTCCGGTCCAGGAAAATCTTCGACAGCCTCGTCCTCGACAAAGTTACCTCCTTCTTGGACTCGGCCGTCGAGATGGCGCTCTGCGATGCCTGCAAGTTCGACTCGGTGGCTCTACTAGATCGCATCTGGAACAGCTGCACTCCCGAGTGAGCCATCCCCTGCTGATGCTGGTCCTGCCAACGGAGGACGATGGTCGAGACGGAAGTATCTCCGCACAGATCGCCACTACAACCGCTTCCAGTTCAGGCTCTCTATGGTGGAGGCAGTGAAGCACAAGGGGCTGGAAGTAACTCGGTGGCATTTAATCACTTCAGTGGCTGCATCGTGCCTTTTGGAGCTGTGCACAATGCTGCTGGAGACGGGAGATTGGACTTGTTGCGATTCTTTTGGAGCACGACGTTCGCGCTGGCAGCGGAGCTTTGGCCAGCAAACTCGACGATGAGCACAACAGCATAAACGTCGAGAAGGGACGGCACTTTATCCGGTGGGGTCGGCACGACTTGACTCGAGCTGTCGCGGGAAAGCAGCATGAAACAGTCTGGTGGTTGTACCAAAACACAAAAGCGCCACGTGACCTTCGAGATGCTCTGACCAAGGTACTGGCCAACGGAGACATTGTTCTACTAGATTGGTTGGTGGCTCACTATCGAACTCATGATGGAGTTTCACAAGAAGACGGCGAGCAGGATAACGATCGATAGGAGGTCCGAGTCCTTGAAATAGCTCAAGATGGCATTGGCATCCTCGGCCAGGACATCGCCGCCGGTGCAGTTGTCTTTGAAGAGGAGTCCTTCGTACTATTGAGGGCGGCTGATACTGGGCTTTACGTTGTACACCGGACCACCCCTCAAAGAGAACGAAATGTGTTGAGAGGTGAAAATGCCACAGAAATACTGCAAGGGGAGCCGCATAAATTCGCGCATCATGCGGGGTCTGGCGGTCATCTCAGCGCCCTGGAATGGCTGTACGAGAACGGCTTTTGCGAGGAGATCTTCAGCCGGAATTGTGGGACGTCGTTCATCATGGTGGGCTCGACATGGTGGAGTGGGCGATCAGTCACAACACGATGGAAGCGGGCCGAGCAATTGCCAAGGCTGTCAGCTTTGGCTGTCTGGATATACCAAAGCCGCTGTTTGAACGGTACTGGCAGCGTATCCGTTCACAGCCACTCTTCCCATTGACACAAAAGCCAGACTTGGAAGAAGTCTACCTCGAGGATGCGTCTTCTTGGATCTCGAAGGACGTTGTGGTTTCTGCGGTGACAAACGGAGGCCTTTTGGTTGTGAAGTGGCTCGTTGAGACGTTCAGTTCGGAAATCGACTCCGCCGTCTGGGGAAACTGCGACCTCATAGACATTGCCGCTACCCGTGGGTCCTTAGATGTGGTGAAGTACCTTCACGGACTTGATGCGAGGCAGTTGCGAAGTGCCAACAAACCAAGCAAGAAAAAGCACAAACAAGCAGACCCAATGGTCCGAGTTGGGGTATCGTGTACAACTGCCGCGATGGATGTCGCGGCAGCTAGAAATCACTTGGGTGTTGTGCAGTGGCTTCACGAGAATCGACCGGAAGGCTGCACGGTCGCAGGGATGGATCAAGCTGCCGAAAATGGGCATCTGGAAATGGTGCAGTGGCTGCACGCCAACCGAGTCGAGGGATGCACGTCAAGAGCCATAGACCTCGCAGCTTGGAACGGACATCTTGACATTGTCAAGTGGCTGCACGAAAATCACTGAGGGCTGCACGGAAATGGCGATGGAAGGTGCAGCGTGCTACGGTCACCTCGATGTCGTCCAGTGGTTGCATGCCAATCGGTCAGAAGGTGACTCTTACACCATGATGCACAACGCAGCTGGCCACGGCTGGCTAAAAGTTGTCGACTGGCTGGACAAGCACCGCCCGCAGTACATGTGCTGTTACAACGACCGTACCATGAATGGTACTGCTGCTTGTGGGCACTTCACGATGGTCGAGTGGCTGCACAAACATCGCTACGAAGGCTGCACGGTGTCCGCTATGGACAAAGCAAGTCGGGGTTGGAAAACTGCCTGCTTCGACGTCATCTTGTTCCTGCATTCGCAGCGTCGCGAAGGCTGCTCGGAAGAGGCATTTCGAAACACTCGCGAGTACAGTCCCTGGGTGAATCCCCACGAGCCATTCAGCGACCAGCCGTCGGATAACATCCACGACTGGCTGGTGGAGCACTACCCCAGCATGAGCCCACGAGCTTAATCCTGCTCGGTCTTCAACGCAACTTGTTGCAACTACATCGATGATACCCGCCCTGATTTTTCTCCAATGCGATTACGCTCCCCGGCTCATCTTTCCGACTTGCTTTCAGTATGCTGTGGGTTCGACAATCCAATTGCGATCTTCGTCTACTGGATCCACCACATCATTCCAACATTTGCGTTCTACTGCACACTCTACCTGCTCTACATCACCATGGGCCAAGCTGCGTCCACTGAATCCGAAGCCACGCCGCAGACGACGACCTCGACCACCCCGAAGACTCGCTGCTTGATGTGGAGCTGCAGATCGTGTCTGCCAAGGTAGAATACACTTTCAATCAACACACTCGATCTGTTTACCCTACTTACGTTCTACCTTCAGGACATTGCTGCTGGCGATATCTTAGAAGCGAAGGCTGCCCTTAATGGCCACTTGTCCTCCAGTGACGGCTACGTGATCATCGAAGTGGAAGGTCAGAAGGTTGCGTGGTAAGCAGAAGCACTCGTTCTACCTGTTCTACCTTTCCCCCTACTGACATTACCTTCTGCTGTAGGACTCGCCCTATCTTTGAGACCCTCGAGCCTGTGTGGAACGAGACCTTCTACTTCAAGAACGTCAACCCCAACGCTCTTTGCAAACTCTACCTTCTGGACAAGGACGTGGGCCAGGACGACCCGCTAGGAGAGGCTCAATTCAAGGCCGCCAACACGGACGGTGCTGAGAATTCGTTCGAGCTCCCCATTAAACGTGGAGATGAACGCTCCGGCTCCATCGCCGTCAAGGTCAAGTCTCACTCAGTTCCAGCTACTGCTGACGCCCATTTGATGCAGTACGGACCTGTGCACTACTCGGTGCACTCCAACTTCGTCACGGGTTTGATCACCGAGTCTGTGACTGACGACGACAAAATTCAGTCGCTGGCCTACCACGTGCAGCTGCACAACATCCAGGAGATCATGCCGCAAGATTTCGAGTGGAACAAGGAGCATACTCCCGTGCAGAAGATCTTCTCCCCAGACCATCCGGAGGCGCCTGTGCTGCGTAAAGCTATTCAGACAGAGCACGCGCTGATCTACAAGCACGACGCCGATACTGTCTACGGCGAGATGTCGAGTGCCGACGACTTTTTCAAGCTGGTGCACGAAGGCAGACGCCAAGACAAGCAGGTGCTGTTCACGTACGCGATCATCGGGACGGGCTGGTACTTCTCCGAGACGGGTGCGGCCTTCTTCAAGGACATGCTGTCCAAGCACATGCTGCACTGCGGCGCCCAGTTCTCGGTCAAGTATGCGGGCGAGTTCCACATCGACAAGGACGACGACGGCAAATTTACGCTGTGGATCGACAACAACAGCGGGACGTATGCGCCACCAAAGGAGGCGCTGCCTCAACTGCGAGCTCTGCTTGAGAACAACTTCCCGGTATTGCGATTAAAACCAGCGACCGTAAGGACCCGGGGCTCAAGGAAACACGCAAGGAAATCTTCGCTGCCTGGGAGTAAGCCAGCAAGAATTTAAACAGTTGAGGTCTATGATTTCGTTTTCGAGTGCCGTCTGTGCAGTTTCCACATCGCCTGGTAGTCGCTTTCGCCTTGCGCTACTTGTGGGGTTCGTATTGTGTTTTGTTTCGCATCCGTGCTCATTCTGCGATATCCTGTGCTGTCTCGATATCGAGGGCTGGGACTACTTGTTGGAGGTGACGTTAATGTCGGTGGTCGTGGAGACATCAACGTCAGTGCTGTTGCTCTACCACATCCAAGTACTGGGGTTTGATGAGCTGGCATTGTAGCAATCACTCCGTTGGGCTGGAAGGACCCACTCAGTTGCGATGCGCATGGTAGGGGTGACGAAACTCGAGGAGAAAGTCGTGGAGTTCCCCAGGCCACCGCTGATTCCTGAAGCCTTGGCGAGTTAGGACTCGTATGATGATCGGTAGTTGTTGGGGATACGCATTGTTCTCTCAGCTTGGTCTGAATTTGAGGGACTGGAGAGAATAGTCGCGTGATCGCTTCATGTTGTCCTTGCTGCTGATGTCGCTGCTGCTTCTTATCTTTGAGCCGTCGAGCTAGCTGCGTCGCTGGTAAAGGCTCCAAAATTCGAGACTGAGCCTCCTTGCAGTCCGTTCCAGTAGCGCTTGACGTCGTTGAAGTGTTTGGACGAGTCACAAGTTGCCACGGTTTGTCGAGTAGAAAATACGAAGCATTGCCTTGTTGGTGTTGCCTCTCAACCGTCTCCACATGCCAACGATGGCGTTCCAATAGCGAGTTCCGTGCACTCTGCAAGTTCGTCACTGCAAGTCGTCGCCATCCTCTCTCGGATAGCTCCAACATTTGCACCCGTGTCGAACACATGAATACAGTGTTGGAGAGGTCGTTGTTGGTGATACTAGCAACAACAGGTGCGTTTCCAGCAGTAGCTGCAGCGAAGGTGGCTGCAACGTAGTGCTGGGCTTTAGTGGGCGATGATTGAGCAGGAGGTGTCGACGCTGGAGGTGGCGAGGGTGAGGGCGGTCCCGCATTGGCGTTGGAAGGTGACGCAGTAGTTCCAGTAGTTGGAGTAATCGTTGATGTTGCAGTTGTTGTCGTCATGTTTGCACTGGCAATCGCGACCCCGAAGAATTCTTGCGGTCCTATGGTCGCTACACGAACCAGAACCTCCTTTGTCGCTGCTGGGTCCAATATTCCAGTTACCATACCCTCCGCAATAGGAACTTGTCGACGTAAGAAGACAGCCACTTCGCCACGTTTCACAATATAAAGCGTTCGTAGCTGCATAGGCTCTTGAAGGAAAATATGTCGTGGCTCATAGATTTGTTCCTGGAGATCGTGTGCCACTCGAATGCACTGTGCAAAGTCACTGTCGCGGAAAAAGCTAAGAGTAGCGAGGAATTCGGCCCGTTCGACCATCGCTTGTTGCACGGATACTCCTGGATGCAGAGCTGACAGTGCCTGCAGATGCGCACGCTCCAAAACTAATAGGTCAGCCTCGCATGCTGCCAAAGCTGTAGCTGATCGATGAAGACGCGTGACAAGTGATAACTCGCCAAACGAGTCCCCGGCTGAGAGTGTGGCAAGCACGTCGTAGTTCTTCACTGCGAGACCAGCCTGGTTCGAGTGGACGTCTTCGTTTACAATGCTGATGTTGCCACGCAGGATCAGAAAAGCACGACTCTCAATTTTACCCTGTCGGAACAAGAACTTGTCCTTTTGGATCGTAAAGAAGGTAGCAAACTTGGAGATCCCACGCGCAAGTGTAAGGCTGTCCATGTGGTCCGGTCGATCGAATTTGCCGATAAAATTCGTAGGTTCTAACAGGCGAGCTAGGAAGGTAATCTCGGGGAGCAATCGCTCTGCAGTGGGCAGCGATAGTACGCGTCGGGTTTCGGCACGGACAATACTAAGCGACGACGTTGGGGCGTCCCAAGCCACGCGGTCCGCCACGAAGGGAAATTCATCGGCTAGTGCTGGCTCTGCGTTCATTCGTCGTAGCAGATCGAGATACAGCGTTTTGCCTTCGAACTTCTGCATGAAAGCAGCTTTGAATTTCTTAACGAACATCTCGAGATGGCGAGAGACTAAAGGGTTTGCCAAGTGCAGGTTCCGAGTCTTCACTACAAGCGCCCATTCTTCTGCGAGTGACATGGCGAGGAGTGCCTCAGCATCTGCATCCACTCCACCAACGCCAAGTAATTGAGAAGCTCCAACGTATAGCTTGCGCGTGATCACCACACAAAGCACAGCACCCACAGCCACGACATGCGCTACTCGAGGCCGTCCCAGTATGCCCATCTCGCCAAATCCTTGATAAAGCGTCTTCCGAGCGACTACCGACGTCCTAACACCTCCATCTTCGTCCTCATCAACGAAACCAAAGTCATTCCCTTCAATTAGAGGTCGGTCGAAATCTCGTAAGGGTTCATCCAACACTACATCCACTTCACCTTCAGTTAAGATGAAATAGCGATCATCGTCCTTATCTCCTTGCTGGATAATTTTCGCTGCATCCTCGTAACGCTCAATAGTGCAGCGGTCCAGTAAATATTGTCTCTGTCGGGCTGAAAAGTGCTGGAACACCCGCTGCTTAGACACGACGTCGTGCATGCGGAGTAAGTGTCGACACAACATCAAATCGTGTAAAGGCGCCAGCAGTCGAGCAAAAGCCGCTTCAGGGAGCACGAAGCACGTCACAGAACCACTTGCCACTGCATTCAGCACCCGGTAGGCATCCCTTGCAGTAGCGTTTCCTCTCCAAAGTACTCGAGCTCTTCGTACTTTTGCAACTGAATTTCCATGTCTGCCTCGATCTGCGAACGGCGTTGAGTAGCTCGCCGAGAGAAGACCACGCTGGCCTGGTTGTCCATCGAGATCGTGCCCACCAACGCTCTCACGGTATTCAAGGCAGGAGATCGACGACGACGGGTAATCAACACTTTGCCTTCCTCAATCAGCAACAAATCACGCTCCGACTGCCCCTGTGAATAAATGTACTCGCCATCTCCATAAGTCTCTAGCGTCAAGGCACGGATCAACTCGCCTTCAGAGCACAGCTGCTGCTTGATCACCTGCGCGAAAAGAGGGATCCGGCGGATAAAGCGGCCCTTTCGAACGACCTCCGACGTCGACTGCGGATTGCCATCGTCATTTGACATTGCAGTCCTCGACCTGAAATTCGGCAGTCGTTTCTTCAGCAATCGTGCACAGCTATTGCTGGCTGTTGGGCTCAAATGTCATAAATTAATTGGTTCTAAGCTCCCTTACACTGTCTTGCCATCACGGGTCGGTTTGTGTTTCCTTCGTGTGCGAATCAATGGCGTCTCGAGTCTGCGCTGAGGGCTCATCGTCTTCAGCTTCTTGCGATGAAGGCTGGGGTTCTGGTGATGCCGAAGATACACTGTCCGTGACATCTTCGTCATCTAACGTCGGCATTGGTTGCTGCATTAGCTGCGGTGCGATGGATGATCGTAACTCGAAGGCGACTTCCATTGCAGTCGGACGTGCCGCAGGATCCAGACTCAAGCATCGCTGCGCAAGTGCCCGGATCGCTGGCGGACAATCGTCGCGGAAGTTCGGCAGCAGTTTTCCTTCTGAGACGAGATGAACGATCTGCATACTGCGCATCTTAGCATGGCGACTGAACCCGTACGGCAACGCACACGTATCGATCTCTGACAGGACTACACCGAACGAGAACAGATCGCTCTTCTCGTCGTACCTCTTTCCTTCCAGTACCTCGGGAGCACTCCACAAGATGGTGCCGATGCCATTGGTCATTGTATCCTCAACGGATCGTGTGCGACTGAGGCCAAAGTCGCTCAGTTTCGCACGTAATCGTCGGTCTACCAGCACGTTCTTCGACTTTAGATCTCGATGGATGACGATCGGCACCAAAGAGTGCAAGTAAACCAGCGCTTCGATGATGTCGCCGCAGAGTACGAGCTTCTCCCTGCTCCAACTCAGCTCTTTCTGTGCTGCAGGATGTGCCAGCAGACTCTCTAAATCACCACGTGGCATATATTCTGTCACTGCACACAGATGCAGCAAGGACTGCCAAGCGACGCCGCAGAACGCCACAATGCGCGGATGCGACAGCAACGAGGCCATCCTAATCTCCTCTGCAAACTGCTCCAACGCCTCCGGGTCTTCCCGCTTCGTGGGGAGCAACACTTTCATCGCCACGTAGCGTGTCTCATACTGACCCAGCCAAACCTCGCCACTACCTCCCTTGGCAAGCAGCCTCAAAAGTGTAGCTGTGCAAAGGAAATCCTCTTGGTCACAATCGCCGGGTCCGACACAAACCCACGCAAGATGGGGCTTTTCCGGCACAGCTGGTCGTTGGATAAGGTGATCTCTGCGCGTGTGGTTGCTACGAGCGCCGACGTGCCATGAATTCCTGGGTTCCGTCGACTCCGCGGCCGAGCTCCAAAGAAAACCTCCATAGGAGTGAGTCTCTCCTCGTCTACGATCCCTGCTGTAGCTAACGACGGAGGCAGTGGTCCCAGTAAACGTGTGGTGGGCGACCAACCACCGTCATCCCAAGACCCTTCCAGCACCATGCGGTCGTACGCATCCTGCAACCACGCTTTGGACCTGCACAGCCACCACACTGACGCTCCCAGCCCCACACAAATCAACATGGCCACTGCTAGCAAAACGATGGCCGTCGTCGAGAACGTATTCGGAGAGGGCACTGATTGCAGCTTCAGCCAGGCGTTCATCGCGGCCCCCTCTGTTGCAGGACACAAGTCGATCTCCATGTAGCTGCTGCTACTGCCGCTGACGCTTGCGTTACCGCTTCCACCGGACAAGACCGCGTCGTCTGCGATGCCTCTACAGGGCAAGATGAACTCTCCCTGGGAAGTACACGACGCGGTGCCTAGAAATGCCGCGTCGGTCAAATGCACGGCAAATAAGCTCTCACTGGCCGCCACGTCCACGCCTGTATGTCGTCTTAGTACTGGCTCGGGGACGGTCATACTACGACCGTCCTCGGCCCAGTAGACGCCTGAAAACTTGCCCTGCTGCGTCATCTTGGACGCGTACACGGCGCACCTGGTCAGCTCTCTCACGTGGGTTGTCGGACATCCGTCTGGAAGGAAGTGGCTGATGATGCCGCAGTCCTGCACCTGACAGTCCTGCGAGCTGTTCCCTAAAGTCTTAATTTCGGCCAGATCTGGTAGTAGGTCGCTCATGCTCTGACTGCAGGCTGTGTAGATCTGTACTAGCTGCAGTGTGTCGTCCGCAGCGGACCCAGAGCCGCCGGAGCTCCCTTCGGGGGACGCGAACACAAAGCCCGAGTCCCAGAGTAGCGCGCGCTGCATGAGCCCCGGCAGCTGGCTCCAGGACAGCGAGTACTTGCTGAGGCGGTTGGAGACGGCGCTCGGCAGTGCGCTGGAGCTGAGTGAGAGTCTGGACACGGACGTGCCGGAGCTGTCCAGTTCGTAGAGCCTGGCCACCAGGTCCCCGGCGGCGCGGCAGTCCCCGAGTAGCAGCAGCAGGATCAGAGAGAGCAGCGTCTGCTGCCAGTGCAGCCGCCGCCGGTAGCGCGACAGCAAGAAGAAGGCGCCGCGCCGCCGCCGGAACCATGGGAGTCTTGAGTGGCAGCGTCGTATTTTAGGAATGACGGAGCTTTTGAGCCGGCTTTTTTGGCCGTATTGTCAGGACATCACTTTGGTTAGAGAAATGTATGGCCGAGACCCGCGATGATAAGCGTAGGGGTCCAAAACCAGACGGGACCACTGACTTGAAGATTTTGGATAGAGATATGAATAGGTAGCTTGACGTAGTGCGCTATGGTTTGACCGTGCGTTGGCGGCTGTGTGCAATGGGGTCTGCTTGCACGACGTCGCATTTGGTGAGAGATTTCTTTCAAGCAAATGTTAGATTGGTTCCGAAAACGATCAGATTATAGACGGGGCATCGTGTCGTTTGACTTGACTTTTGTAAGTGACTGGACTTCGTGGATAGGTATTAAAACCCTCAAAATTTAGTACGAGACCGGGCGTAGAACCTCAAACGTCATGTTGAGAACGACATTATTAGGGGAGTCAAAGTTAGGTTTCGGCCGACAAAGTAAAACGGGCTCACGCCAGATAATGATGACAGAAATCCTGTCGAAAATGACACAACTTTCCGACTGGAAATGACATGCCTCTAACCTTGACCCCCTTCCGTTTTGATAAAGGACGCCTTTTCATCATTGTCGTGACGGAAAATACATTGATGAGGTGCTTTTGATGATCGGCGCTTTCATTCTTGAGACTGGTGTTTGGTTTATCTGAGAGTACGTGTCTTACACAACTAAAATAATCACTATCGTCTTCTGCGCCATCGAGCGATTATGTTTTCCTCAGTGATTTTGCGAGAATCTGTACGATTGTTGCAGACGTTTATCTGATCGATATTTTCAAACTGTTGGTTGAGCACTTATTCGAAATGATGGCGTTAGGGAAACCAAATAGCATGTTAGTCTTTCTTTCTAGGTGATTCTGGCTGCACGATAATCACAGTGCAGCTAATCTTGCCGATACTGTGTTGCTCTGGAACTACTTTGTGCTTCTTTTACTGAATGGTAGGACCTCTTGCGTGCAACAGTGAGCTCGACGGCAACAGAATACCACAACCCTGTTAGTTGAGGCATTTCTGCCCTCAATTGCGTCGTTGAACCACTTCCGTCACGAAGTGACGTGGTGCTGGTTTCTTTGGGTTCGGTGCTTGGCCAAGATCTATGAGCCGTGCTAGTGACGTTCCTCTAATGCACTCGGCAACTCAAGAGGCACCACTGCCGAGTACAATGCACTGCAACACGCTATCGCTGCTTGTGTTAACGTTAATCGGGACCGATCCCGATATACACCGTCGAAATCCTTGAAGCGTCAAGATTGCTTACCGCAGGGCTCATCTGCCAGGAGAGATCGCCGCTTCAACCAGCGGAATTTGCAGCGTACTACGCTTCTCTTCAGAGTTAACTGCTTCCTCCTGATAATAAATTGAATCCTGCACGCAGTTTGGTCATCACAACGAGTCATACTTCATGCAGCGCGCGATGTTCCGTAGCGTGAACACTATCTCTAGGGCGTTGGGTCTCCGGGACGGATCGAACGAGGCACAAGCCGTCATTAACTGCTGGATGGACGCCGGACAGTCCTCTCTTAACTGTGGCGACACCTGGCCCGACGTGGCCAAGTGCATGAGCTGCATCGTGGTCAAGTGGCGTTCGCTCACCTCCGAGTTGAGTGCGAACGGCGGTAGACACGTATCCAGTTCTGACAGCACGATCGCGTACGAGTAGACGTCTGCCTTCTCGCTGTAGGCCTCGCCACGCAAAATCTCGGGGCTGTCCACAGTAGCGTGCCCACTCCGTTCGTCATGGTGTCGTCCGAGGATCTTGCTCGACTAAGACCAAAGTCGCTCAGTTTGGCACGCAGTCGAGTGTCCAAAAGCACATTCAGAGACTTGAGGTCGCGGTGGATAATCACTGGGTTTCGGCCATGCAGATAAGCCAGCGCCTCCGCAATGTCGACGGCAATCGGCAGCTTCTCCTTCTCCCAACTGAGCTCCAACTTTTACGGTTCGCGTTCAACACGATCGACAGATCGCCTTGCTCCATGAACTCGGAGACGATGCACAAGTCGCACACTCGATTCCACGACAAACCCACGAAGCGAACGATGTTCGGGTGCTCCAGCGCAGACGCGAGACGGACTTCGTTTGCGAACAGCGTGACCATGCCTTCATCGTGACGCTTCTCCGGTAAGAGCTGCTTGATGGCCACGACTTGGTCGCCGTACTTGCCACGCCAAACTTCTCCACTTGCCCCTCGAGCGATCAACTTGTCAAACGAGAGGCTCTCGTAGTCGATCCGCTTGGACGTAATCTTAGCGTCGTCGCAAAACGTTGCGAGCTCTATCGACCGACGCCGTCGTGACTCGTACAGTGAGTTTTGTCTGTACGAATTCGACTTGAGATAAGGATCGGTGTCTCCTTTAAGCGTGCGCTTCGATCGACTCGTCACAGCGCTTTCGTAGATTGTTGGGGACGACTCACACGTTTTCCTCTCGCTTCTTGCGGTTCACCTGAACTGCGATGAGAGCGCCGACTGCTGTCGCCAGCAAAATAAATAACACGACAAGGATGATCGTCGGTCCAGAGATGCTCGTGGTTCCACCACCGGATTTCACTCCTTTGGTTGCGGCTGGTTCACTACCGTGTGATTGTCCAAGCTCAGTGTCGAGCCAAAGCTCGATAAACTCACCGGTGACTGGAAGACACCACTGATCGGCAGACGTCTCGTCAAACTCAATACACGGGGTCACGAAAAATGGGTCTTCCGGGCAGCTCTCGGCGTTGTACGGCAACGGCTGCCTTTGGTTTATCGTGAAGATGACATCCGTCTGGATATTATAGCGAGCAATTTCGTTGGCTTCGCTTGTGTCATTGCCAGAGCCACTACCGTTCACCGACGTAGAGTCTTCGTCTTCCAGGTGCTTGTACAGTCGAATATCTGGTACCGTCGTGAAGGGGCCATCCTCTGCCCACAGCGTGCTGGTTCTTGCGTCAACAATATCGGTCGCGTTCTTCTCCACGGCTTGGATAGCACACTGCGCCACCTTCCACACGGTCGTCCTGGAGCAATCCGCACCGACATAATACAACCCTGTCGTGTTGCAGGTTTCCAGCGTACAACCTGCGAACGCTTCATAGGTTTGGATACTGGTCCCCATGGGCTCCCCGCACGGAAGATAAACCTGAACCAGTCGACCCCGCTTGTCATGACGAGACCTGTATCCCACAACAACGCACGCTGCAGATACCCTGACAGCGAGTCCCATCGCACTGATCGCTCTGTGAGGCGCTGCATCAACGGATCTGGTACATTTGAGAGCATGATTTGAGATGCTGCAGTGCCGACGCTGCCGCTGCCCGAGTTTTTCTGCTGCAGCTTGTGCAGCTGGTCGACGACGTCGACGACAGCCCCGACGGAATACTGCCGCCGCATCTCGAACAGCAATACCAGAGCCCAGAAGCTGGAGCCCGGGGCTCGCCTTCTCGGGGCAGCATCCGCTGCCGCGTCGGGTGTAGCGTTGCCAGCGTATTCTTCTTTGAAAAAATCGCGAGTAACATCCAAGCGACGAGCAGCTCAGGCAGCATGAGGCGAGAGAAGGACAGTCAACAAGTCGCGCGCCACCTCATTCGCCTTTCAGCGGCCGGCGCACATGGTCGTTTCGAGGACGGTTTGCGAGAGCGCTCGAAAAACGGTTCGCCGATGCTGATCAGATCGACTGGAGTCACGTTTTAACTTCTCCTTTGCTGCTACGTCACGACGCCCCGTCAATTCAGGTCATTTAGTGCCATCACCTACTTGTACAGTGCGAGAGCTTTCTCGGTGTTTTGGGCAACATGTTTGAAAGCAAAGAGGGCGTTGACATCGGCCCCGTCAGACGCTCACTCAGCCAGTTTGTTATCTTGGTCTCGACGCCGTCAACCATTTCGATCTGACCCATGAGTGCAGCCTCTTCAGCGTTCAGTTGGGCATAGTTATTGGTTCGACCAGACTTAATGGACTGGGTTTTCTTTGGTCATCAGGGTGTTGGGGTTAAATCCACCGCCACGCTCTACCTCGTCAGCTGAGTCATCTCGGTCGTCCTCATCATTGCTGTTGTCCAGGTCTACATCGTCTTGGTACTTGGTAGTTCGCAGGAATCTCTTGCCGGTCTCGTTGGGCGAATTCATCGTCGAGGGTTTCGTCTGCTCCGAAACGGAAGCAGCTTCACTACTCGTGAAGAGGGGCGGTGGAGGTGACGATCAGGATGGAGGTCAGACGCATGGTGTAATTTGGTGGTAGTAAATTGACGAATGAGGTTTGGACGGAAACACTCGACGCTCGAGAACCAGATGAGTGGTTGACTGGCAAGGGATACTGTGGCCGGACAAAACCATTTCCCTTGTAGATAGTCTCAAATCCCTGGCTTCAACACGCAAGACCAAGCTTGCTTATAGTAATACAGTGCAGTGAAAAAGCTTGCGCTGTTGTTGGCGAGCAGGATAGACGATTGTGGGAAAGTCTTCATGTAGCTTTGGTATCAGTACTGTGGACACTTTTTGCTTTACAGTGGCAGGAAACTTGAGAGGCACTGGATGACGCAAAAACCACAAAGTTATATGAACGCTGACCGTATCCACTGGACGAATCGACTACGACACCTGGAATGTAACTGGCGATACAACGCGTGTTTGTTCCTGGTCGGTTGGCCTCTCTTACTACGCTCCACTCGGATTCATGTTGGGGTAGTGCTCCACCAACCAGTCATGAATGTTGTCTGAAGGGTGGTCACTGTCAGTCTCATGCATATCCCCCAGGGACTGCATTTTCGTGTCTTGCGGAACGCTACCGCCGAGCACCCCTCACCACTCTGGGAGTGTAGGAACAACACGACATCGAAGCTGGCAGGAACCCAGCAGGCTGCTTCATCCATGGCAGCAGCCGTACAACCCTCAGAGCGGTGCACATGCAGCCACTTTACAACGTTCAAACGTCCGACTTTCGCGACGCGATCCATCAGGTAAGCCGAGCAGCCCTCGGAGCGGTTCTTGTAAAGCCAATCAACAACCTTTAGGTGGCCATAGTAAGCTGCATCGTCGATGGCTTTCACAGTACAGCCCTCGGACCGATTAGCGTGCAACCACTGCACGACGTGGAGATATCCTCCCGAAGCTGCTCCGTCCATTGCTTCTGCGGTGTATCCCTCGGGTCGATTTTCATGCAGCCACTTGACAACATCGAGGCGGCCGCTTGATGCTGCGAGATCCATCGCCTTGGTCGTGCATCTTTCCGTTCGGTTGCTATGAAGCCACTGCACCATTTCCAAGTGACCCTTTTCGGCAGCTTGATCCATCGCTGCTACAGTGCAGCCTTCCGTTCGATTCTTGTGAAGCCACTGCACCATTTCCAAGTGACCCTTTTCGGCAGCTTGATCCATCGCTGCTACAGTGCAGCCTTCCGTTCAATTCTTGTGAAGCCACTGCACGCCATTCAAGTGATTATCTTTTGCTGCGTTGTCCATCGCCTCGGTTGAACACGTCGGACCAGCCAGGACCAGCGTGGTTGCTTGCTTTTGCTTTTTTCGTCTGGGTTTGCTGTTGCTTGTTTGGTTCTTCAATGCGAGTTTGTGGAGATATTCCATTGTCTCGACGGATCCACTAAGCGCGGCGACATCGATGAGATGGTGTTCCCCCAGCCAGTGTGGTTTGTTGGCCTTTCATTGAAGAGGTCATATGCCGAGCTGAAAGTCTCGACTATCCATTTGACAAGGGCTAGATTTCCTCTCCTCGCCGCGGAAGCCAACGTGTCCTTCGAGACCCAAGCTGTCTCCCCTTCATACCATTGTGGTGACCACTCTGAGATAGAACTTCCCCTCAATGGAAAGTATGGCTGTGACCGAATCTGCTGCCAGTATCGATGGTACAGTCGCTTTGCCATGTCTAGACAGCTATAGCTGGCAGCCAACGCCATTGCTCGACTTGCTTCCACCATCTTATGACTGACCATCCACTCCACCATGTCGAGACCGCTTTTGTCAATTGCGTGGCACAGCTGTGGCTTAGCATCTCCCCTCAAAAAGCCATTCTCGTGCATCCATTCTAACGCACTAAGGTGGCCACCGTATCCGACATACCGCGCGAAAATGTGTGGATCCCCTCGAATCAACTCCCTAGCATTCTCGCCCTTGAAATCTCCCATGCCGTCAAACACAGCAAAGTCCAACTCATTGTCATAGTCCAGAGGGGGGTAAGGACTAAGGACTGGTGCAAGGGCATCGACATCCCCTACTAACATGCCTGCTGCCCGAAGGGTTCGGAGAGCGTTGGCCACGTCCTCAGCGGCCACAGCTTGTCCAACAGCGCCCTTTCCTCGCTGGGGTCGTCAAAGCCGTCTTTCCTTATGTCAGGGTCTCCAACCTCGTCCTCCTCGTTAGGAATGACGCCGCGGGTTCGACAGTGAGCAACAAACCAGTCCAGTAGCACAATGTCCCCGTTAAATGTTGTCTCCAGCAAGGCTTGTTTGAGCCAGCGCGGGCCTTTTGTGTGTTGGTACAGCCACCAGACCGTCTCGTGTTGTTTGTTGTTCGCTGCAGCGGACACATCGTGGTGGCCCCATCGGATGAAATGTTTGCCCTTGTACCGAGTCATGTCCCCTCGAAGACCGTCATGTTGGCTGGCTAAAGCTCCGTTGCCAGCACGAATGTCATGGGCCAAAAGAACCTCAACAAGTCCAGCTTGGCGTCGTAGGCGGCATTGCGGACAGCCACGAATGGCACAATACAGCCACTGAAGTGATTAAACAGCCACCGCGTTACTTCCAGCCCCTTGTACTTCACCGCCTCCACCATAGAGAGCCTGAACTGGAAGCGGTTGTAGTGTGGCTCAGTGCGAAAATACTTCCGTCTCGACCATCGTCCTCCATTGCCAGGACCAGCGTCAGCAGGAGATGGCTCACTCTCGGGAGTGCAGCTGTTCCAGATGCGATCTAGAAGAGCCACCGAGTCGAACTTGCAGGCATCGCAGAGCGCCATCTCGACGACCGAATCCAGGAAGGGGTGAAATTGTCGAGGACCAGTATGTCGAATATCTTCTTGGACTGGTACACGAGTGTGACGGCCAGTTGCGGGGGAGGAGTCGGTAGCGGAGGTTCCCATCTTAGACTTGACGGAGTATCCAAACTGCAACATTTCAGCCCTGTTTTAAGAGGTCATATCTGTAATAAATAAAACGTGCTGGGATGTGTAGCCATTTTCGCAACGACTGGTGGTCTTGCAAGCGTTCACTCCGCAAGAAGCGTATCATTCTCACCTCGCAAATTGCAGCCATGGCTCCCGTGACATTCGAGCAGAAGCTGGCGCACCTGAAGAAGGAGGCGGAACACTACGCCGACTACATCTCCGACGAGGAGGTGGAGGATGAGGTGACCACCAAGGCCCATGAGGAAGCCGACTTCTGCAACGACTTCTCCATGGTCGTGGTGGTGGGCGGCCTGCCCGTCGTGGATGAGGCCAAGCACGGCAAGCTGCTGAACGTGGTCAAGAAGATCTTTGGCCAGGTGGGGCCCGTCGTGGACATCCAGATGCCCTTCGGCAGCGCCGGCAAGACCACGGGCTTCGCCTTCGTCGAGTACGACCAGGAGGCCCACGCCAACGACGCCGTGCGCACCATCAACAACTTTGCGCTGGACAAGCGCCACACCATGCTGGTGAACAAGTACGACGACATGGACAAGTTCCAGAAGACCCCACGGAGTTCGTCGCCCCCAAAGTGGACAAGTTCGTCGAGCCCAAGAACCTTAAGACGTGGCTCACGGACCCGGCCCGTCGCGACATGTTCGTTCTGCGTCACGGCTCGGAGACCGAGATCTACTGGAGCGACAAGGGCGAGCTGGAGCTGGACTACGCTGGCAACCGGGAGAAGAAGAACGGCAAGCAGTGGTGCTCCCAGTACGTGCTGTGGTCCCCTCAGGGCACGTACTTGGCGACATTCCACCCGCAGGGGATCGCTCTCTGGGGAGGAGACAAGTACGAGAAGGTTGGACGCTTCGCCCACAAGAACGTCAAGCTGGCGGTGTTCTCGCCCAACGAGAACTACATCTTGACGCTTAGCGAGACAGAGCAGGAGTCGGCCATTATTATCTGGGACGTCAAAACCAGCAAGATGCTGCGTGCCTTCCCGGCCGGCAAGCCTACCGGTGCTAAGGGCGAAGTGGTGCAGGGCCTCATGACCCCGTTCAAGTGGAGCGCCGACGACAAGTACGTTGCTCGTCGTGGCAAGGACGTCATCAGCGTGTACGAGCTGCCGTCCATGAAGTTGTTGGAGAAGAAGTCGCTGCGTGCTGAAGGCGTGCACGACTTCTTCTGGTCCCCCACGGACCCCATCCTGGCCTACTGGGCGCCTGAGGGCAACAACGTGCCTGCCCGTGTGTCCCTCGTGGAGCTTCCTTCGCGTCGCGAGGTGCGCCAGAAAAACCTGTTCAACGTGAGCGACTGCAAGCTGCACTGGCACCCGAACGGCACGTTCCTGTGCGTCAAGGTGACGCGCCACTCCAAGTCGAAGAAAACCATGTACACGAACTTTGAGCTGTTCCGCGTGCATGAGCAGCTGGTGCCCGTCGAGATGCTGGAGATCAAGGACAACATTGTTGCCTTTGCGTGGGAGCCTAAGGGCACGCGCTTCGCCACCGTGCACGGCGAGGGCAGCCAGCGCCTGAACGTGTCGTTCTACGACATGGACGGCGGCAACGGCAAGAATGCCAAGGAGGTGACGCACATGTACACGCTCAAGGACAAGGCCTGCAGCCACCTGTACTGGTCGCCGCTGGGCAACAACATTGTGCTGGCCGGTCTGGGTGAGATCAACGGCCAGCTCGAGTTTTGGGACGCCACCGAGCAGCAGAGCATCACGGTGCAGGAACACTTCAAGTGCACGCACGTCGAGTGGGACCCGTCCGGCCGTGTGGTGGCGACGGCCGTGTGCCAGCCGCTGGACAACTCGTACTACAAGTTCACGATGGACAATGGCTACACGCTGTGGACGTTCCAGGGCAAGCAGCTTCTGGAGGAGAAGAAGGACGCGTTCTACCAGTTCCTGTGGCGTCCGCGCCCGCGCTCGCTGCTGACCGACGAGGAGTACAACAACGTGGTCAAGAACCTCAAGAAGTTCGAGAAGCGCTTCAACGAGATGGACCGACTCAAGGAGCGCGAGCGACTCGCGGCCGAGAACGCCGAGCGCAACCGCCAGGAGGAGGAGTTCCAGGAGCTGCTGCAGAAGCGTCTGGAGACCGCGGCGGCGCGCCGTGCCGCCTACATCGAGCTGCTGGGTGGCTACGACAGCGAGGACGAGGACGAGTACATTGTGCAGAGCCACACGTACGACGACGTGCTGGACATCAAGGAGGAGGTCGTGACCAAGAAGTAGGCGAGTGGGTATTTAACGAAATTGCAGCCTAATGCTTTGCAGTCCGTTGGCGAGCTGTGTTTGTGTCTGTAGACGAAAAGGTTTTGGTGCTTGGATCATGGTCTCACTTCTAGGACGCGAGCTACAAACAACTGGATCTTTAGGTGTCAAACGAAGCGGATTTTCATGAACCAAGCAGCACGTGCCTTCAGCACGCACGCAGAGATATCTTTTGTTGTCGATCCAGCGAACAGCAGTGTCGAATGGATCGACGACAGCACGTGCATCGTCAAGCGGCGGGACCAAGCTTTCAGTTTCCGGCTGGGCTGCTTTTATCGGGCTTTGAGATTGTGTGTAAGTTTTGTCCTTGAAACCTGTCGCGAGTCCGGCGTGAGAAATTTCTTTAGCCGACTTATTGACTGGCTCGGCTATGCACGGCAACGTAAGCGATCCTATCGTGTCAGCCAGCTCCGGGCGTCTCCGCGTCCTCCGCCTGCGCTCCAAGCTCATAGTTGCTGCGCTGATCGGCCCGCTGGGCCATCGGCGCTTGGTGGATGCAGACGGCAGGGCGAGCAGTTCGCAGGCAAATCCCACTCGGTGTGTTGCGCTTTTTACCAGTGGTTGAAGTGCGTTTTTATTGAACCCCTAACCTAGTGCTAAAGCAGGGCCAGTTTGTCCCTGTCGCTCTCATTTGCTCACTGTATGCTCCCTCTACCCGCCGATCCCAGCGAAGGTTTGGTTCAGAACGGAAAAGTCGTTCTTCCCAACAAGCAAGCCGCACCACCAAGCCAACCAAGCCGCCGCCCTGCTTACTGCTCGATACATGGGAGTCAGCCGTGTCGTCAACGCCACCGTCGTCGAAGAAGCCGCTTCTCCGACCCAAGCAGTCGTCCAGGAAACTGCGCCCGCTCCCAGTACGTCTGAGCGTGCCTTATTGCTGCTGCAATGCCAACTTACCCATTTGTTGCAGTTATTATTTTGGACTGGGATGACACGCTGCTGCCCAACACACACCTGGCCAAACTCGGCTTCTCGTCGGAGGAGATCGACTTTGAAGTGCCCGAGGGCAACCGCGAGCAGCTCGAGGAGCTCTCGAGCGAGGTGGAGAGCTTCCTGACCGAGTGCTTCAAGATTGGCCAGTGCTTCATCGTCACGAACGGCCTCCATGGCTGGGTGGAGCGCTCCTGCCAGCGCTTCCTGCCCAACGTCGTGCCGCTGCTGGACCAGATGACGATCATCTCTGCTCGTGGCAACTTTGAGAGCATCTATCCAGACCGACCCATCGAGTGGAAGATCGCTGTTTACAGAGACCTCCTGGCTAAGCACGGACTTCTGTACGAGTCTCCGATGGAGGTCCACAACCCGTACCAGCAGCCATCGAGGGAGCCGCAGCAGGTCATCGCCCTGGGCGACTCCAACGTGGACCGCTGCGCCGTGCAGTACGTGGCGCGGCGCACGCCCAACACGCAGCTGAAGTCCATCAAGTTCCTGGACAATCCCAGCATGACGCAGCTGCAGAAGCAGCTGCACCTGCTGGGCAGCTTCCTCGCGCAGCTCAGCACCCACGACGAGGTGCTGGATCTGGAGCTGTCGGACGAAATGCTGCAGTAAACTAGCATCTATATCTATATATCTATCGCGGCGGAGAACACTAGCCAAAGGCGTATCCCTCCACGGACAAATCGCTTCGTAGAAAACGAATCAGCAACACGCCGTTTATTTACCACAGTCGCTCATTGCAGTGTGCATGTTGCAGTGGTCGAGGTCACTTTCTGCTTGGCAAAAGCTGAAGCAGGGAGCATCACATGGGCAAACTGCGCGACACTAGTAGCCGAGTGAATGGAGCGGAGAGCTCCACGATGTTCATGCAGAGCGCAGACATCAACGGCTTCTTGTCTTTCTCGCCGGCATTTCTCGTCCCGCCAGTCTGCGGCGGCCCAGATGCATGCTTTCAAGGGCGCGGGGGCATTGCCCGGCCAAGCGCGCCGTTTATAGCCTGGTCGGCGACACATTTCGTCGGGTCGTGGGGTGCAACGCCGACAAGTGTCCAGGCTGGATTGGCACCGAGCACACGCTGCCGGAATGACCATCAAACGAGGTAGGCAGCGAGGGAATCGGAGGATTGGCGCGATGGGGAAGGTTGACGGTGCTGCTGCTGGCTTTCCGAACAGGCAAAAGGCTCGACCGAAGCTGAAGCTACCGCCGGTGGCTGCGCCGCCTCGAAGCAACCAGCCGAGCGACGACTCCGACGGCGCGCGGTGGGATCCTGCTAGTCACAGTCGATGTCGCAGGCGACGCGAGCTCGAGCCGCTGCCGCAGCTAGCGTATGTCTACCTCCCGACCGCGGTCTCCGATAATCGCAGACATGACGAGCGTCGACACCGGAGAGATCAGCCAAGCAAGGAGGTCCGCAGATGTAGACGCCGGAGGTACGATAGCAGCAGCAGCGGAGACGAGGAAAGTAGCACCTGCAGCGATGATGGAAACGACCACGCACCGCAATCGAGTTCGATGCGCAGCCAGCGCCTGTGCTCGCTCGCGGCAATATCCAAGCTGCGGCATGCTGCCGCCGCCACCATCCAAGTGAGTAGACGATGGACGCTGTTAAATGCGCTGCACCGCTTTAACTTGTTTGCTGTGGCTATGCAGGTAGAGTATCGCCTCTATCGTCGACGGCTTGCCAACAGAAATCGCCGGAACCAGCGACTTACACGCCAGGCACAGGCCTTCCTGGACGTTTTTCTGCGGCAGGAGCTGCAGGCGAGTCTCGTGCCGGCTTGCTTGCTCGAGGTTCTCCGCGAGACACGCGCTGAGGTATGGCTTGCATGCAGTGCAAACACTGCAAGAAGCTCGCTTTACATCCACCATTACCATGCTGATATTCCTGCTTCGCTTGTACAGGAGATCACGCGTGCCAAGCGGAGAGAGGACATATCGACGGAGCTGGCCGGAGGCGTGCTAACTTCGCTCATCGATGAGTGTATCCGCGACGTTTTCCACAGCGTGCTGCAGAGTATGGTCGGGTCCTATCTCGCCGAGCGGCTTGACCTCACCCGCGCCGCCACCAGTCCGTCTCGAGCCGTGGCTGCTGACGTGCTGGGTGATTGGATCAGCGAGCTCGTGGGCGAGCTGCTCCCAGAAGGTGAGTGTCCACTGTCAGTAGTTGCTGTACAAGCGTCCTGACTTAATGTAATACTTTGTCAAAAAGTGCTGTCGGACATGGTCTCCGAGTGTACAGCGCACTTGCATCCTGAATACAATCAACAGGAGCAGGACCAACTCAAACTGGTTGCACCTGACGCCCAAACATGAAGCTGAAGTATATGAAGCCATCTTCTGTAAGTGTAGCCATTTGTTTTGGTATTATCTCCTCGCCAATCAAAAGCACAATTCCCCAGACTACTGACTGAGCATGACGACCCCGTTCGTGTCGAGTCTGCGCACTTCCATGGGCGCGAGCGCCGCCGCCGCGACCATCTCGGCGCCCTCCAGACCAGGCGAAAGCAAGAACACCATGATGTCGCTGTTCTCGGGGCTGGACTTGGCGCTCAGCGAAAGCGGAGCCGTCGTCTCTAATTCAGGGATGTCTGCTGCCAAGGAGCTACTGGCGTCCAAGAACGCCGAGAAGCAGAAAGAGGAGGCACTAGCAGCCTCCCAAGCACTGAAAAAGCAGCAGCAGAAGCAGAAACAGCAGAAAGAAGCGCCCGTGACGGCTCTCAGCCAAGCTCTGGGACTCTTTGACCAGGAGCTTGAGGAGCGCGACTCGTTCGTATCTCGCAACAAGCGAAGGCAAAAGCGCATCAAGTCAAAGACGCAAAGAACAGTAACGTCAGCTAGAGGACGACGCCAACGCCAGGAGAAGTACAAGCACCTTTAGTAGTTATAGTTAATTTTGCAATAGAAGTATCCCCATTTTAACGAAAGTATCGTCATATTTGGAAAATTTCTATCAGCGCTAAATGGATCGCGAGAGTACACCGCAGAAGCAGCGCCAGAAGGTGACCCTCGCTCTCCTGATCTGTTTGTTGTTTTGCATCTAACTCTCCTACCTTTTCTCTATCGATTGCACCCAGCGCGGCGCCAATCCTCGCAGGAACAGCAACAATAATGGACCGCAAAGTTCGGGTACCTCTAGGGCCAGTATGAGCTCTGCAGGTGGCCCTCCACGCGCCTTTCGAGCCCCCAGCGACCTCGCAGTCGCACTGCAGCCTCTCCAGCAGCTCCCTCTGCCATTTTGTCCAAGCAGCAGCCAGTTTTGCTGCGTCCAAACAGCGGAACACCGGGCTCTGGGGTCCTATACGACCCCAATACAAATTCTAGGCCTGCGCCTAGGTCCAGCTCTGGACAGGACCGAGGCAGCTATCTGCAGGTTAATACCAGGTCGAGCAATGCAGGACAGACGGCGTCACCCACTTCAGACCGAAGGAGGACCAGTCCTCCTATGAACAGAGCTCTGTTGCGACCGTCAACTTCACCCACCACGTTGCAGCACTTTGTGTCACCTGCTGGATGCGTGAAACTCGTTACCCCACAGATGCAGTTCGCCACAGATTTGGCAGCGAAATTAGGATCGTGTCTGGAGATGACCAACTTTACAGTCGTCGGAGTTTTAGGTCTCGAAGGTGCGGGGAAGTCCACAGTGTTGTCGTTGCTGGCAGATTGTGGAAAGGAGAAGAATTTGTTTGCTACGGAGAGCTTAGAGGACGTAGTTATGGGCAGGCATACCACTACTGGAGTGGACTTGGCCGTGTCGTTGGCTGGAGGAACCGGACACCCGACGGTGCTGCTAGACTCGCAGCCACTGTTGAGCACTTCAATGTTGACAGATATTTTGGCGCGCAATGACTCGCAACGGTTTGGCGCACTCTCTCCAGAGCAGCAGGTGGAAGTCGCGTCATACCAGATTGCAGTCTTCTTGTGCGCCATTTGCCACTACGTCGTGGTTGTTCATGATGGTTTTGCGTTCCAGCTTGAAGCGATGGATCTACTCCGCCAGGTGGAGAAAAAGTTTTCGCAATCTCGCTTACCTAGTGTCTCTGGAAACAGCTACAAACACGCAGCGCAGTTGATCTACGTGGCGAATAATATTGCTGACTCGGAGCTGTTGTACCGGGGAAACGAGCTCCTTTCTGCCCATGAGCGTGCACTGGAAACAGCGTGGCCACAAGCATTTTATCGGGTGCCCAAACACTCAGTTATTGACTCAGCAAATACGAAATTGGATACTCAGCCGGCGACGTTCATCCTCCCGCATAACCAACAGCAATATTCGACACGTTCGGATCCGAAAGAGGCGGTAAGCCCGACATCGCTTTTGGATGAAAAGAAAAGGCCAACAGACCGCAACAAGGAGTTACCGATTGCTTCCAGCAAGTCCTCGGATTTTGATGACGCGGCGGAGGATTTCCAACGGTTCATGCTGAGTTTGACGATGTCACCTTCGTTTAGCTCACAGGGCTCTACAATTTCAACAGTGCCGGCAGGGTCAAAAACATCACCTCCGCTGCACGCGCTTTCGCTGCGTGAATGGCTGAGCAATGCATCGCGCGTGTTTGAAGCTGTCCGAAAGTCCAGTTGCTTCACTGTTGAGTACGGCTCGCATCGCGACCATCACGGTTTGAACTAGCGTCTGCGACGTTGCGTTGACAGACGCCATGGGTTCTTTGAAAAACAGTGAAGACGGAGGCAGTAAGTATCTGGCGTGATTTGTTGCGGTGCGTTTTGGACCATGACGCCCGTGCTGGAAACCCGGGAGGGAACATGACTCGGCTCAAGGGCAAGAACTTCGTAGCAACCCCAACACACGGCGGTCTTCCAACGACAACATAAGTTAAAGACGACACTGTGGTGACAAATGTAGGGCAATTCATTATCCGTCCTCGGGGACTAGCACCCAAACCTTCGAAGGTTGCCCGTTGGAGAGCTGCAAAACCACGGCGCTGTACACTATACCGGTTTCAGAACGACTACACAAGGTGGCGCAGTGCGCCATTCTTCCATAGAAGATTGCGACCGATATTGTGGCAGAGGACGGCGATTTCGCGACGGTACCAGATATTCGGCTGTACAAAAGCACTCTGGTGTAGAGCATAGACTGCAACCCGAATGAAGATCGGCAACTCCGCCACGATAGACGACTCACTCAAGCAGTCGACCCAAATGGCTTGAAAATCGTGCAAATGAACAAGTTCTTCAAGCAACGTGCTCCCATGCCTTCTGTTTTGGGGCTGTTTTTCGCGACGCCACTAGGGGAAGCACATTCATCGTCGATGGGCCAGGTGCAACAGCAGCTCTTCGCCCAAAGATATTGCGACGATCTCCTCCCAGACTTCTATCGAAAAACTGATGATTCCGGTGCAAGTTCGCTCGGTGCAATGCTGTACGAACCTCCTGGATACAGATCCAATCACGATGAGATTGTCTCGTGGGACAGCGATCCAGTGAAGTTTGCTTTGCACCAGGAACTCTGTTCGATCTCCTTCCACCATTTTCAAAAGGCCGAACGCTTTTAACGCATCAGGTCGGTAGTAGAGTTTCTTATTCACGTAGCGATAGCTCCCTAGCATTGTCATCCTGCACCGGATACCTAAAGTTTGATCAACACAACAAGGGGTAAGGAAGATAGCCAATGTACGATACCTCCACAAAACATAACTGAGAGCCCATGTCGTTCTAACGGATAAAATGAACATGATCAGACACAACACGTACACCGTATGCCACAGAAAACTCCACACGTAATACGATACAGCGAGAGCTTCCGGTTGTGATTTCTTCAGCCCCGACCGGTTCAGAGATACCAAAATGAGCTGCTGCACGGTTGCACTCAGAAACTCTCCTAGTAAAGAGGACTCATAGCTGAATAGCAGACGCTTGAAAAACACTCGCCACTGTTCACCAAACCAGTTCGTACTTTCAACAATTTCCCACACGAGCAGCAATAGTCCCGATAAATTGTAGCCCAGCGAAATGTACTGCACCTTTGCAAAAACGGCATCATTCGCGATCAGCAAGAACAAGTCGCTCATTAAACCTTCCACTACCAGATACAGAAGCACAATTCGTTGCAAGTTTCTGGCGCCATGAGCTGAGAGTCTCAAATTCTCATGGACAAACACCATCGCTGGTTTGCGTAGAAGTCCCTCGTTCATTTGGGCACATCTTCGGCCGTATCGCTTTAACGCGATGTAACCTCGTCGGAGCACCAGAAATCGGTAGGCTAACCAGATCGACCCAACGACGCCGTACCAATACGAGAATCTGTAGCCGTCGCCACCAGCGTCTTGGGCCAAAAACCACCCGTTGATATCGTACGTACCAAGGCCTTGAACAAGCGCATATGCAGTGTTATCCCTGGCACAAAACGAGCCTTCAGCTTCTTCGTAAAATGCGTAGTATCCAAAACTACCATGATACAGATACTGCTCGAAGAAGTAGCTGTCTTCCGAACACTCTGGTGGTGTCGAATGAAATGGAGTCACTAGGGATTTCCACTCGATATTGGCCATGGAGATTGTACTGGGGCACCACCACGTGACAGATCCGACCGTCTCCAACATTGTAATAATGAGACGGTGCAACGTTCCACCACACTCCAGCCATTAGAAAACCTTGTGCAGGACACAATGTCGTTAGATTCGCGACCTCTTTTACGGTATTAGCAGGAACCACGAGATTTTCGGCGACTTTGTGCGGCGTCGCGAACTTGAGATAACTTCGTATCTGCAGAATGAACGGTAGTAAGCCCAGTCCGACCCACGCGCTCAGAAGCATGCGAAATGGTGTCAATAATTCCCTGAAGACAACGAGACCATGATCGCGAGGACTTTCTTCAAAGCTGAGCACTTTACTGGGGTCCATCGATGGCAAGAAGTCGTCACAGGTCCATTTGCATAGTAATAACCGTTTGAAACGTCCAAATAAATATTTCGTTTGTCTATCACTACCCAGTACTTGTGCGTTCTTGTCTTTGACGAAGATGGTTCACCAACAGTCCGACACTGCGAGAAAACCCGCCGCCATCCACGAAGTAAAAGAGTTCCGACCTCGCCAGTGTGTACATCTTGCTCAGATCCAAAAAGTTGCCTTGAACGAGCACAGGATATACACTTTTCCGCGGGTTTACGGTTTGTGCTGCCGTGACGATGCGAGTCATCGATGCAGTCAACTGTTTCCGAAGTTGTTTGCCTTTCTGATACACTTCCGAGTCTTTGTCTCCGATGGTCGGTGGGAATTCCACTAGAAGCACAATACCCAGGCAAGTATTCAACTGATCCACTACGTGATCTTCATCGAGATTGCGGCATGGCAGTCCGAAGCCTTGGAGATCCGCCTTGACTTTCTCTCGAGAAGACTCGACGCACCAAGCGGCGAGTAAATCAGCAATACCTGATGCTTATACCTGACGTCTCTAGGCCATTCTTCTTCATCCGTACTATCGATCTCCTCAGCGACTGCAGCCCTTTTCTTCTTCCGCCGCCGATTTCTATTACGCGGATTCAGCGACTCTCGATCCTCGCGCTCCTCTTTGTCAAGACGCCGACCGTCCTTCATGATGGAAATCATCAACGGACGCGTTACTTGCCACCTTTCTGCAAACACAGCCTCGTCGATATCGAAAACAACCGAGCGAGGACCTTCTTGTCTCCTTCCGATAATGAAATCATTGAATGGAATCCGGTTCTTGTGAGGAATAAGCGACTGCACAGCAGAAGGCAATAGACGTCAGCTTTTAGTAGCAAGGAACAGGTAGACAGAATGACTCCTAGCGCACCTCTAGAGCTGCCATCGAAGCGGGGTGGTCTTCTTCCACGATGAGACCAAGTACTGCAGGAAATACAACAACGGTTCAGTACCGAACGATTACAATACATGACACAAGGCTGCTGTTACCTGGTTTGCGAATTAATTTCGCCAGCGCAAGTTCTTTGAGACACCACTCAGACTTTGTGTATCCGTCACAAACGATGCTGAGCACAAGTGAACAGTTGTTGATACCACGCGCGATTTCTTGTCGCCAGACTGCGCCTCCACCGATTCCGCTGGGATCCATCGTGTCCATCCAGCACGTGAGCTGTTCATGCGTTTCCAAGTACTCGCGCACCATTTGAGCGAATTGAGTGTGCGTGTGCGTGTACGAGATCATGATCTTTCGACTACCTGCCTCCTTTTTCATCATAAATTGCAGCTCTGTTGACGTCGTGCAGTCCACCGCTCGCTTACCGAAATTGTTCGTCACTGTCATACTCGATCCGCACTTGATCAAGGATACCGCAGTTTGTCGGTTTTCGCGTTGCAACGCAATGTGTAGTGCCGTGTTTCCGTCTGACACTTGCGTTCGGAGACTCGCCCCTGCAGCCACCAAACTGGAGAAGACAAATGAATCCACACCTTCAGCCTCAGCTGCAAAGCAGACAACTGGAATGCCCTCATTATCCGTAGAGTCAGCTTGAGCTTTGTGGCTGAGCAATAAAGATACCACTTCGTGGTGATTGTTTCTTGCTGCCCAGTGTAATGGTGTACGGCCATCACGATCTTTAGCGTTTGGATTCGCACCCTTTTCCAGCAAAGGGCAGCAGCTTTGACTTTGCCCACAACTGCCGCCCAATGAAGTGGCGTTCTTTGGTGAACACCTTCGACGTGCTCTCCAAGGGTATCGACGTCGACACCTCGAGCTAGAAGCCACTTCATCCGTCGAATGTTATCTGTTGCTGCAGCTTCGTGGAGTGGAGTAAGAGCAACGTCACTACCACAATCGATCAAATAGTCACTTAGATCGGACCGTAGCGTAAATGTGCTTTGTTGCAACGGCGTCGCATGCGTGCGAGCCACACCAGTAAGCGCCACGGATGCTACCTGAAGGAAGTTTGCGCCATTGGCTACAAGCAGACGCAGAACCTGCGGGTCATCAGCCACAAAGATTGGCGGGAGCACAGCTGCCGGATAATAAAACGAGGCTCGTGGTAAGGCGTTCACGTCCGCTCCTTTGCTGATCAGAAGGCGAACAACATCCACGTAGCCTTCTGCAACAGCACCGTGCAGTGGTGGAAGTAGAACCGAGCACATAACTGTCTTCAGGGGCGAGCGGAGTCCGTCCTGCGTTCGAACCTGCGGACAAAAGAGCGATTCTGTCAAGTGCTTTCAATATGTCCATAAACCACAAGTAAAACTTACCAATATTCGACTAACGATCTTGAAAAGCAGCCCAATGTTAAAGTTCACCCGGACGACTTTGTCTAAAGCATTTACGTCCATTCCGTGGTCGAGAAGTAACTGCACGATCCGCATATCGCCGCGCTTCACTGCAATATGCAGCGGATTCTTCGCCGACCGTGCGAATGCGTAAAACCACAACGTGGGCGATCGATACACGTCTTGAATTTGGTCGATCTTGTATTTGGAAGAAGCTTCGTTCAGGATTGTTTCAACAGTGAGCACATCGCCACGAGCAACAGCACGATACAATAGCTTTTTAAACTGTTTAACGAGTCGTCCACGCTCCGACATTGTTGGGATCGAAAAAGGATTCTTCAAGCAATTTCCTAGGGCAGACGTATGTGACGAATCGTTCGAGCTGTCTGCCTGCAGTTTCAGATGCGTGAGAAATCGACAAAAATGATAATCTGCCGCAATAGCACGAGCCACACCACCGTCGCCGAGTAGAACAAGACCACATGTCTGGATTCGACGTGTCTGTGGCACTGCACAATCACCGGCACATTCAGTAGCTGGTTGAGCGCTACGTACATCATGAACCCCAGCTGTATAGTCACGATAATCTCGCAGAAAAGCAGGTATGGTCTTCGAATCATGCGTTTATCCTTGGCCTTGTAGAGCGAAAAGAAGTCGTTCGGGAACACCACAGGCGCAATCAGCACAATATTCGGCAGACCAAGGAAATGCATCGTCATGAGCAGCTTGAGCCAGTGTCTGCACACTCGTCTGTCTTCTCGGTCCTCCACATCGTCCAACTTGTCCTGAGTGGGGTGGTAGGCCAAACTCACAATAACCACTGCGAATGCATTCAGCAGTAGTACAAATAGCGAGCAGGCTACCAGCCAACCTGCGAAGTAAGAATTTCTGATGTCTCCGATCTTCTTGAGCGTCTGCTGACTGATCTGCTGCAGTATCCACGAACACAATACCTTCTTCTCCCTCTTGACACTGAGCTGGGAAACGTCACTAGCACTTGCTTCCAGCAGAACGCTCCGGCGTGGAGGTTTGGGGATCTGTTTCTTCTTGACTTGGTCGCTGCTTCTAGATAGCAGTTCTAGATTGGAGTTGGTAGAAGAGCTCTGTTCGCTGTCGTCTCTAGCAGCCTCAGAGTCCTCGATTAGCACGTCTAGAGGTTGCTCTGGCTCGTCGATCTCCGTCTCCAGCTCGTCCAGACTGCGAACTTCGTCGTCGTCGGTCGCAGTTAGCAGACACGGGTCGCTGGGCTGCTGCAGAGGTCGTCGACTGTTGCTGATATCTCTGGGCAGTAAATAGAGGTCGGGCTGCAGCGTTGAAGGGCCCTCCGGGGACGAGACGGAGTCCGTAGAGCTGGAGCTGGAGCTAGAGCTGGACGCGCTGGACTGCCGCAGCATGGGGAGCGAGCTGCCCGTCGGCGCCGGAGACGCCATGCAAGTGCGAATATCAAGTGGAAGTTTAGGAAATGAACCCATGTTTCTAAAATATTAAATGTTCTAAAATTCTTATTCCGTTTTGACATGGATGAAGCAGATCTGGGCGCTGCGTTGGCCTTCCGCCTCTGCTGATGGAGTGGCGTTGAGCCACGGCGATGAGCTGGAGGAGCTGCTAACATTGATCGACGATGGAGACAGCCAGGAGCGTCAGGTCACTGGTTCATTGGTATTAGAAGCTACAGCATCAGTAAATAAAGTACGGGGACCGGTGATGCCACAAAGCTTAATGAGGAGCAGGTGAGATTCTTTGATGGGAGATTTTTTTCTACCTAAAAGTCTTCTAAAACATTCCTAAATTCCTAAAAAAATCCCTGTATAAACATTTTTAGGTGTGTTTTAGAAGTCGTGTTGGACACCAAAATCAGGGTAAAAAGAGAAGTTGCGTATTGATTACGGCTACCGGAGATTATGCAAAGAAGTCAGTAGAGAGGCGGTGTGTGGAAACGGTAGCAAATCTGGTGGCTCGTGCGCGTTGCCGCTGAAGACCAACTCTGAGTGTCCCGAAGTGTACTTACAACGTCCACACTGTTTTACCAGCGTTCAAAACAAATCCAACGTCATGCAAATAACCATCTCTGCACGCAATTTGGGCTTCCCACCACCACCAATTTGTCTGATGGCATTCTATACATTTTTCATCTATCAGTTTTGAAAACTGAACGTTCCCGCCAATCTCCACTTCACACCACTAGACACCTATGCCTCGTAGACTACCCTGGAAGATTCTGGCCCCCGGATTGCCGACTGGCGACGCTGACATGCTCTTAGAGAGCTTCAAGAGCTTCAAAATCACCAAAAGCTGACTAAACCCTTGCAGCGTCTGCACAATACCAGCTCTGCACCAGATGAGGACGCAGGAGCTAGCATGCGATTGCGCTGCGTGCGCTAGCAACAAGCTTGGGTTGGTATGCCCGTGGCGTGGGCGAATTCGCACCTGCTAAGTGTTAAAGGTTGTGAACGTGGAAGACCTCAATGCTCACGCTACAAACGTGATTCCTCCACGACGACCAAAACTTACTGGCGCGATGAAGGAGGTGACGCGTGACTGGGCTGCTCAAGGGCTGGAGCCAGTGAGGGTTTGGAACGGCCTCATGCGCAGATTCAACCTTTCTGAAGCCGACATGCCGCCAATGGCAACAGTGCAGCGCTTTGTGCACAATTGCGTAGCTGGCCATCTCGGTGGCAGTGACTTGATATCTGTCGTCCGACAAAGGTTAGTGCAGCGGCCTTCACTGGCGAAGAAGAAGAAACGAGGCCGTTCACGTTAACGCTGCGCGTCGATGGAAACGGCAAGCCGGTCATCGGTAAAGGTTCGGACGAAGATCCCTTTGTGCTAGGGATTTCCACGAAAAGTCTACTTCGTAACGCGGACCGAGATGCTAGCACCTTCATCCTTCACCTCGACGCTACCTACAAGCTGGCGCAGAACGGCTATCCCGTGGTGGTTGTTGGCGTGTCTGACCGCGCCAGACAATTTCACCTCGTTGCCATCTTCATTGTGTCGCAACAGCAGCAGCCGCAGTACGCCGAGGTGTTGCGCATTCTGCGCTGTGCGTTTGAGAAAGTTGTTGGCAGGCCCATGCAGATTCGTTGGGCAATGGGAGATGCTGACAGTGCTCAGTGGAATGCTGTGAACGATGCCTTTGGTGGGGATGGCGCGTTTCGTTTTCTAATGTGCTACTTTCATGTGGTGAAAAAGTGTACGAGAAGACGCGCTCGCTCGAGTCGGCTTTAGCTGAGTTGGTTCTTCGTGACATTCATGATTTACACTTTGCTCGCGATGAGGAGGCCTATCGCCAACGGTTAGCAGAAGTAGAAGCCGAGTGGGCCAACTTTACTCCGTTGAATAGCTTCTCTGCGTATTTCAAGCGCGTTTGGATGAACACCCGAGTCTGGAGATGGCAGGCATTCCACACGCCGAGTGGATATGCCGCAACGAATAACCCGTGCGAGACGTTCAATGCTGCAATCAAGCGCGACGTCACTCTACGCCGCAAGCTCAAGATGAGCGTTCTCATTGAGCAACTCATGACGCTCTGCCAGAGCGAGAGCGTCCGTCCGCGCGCGTTCGCTACCGCCCCGGCGATCGACGACCGCCTTCTACGCCGAACTAAGGCTCTTGCTCGTGACGGGCTGCTGCGAGAATATTTGCCGCCGCGCAACACTATTGCGTTCCTGCTAAACAATGCGGAGAAGAGCAAAAGTTATGAGACTGTGACTGTAATAGCCCGGGCTGCATTGCGGAAGTTTGACGTGTTCACGCGCCGATCCCGTGAGGACTTACCGACAACGGCGCAGCTGAACGTAGGAACCGCCCGCATGGAGACACTCGATATGCCACAGACCGGATGGGAAGTTGATGTCACCGCTAAAGTCTGTCCATGTCGATTCTTTGGGAAGTACTGCGCGTGCGTGCATCTCCTCTATGCACTGGACACAATTGGCACGATCGACTACTCCGGTCGTGAGAAGCTGTATTACCGAGGCAACAATAAGCGAAAGCGCGCAAGCAGCAGTCGCCCGGCGGGACGCCCTCGCAATAGCGGTTCTGCGCTACAGTTTAATTGATAGAAGCGTAGCATGTTAGCACTGTGAACAACAGACAACAGCAACTCCAAACAATACCTTTCACTCAAGTTGGTGGCTACCTTCATTTGCCAGCTCTGTCTTCTTGCGATCAGCGCCTTGACGCAGCCCTTTGTGGGCCAGTTCCTTCATTTACCCAGCTCCCCAGTCCCTTTACGCGTCATCTCCATTGAGTAGCAAGCTTCTTGACACTACCAACACAAAGTCCGAGGCAGCTCCTTGTCCACTAGCGCCACCAGCACCTTCTTCAGCTTCTACCGCACCCCGCCACGAACCTGTGTAGAGCTGCGTCCAGTGACCGATCAGGAAAAGAGGTCCTGCGGTTGGTGAGCGGGTCAGCAGCACTGTGGACAAAAGCTGAGGCGGCGGGTGCCCGAGAATCAAGCAGCAACTAGTGTGCGAGCGCGCTGAGACTCTGCTCCTGCTGGCTGCTCGCTCTGCTTCGATCTCTTGCGGCTCCTCCTAGGAAAAGGGAAGGGAGGGGGCCACGCCAAGCCCGAGGCAGCGTTGACTTGCTCTGTGCCCGCAAGGAACGCTTTTATCCGCCATTGGAGACTCGAACGCGATCAGCGATAGCGGCTTGCTGACCTTGCCGAGGTTGGACACGTGGACGGTTCAGAGAACGCGTGCAGAGCTATGCACAGCATGCCAACCGCGAGTTTTGGGCGTTGGACGCATTTTTTTTGGTGTTTTTGGTATTTCCTCGTTGCCGCTGTTCAATCTGCTAGTTCTGCAGGGATTGTCGGATATGTCCCGTCAGCTACATCAGACCCATCTTCAACTCCATCTTCGATGCGACGCAGGCGTTCAAAGAACCGCTGTGACTCGTTCTTGCACACTTGCATGAATGTCATCAAGTTGGGGTGCGACCGATGGAATTGCGAGGCGAACACACGATTGTACGACTCCAGAGGGTTGTTTGTCTTGGCTATGAGGTCCACATTGTCTCTCAACATGTGGTGCACGTTCCACGTATCCAAATCGTAGCGTTTCAACCACGTCGCGCGAAAATACTTCCAGAAGGAAGCCCACTTGGTCTTATCGCCTCGTCGCGGCTCCAGCTGTGACGATACATGTGCAATACCCTGGTCCATCTTTGGACGAGGGAGCACCGTCAGTAAATCGAGACATCCGGGCCGCATGCTTGCCTGCACTTGGTCTCGTGGGATGTGCAAAGCAATCATTTTCCGGCGGATAGCTTGCTTCCAGTGGAAAAGACAGCCCACACGATGGGCATCTGGAAACTGGTCTTTGACACTCTGCAGCAAAGCCAGCTCGAAATCACAGCAGACGACACCAGCGTTGAGCTTCATCCCGCTTTGTACTTTGATCCAGTGGAGGATGTGCCAATACGTCCAGTCGGTTTTAGCTTGTGCCAGGACGTAAAAACAGGGACGAAAATATTGTGGCCGTGGTCGTAAACCATGGCAATTACCACCTGCTTGAAAGGCCTTGGAGCAATTGAAAATGTCCCGTCGATGAAGAGTTGAATTCCGGGATGGTTCAGGAGGTGGAGGAGACCAGGATGGGCGAATCCAATCAGTCGATGCAGTTCACGCTCATGCGTGTAAGAAATGTTGAGCTGCAGAAAGGGACGATGGTCATCTGTAGACAGGAATCTGTGCGGTGGCATCTCGATGGCGCGAAAGGCATCTCCGCCAGTTGAAGCGTCTCTGGCACGGTATGCCAGATCTCTGCCAGCCCGTTTCTTGATCAGGTTGAGCCCAGTCGCACGGCCACGGCGAGTAATCATTTGTTGTCGAGCCCACTCCCACACGGCGGAAGCTGTAGGAATCAGGTCTTCGGATGCCTTTTGCCGTATCAGCGCTGCCATCTCGTCCGTCACGTCGCGTACGGAAGCTGTCTCAGTCGCGGTACACGTGTGCTTGCCACGAAATTCGATGAACGACCCGTCTCTAGCTGACTCATCTTCTGCTTCTTGACTACGGTCACCATCAATAGACGAGGGGTAATCCACATCGTTGACGCTACTCTCGTCACTTGCGCTTGCGTCGGACCGGCTGTCTTGGTCGTCATTCTCGCTCTTGGAATGCTGATCAGGCCTATCCAGTAGTCTAGCTCTCTTCGCTTTTTTGTGATCAGCCGGATACTTGATGAGCTTGGCGAGGCATTTTGTTGCTCCGTATTTGGTGCAGCTGTAGTACTCTGTGCCCTTGTAGCTCCGCTTGAAGTCGAATTTGTGTCTGTTGTACCACATGGCTAGTTGAAAACTGAATGAAAGTCACTGAATGAAAGGTTCTAACCAGGAATCATGCTGACACAGTCTCATTTTCTATTGTTGTGGGTAAGAACGTCAACTAAATCAATCGCAGGGCCTCGCATCTCATGCGCGCTCTAAAATAATTAGGTCTTTTTAGGAACATCCTGACTCCGTTTAGGTTGTTTTTAGAAGGCGGTCGTACCTGCTTTAGGCCACTTTTAGGCAACAAATTGTATACTTTTAGGAATTTTTAGGTACGTTTTAGAAGGGCTTTAGGTAAAAATCGCACCCATCCTCTTTGATGATAAGGTTCTGCCGACGACGGCGAGCATCGCGTGGTGGCAGCAATGGCGCAACGCCAAAGGGCAGCGAGTCGATGCGAATTCTGGCAACACAGTCACGGAGACGGTTGGGCTGCATTGGGCAACGCCAAGACCTCCTTTGCATGCAGCAAGAGCTGCGTCGATACGTCGAGTCTGAGCGAATCGTGATTGTCTGGAGGGGCCACATCGTGCCATTTGCCTTAGAGAAGAAGCGCATTCCCGGCGTTCGCTTCCTCTTGAAAAGTTACGTTTCATCACGCCATACAATCTATCGACTGCTGCCACCAATCAACACGTTTATCGGTGCAAGCAGCGAACTCCTCGAGAATCTGCTAGTTGGTCAGTCTTTGGCGAAGTGCTCCTCGGGATGACCCCCAAACAGTGCTGCGTGTAGTACAATGGTTACGTCCACACAGACGCATTTTTGCATCACAGTTATTTTCTGAATTTGATCCTTTCTATAGTTCTTATTCCATCATCAATACAATGGACAACTTCGATGAGTCTATCAACTCGCTCGACGCCGACTTCGCCTTCCTGGATGCATCGTTCGATGAAGACACGGAGTCTGCCACTGTTGGCGTAGAGGTGCCGCCACCGCCTTTGGCCACTGTCGGCGCCGATCTGGACGAGCTTTTACAATTCATCAGCGACGTCGGAGACCACTACCCGACCAAATGCCAGACACGAAGACCGAAAAATACAGAACCCGTAAATTCAGAATCAGCAGGACCAGTGGCGCCCACGACGACAGCAATTGTCGTCAAACAGCCAGAGAAGAAGAAGAAGAAACTCAACTACGACCCGAATAAGGCTCGCAACCAGCGGCGCTTTGAGGTGGCGTTTCTACGCAAGGAAGTGAAGGATTTGGAAATGACTTTACGGCAGCTACAGAAGACGAAGGAAGGAAGTGCTGTTCAACAGAAGAATCAACTGACCATGTCGGTCTCAAGAAGCAAACGACCAGCTATTTGGGAAGGAATTTGTGCCCGTCAATACGAACGACGACTGCGCGTGGAACGGGAGAATATTCACTTGAAGATGATGTACTCAAAACAATTGCAGATCGCGAAGAGCTTGGAGAGGCTAATGCATAAGCGGATGACGATGAAGGACATGAAGTACGCGGACTGCGGCTATTCTCAGCGCACTGAAATCCCAAGCAGGTACATGACGAACGCTGCTGCCCAGAACTTGAACGAACTTTTAGCCAGCCTCGACGGTTTGTACCACGAGGTAGACGCTGTTTTTGAGGCTGTTGGATCTCTACCCGACAATGTGGGAACACGTGAGCCCATGCAGCCCGCCGAAGGAGTAGAGGTGAAATTTTTTGACGACAAGGTTATGCCTTTTGATATGAAGGCAACGGGCGACGCGTGGTGGTACCAATGGCACGACTTTAAAGGCCAACAAGTGAACGTGGGAGCTGGTAACACGATCACGGAGACGTTTGGATTGGTGATGAACGACGAGAAGACCAACACTTATGCTACGTTTTGCATGCAGCAAGCTTTACGCAGGTATGTGGAATCTGATCGAATTGTGGTGATCTGGAGTGGGTATATCTGGCCGATTGAGTTCGGGAAGAAGCGTGTTGCAGGTGTGCGCTTCTTGGAGAGAAGTTATGTTCTCATCCAACCGCATCGCATTAAAGCAGCTGCGGCGAGCGATGCCTGCATCATGGACTCGACACGAGTCTTGACTTGCTACAGGATGTCACCGCAAATGTTGAGCAACACAAAGAAAAAGATGCCAATATATTGGCATTGATTGAGTTTGTGATGAATGCGTCAGCTGCAGATATCCGTGCGAGAAGTGTACTTCTAGAGAATTGGCTGCTTGATCACGCTGTGCAGGAATAGATCGGATAGGTCGTTTTCAAGTAGGCAGCCTGCGTATTGCCCGACGGTGACTCTGACGCTGGTAGTGTTTGCATTTCTCAAATGGATCATGATCGAATACACACCGCAGGGTTGGATTTCCAAGCTACTAGAACAGTCGCTATCGGCGCTTACCGGCTTATGACTGCGCAGCCAATGTTGCTGGCTGTATGGATTACGATGGGTCTGGTCCCGTTGGTATTACAGCTACGAAGCTATCTAAAGTTCGCGACTCCACACAAAGTCTCGGACAATCTCCTGATACCGGAAGGCACGCAGAAAGAGATGGCGAATCTCGCCGAGTTATGCCCGGTAACAGCTCACTTACTGTCGCAATTTTGGTGCAATTTGGACACGACACACTACTACACCGTACCACACGGTTGTATTTGCCACTTCGTCACGCCACAGTACAATCTGCATGGCAACTATTTAATCGGGAGCGCAAAAGCAGAACCATTCCCTACAACGCCATCGAATTGTGCTTGTGTATCGCGCACTCGTGTTACGCGGGAGTTTTGTTACTTGCAAACGATACGGGCGAAGGTGTGGGCAGATGGGAGAAGTACTTACTCAGCGACAAGCGATTGTGTTTGTTCAAGGAAGTTTGCGATTGTCAGCTCATGAAGCATCGAATTACCATCGATTTGTCCTTCTGCTGATGCTCATTGAAGGACTCATGAGTGACCTCTTCCTGTTGGTCGCGAATAACGGACTAGCGACGAAAATCGGGTTGATGCTGATGATATTCGAGATCGTTGAGAACACAGGATGGATGCCGGGTGTTAAACGGCGATGCTTGGTGGAATAATTACAGAGGAGATAGTGGGGATGATCTCGCTGGAAATACAGTCACTGAAACGAGCGGGTTGGAGATGAGCGATGTCAAGACCAACACTGTGGCCACGTTTTGTCTGCAGCAAGCTTTACGTCGGCATGTGGAATCTCACCGAATTGTGATCGTTTGGAGTGGGCACATCTTGCCATTGGAATACAATAAGAAACGAGTGAATGGCGTCCATTTCCTAGAGAAAGGGCATGTGCTCATTACGCCGTACAGCGAAGAATCAACTGACAGTCGCGTCGATTCTGTGCGAATATTGACGTGCTACATCATTACGCCACATCTTTCGAATAGGAAGCTGTGGAATGATCCCAACATTTCAGCGAACTGATGATGAGTGCTTCGGCTGCAGTCACCTCTTCAAATAACGAAGTTATGGAGAGCTTGCTGGTTGACCAGTCTTTGAAGGATTGCAACGGCGACACGGCAGATTAAAAACTTGCGGTAGTATTTTACGGATTTTGCGTTCTGCATCAGCAGGTTCCGTGGCGACCATTTTTAAGAAGCACACGTCCGTTTCAAAGCGGTTGTTATTCTTGCTGCCAACACCACGTTTGGGCTTGCTCAAGTACTATATGACCGCTCATGAAGCAGATCGTGGTGCATAATACTCAGCCTGGACGTTCAACGAAGTCCTTGACAGCTCAGCGAATGATGGCAGGTATGTGGCTCTTCATGGGTCTGGCCCCGCTGTTACTGCAAGTGAGAAGCTACAGTAAATTCGTCACGCCACACAAGATCGACCAGAAGCTTGTTGTGCCTTCAAGTCACAACAAGCTTCTGGATAACATAACGGAGCATTGCCCCGTGCAAGGATATTTGCTGGCGAGTGTATGGTGGAACAGCGAGCCCATACATTATTACAACACAGAGAATGGCATCTTGTGTCACCTCGTGCTGCCGCAATACAACATTCACGGGAACTACTTAATTGGGACCTCAAGAGTCAAACCTGATGCGTCCGCGCCATCGAGTTGTGCGAATGACAGCTATTCCCATCTCAATATTTCTACCATGGGAGCATCGGCTACTATTCATTCTTCGAGGAGCATCATGGAACGTTTTGTGCCAAGGATAACATTTCGTATATCCACACGGTAAGCATCGGTTCGTTTGATATCAACGGTTCCTTCTTGGCTGCCGATCCTGGGAGCATAGAGTACAGGCGATCATACTGGTATGGAATCGTCGGCGCTATTTGGCTCGTGTATCGTATTGGTGTACTACGAAGGAGTTGCATTTTGTGCCTGCGCTACGGGCGCAGGTGCGATGAAATGGGTGAGAATCTCCTACAGAAAGAGGCGATGGTGTTTGTCCAAGAGAGTTTGCGTTTATCGGCCCACGGAGCATCAAACTACCAACGACTCGCGCTTCTCTACTTGATCATTGAAGGGATCATGACCGACTTATTTCTCATCATTGCAAGCGAAGGCCTGGCGATAAAAATTCAGTACGCGTCGTTGGGCTACAATCTATCTGGGTTGATGTTGTTGCTGTTCGAGATTGCAGAGAACACGAGGTTCGTCAGCGATAAAACTCGGCAGCTGGTGATGCGGCTTCTCTTCAGCTACGAGACGGCTTTGCTTGGCGAGATTGCCACTGCGTTCGTGCTCCAGTATTTCCTCTCTGGACTCAACAATTCGAATCTCAAGCGGTCGCAGCCGACGGCTCTTGCAGTGTCGTACTACTTCTGGAGTTTGATATGCCACGCTATTGTCGTGATCGTGATCCTATTGATTATTATTTGTGTGAGAGCTCTCTCAGCTATCACGTACGTGTGGGCGAATCACCGGTCCCTCGCTGTTTTCACCCTGCCATGTTGCGTAGACACAACATTTGGTGCCCGCAGTCGGATCGCAATGCTGAGCGGATATTGCTTAAGAAATGGGCAACTCTACTTCACGTTAGGTGCGCTGAAAGCGTTCGGATTGCTGAAAATGAAGGACAGCGACAGAGAATACTTGGTTTTGCGGAAGTTGCATTGGTTTGCTGTTCCAGAAGACACTTTCGTCGGAATTGGAATCATTACGGGGACCGGGTGGATCCGTGCAATGAGCAGCCGTGCACTGGGCTTTTCACGTTCCCTGATCGAATGTTGGGAGGCGCTTCTTTAAGCTGCAGTTCTCCTCCTCGAACACTGCCATCGACTCTGAGAACAGTTGCTGCTGGCCCCACATTCTTAGACGAAGTCGCGTAAAGTAATTGACAACTCCCGCGCATTTCAACACGACTTTATTACCCAGAGACCCGTCGACATGGCTACTAAAGAACACATTAAGCGTCTGGTAGCGTTGTGTTATGGCGGATCAGCCATTCCAGAATTCACAGACACCTTTTAACTCGGATAAGTCGTGCTGGGTTGGCGGCGTCACGAGTAGAGCCACCCAGTCGTCGATCCAAAAGCTGATCATGCCTGTGCATGGCCGTTCGGAGCAAGACTCGACGCGATGTCCCGAGATAACGCCAAGTACTACCAAGTTCCCCCTCGGAACAGCAAACCAGTACAAATTGTGGATAGCAAGATATTCCGCGCCATCTTCTTCCTCCATTTTCATAAGCCCCAAAGCTTTCAGAGCGCTGGCTTTGTAGAACAGCTCCCCATTCTCCCATCGATATCCTCCAAGCGACCCCATTTTGTTTCGCAACCCCAACGTTGTGTCAGTGCAGCACGAAGCCGTAAAAATGACCCAAGTGCGATGTGCCCACCACGTATATCCAAGCGCCCACACGATGCGAACAGCAACCACAAATCCCGTAACGCTAAGCACAAAAGCGCCGTGTCCGACCAGGCTTGCAGCGTAATACGATACTGCGAGGGCGATGGGCTTCGTCTTCCGCAGTCCGGAATGATTTAGTCCGGTGAGGAAATAATTCTGTAGAGCTGAGCTCAACACTTCTCCGATAAAAGCCGTCTCGTAGCTGAACAAAAGCCGCTTGAAGAATAGCCGCCACTTTTCACGAAGGCAAGTTAAAGTTTCGATCATCTCGAATACCAGAAGCATCAACCCAGACAAGTTATACCCCATCGAAGCGTACTGGAGTTTGGTCGTCAACCCGCTGTTTGATATTGTCAGGAACATATCGCTCATGAGCCCCTCGATCAACAAGTACAGCAACACGACCCGTTGTAAATTTGAAGCACCGTGCGCAGATAAACGGAGGTTTTCTTGAACGAAGATTACTGCCTCCTTCCGATTCAACATCTCCCCATTTGTTCGCACCGTCGGCCAAATCGCTCACATGATACAAAACTACGTCGTAGGACGAGCGCACGATACACGATCCAGATCATTCCAACTGTGCCATACCAATACGACTGCCTGTATCCATCGCTTCCTGTGTCTGCAGCTAGAATCGGCCCGTTCATGTCAAACGTGCCCAAGCCACGCCCGACAATGTACGATGTGTTATCTGTGGCACAGAACGTTCCAACCAGTTCAATGTAGAACGAGTAGTATCCGATACTGCCATGATAAAAATACTGTTCGTAAGGATAGCTCTCCTCAGCACAAGTAGCAGGCGTTGAAGAGTACGCCTCGGTTCGCGAGCTCCCGACGAAATAATGACCATGCACGTTGTATTGTGGCAAGACGTAGTGACAGACTCGACCGTATTCCCGGGTGAAATAATGTGTAGGCTCGATACTCCACCATGCGTCTGTTAATACCATTGCGTGCACAGGACACGACTCGGTGAGATTTACGAACTCCTTTTCGGTATCTGGTGGCACCACAAGACGTTGGCTGGCCTTGTGAGGTGGCGAATTTCAGGAAACTCCGTATTTGCAGAAGGAACGGCAAAACGCCTACCAGAGTCCACGCCAACAACAGCTTACGCTTTGGAGTCATCGTGATAGGATTGCTGGACGCCGGAGACTGACTGTTTGGCTGTTCTCCATTGATGCAAAAACTTTTGTGCGCTTCATGGTTTAACTAGTAATGGAAGCAGCTGGCCCCAGCGCTGAATTGGGATCCGATCGGAAACTGCTGGAAACGGACGTCACTTGGTCACGAGCGGAAGACTCCAGCGTTCGTCGACGCTAAACTCTGGACTGCCGTTCCATCGTCCATTTTCTCTGTAGCATTCTTACCCTTAGATTGCAGCCGTCCGACTGTTTTGTACTTTAACGAATTGAGGTTGTTTGGGCCCAATATCATCCTTGCTGCCTCCCACTCGGTGGTCGAAAAACTAACAACACCAGTGCATGGGCGTTCGCCACAAGGTTCAACACGCTGACCAGATATAACACCGATCACGTACAAGTTATCTCGTGGCGCCGAGAACCAATACAACTTGTGCATTGCGAAAAACTCGGCGCCGTCCTCTTCACCCATTTTCAATAGTCCGAACGCCTTCAGTGCGCTCGCTTTATAATACAATTTCGAGTGTTCCCAACAGTAACCTCCCAGCATGGCCATCTTGTTGCGTAATTTCAATGTAGTGTCGACACAGCACGGCGCTGTGAAAATGACCCACGTGCGGTACTCCCACCATGCGTATCCAAGTGCCCATAGCGCTCGGAAAGTAACCACGAACCCAGTCAAGCAAAGCACGAATATACCGTGACCTACTAAGCTCCAGACGTAGTATGATACAGCGAGTGCAGTTGGTCTGGATTCCTTCATGCTTGATCGATTCAGCCCTGTGATGCAATATTGCTGTAGAGCTGAACTCAGCACCTCTCCAAGCAGAGCCGTCTCGTAACTAAATAGCAAACGCTTGATAAATAACCTCCACTTTTCACGTAACAATGTCGAAGCTTCGAAAAGCTCAAAGATCAAAAGCATCAGTCCGGAGAGGTTGTAGCCCATCGACACATATTGGAGCTTGGTTCCAAAGCCGGAGTTCGCGACGATAAGAAATAGATCGGTCATAATACCTTCTACGAGCAAATACAGCAGTGCTCCTCGGTGGTAATACGTTGCACCGTGAGCGGAAAGACGCAAGTTCTCCTGGACAAAGACCACCGCTTCTTTCCGCGTGAGACTCTGGCCCAACTGATCACACTTATGGCCGAAGCGGTTTGCCACAATGAAACTTCGACGCAAAACCAGAACGCGATACGAAAGCCAAATTGTTCCGGCGATAGCATACCAACACGACATTCTGTAAGTTTGACTCCCTCTGTCAGCAGCCAAAGTCGATCCGTTCATGTCGAACGTCCCCAGTCCATTCGCAACAATGTACGCCGTTTGATCCTTCGCACAGTACGATCCTTTTTGTTCCTCATAATACGAATAGTACCCGATGCTCCCATGATAAAAGTATTGTTCGTAGTGAAAGCTGTCGTTGGCACAACTTGACGGGGTAGTTTTGTATGGTTCCGCAGTCGAGTTCCCAATGAGGTAGTTCCCATGGACGTTGTATTGTGGCACCACGAAGTGACAAAGCACGCCGTGTTCCTCCACGAAATAATGCGTCACGTCGAGGTTCCACCATGACTCCGACAAAAACAAACCACGTACAGGACACAGCTCGAACATATTGCGGGTCTCCTCCTGTAGACCTGCTGGTACCACAAGGTTCTGGTTTACTTTGTGCGGTGTTACGAACTTCAGGTAGCTACGAAGTTGAAGGATGAACGGCACCATGCCAGCGGCAAGCCACACGAGAAAAGTTTCCGCTGTGCTGTCATCATATCAGTCCAAGTCGAGCCTGATGGTGGAGTTGCTGAACCAATAGAGCCGACATCTTCACAAAGACTTTGGCCTGTGCTGCTGGAGACATCATTCCACAGTGCGATCTCGACTCGCGATTCGATCCCGAAAACGGTACTGGGAATGGGAGATCTCGGACGAATACGCACGCCGTCTTTGTTGTTCTAAATCAGCCAAACCTCCAACGACGGCCAGAAGCCTCAATCTTCTTCTTGCCACGCATGGCTCGGACCACGACAAGGCCGAGAGCTGCTGGCAACCGGCGGCAGAAGCGCAAGCGGACGGCGTGGGAAGACGAAATCGTGCCGGAAAGCAACGAGAGCGAGGACGAGGACGACGAGACGCCCGTGCGCTGTCGACTGCGGCTCATGCACCCAAGCCGGTGGTTCCGCCTTCCCATTGCCAGAGCACTGTGGATGCCAGAGAGAGCTTTGGCCACAAACGTCGGCCCCCAGCGACTCCGCGACCGTCGTCGAGCCACGCGCCAGGCCACCCGTCCTCAGAGCACTGCGCTCCCACAGTCACAGCGCCTTGCACGGCCGTTGTTGGACTCGTGGTTCAACGTAACAAACTTCGTGGACTTGGATCGCCAACAGCCCTGGCGAACGGAGGCGATGCCACCACCACGTGCGTCTCGTGCTGCTCTGGTGGAGCTGCGCGAGCTTGGTGTACTCGATGAGCCAGAGCCCAGTCCCATCAACTCCGTTTTGAAAGTCCGCCTGTACCCGACGAGAGTCGAGAAGTTCAAGCTCGAGCAAAGCTTTGCAACCAATGCAACCAACCAATTTGTATAACAAGCTCGTCGCTCAGTCAAGGGACGACAGGCTCGCCAACATGACAGTGTCGCAGCTTAGAACCAAGTACAGCCCTGTAACAACGTCGAAGAGCATGCACAAATATTTCCGCAACAAACGAGCGATATGCAGGCCCAATACTCAAAGGCGAGGAAGTCCAATCTCAATTACTCAATCACGTCAATTGCGACTGGAGCAGGCTCAGTTTCTAGAATCTCTAAAAGCTGTCGAAGTTGTTTCTTCTGCTTCTCCTTGGTTTGGCTGTTTACAATGTCGTCCGATGGGGCCCCATCGCCTTCTTGCTCCTTGGAAGTCTCATCAGTACCGAGGAGGTTTAATTGCTCCCGTAGTACAGCTGTTACACTTTCACTGTCGATATTGCGCTCGTGGAACTTTACCATCACATACGCTCGCAGCTTCTTCGAGAAACAACACACGTGCGCCACCACAAAAGCGATCCGCTCTAGTACAAAAAGACCAGCGTCCAATCTCCGCAAGTATCGACTGTCTTCGTCCTCTTCCTCGTCCTCTTCGTCTATCTGAGAGCTGCGCTCAACACGTTCGTGGTACTTTGCAAACAAATCTACCAGTCGATCGACCTTCTCCATGTCACTCTCGACGAATTTCGCTTGGAGACGATCGTAGCCATCCGCAGGAGCGTCCTTACGCACCCAAGCGCACATGGATGCTACTAAACTCACAGCGTTCTCCTCTTCCTTGGCGCGTTCACTAGCCTTACTCGCTTTCGTGTTGTTGCTAGACTTAAACTTACCATGTCGACCCATGAAGACGGAGAAGACAGAGCGCAGCCCACTGATCTCAATCAAGCGCTCGCAGTTGCGTGCATTCCCCATGAGAGCGTGGTCTAACACACGCAGCGCACCTCCAAACACAAACCGATGGCGATCTTTCAAGCAGCGTAGAATGAGCTCCAGCCCTTCCAAGCGACGAAACTGCTTCTGTGCGTCCTGGACAAGCAGCACACTACAGAGAGCGTTGACTAAGTTGCCAACCAGCTCTTCTTCTTCATCGCTGCCGGGATCTTTCTTCCGGTACGGCGCCAACGCCTGCAGTAGGTCATCCATAAGATCCACCTTCTTCTTCTTGTCCGAGTGGGGCATTTCACTCGGTCGAGGCTTGCCCATCCACTCTACAAACTTCTCTCTCGGTTTAGCTCCTGACTGCAGCAAGATCGACAGGATTTCACTCGCATATAGCTTGTTCTCACTGAAATCCCGTTGCGGGGCGACCTGATCCAGCAGAAACGGCAGCATCGCCGTGCTCTCAGCCACTTGAATGCTCACTTCTGGTTCCAGATCCGCCAGGTTCTCTACAATCTGCAGCGAGTTGTAGATCCCCGTGGCTTCTTCTTCCTGCTCCTTACCAGAATCTACAGCCGCCGCCAACTGGAACAAGTTAGCTACCAGTAAAGGCAGCAACTTCTCGTCCACCAAATGTCTGGCCAACATCCTCGTGGGCTCCAGAGACGTCTCCGCGTCGTCCACGTCCGTCAGCTCAGCCAACAGACTGAGCACAGCCAGTTTGATGTCGAGATTGTCGTGGGCAAAGAGCCCTAGCAGCAGTCTGGGCGTCTGCAGCTCCACCATCGTGGGGAAGAGTTCGGGCCTGGCCGCCACCTGCTTCCAGCGCGTCAACTCCTGGTCTAAAGCCAGCTCCGACTCTAGAAATTTGCTGGGATCGTCCGCGTGCTTCTCCCTCTCCAGAGCGTTGCGTCGTATCTGCTTACGGAGGGAGTTGGCCATGGTCTTAAGACTGCGGGCGTCCAGCGAGTCTTCGTCTTGGGCTTCGGCGCGGTCCACGATGGCTGCAACTTGGGCAGCAGAAGCTGCAGCACTCACACGAGCACGCTTGGGGTGTGGAGACGGTACGTGTGCATCGCTAGCACGCTTGGAGACGTCGGCAGACGCCAAGACGCGCTCGAAGTGGGTCTCCATGAGGTTGGAATGAAAATGTCTGCGAAAATGATGTTTTGGATAGGTTAGAATCCTCGATATAGGAATACACACAATATATTCCTTTGATCACTAACACGGGGTTTTGGAGCTACCTGCTTGTTCACTTGCGCGCAACGACGGAAAGAGCGGTGAACGGAATCGCTCTTGGGCGTCCGTCCATGAACGACTTGGCGTCCGTGGCCGACGGCGTGCTCTCTGTCTCGTAGCAGTTCTCCTTAGCGTCTTTCTCGATGAGCTTGACCAGCGCCGTCTCCAGCTGCTCGCTCGTCAGTCTCTCCAGGAACTTGCCAGTCATCGGGTTGCTCATGTTGGTCTGCAGAAAAGCCTCCGGGTCGTCCAGCACGACCGTGTGCGTAGTGGAATACACCGTGACGTCCTTAAACCCAGCAGCTTGGAGTTCCTTGGCGATGCTCTGCATGTCGGTTCCAATAGCCTGCGACGGGACCGGCATCGGCTCGCCGTCACCTCCAGCTGCATTGTAGAGCTCGGCGATGCCGTCGAACCAGTGGAATTGCGTCGTCTTGGCGTCCCACGCCGTAGCGAAGAGCACGCCGTCGTCCTTCAGCACTCGTCGAGCTGCTTCCCAACCGCGACTGCGGGTCGGGAAGATACCCAACGCAAAGTTGGAGCCCACGACGTCCACCGTCCCAGTCTCGAGTTTGTCCAGCACCATCCCGTCCATCTGCACCGTCGAGACCTTGTCCCTGAAGGCGTTTAAGCTCGGGTCTTCCTGTAGAGTCTCATTGAGCTGCTGCAACATTCCGTCCGACAGATCCGTCGCAGTGATGCGGAAGTTTGAGGTGGTTGCAGTCAAGTAGCGGCGCATGAACTCGAAGGTGAGCACCCCAGGGCCGCAGCCGATGTCCACGAAGTGCACAGACTCTGGTTTGTTCGTCAGTAGAGGAAGGATCTTGTGGTGCGCCGCTTGCAGCGAGTCCGTAGCCCAGCGAGCAGTTACCGCCCCGAAGACGGACTGGTAGTCCTTGGCGTGAGCAGACCACTTGGCGTTCGTGAAGGTCGACTGCATCGTTTGTTGCTGCGTATGTTTGGCTTGAGATCTTGGCGGCGGATTGGGAAGTGATGAACGTGGGTGGCGGGATGGCGGCTGATTTCGAGGAGTTTTTATAGTATATTAATGATGGCAAAGCATTCAACTTGCTGAAGCCACTGGAGCACCTGGACTTCGTCTTGGGTGCTATACTCTTCGGATACTATTTCGTCGTCGGAGAAACTTGATAGTCAATTGACTTCGACGACACTTTTTTATAGCACTGCTACGTGTTAAACGCGCCGTCTGCTTGTGGACTGACTTGTTCTTTCCGTCCACATTGGTCTCCTCCATTTTCCCATGAGCTGACAATATTTTTATACTGAACTTGCTATATTTGCACGCCTTCGACGCGCCTTTCGACTCGATCTGGGCAGTACTTCAAGAGCACACCACACGAGGAAGAGTGTCTTGGTTAGCTGTACACATTTCTCCAGCCCAACCACAGAAGGCGTCGCCATGATTGATCGGGTAGTTGAAATGCTCGCGCTCAACAGCGTGGCCGAAGTTCTCCAGCAAGACGACATGGTCAAGGTGCTTAGCGACGTCACGCTGCACTCGGACGAATACATGCCTGTGTTGGAGTTTTCATGACGCCAGAGAATCGTAGGTCACTTTGTTTCCTTGAGTTTTAAGGTCGCTGCTTGACCAACTAGCGCTGTTTGTGGCAACAGTGACTTGCCTAGTCTACTCCATGCTCCATGAACCGTCACTAATTGCCAAGGCCACCTCTGCTGCAGCAAGGCAACCCAATGAGCCACCGACATACGAAGAATACGCACCAGCTTTCCGTGCCCATTGGGTTCTCTGCGGTTCAGGCTTCTCGTTTCGACTTCTCGCTGGACTGAGCGCACTAAAAGGAGAGAATCGAGCCCTCGTGGCTCGTACGCTGGCCGAATTTGACTCGCGGGACAGCATGACACTCGAAGCTCTTGCTCGATTCCTCACGACGTTCATGGATCTATATTCCCCGCAGATGCTTCTGGCTCTGTTCGACAAAACCGCCCACCAGCACAAAAATTTTCTCGAGTCACTCTTACTACTTGTATTTTACGAACCGGTGCGAGATGTATTGGTGCGCTTGTGCAACGAGTTGCATGGTGCCGATTTCGAACAGGCAGTGGAGTCTCTTGTAGGCATTTCGTTCCTTCAACTCTCGCCGATAAATCCGACATCAGAAATCCGCCAGCGTGTACCAGAACGGCTTCATCATCGAGTGGAAAAGGATATCGAGACGGTGCGATTTTCACGGATGATCTTCACGTGCGACTTGATCACTGATCTTATTCACGAGCATCGTGAAGGAAGCTTGGGATTCGCGATCGTTTCGTCCTTAAGTGACTCAGTCTCCAACGCGGAGCAGTTGATTGCAGCAGCTTTAAACGATCTGCGTGAATTGCCGACATTGTTCGCCAACGAGTCGTACACATTAAAAGTGCTGAATTCTCTGTTGCAGCAGGCACAGTGTGGTTGCGTAGCCAAGGCAGCTTTCTGCCGCGCGACTACCGCTGCTCAAGGTGCTCCGATTGAAATTGGAAGCGGAGAACATGAAGACCCATTGGTTACTGCTTGTGTACAAGGGTCTCCACACGAAGACCTGCCGGTCATTTGGCGCGAGTTCTTCAAGCATCTTCCGACAGTGTTGTCATTTCTATCAACAACGTCTGATGAAGGCTCCACATTGCAATGGCGGTTTAAGCCTACTCACCTTCAACTCGTCTATCTGATGCTGCCTGTGCTCAACGTATCGTGCACAATAGCTGACTCAGTTGTGATCCGTGCAAGAGCGCTGGAAGCAACACTTGATCTCGTGACACGCTTCCCCAAGGCTTCAATCCTGCATTGTGCCATCTCACGATTATTCATCGTGGCGCTCGAAGATTCACCTTTCATGTTTGGCAAGGAACTGCCTGCATTTCGCTGTTCCACAGACACATTACGGCTTCATGTACTGCTCGGTGGGGCATTTGAGTTTGTGCTACAGGTCTTTGGCTGGACAACGCCTGGCGTAAATCCCCTCAAGCTAAGAAGGAATCGCCACCGGCAGCATTACTGGACGTGGCCATTTCGATGGACCAAGCACTTACGAGTGCATTCTCACACGCGCCACAACTCTTCATTGGGAACTCGGCGTTTGAGCGATGGAAAGTATTCCGTCTGGCTGTTCTGCTACCTATGCAAACCCTGTGGGAAGAGCAGTACCAGCCTCCCCAAATCGCCGACGCTGGGCCATCGCCAACACTGACAACGATGCTATATGGTGAAGAAACCAACGACAACACATCATCCAAACCAGAATCCCCGTCGAGCACCGCAAGCAATTCCAATAGCCCAGATTTCCCAATACCAGGCACAAGCCCTGACGCCACGCAGATCAATGCCGAATTGTCCGCATCAACGATAGCTCCAACGATAGAATCCCTTGACTCGCACATTCTGTCGATATCGGGGCCGTGCGCTGGTGCACTGGCGCCACCGTCTTCAGAAGCATCGGCACCAGTAATAGAGGACGTACCCACACCGCTGTCAGCGCTATACAATGACGAAGAAAAGCGCATGATGCTCAACGTAGGTGAAGACACGATGTTGTCTTCATCACCATCTGCAGCATTAGTGATCCCTGCAGGTGTGCCCCAGGACTTTAACTCGATATAACAACACCATTTTCGTACAGAGAACTGAACGCAAATTGCAATCACGCCCTAGGGATAATGTTCAAAGTTGGTGAGCTCGTGACTTTTAGTCGACGGAAAAACGAGCTGTTGCGTTTCTCCTGCTCGATGTTGCCGCCTAAATCTCGACTGAAAAAGCTCGCCGTGCCAAAATATGGACGCTCAGTGCATGACTCCACATACTGACCAGCTACAGCACCGATCACGAACAGATTGTCTGTTGGGAGCGCAAACCAGCGCATTTTGCGTAGAACAATGAACTGCGACCCGTCTTCTTCTACTGCTTTCAGTAAACCGAAAGCTTTGAGAGCCTCGGCTGTGTAGTAAAGATGACCATTAACTAGCCGATATCCACTCAACAGGACCATCTTGTTTCGGCTTCCCAATGCGGTATCTACACAGGAAACCTTCGAGAAAATGACCCATGTCCGATGGGAATACCACGAATAACCTGCCGACCACAGCGTTCTTATAGATATTGTGAATGCGATGAGCTCAAGAACCACAAGTCCATGGCCGACTAAGCTCCAGACGTAATACGAAACAGCCTGTGCTGTTGGTCTTGAGTCCTTTAAGCTGGAACGGTTGAGCGACGTCAGGAAGTAGTGGAGACAAAACACGCTCAACAATTCTCCTAACAAAGATGACTCATAGCAAAATAAAACTCGCTTAATCACCACCCGCCATTTTTCGCGCAAGCAGGTTGTGTTCTCGATGATCTCGTAGACAAGTAAAAGCACGCCAGATAAATTGTATCCCAGCGAGACGTACTGGATTTTGGCTAACAATCCATCCTGAGCTATCAGCATGAACAGATCGCTCATCAAGCCCTCGATCAGCAGGTAAAGTAGAACGAATCGATGATAATTCGTTGTATCGTGTGCTGCCAGGCGCATGTTTTCTTGGACGTAGACAAACGCAATCTTCCGTCGCAGCGTCTCTCCCAGTCGCTCGCATCTCTCTCCATAACTTCTGCAAGATGCGTAGCACCGCCGCATTTGAATAGCTCGATATGTCATCCACACAGCGCCAAATATGCCGTACCAATAGGACTTTCGGTATTCATCACTTCCAGTGTCTCCAGCAAGGTGGGCCCCGTTAATGTCAAACGTTCCAAGCCCTTGAACAGAAACATACGCAGTTTTGTCCATCGCGCAAAAGTTCCCTCTGCTTCTTCGTAGAAGGCGTAATAACCGAGGCTGCCGTGGTAGAAGTAATATTCAATCGGGAAGCTATCTTTCGCACAGCTCTTTGGTGTCTTACTGGATGGCTTCACTTTCGATTCCCCCACCCAGAAGTTGCCATGGATATTGTACTGGGGAATGATAAAATGGCACAGACGTTCACCCCGAGTCATGTAATAGTGCGTGGGCTCGATGTTCCACCAAATGTCAGCGATATGTAGCCATTCCACAGGACAAAGTGATCTTAGATCTGTTGTATACTTTTGTGCTGTTGGTGGTACCACGAGGCTCTCTGTGATCTTGTGCGGTGTCGTGAAATTGATGTAGCTTCGGACCTGTAGCAGCAACGGCACCATGCCAAAGATGAACCACGCCAGTGTTAGGAGTCGTCGCGGTGTAAATAGGGGGACAGTTCTTGTACGAGCCACGGCCAGCGTGCGAGTCCTCTTCTTGTCCATGGTATGTACTTTGTTCAGTTGCATTGTCCACCTATTGCGCACAGTCGTCCGCAAACTCCAGTTAAAGAATATAAAGTTGTCGCCAAATACCCAGTAACCGCTCGCCGTCTTGTTAGCCAGTACTCATCTGCCAGCTACATGACTGGTGTAACTTGGTGGCTGGCCCGTTCACGTGGACAATGGTATGTACTTTACAAACCCTGCGTGGGCGGTGGCCAACATAGAACATTTCTCTACCCTCTGGATCATCATCCGTTCGATAGTTCTCTACGTATTGTGGACTGTGCGCAATAAGCATCAGTTTGAGAACGGCCAAAGCTGCGTCAATGTGCTTTCGGGTTTATTCAGTCTTTGGCGGCCATTTCCGATCTCTGTTGAGGTCGTCCAACCCTCCAACCCGGGATCACCTGCTTCGATGCTTGGGGTTGTTCCCGGTGACGTCTCGACTGGGGCGCTTCATCGCTGCACACCCTCGGGTCTTTGTTCTTCGCCCCAACGCGTTATATGTCAATGACCTCGGGTGTCTACGAGCTCCCCAACTTGCTGTAGTTAATAGCATTTGTACATCGCCGCAATTTGAGAAGTCCTGATAACAATATAGTTCATGAATCATTATTCCCCCATCTGCTAGCTACACGTAGCAACGACAGCCAGAAGCTTTTCCACCCGAAGGTTCTTCGGCATTAGGATCGACCAAGGCATTGCTACGCACGAGCAGCTTCCCGAGATCACACACAGCGTGTGTCTCCAGCGCCTCCATGAGGGAAAATACTACCTCGTCATCCCAAGGGCAGTGGAGTTCACAGCATCCACGAGCAGTCGAGTGTGTGCACTGGACCCTGGTGTCCGCAACTTTGTCACTTTGTACGACCCTTCTGGCCGAACGCTGAGTGTGACGGACGCGCAGGAGGCTCTCAAGAGGCGCTTTGAACATGTTGACAATAAAGTCTACACTGGCGCGCAAGGTCCTATTTGGTTTTACTGCTGTTAGAGCCAATCAATCACGCTAGTATTGCATTCCACCAACCAATTGCTCGAAACCGCGCCCACAAGCAAAATCTCAACGCGTTTTCGCGCTTTTCGCGCCATTTCGATCGGCAAGGCTCGTGTTGAGAGACAGCTGGAGTATGCTTACCTCGATCACTATCCAATTTTCAGCTTCCGAAGATAGCTTCCAGCAGCACACCATGAAGAACGCCGAGATCGTAAAGATTCTCTACAAGGACCCCACACCAACTGAGCGGACATGCACAATCTGCAACGAAGTGGTAATGCAACAGAAGCAAGCCTGTTCGCGACATTTTTGACAATGGGCTAAAAGACTACGATGGCATGGAGAACCACCTTGCCCCGGATGCGGATATTGTCGAGTCTGGAGCGTTTGAAAGCGGGCTGGCTAAAATTCAAGCTGGCGTAGAGGCCTCCTTGTTGCGAAACGAGCGAAAGGCATTGCATCGTCTCACTACAACCTCACCGGATCCGGATCAAGCACTAGCAACTCCTGTTGAGACAGCTACATTTCGTTTTTAGTGAGGTACATTGATGTCACTTAGAGACCTAACGACTTCCTATGTCCATTACAACTAGTCCCTCTGAATCACCAGTTGCTTATACTATCTCCAATTATGGCCAGTGAGCATTGCCCTAGAGCCCCCGTTGACCCTACACTGGGTCGGCCCCGGCGTCCGAAAACGCCTCATCGAGTTCCCGCGCGAGTCAGTACCCAATGTCACTGGACACGTAGGTTAGCGCGGGTGCCCACCGCGAATTTGGGGTCGCCATCGCCGTTGGATCAAGTTGGAAGCTGCGGGACGAATCCATCGCCAGGTTGGCGAGAGCATCGGCACATTTGTTGTGCCCGAGTCGAGACAGCTACAGCAAGGTCAAAACGGAAGTGCACCGCTGATGCTCTGGATGAGAAGCTCAAGAAAAATTTACGCCGACACAGGGGGCCGCAGTCGAAGTTTATCGACGCAACCTGGATTCCTGCGACCTCCGTAGTTGCTGAGCGCTTTTTCTCGACCGTTAAAAGCACTGTCGGGTATTTGAGAAAGTGCCTGAGCCACGAAAACCTCGAAATGATCATGTACTTGAAGCTAAACTGGGACTTAGTGATGCTTGCAGACGTGTTGAAGGTCATTGAGCGAGCCAAACACATTAGCGATGCAGTACTTGTGTAATAGATTGCAATAACCAGCTAGGAGATTGAAGAGATTGCAATCATTGATTGGTTCAGATCGAAGCAGTCAATCAATATAAAATCTATATTGACGGACCCCTGACTGGCGCGTCTGGACAACGACAGCAAGAATGCAAATCCGTTTCGAATTCGGTCGAGGATCAAGCGCGGCATGCGCGAGCCCAAGACTCGACTCCACCGCAGGCGACACCAACTCCGTCGAGCGATTCGATATGCACATATGCACTGCACAAGGTGACCAGGATGGTGCAAGACATGCACCAGAAGCTCACGTCATGGCTGGTTGATAACTACTACAATGTGCTGCTACCATCGTTCCAGACCTCTGACATAGTGCGCAAGTACATGATCGAAGTGGAAGGCGACGTAGCACACGCGACGGCGCAGGATGAAGTGAGCGTTCGAGTGCGACGACGCAAGATTAGCAGCCCAACAGCTAGGGCAATGCTCACGCAAGCTCATTACCAGTTCAAGGATCTGATCAAATACAAGATGCAGCGTACTGGTGGCAGCATCATCATCGTGGGTGAGGAGTGCACGTCAAAAACGTGCTCACGGTGCGGCACCGTGAAAAGCAACCTTGGCGGAAGTCGTGTCTAAACAATACAGCTACTCGTTCTGCCATCAAAGCTTGGCCCGCGACGTCCAAGCTGTGAAGAATATTCTGCACAAGAACATCCAGTAGGTAGCTTAGTGCCCTTGCGGCGTGCCTTCGTCGCGGAGACCTGTCGGCTGAAGTCAGCTAGTGAAGATAGCTGGTGGAAGCTTGGCGTTATAGGCCCAAAAACTCGACTCGTAGGCAAAGATTGTCCGAGACTTTGTGTGGAGTCGCGAACTTCAGATAGTTTCGTTGCTGCAATACCAACGGGACCAGACACATCGTAATCCATACAGCCAGCAACATTGGCTGCGCAGTCATAAGCCGGTAAGCGCCGATAGCGACTGTTCTAGTAGCTTGGAAATCCAACCCTGCGGTGTGTATTCGATCATGATCCATTTGAGAAATGCAAACAGTACCAGCGTCAGAGTCACCGTCGGGCAATACGCAGGCTGCCTACTTGAAAACGACCTATCCGATCTATTCCTGCACAGCGTGATCAAGCAGCCAATTCTCTAGAAGTACACTTCTCGCACGGATATCTGCAGCTGACGCATTCATCACAAACTCAATCAATGCCAATATATTGGCATCTTTTTCTTTGTGTTGCTCAACATTTGCGGTGACATCCTGTAGCAAGTCAAGACTCGTGTCGAGTCCATGATGCAGGCATCGCTCGCCGCAGCTGCTTTAATGCGATGCGGTTGGATGAGAACATAACTTCTCTCCAAGAAGCGCACACCTGCAACACGCTTCTTCCCGAACTCAATCGGCCAGATATACCCACTCCAGATCACCACAATTCGATCAGATTCCACATACCTGCGTAAAGCTTGCTGCATGCAAAACGTAGCATAAGTGTTGGTCTTCTCGTCGTTCATCACCAATCCAAACGTCTCCGTGATCGTGTTACCAGCTCCCACGTTCACTTGTTGGCCTTTAAAGTCGTGCCATTGGTACCACCACGCGTCGCCCGTTGCCTTCATATCAAAAGGCATAACCTTGTCGTCAAAAAATTTCACCTCTACTCCTTCGGCGGGCTGCATGGGCTCACGTGTTCCCACATTGTCGGGTAGAGATCCAACAGCCTCAAAAACAGCGTCTACCTCGTGGTACAAACCGTCGAGGCTGGCTAAAAGTTCGTTCAAGTTCTGGGCAGCAGCGTTCGTCATGTACCTGCTTGGGATTTCAGTGCGCTGAGAATAGCCGCAGTCCGCGTACTTCATGTCCTTCATCGTCATCCGCTTATGCATTAGCCTCTCCAAGCTCTTCGCGATCTGCAATTGTTTTGAGTACATCATCTTCAAGTGAATATTCTCCCGTTCCACGCGCAGTCGTCGTTCGTATTGACGGGCACAAATTCCTTCCCAAATAGCTGGTCGTTTGCTTCTTGAGACCGACATGGTCAGTTGATTCTTCTGTTGAGCAGCACTTCCTTCCTTCGTCTTCTGTAGCTGCCGTAAAGTCATTTCCAAATCCTTCACTTCCTTGCGTAGAAACGCCACCTCAAAGCGCCGCTGGTTGCGAGCCTTATTCGGGTCGTAGTTGAGTTTCTTCTTCTTCTCTGGCTGTTTGACGACAATTGCTGTCGTGTTAGGTGTCGGTTCCATATTTACAGGTGCCGTATTTATTGGTGAACACGTTAGAGCGTGGTTGGAGTCACCGTCGATCAAAGTTAAAAGGTGGTCGAGATCTGCACCATCCTGATCCAGAGGCGACAGCAGCATGGCTCCATTGTCAGATGCATCAGCAGTGTTATGAACATTAGAACCGGCCAAAGACTCGCCCAGGAAAGCGAGCGCGGCATCGAGGGTCCCGGGTGAGTCATCCAGTTCGTCCATGGCTGGTGAAACAAAAACTGTGTTTAGAACGCGTAAATATACACATGTTTTCTAAATTTAGAAGATAAGTATGTCTACCTGTCCGCAAGAATTCCTTTGGCTTCATGGGATCTCGTCGAATGTTGCTAGACCAGCAGCAACCTTGTTGGATGGTGAAGAAGAGAACAATACTTGTTTCGAATGACCTGTTTTCAATGACGGTCCTCCCAAATTCGAGTCTGAAAAACTGACAATTCCTGCGCACGGCCGTTCAATGCAAATCTCGACTCGATCTCCAGTAATGACTCCAATCCTAACGAAATTGTCTTTCGGCACTGTAAACCAGTGCAGCTTTTGCAGCGCCAGGTATTCCTTATCGTCCTCCTTGATTTTTAGTAAACCAAACGCTCTCATCGCCCCGGACTGGAAGTAGAGCTTGCTGTTCTCAAGCAGTAGCCACCCAGCATTGCGATTCGACCACGAGTACCCAACACAGTGTCAACGCAGCATGGCAGGGTGAAAACAGCGAGGGACCGGTGATTCGCCCACACGTACGTGATAGCTGAGAGAGCTCTCACACAAATAATAATCAATAGGATCACGATCACGACAATAGCGTGGCATATCAAACTCCAGAAGTAGTACGACACTGCAAGAGCCGTCGGCTGCGACCGCTTGAGATTCGAATTGTTGAGTCCAGAGAGGAAATACTGGAGCACGAACGCAGTGGCAATCTCGCCAAGCAAAGCCGTCTCGTAGCTGAAGAGAAGCCGCATCACCAGCTGCCGAATTTTATCGCTGACGAACCTCGTGTTCTCTGCAATCTCGAACAGCAACAACATCAACCCAGATAGATTGTAGCCCAACGACGCGTACTGAATTTTTATCGCCAGGCCTTCGCTTGCAATGATGAGAAATAAGTCGGTCATGATCCCTTCAATGATCAAGTAGAGAAGCGCGAGTCGTTGGTAGTTTGATGCTCCGTGGGCCGATAAACGCAAACTCTCTTGGACAAACACCATCGCCTCTTTCTGTAGGAGATTCTCACCCATTTCATCGCACCTGCGCCCGTAGCGCAGGCACAAAATGCAACTCCTTCGTAGTACACCAATACGATACACGAGCCAAATAGCGCCGACGATTCCATACCAGTATGATCGCCTGTACTCTATGCTCCCAGGATCGGCAGCCAAGAAGGAACCGTTGATATCAAACGAACCGATGCTTACCGTGTGGATATACGAAATGTTATCCTTGGCACAAAATGTTCCATGATGCTCCTCGAAGAATGAATAGTAGCCGATGCTCCCATGGTAGAAATATTGGAGATGGGAATAGCTGTCATTCGCACAACTCGATGGCGCGGACGCATCAGGTTTGACTCTTGAGGTCCCAATTAAGTAGTTCCCATGAATGTTGTATTGCGGCATCACGAGGTGACACAAGATGCCATTCTCTGTGTTGTAATAATGTATGGGCTCGCTGTTCCACCATACACTCGCCAGCAAATATCCTTGCACGGGGCAATGCTCCGTTATGTTATCCAGAAGCTTGTTGTGACTTGAAGGCACAACAAGCTTCTGGTCGATCTTGTGCGGCGTGACGAATTTACTGTAGCTTCTCACTTGCAGTAACAGCGGAGCCAGTCCCATAAAGAGCCACATACCTGCCATCATTCGCTGTGTTGTCAAATGCTTCTTGCAGTATCCATCTTGACGAAGCTTGCTCTCAACTTGGGTGTGACTACTCATGATCGTGTCAATGTTCGATCGCGATCTTTTTTGCCGGATCCATTTTTGTGGAGGATTAAAGATAGGATCGATTTTTACAAAATCGAACTCCGTTGCTGTTGCATTCGATCCACTAGAAGGTTTTCAATCATCTCAGTGCTCGTCGAGATATTCGCTGACATTGCGTCCACTACAAACTTGGTCAATGCAGTCGCCTTGACATCGTTCTGATTCGGGTCTGTGTAGTTGGGAATAATCACGTAACACGTCGAAACCCGTGCCGAAGAATTACCTTCCGTAGTTGATCCTTCTCCGCTGGGGGTTATAAGCACGTAGCCCTTTTCCAGAAACTGGATGCCAGAAACTTGCTTTGCATCGAACTCAAGTGGTTTAATATGTGCGTGCCAGACAATCACGATCCGATCCCTTTCTTCATGGCGCCGCAAAACCTGTTGAACGTAGAATCTTGCTGTCGTGTTGCTCTTATCGCCCGCGATCTCCAGCCCGTACTTTTCCGCGATGGTGTCGCCTACATCATATCGTACAGCTTGGCCCTTGTAATTATGCCAGCGTCGCCACCAAGCTTCACCTGTTTCCCGTACGCTAAATGGCACAACCTGGTTGTCGAACAGCTCCAAGTACATCCCGTCCATTTCGTCGCGCAGCAACGGCTCTCTCGTCAGGAAGTTTCTGTTTCCAGAAGAACTACCTTCAAAAACGGTGTCAATCTCCTGATAGGATACCTGCACGCCTTCCAACAATTGCTCGAAAATCAAATTGACCACACTGGTCACGAAATCTGCAGGAATCTCGGCGCGTCTGGTTCGGAAGCTACCAGACTTGGCGTCCTGTAGTAATACCCTTTGCGTATCACCTTTTCCAGACTTTTGATGAACTCTTGCTCCTCTACGAACCTTTTTTCAAGCGAATATTTTCTCTCTCTGCCTTCAGTCTTCTCTGCACTTGGCCATTGCAAATGTCTTCCCATACCGCAGGAAATTGATTGTCGCCCCTGAAGAATTAGCAGAGGTTCCTGCGGTGAGAGTGCGCTCGCTGTGCACACTTCGTAGTTGGTGTAGAGTCAATTCCAAGTCCGTGGCTTCTTGTTGCAGACGCTGAAGCTCTTTTCGCTGCTCTTTGCGCGCCTTGTTGGGGTCGTAATTACGCTGCTTAGTCTTCCGCTGCAACATGTCTGGACGTTGAGAATGCAGAATTGAATTGTCTGTAAAACTTGAATTAAAAAAACTTATCGAGTGGCCTTTTATGACGTACGCAGTTAAGTACGAGTCACCGCCATGCCCTAATTTTGTGTGTTTAAACGCAAACATATATTGAAGAGTTTATTTTCATTGTGGCTACTGTATTGACTTAGTCCTTGGCGACAAAGGACAAACTGTGTGAGTTACGAAAAATGCGACAAAGCGTAAGATTTACTCAGATCAGAACAACGGTTTAGATTATTCTTTAGACGCTCAAGAACACTGCACGTGCCACCTCCACGCTCACGACGCAAGAGCATGGTGGAGCTGATGGAGACGATATTCACTCAAGGGGAAGAGCCGCAAGAAGACCATCCACAGTGAGAACGCCACCACGTCGTCGGCTCAGGTACAACACCACCACCGCCCTGTTATCGGAGACTTTGTGCTAATCACCTTGTTATCGATTGCTGTAGCACGAGATGCAGTCATTGACCACCGGTTCCGGCTCCGATTTGGTCGGAAAGCCGACTCAAGACGTCCCCAGCCTTATTCGAGAAATAGACCACGAACTTGATACGAGTTGTACTTTCGGTATGATGAATGCCGCAAGGAGGGGCCGTGCGTGTTTGAGCAGTCGGATGGTGACACCGTGCTCTTGAACTGTGACCTTGCGGAACTGGTGTACATGGAGGTAGCATTCGGAATTAAGAGCGCGAAAAAACAACCTGTATCAGTTGGACAAGGTCATCTATCATCTGAAGCAGGCTGCAAGCGCATGGGCCAAGCCAATTCGCCACTATTTCTTCAGAATCGATTCGGAAGCTGCAGGTTATTGGAAATAAGCAACTCCAACTAGATGAACATATCAGCTACAGAAGTGTACTTTCTTGGGTTTGTTCATGTGGTAGCAGGATTTCCCAAAATCCGCTGTCACTGCGATCAGACACCGACTACGGAGGGGTGCTCCAATGATCATGGTCAGCCGAATTTGTACTCACTTTGTGCACCCGCTGGCGGGCTGGATCTACTCTTTATTGGTGCGAAGATGTTGGATCTACCAAGAAGAACTGTCTTGGTGATACTTGAGGAATTGGGGCAGCGTGGAAATCTTCACTCTGTCCCGGTTTATTGGTTTCCAGACCACTCGTCGCTTGGCTTGACTTGGATCTGGTTCCTGGATCTGGATCCAGGCAGAGGGTTGCCTTGAGGGTGTGCTTTCGCTTCCTTTTCGTTACTTGACGCTTCCAATAGCGTGATCTTGAGTGGTTCAGGGTCGATCGGTCGTCTTGGCCAAGTAGTAACTCCAGTAGACCTTGGATCCACACTTGTACACTTGGATCTACGGGGCGCGAGTTGAACCCGGCCGAAATACGTCCCGGATGACTCTAGCACTGCTTGATCCTGGTGATCCTCACTTAGCAGAAGGGGACCAACGTAGTTCCCGCTTCTTTTGGTGCTTTGGGAGGGCTCTTGCGTTGTACAAGGTAAATTCGACTCTGTATTAAGGAAATTATGAGTGGATCCATTGAGATCCCATCCCAAATCCTATCGTCTGCACCATTTCTGTACCTGCCGCTGGATATTGTCACTTGATCAATCCTCTCGTGTGCCAGATCCACGTCTGGAAAGGTCCCACTTGCAGATCTGGATCACCCATGCTTGAATCTATTGTTTCCGCGATGTGCCCCATATCTGATCTGGAGAGCTGAGTCTGGATCCGACATGCTGGGCTCCAGTATTGCCAGAATTTCCGAGAAAGTGCTTCACCACACTTATAGCACACCGATAAGACAATATTGCAGACATCGACACACGGAGATGCACTAATCTTCGAAACATCTGTACTACACAAAATCCTTTTACAAGATTATCAGATGACGATATAGTCAATACGCGAGTAATTTATACATTCGTCGGGTATTTGATTTCGCATACATTAGGAGGTTTCAAAATCAAAGTTCCGTAATACGACAATCCGCGGTATTTCTTTCTCCTCGGGTGAGAGTGCTGCAAATACTATCCTAGGTATTTAGACGTGCGAGGTCACCGCATTTACAAATCCAATCGAGCCAATCTATGGATCGCCATGTCCAAGTTGAAGGCTTGCCTAAAGAGAGAAGACTTGTTCGCAATTGTGCCATGGCAGGAAGACACAGAACACTTTGAGAAGTGTTTTGGCGTGGCTAAGGAAACGGCAATCGGGAAAGGTAGTACTCCAAAACAGGAGAGTTAACGGAGATTGCAGCGGCGCTAAAGTCGAGCAGCAAGGGGCGTTTTGACTCAGATGGAACTCAAATGCGTGATTGCTTCCAGACGTACAAGACACGCTATCTTGAAGCAAAGACCTACAAGAATTTGACGGGTGCAGGTGTAACACCAGATAATTATGCCAGTAGCGTATACACGCTTGCCCAAAAGCTGGACACACTGTGTCCCTGGTACGCTAACATGAAAACGTTACTCTGTGGAAAAACCAACGTGTGCCCACTCAGTGTATTTGACTGAACTGCTACATCAGCACCGAAGAAGCCTTTGGTAATCTAGACTTAGCAGATGAGCTTGCAGCTGAGGTGGAAGGTGCTGCATTGAGCAGAGAAGGGATCATCTTTCACGCTCCTCACTCAGTCATAGACGCCGATTTCTCCATCGCCTACTCAACTATCAGCACCGAGAGAATCGCCAGACGCACTGGTCATTGATGAGTCAGATTAAGCTTGTGCTGTGTGTGTTTCATTCGCGAGCTAATAAGTTTAATGTGTATTCGGGGAGAGTAGTTGGGGAGCAGCGTTGAGCTATGAAAATCAACGCTGATTGACGACGCCGGTAGGGAATCAGGTAATATGAGGCGGCAAGAACACAGTTGTTTGTGTTAAAATATGACCTTATATTGTTTCAGCAAAACAAGCAATCGAACAAGATCGTCTTGGTTTCGAGAAGGTTAAACGGGGGTAAAAGTGCATTGATCGTCGCGCTGAAACGAAAAACACAGCACTTCCAAGTACTGAATTCTCTTATTGATAAGGGTCACACCGTTGACGAGGCAATGGCGTCTCTGGACATACTTTAGGCCTGCAATTGCTTTAGCACCATGGTGTAGCTGTTATTCACGTGTTTCACACAAAGCGTACATTCTAGTTAACTATCATTGACCACTAGCTATGCGATGCATTTGTAGCGTTATCGGCTTGATCAGCTCTCGAATAGAACCTCCAACATCTCTGTCTGCGGGATCAAAATTATTCTGCTCATCTTCCACTTCCAAGAACACCTTCTTTCATGCATCCCCAAGTTTCGCTAACATATTATGGAGAGCACAGCAGCAAAGAGCCAGTCATTCAAGTGGTCCATTGCATTTTTGTTCTTGTTGATTTCGCATTTCCCCAGTGATGCCCACCGTGACTTGAGCACTCCAATAGCGTGCTCATAGCGAACGCGAGAGTGAGCTGAATGCTTGTTATATTTAAAACTGTATTGTCTGATTGGCCAGCTAACGGGCCCTTGTACACAAGCAAAACTGTGCGTAGCAAAGGATAAACCGAGTCGGCAAGTTAATATTCCCCACGCGAAAAAAACGCTTTTATCGATGTAAATATATATCCGCCGATAAGCTCCAGAAACAGAACATGGATCTGGACAGCCACAGTGAACAGTGATGATGCGTTCGTCATTGCCACAAACTAGTTGTATCGAAAGTGAATAGCTGTTAGAATAGTAAAATGAACTTCGTGAGCATTATCAGCAAATTCGCGAGGTAATGAATATTGATCACCTCTTTTCTGGTCGCAGTAGCCACTACCGTTAATTGCCGATCGCTGAGTTAGCGGAAGCGTAATTCCATCAATGAATCCCACGCAACCCGAAAATCCCTCTGCCGCCATAACGCGAGTGATCTGTTGACGTCTCCCAGAAGATGGCTACACCAGCCACTGCGCGCGTATATATTTAAGTGCAAGTATCACTCGTGTAGTGTAGAGTGAGACGGATCCCACTGCGATTCCAAAGTATCGGTGGAGCTGGCCGATGCTGACGCCATTTCCATTCTCACCTAAGCGAGTAAGAGCCCCAGCCAGTTGCTGAAAGACCGGCTGTTGTACGCGGCGCGCATGAGGAGAGTTGCAGTGAAAACCTGGGTTGTCGTATAAATGGTTGTTCAAAGCGCAGAATGAGCGCTTGGAAATTCTTGTGAGCAGCCGAAAATCTTATCTCCGAATACCATGATCTTGACCATGCTATCATCTGCGTGAGTGGAGCCTGGACGCCATGTGAGATATCTGCTAAACTCGATAGAGAGGTAAGCTGCAAGCACGGCTTCAACCACATCCTGGTCTTCCTCCACGCGATAGCAGGCGTACAGAGCTTCAAGTTCGGAAAGCACCGCTCTCCGAGGCTAGCGCTGAGGTATAACAAATCTGCTGGAGCTGTCGGGGCCTTCTCTCCCTTATGCATGTCGCTGCTGCTGAAATTCTAGGTGTTTTCTAATTCATCAGCCCCGAAGCTAGTGGATTTCCTCAATTAAAATACAGTGGTACTAGCGTCCAAATGCGGAGGGTTTCGTGCGTGTCTGATTTTGAAATCGTGGGGATAAGTTTTGATTGTGAAATCCCCTATTGCTGTATTTTCTAAAGTTGCATAGCAATGATCCCTGTCCAAAATGGTTTTTGTTTGTTTCAGCAAAGTTTTAAACAGGTAAGCGTAAGTAATAGGAAACGCATCTCGCTGACACCAACTTCTTGGCTAAGAAATATATTTCAGAGAACCGAAGTCCGTACTGCGATCTTAATATAGCTCTGCGAAGGTTTCTTTAAGCACACTATAGTTGCTTCATCCAATTTTCAAATTTGCACAGTCTTGGCCGAAAGATGAAACTTCGCACAAGTTACCGCCGGGTATAATATATTCTTTTACGTTCTGCGCGTTCTACTTGAAATTTCCGTGGTCGATCGGTTGAATCGACCGAGCCAAATCGCCAGGCAATCGCGCGAAAATCAATTTTCGTTTGATCTAACGATTACCACATTAAGTACGTAATCGACCTTACCATGGAACGTGACGGTACTACTCGGTCGATCTAAGAAATGACTTGAAGATTGTATGTGGCGATTCCGCCTTTGATCGTGAACCGGCCCAGATTGGAAAACTTGGACGGAATTGACAATACAAATCAGGTATTACAGTTCAGTTATTGTGAAGTATGAGGCACAAAAGCCTCTCATTTCTTTATGATAAACAAAACAACCACTTGATGATTTTCGGTAGCAATCGCTGATGGCAGCAGAAGAAGCGCGCAAGACGTCGACGAGAAGGTGCAATATGTCGGAGAGCTGTGATGCGCGTTAGGCAATTAGATTCACTTTGCTATAAGAAGTGCAAACTAATGAATATCCTTCTAGCACACCGCAGGTGCAGCCGGAATTTACCCGCTGTGGATTACCGCTTTGTTAATATTGGAGAGGAGTAGAACCACGAGAGCGATGCTGATTTTAAGCTAGAAGAGGTAGAACTACCCAAGACAGGGTTAGGAGGAGCCGGATAAACCCGACGAGGAACTGGATGAAGTTTTAGAGAAGCCGAATAATGGAAGATCAGGGATTGAATTTTGGCACGGGTGATGACGCGGTAAAGAAATGGCTGTTGAATGTAAAGAATGAAGTGCTGCATCGAATGATGCATACAAATATGTATGTATCAGAGGAGCTGTAAATAGTAGCGTGGTTGACGAAACCTGGTGTCGGCGGTACGTAGAAGCGAAGGTCCCCACAGCTACCGCCGACTTCAGCGATTCATATGAAGGTTGCGTCGTCAACGGATGCTCTAGTGGTGATAATGCCAGTGAAAACAAGGAGTCTCAATTGATTACCATCCCCGCCCTCGTTACAGCAGCGAATGGACCAAGATGCGAGCGCTGAGGAAAGCACACAGCGAATATCCAACAAAATGGTGGTATTTCCTTTGTCGCATTTCAAGACAAGGGAGCTCTTCAGTAGTGAGTTGAAGAAATATTTTAATATATCTTAATATAATAAAAATAACTACATTTGGGTTGCAGTTCAGTGCCTGCGGCAACGCAAAACGAGTACGTGGTTCAATGACATTTTTTGTTTTTGTTTGTGTCAACCAATATACACTAACAAATGTTTGTTTAGTGCCCAAAGAGAGTGTCATCCAGCCAAAAGGATATCCAAAGAAGTTTAAATGAAGGTAGATGAATTTTTGGTGCACCTATGGAGTGTACCAAACCTATTGTGTTACTGCAAACCGTAGCCACATTGCGCACTACACTAATTCCAAATTACGTCTCGAGTGGTGAAGACTGGAAAGAGAGATTTCGCGATAGTTCTTCACAATACGATGATTTTTTGTGGTTACATCACTTTTTCTAACCAGAATTCTTGACAGCATATTTCGTTGTGTAGTGCCGAACCAATAACCACCCTAAAATTAAAAGCATAGCTATCCTATATTAAATCAACCTATTTGGGTTAGGGGAATTCACCACACTGGTTGTCGCTTGGTTGGACTAGGATCTGGTACCTCGATCTTGGATCCAGGTGGAGTTGCCTTGAGGGGTATTTTGGCTTGCTTGAACTCTTCCAATAGCGTGCTCTGGTGGGTGGGGTGGGGGATCGATTGGTCATCCTGGCCAAGCAATATCCCCAGAAAACCTTGGATCTGTACTTGACACTCGTGGATCTGGGCAGTGGATGGAGCTAGCCAAGGTATTTTACAGAATCCCCGAGCGCTACTTGATCCGTGGTGTAACCGATGTAGTTCAACTGGGGAATGAAAATCCCGTGGTCTTAAAGTGGTAGGGCACTTGTGGTGTAAGATGTCCATTACCGGAAACCCTCTTCAGGTGTAGTTCACCTAAATACGTTCGCATATCATGTAAGAGCTAAGGTTGATTTGGGATTGCTTTAAAGTAAGTTGTAGTCACTATGGCTGCTATTGTTGCTAAATTGGTATATACCGTGATGAAACTCGAGATTGTGCCCTGCGCGAAATTCATCGCAAGTGTATCGCCCCATTGCCCAAACATGAGGTTTTGCAGCTTTGTCTCGATAGCAATGCCAGCAGTCACGTCCAGTTGATCCTGCATGAACACCACATCGCAAATGCCCTCCTGAACAAGTGCATGAAGCATGCTCGAGACTCTCTTCTGCTGAATCGTTATAAACTATGTCAACTATTGTATTTTGAATCTAAATTGATCATCCTAATATACTTCTCCGGTCCGGAAAAGAATTAACAGTTAGGTTTTTCTAAAATAACCTCGCCCTTTTCATAGGCTAAAATTAAACACTTTTTGGAAGGTCAGCCAGCTCTAACCTGGAGCTGGTCCCCAAGTAAAACAAGCCAGTCACATTCAATGGGGCGAACTCCAGGCACCCGCGATATTCCGGAGGAAACACGCCAAGCCGTCGCACTATTCCTCGCCGAGCCCTCTGTTAACGGACGCCTGAAGCGTGGAGCAGCATCGGCAGCTGCAACACGGTTCGGGATATGCAGACAACAAGCGGCCAAAATATTCAAGCAAAGCACCAAGGGCTGCCAACAGCAAGACGCAGCCGTCCACCAGCCAGCGTACTGTCCGACTTTGTGGCGGATCGCGTGGCTCGGATCGAGGCCACACCTCGCCGAAGACGCCAGACGCTGCGTGCCCTCGCGCACGCTACTAACATCCCCAAGACTACCCTCCTCCGTTACATTAATAAGCATATCGTCAAACGTGTTACAGTGCACGTCAAGCCGACCTTGTAAGTGAATATAGGTGGAGGCGCTTGGTGTACGCATTGGTTCAAGTCCGTCGCCCCATTGGTAAAAGTGTTAATTTGCAAAATGATATTTTTTTAACAAAGTTTGTAATATTAATATTTTATGTAGGTGCAAGATTATATCGACTGCATCACATGTATGACTACATACATATTGACGAGAAATGGTTCAACATTTACAAGTTTTCGAGCACATTTTACCTGACGGCCAGTGAGTCTGCTCCATATACATCTTCGCCTAACAAGCGATACATAGGTAAGGTTATGTTTCTAGCAGCTGTGGCCAGACCGCGGTACGACAGTCGTCGTAAGTGTGAATTCGACGGCAAAATCGGCATTTGGCCGATCGTGGAACAGTCAGTGGCCATACGAATGTCGATTTACCGACCAAAGGGCACCTTAGTGACAAAATGTGTCAACATGACCCGCTCAGTGTACATCAAGATGCTCAAGGACTACGTGTTTTCTAGTATTCGATCGAAGTGGCCAGATATGATATCATTTTTGGTATTTTTGTATTACTAATATTGTATTAATGATGCTAGGTGGCAAACGGCGAGTAATATTCATCCAGCAGGATAATGCCGGCCCGCACGTCCTCGAAAACGACCAAGAGGTAGCTACTTCGGGCAAGGAAGACGGTTGGCATATCTGGATGAAGTGCCAGCCAGCACGCTCTCCTGATATGAACGTCCTGGATCTTGGCTTCTTCAATTCGATTCAGTCGCTACAATATCAAGAGGAGACATATACTATCGACCAGCTAATCACAACAGTTACCCGTGCATTTCCAACTACAACTGCTGAGACGCTTGATCACTGTTTCTTGACGCTTCAAAATGTCTTAGAAACAGTGATCCAGCACCATGGAAACAACGACTACAAGCTATCGCACTACCAAATGCGCCGAGGACTGTTGTTGAGCGCATCACCGACGTCGCTGACATGTGATGCGGCGGCGATCGAAAGTGGTGTAAACCATCTATTATGTGAAGTATTTCAATGTCTTTAATTCATAGCAAATCGCTAGATAAATCGTAGCACTAATTTTGAGGCTCGTCTGATTGGTCAAAATGTTTGTGATTCGAACACTGATTTGACAAAACGGCAAAAACCCAATATTTGGCAAGCTAATCAAACGCCCCAGTCAGCTTATTTGAAGGGACTGAATGTTTAACAGGAAAACCATTTATGCGCGCTACAAACTGATATAATTTTCGTATAGTAATTCGTAAAGACGGTGATGCTGCGAAAAAACCTTGAAGCTGTCAGCGGGCGTCTTCTTAACAGGCGCTGTATTTAGTACTCCAGCGCTGTTAATTGTCTGCAAAAAATATTACAGAGAGGCCCACGTTGTAAGCTTTCGCATAGTGGTTTCGCGGCTTCGATAGGACTAATATTACTATGGCTACGACTGAATTCGTGAACTGTTAATTCTTTTATGGACCAGAGAAGTAGCAATTATCTAGGCAGCTAATGATAATTTACATACAGATACATATTCACCTGTTCTTTCGCTAAACATGTTTGAGATGTGTTTTGAAGAAACTATGGCGTCGACAAAGAGCCGTACGCCTTCCCGATTGCATGTATTGAGCGGAAGCGTTTTACCTAAAGAGCAGAGCCAGCCAGCTGACGGGCACACAAGGTGAGCCCAACTTCAGCATCCTCTTCATTCATTTGTATAAAAGACCCAACCCAACTCGCTAGCCGCCATAAATACGAGCAACCTCTTGGTGGTGTGTATCAGTCTTGGTGTATTCAGTCCCCTTACACCCTGATCAAGAATGCCACAGGGCTACAATAGAAACGTAGTTTTTGTGTGTGTGTGTGTGTGTGCGTGGGGGACTCAGGAACTTTGACTGGTTCAATTATAGAGCGCTGTCGGACGGTTTGGAACGGATCGCGATTGAGATGATCGCGCTGCGACAGGAAATATTGAGGACTTGCTGCGATCAGATACAATTCAGATTGGTGCGTAGCTGAAAAACTAACGATGTAGCCGTACGATGCGGCGGTGGGTAGCGCGCGGGTGTTGCACGCGACGGAAGGTCAATGGATGAATAGAGTTGACAGATAAGACAAATGGTACCAGGAAATTCCTTTTGAATCCATCGTGGATGGTATCGTCTTGACTTGCAATCAGAACAGACCCAGGTAAAGCGCACACGTTCATGATGTTGTTCTCAGCTACCGGAAACTCGAAATCCCGTTGAGTGCATCGATCGCCATATTTGGGAGTTTAATCCTACGTGATTTGACAGTGTTAGAATCAGTAATGATAGCCTCTCGAAATCATACTATTTGTGCGCCGGCCAGAGCTGAATGCTTAGAAGTATGCATGGCTCGTTGTGTTGTACTGTCAGTGGAACCAATACATCACGAAGATCCGCCACCGTTGCGATGTGTTTGGCGAGATTTACACACGTTGTGGCAAGGGCGCAGCTGAACAAGACCATGAGCTCCGATCCAGCGCGTGATTACGTCTACAAGAGAGGCCCGAAGCGGGAATGGGATCAACGTGAACAGGAAAAACTTGTTGAAGCTGTCCGGGAACACGGGACTATCGATCGCAATTGGATCCGCGACGAAGCTCTTAAGCGCTTTCCCAAGACTGACTTAAACCGTGAAGGGAAGCAGAAACCCCAGGTATTTTGGACAGATGTACTCTAGCGTATAGCTTGTTACTGAAATCGTAGAAGTCTAATCGTGTTTTGTTTTATCTAGACGGTCGTTCGTTATGTAGAAGCAGTGCAAATCGTTTCAGTGCGATATAGTAGCATAGTCTCCGAGAATGAAATCCACAATAACGCGCTCATAGGTACCGTACGACGACCTCCAACCATAGAGTATCTGTTTCGGAATATCTGGATCCTGCGTACTGTGAATCCTCTTTGCGTATGATTGAGTACTTGTTCTTGGACTCTCCATCAATGTTTTGATGATTTGGAGCAATGCTATACCGAACGGGTAAGGACAGCAACACATGTTGTGGGGTGACAGCCACATTTCAATGTAAACAATTCGATAGTATCGTTATTCCTATGTGCACGGACTACCATTGTACTTTTGCGATTGTCCAACACGCGATCCAAAAAAATATATGTTAAAGCGCAATAATTTTGGTGGTTCGGCTCAGTAGCAAATGACTCTAGAAGAGTATTATGGCAAGAGGCGACTAAAGATTAGCAGGCGAGAGAGCCAATATCCCCAGCAACACCATCGCCACCCGTACCTGCCAAGTAACCGATGAATAGGACCCCGGCTCTGCAAGATCTGTATGCCAGGATTGAACACCAATATGAGTCAATACCGCCACTCGCACCAGAATCTAAGACAGCGCCCCAAAGCGTCAGCAGTGCTCAACGACGGGACTAAGATTGCAGTGAAGGCGACGTCCGCGATTAAACAACACAACAACACAGAATAATATTCATTTGCTGCGGTGGAGATTTAAACTTCCTATAGGCGGCGCGGCCTGCAAAGAGTTCCAGTGTTCATTGACGTGGAGGGCCGCGCGTCAACTCATCCGAGTCGTTGTCATCCGTATCGGTGTCGTACAACGACTGACAACCCTGATGGTAAAGTCTTAGGTCGGCCAGCATGGGGTCGATCCCGCAGGTAAAGATTTTTTCCATACCATTTTTGGAGGTTTTCCATACCACCTGGCATTTTTCCATACCATTATTTTACGAGGTGGTTTCCATACCATCCTCGAAATGTTAATATAACTGACGAAAACCTGCTAGCAGTTTGTCCCGGTTGCGTGGTAACGGGCAAAACTTTGCCGAGAGACGGCTAGCGTTTCTCCAACGAATAAGGTATAAAACTGCCAGAAACGATTAACAACTGCTCGTGTGTGTGGGGGGCAACGATTACATGTATTATCTCACTTTCCAAATTTCTCCGCCTCCAACCACCGCAATGACCACCCGACAGCGCGAAGACCACGACGAGGTCGTACGTGCATACAAGCACTTGAAGCCCTCATATGACAACGTCGTCGACATTATAACGAAACTTCACGCATAAATCACGCCGAAGGACCGTGAAATCGACGGCCTGTCCCTGCACCGCCTTACCCATTTGCGTTGCCGATCCCGAATTGGCTCCCGAGGAAACGGGCGATCAGGACCCGTCTTTGGCGGAAATGTTCGGCGGTGATATTTCGACGGACAATGACCTAGAAACCAGCTGGATCGGTAACGATTTGACCAACAACGATAACGACAGCACATCAGACGACAATGATTCTGATTACAGCGACTACGAAAGCGAGTCCGACGACAGCGATACAGGTGACGTTGGATTTGACCCTGAAAGAGTCTATAATGTTAACTCTGAAGGTTTAATTACGTTTGGTGGCTATTTGGACCTTCGTGCTGATATTTCGGACATCGAAATTGAAGATCTGTTTAACTACCATATTGACTAGCATGGGGTAGCCTTTAAACGTAATACAATTTGCTTGTACAAACTAAAGATGGTTTTATTTTAGCCGCATAGTTTAAATATTCCCGGCGTTAGCCGATAGTTTCGAAACTGTTTTGAAAATTATGAAATAATTTCTGAAAGTTCACGGCAGATTCCTTAAAAGAAACCACTGCGACTCTCTCGAGCCACAGAGCACTTAGGGGACATCATTTGATCATTCTACAATTTCCTTCGGCCCCCAACAAGCTGTCCTGACTTGCTAGGCTCTCCAACTACTGCTACCAACCCTATTCGTCTTCCTCCATCCTCACTCCCGCTTAGACAGCAATATCGGCGGTATCTGGACAAGGCTCTCGTGTTGCGTCTGCAATGCCAAGAGGTAAGCAAAGCAGCAGTGTTGTTAGCGGACCTTCGTTTACAGAAAGCCGCGATTTCAGTGGCGATGAAATCTAGCCTCTTTGCGCTCGAGAGGCAACAGAGATATCTTGATCCCAGTTGTACAACATCAGCAGAAGTTTGTATCTCTGACCAAGGCAATCCAATATCTGGAATCTCGAGAGAGCGTGCAATTCGACATCCAGTCTACGATCGGCTCTTGCAACATTCTTGTTTGCACAATACACGAGGAATGCATAGCTACAACACGTGTAGTTCGCAAATGCAACGGTAAATTCTCTATTACTACAAACGGCTACCACAGTCGCGAACTCAGCAGCTCCCATATCCCGGTTTCGTAAAGTGGAGATAGCAGCGGCAGTGAGCTCACACCGGATGATGCTGGAGATGCATCAGACGCCAGTGAGCATAGGCAGAATACAGCACTTGGGATTTTGAAAGAACCAATACAACCGATCGGGTTAGCGAGTGGGATGGCGAGATTGGCAGAGACGACAGCGAGGAAACAGAAGTTTCCAGCGCATGGGCGTCATCTATCTATCTCCCCATTCACCGAACGGCGTCTGCTTCTAAGCGAGAAGAGCGTTGCTCTTGACAGTCTATACGACGTAAGATATCGTTGGAAAAACAGCAATCGAGATACAACTTGGTTGTACTACAAATTGCGCAGCGACAGCTCGTATCAGAGAAGACAAGTCGAAAATTTTCCACACATTCGTCGAAGGCCAGCTTCGTCTGATTCGTCTGTACAGTCTTCAAAGTCCTCCACGAATCAGGGTTCTCGGTCGTTTTCGTCGTCCGTCATCATCATCACCCGAACCACTCGAATCCAACAGCTTTTACATGTTCAGCTGGTGCTTCAGCGACCGAATAGTACCTTAGGCCGATTGCCTTGGGGGTGGCAGCAAATACATAAAGAAACCTACTGAGTTTTGTATGAAAAAGTCGACGTGCACCTATGGGGTTGCTAGTTATTCCCTCAACTTTATGCTACCTTCAACATAACGAAACCGGGTCACCATAACCTAAACTCCATATTTCGACCTGGAACTATGCATAAAAATACGAGAAGGCCTGATCGTAGAATTATTTATGTTGAATTTAGCCCGTGCCTCTGGGCTTACTGCAACAACCCGCTGAAAAGCTACACAGTTATTGCCTTCTGGGGAAGTCCGCATTAACTTTATGGTCTTCCACAGTCCTTCAATGGTGCTCGCGTGTATACGGTTGTCCAGATTGACGTAGTGTTCTGTGTGATTAATGTACTTATGTACGTAATATAAGTCAGAAAGCTTGCATCAATTAGCCAGCGTGCGCACTCAGGTCCGTCGCTTCGTAACATACATATGCTGCGATAGTGTATGGCCGTCCCATATTAAAACAATATGAAAAACATCATTCTGACAGCATTTTGTAAACATACACCTAACTATGGCTTTATATCTTCTTGAAATTTGATCTTGTATCAAGAGATGATACATGTTCTGAGCCAATGGCTATCGTAAATGCTTCGAATGAGTTTTAAATATAGGGAGGGTCTTTTACTAAAGGGCAGCTCTTTTAGAAGACCTGTTTGGTTGTTCGAGCCTCGCGATTGGACCGAAACGGCTTTTACTAAATATATATCCACCCCTTTTAGAAACTCCATATTAATAGTGCATCCGTTCGCATTTGATTCGCTGTATTAAAAATATAAGAAGTCCAGTCCTATTGACTCGTAATAAAAACGTACGCTACTCCCTGATTTATGACCTTTATATATTAATATTAACCAATCTGATACTATTCCGCATCAATGTAAAATGTGCGCTGACATCTTCACTAAAGCACTATTCAAACCATTATTGAAGAAATTGAGGGAAATAATACGAATTACCAATTATGAAACCCATAAATCATAACAAGTCATTATTTGCTAGAAAGATTGTTTATTGTCCAAAGATTAAAATCCGCGGAAATCCTCTTTAAACAGTGTGCCTACCCTTACCCTCGCTGACCAAACACGCGGAACGGTCGCACAAATGAGTAAATTTAATCCACTTTTGCTCAGCCAGAGGCATCTCCAAAATATTGCCGTTACTATATTCATCAATCACCACGCGGTCCTCCTGACCACCGTGCACCTTGTTCTTGCGTAGCAGGTTGATCACTGCGTCACACTTAGCCTTCCGAAATCTTGGTAGTAACTTGGCAAGATCAACCCATGGACAGCCTCGACGCAAATCACGTCCTTGAGCTAGCTCATCAGCAAGAAAACGATCCACTACGTCCTGAGGAATCAAGTTCGATCTTCCGATCACATGTGCCGCCAAGCTGAGTGCGTTGAAGATGCAGCAGTAGTCTTCACTGGCAGCCATGATACGCTTGCCATAGTCGTCGTGCTTGCAGAACTGGTAGAAATGCCCGGAAACGAATAGCGAGCTTAACCTCTTCCGCATGAGTCTTCGACATCTCCTAAACAGGTTCCCACGTCCGATATAGATCCAAGTTCTCCGTCAGGTGCGTGTCCCATAGCACGCTGACCTCGCTGGTACTTCCCTCGGTCAAACGCACGTCGTCGATCTGCCACACATCCCGCTTGCGCTCTGGGTCTGCATCCCAGAGAGGCTCTAGAACTTCTTCCTCGTCACTGATGTACGGATCAAACCCCTCTCCCGAATCTCCATCACTAGGGAGAGCGTCACTGTCGAATCGTCGTCGACATGATCGTCGCTGCAAGAGGAGTCGCTACTCTCATCTTCAGCAGACGAAAGCACGTTGTTTGTGGACTCCTCGGTCCGAGTTGCTGCCTGCACTACGCGCTTCTTCTTGCCGAGAACACCGGACATCTGAGCTGCTGGAGATACCACCACACGAGCCTTCTTAGCCGGAGATTTCAACGCCCCACGTTGCTTCTCAACAGCAGACGTGGGCGATGCACAGCTGGGACAGCACTCTGCCCAAATTTTAGATATTCTAGAAGCTAAAAGAATTGAGAATAAACCTAAAATCAAGTCGTCAAAACTTTTACCAAAGAATGGTACAAATATGTAAGCAGCCATTTCGATTCTAAATTCTGATTCAGCATCGATTTGGTGTCGAACGGTATATACATTTTTGTACCTCACGGACAATAGACGAATTTTCGCTGTAGGAAGTGAAAAGGTCGCATTTCCTTTAAGTGACAGTAATGTAAGAAAAAGTAATTACGCTAGATTAAGGCCCTTCTAAATGATTGGCTGCTGGAGCAGCTAGGCCCAGCTCCCTCTCTTTCTCTAGTATACCTCACCTTCCAACTTTCATCCTCCTGTCCACAGCTCTTCCCGTTTCCCAATCTGCGTCCAGAAGTGTTGTGCGCAATGTCAAGACAAGGTCATGCAAATAGCCCAGTCTGTCACACCTTCACGTCCTTGCACATCCCCTTCCGCTGTTGGATTGTCGCCATGCACATCTTCGCGGATGCTACCACGGGAGCTGTTCTCGTCCATTGCTTCATCTGCATGTGCTTCTTCACCCTAAATCCATGTCAGTCGGAGTCGTAGTCGCACTTCATGGTAAAATGAATGGTGAACTGCGGTCCGGCAAGCCGGCAACAAATACATCAGAGATCCATGGTATTTTTGTTTTATTACGGCTCCTTCAACATTACGAAATTGCGCCATCACTGCTAAAACTCGTATGTTGACCCGGAGCTATGCATAAATAATTCAATAATGACAGATTAGCATGGCTGGAAAGCTTCCAAAGGCGCTCAAAATCATAGAAATCAGTAGTATCAGGCCGGTAGGCGTTGCATGCGAAGATTACTGTAAAGAGAAGGAGGACTTCGCAGAGCGTGTGCGATTTCGTGTGTCAGTTAAGTTAGGACTAGGGGGATTAAAGCACCAGCGTCAAATCGTTAAGTCTACTATATCGAAGATAGGGCTAAACACAGTTCCTAATATAGGGGTAGGGTAAATAGGCTGGAGTGGGTACATGTCGCACCGGTTGGATCCGCCATTTGCGCGACATCCACTCAGATGGCGCTTGATTATCAAAAACGATGCGAAGTGCTCTAATCTCCTGGTGCGACAGCGATAGGTTTAAGCAGTGTGAACATATATTTGTGTAATTGGTCAAATTAAATTTACCCTTTACTGTATGCATATCTCGGAGCTATTGTCTGACGCGAACATGCCCCAATACGTCTACCCTGAATGCCTTTACGGCTTTGGTCGGTAAGAGCACTTGCGCCGACACCAACTACGAAGATGTCGCGGGCTTCCGAGCCCCCATGCCTTCTGTGCGAGATCTGCTTCAAATTGGTGAAAGGCAATCAGCACCATCTCGCGCGTCACCAGCGCGGGAGTCGGTGCATTTCGCCGCCTCTTACAACCCTCGGAGGCTCCGCCGTGTTGAAGATTCGGCTGAATTCCAAGCTCTGCAACGAGAAATGGAACATTTCAGCGCCAGGTCAAGCACGTCCATGCCGGGTCGTTGAGCCACCCACTTCACGTACGAGAGCTGTTGGACACGGAGAAAGCTCGCCTCCGTATGTTTCATACTTGATTGAAGGGAAAGCAAAGCTGTGCCAGTAAAGCTTGAAATGACTTTCAAAATTGAAATTGATTTTTTATGAACCGAGTGAACCAGTGCCAATTGTCGAGAACACACCTCTCATTACCACCTACTACCGAACTAATTTTCGTCGTACAGGAGCACCTAAACGCGTGAAGCAATACTAGCAGATTCAAGAATGCACTAGAGAATTACTAAGAAATTACATACATTGAGATCCGCTTACAAAATCCGTAGTTGTTACAAGTCGACGATGTCGGCGGTAGCGAAGGGAAGGCGGCACTCATTTGCAAATTCTTCTTGAGCTTCATCCGCTATGCCACTGCCGTCATCGTTGACTCCATCGTGGATCTTCAGCAGCAGCTGGTGGCGGCGGAGGACAGCATTTACCCCTACCGCGCGGATCAGCGCCGGATTTTTCAATACCATCTTAGGTGGTATTCCATACCAGCAGTATTGCATACCAACAATATTATTGTAATTTATTGTTTGTAACTTCTATTTCACATGAAAGGTTTTCATGTTATTTTCTGAAGATTTTTTAGTTTTTCTGTGTTCCGGTATGACACTTCTTACACTCTTCATATTCTTCTCACTTCCTACTTATTGTGATAGATGTCGTGTCCCATTCTGAAAGAATAAGCGATCACATTCGCGAGCTTCTCAATATCCATAGCGATCGCCTTGTTTTATCTTTCGAAGACAACCTCCTAGTGTCTCTTTCCACTTTTGAAATAGGGGTGTCTACTCGACCAACGAAGTCACGGTGAATTTTCCTCCCCATCATCGTCGCTTTCAATCCACGTTTCATGAACGCTCCAGCTGATCACGCTTGCGGGTATCTCTTGCAATCTCTTCACCAGTGCCTTTATCGTGAAGTTCCCTCTGTTGATCCCTGCTCTATTAAGATCTTCCGTTTTTTATGAGGACGGCCTGATCCTTTGCGAGCTTGAAGACTTCGTAGCATTCGTTCGAAGTCAAGACCATCAGCCAGCTTGAGGCAGGCCAATACGTGGTAGCATAGCCAACCAGAATGATGAAATCCTTCGCAAGTGCTGCAAAACTTCGTGCGAATCATCTTAATCTACAAACAAAAGGAGTAAAGGCGATACTAGCTATTCAAAAATGTTTAGATAAAGCATCATGTTGATAAACGCACCTCGTCGAATTTCCAGCATGGAGAAGCCCAGTCGTGATCGAATCTAGTGTGAGTCAATATGTCAACCGCGTGAAGTGGCAGGTAGCAAAGCTGGATGCTCTCAACCTGCTCGTTATCTTTGAGCTCCCCTTCAAGTGACGATGCAAAGACTCTCGTTCTTGCTGCAGATACTTGGAGTCCATGGAGGCTGTCGTCACGCACTACGTAGTAGTCTGCATTGAAATAGTACCTTTTGATGGTAGCTATAACCCTCCTCGATTTCCCTGATGTCGAGGATAGTGTTTATCTCTCTGACACAATTTCGGGATGCTAAGAACACCTCTGCCTTCGCCTGACCTTCGGCATACGGGGGTGCAGATCCAATATTACCATTGCGACCAGAGTGAATCAGAATTTCGGGAAGCGTAGCCGCCAAGACATGAGACGTGGTTGCTCGTAGATGTCCCTTACACACCACTTTAATGGCATTGTTGAATGCCTCAATTGAATTCTGGTTCGGCATTACCCCTGGCATGTTACTCACAGTTGCAAACCACAAGTTCCATGGATCGGTCAGATAGTATTTGTCAAACCAACGCGTGTAGTAAAACTCCCCAGATTTTCCCAGTTAGATTAAACGACGGCAGCAAGGGCGAAAAATTGGTCTTCAGATCGTGCTTCGTGAAGATAATCGAGTTTGGTGTTATGATGGCCTCATAGACGTCACTGGCGCTCAAACGACCAGAGTTCTCTTCAGATTTTCTGACAAAATGCGGCCAACAGTTAAGCCGAACAATGTCAGGCCACACCTCCTGAAAGGCTCCAGAAATTACTGCGCAATGATCCATTGAACCGAATTACAGAATCAAATCTCGGTCGAAGAAAGCCTGGCATCGAGCTTTGACGACGGAAAACAAGCGCGTATACGCGAACTTGGTCTCTGTTCGTACATGAATACTCTAGGGGGAAAAAGTTTGTCGGAACCCTATAGGTGTGTAGTCCCCACCAATTCCAAATGACACGAATGTCCATTTGATTAACGAAATCTTGTAAGGTCCATCAGTCATTCCCAACACGTTGTCACCTTGACCCTCCTTTCCTCGTGCGCAGTTGCGGAAACTTTTCTCGATGTCAGAATAATTCCCCATGAGTCTTCGTTACCAGTAGTCCCATCGGTGGAAACACCCAGAACCAACAGGTCGTTTGGTCAACGAAAAGTCGTTGCTGCAAAGCGTTCAGCATCAGTAGTGGAGTTGTAGGTATTGAGATCTTTTAACACATATCTCGAATTTCGCACATTCTGGAGTTTGCCCACGTCACGATATCTTCAACACTACAAATATCAAAGCCTCCGTCAATCTCAGACGCTGTGCTCGTGTTTTTAACTGCTTTACATCGGGTAGCAGCTTCAAAAGATGTTCGTTGGAACGGTACCTCAGCAGCGCCGGGCTCGTTCCTCCAACCATCAGATTATCGACCATGAAAGATATGATGCACCACTCGAGAAACAAGGGACTGGGATTCACAAGCAGTTTGATGAGGACCCATGAGGCCAATAGTACCACGCTCTGAAAACTATTATAGTAGCCAATTAATACACTGTTACGCTATCTATATTAAAAAGGGAACGGATTGAGTAGTCTGATGTCGGGGACGATAACGCCTTGTCCCAAGTGCAAGAAGATGCTGGCTATGCCGAGCATCTCGTAGAGCAAACTGCGTTACGGGACGAAGAGGCCCACAAAGACGCGCAAGGCCATTAACCTTGACGCCTATGCATACAACAAGGACACGAGTTTTGCAAAGCGATGCGAATTGTGTATGTATGAGCATTATCGGCGTCTCAAACGCACGTTTTTCGACAAGCACTTTCAATATTGCAAGTCAACGCGATCAAGAGGCACAAGCGTGCGGTATTGACTATCGGTTTTCACAGTCCTCCACTACACCCAAGAGAGCGGTGGAGGCATGGCGTCAACTCGACAACGGCGAAACCGCCTCGTTGTTCTTTCAACATGTTCGATCATATGCTGGTCATTTGTAAGGGCATCTGTGGACAAACCTCATGCGCTTAACACCGCTTTATCTATGAATTAAATAGCTACACGACAGGCGGATTGGCTTCACTGTTGTCGTTATTTATGGACACAATAGCATTTCTGGGTGGTCGAACGCAAATTTGGAAGCCTTTAGTAAATATATCCTCCATTGATGGCGCCGAGCGCCCACCTGAACAGGGTAACATCGGAAAAAGTCCTGAACGTTTTAGAAGAAATAATAGCTCAAAACCTCATTTTATTGGTTTAATCTGATAAAACAACAATTTACGTGCTGGTAATGACCGAGTCATTATCACTGCTCTCCGCACGGTCCAAATTATCAATGAACCCAGGGTTTAGTTCTTCATCGTAGTCCTCAACGCCGCTGCTGTTGTATTCATAGAGATCAAACATTTTGCGAGCTTAAATCTGGGGGCCATCGTCTTCCGAGCTCGCTCAGCAAATGTTCGATCTCATCTCCCATGTGCTGGTGCGTGCTGTTGGTTGTATCCCTCTCGCCATTAAGAGGGGCATGCTTGTGAGGGCGCTCGTCGCTATCGTCGTAACGTAGTCGTGCGGATAGCCATGTCTTTAGGTCCAAATTGAACCTACTTCGGTTTTTGGCCGTAACAAAACTTACGCTGGCTGCTAATCAGCCACATAGAACATGTCTACTCGCTCTAGAAAATAATACGCGATCTTTAAAAGCTATCGAGGTCTACTCTTGAGTGGTAGGGACACGATTTACAAGTGACATGAATCTGCGTCGGCAAGCAATATGCAGCTAGATGTCATTCAAAAATGGACGCATTTACCAGAACTAATTGTAATACTGCTAAGAGCGGATGCATTAAATCGAGATAGTGCTCGAGACTACTCCAAAAGCAGTAAGCGTTCTAGATACCGCTAATAATGCCGCTGGCATACAGAAACATCGCGGCAATAAGAGCAGCCGGTGCAATGGTCGGTGGACAACAGGAACCGATTCTGACCGACTGAGGCACGAGGCAAAGAACCTTCAAGGAGCTGAGATTAACTACGCCTCAACCGTATTGAAGCAGTTCCCGAAGCCGAGCAATGACGCCGAGGTTCACTTCCGTGTGGAAGTGGACAACTAGGATGCGTTAGACATTTGGTAGGCATTCGCTTCGTGCTAACAAACCGAGCCAAACGTAAAACAAAAGTGCATTCGCTGTCATAGGTTAGGTCGGTGACGCAGTCATCATCGTATTCGTTCTCCGACTATTCGTCCGACCTGTCGGAGTTGTCCTCGTAATTCTCAGTGAACCAGGGCTCTTGGCCGTCGACGTCGCCGTCGCATTCGCCGTCGCCCACGTCAACGAGGTGATGCCTTGGCACTTGGAATGCGATCAGATTGGTCCGGGTTTTGTGTCGTTGTCTGTACAGTTGAGAAGTAAGATTAATGAGGCGAGCTTACTCTGCTACCGCGCGTTGGGGACACGCAACGGGAAATCCAGTTCCATCCCAAAGCCTATCAATTCTCTAAGTCCACACGAAATCCTAGATCTCTCAAAGAACAGCGCCTAATTAGAACCGTATCCTGGGTTTAGATCTCCGGGAAGGTGACGGTGGCGCTACAGGGAGACGGCTAGTGCGCATATGAACTGCCACGACCGCAGAGATCGAGTGACTGGCGTCTGTGTAGACGTCGTTCAGTGTGCTGCGAGTTGGGCCACAGAACCTGCCGGTATTGACGACGAACTGATGGGAGTTGCGTGTGGGGTTGTGCTGCACCGCTGGCGACTGAAGCGCTGCGGAGAGACTACTAACAGATCCGTACATTCGTAGCAATACACTGCAAAGATTAGTAGTAGTAGTAAGTCAGAGGCTGTAATGTTGTGGAACACAATGGCGTAGGGCAATCTCTAATCATCACACAAATCAAAGCCGCACACCAGGTCAAGGATATTGGCTCGTGTTGCCGGCAATCAGATTACCGTACGTCAACACGCTCCACGAGCAATTGACCAACGATGTCTAACTTGGGCCCCACCCAATCTACCTTAATCTACCTTAATCTCGGTAGAAATCATACCCGATTGACCCAATCCAACAGTATGCAAATACCAAGTCGCCTCACGTCGCATCGAAAGTTGAAGCTCCTTGAACCCATCCTGGCTACGTCCAATCGCGGCTCCTCATGCATTGACACGCGCCGCAGCAACAGCAACAATAGCAATAGACGCCCGCCCGTCGGAAGCTTCCTCTCGTCCGCAGATCCGCCGTCGCCATGCGTCCGTCCTCAAGCTTCGCCGCCTGGCGCTGCACTCGCCCGAGGTCGTCGCTCTGCACCCGTGGGGCTGCTGGCGCTGCTGCTGCGGTCGCCCAGCCGCCTGCTGGACGGCGTCACGGCCGCCCACCACCGCTACTTGGACCGCGCCGCCGCCGCCGTGACGCAGAGCCCCGTGCTGTTCCCCAGCGGCTTCTTCCCGGACGGCTGGGGAGACCTGGACACGCCCAAGCGACTGCGCGAGCTGCTGCAGAGTCGCCGCATGCACGACGTGGCGCCGCTGCAGCAGGACGAGCCTCGATGGGGCCACGTGCGGACGCTGCCAGTGGCCAGAGTGGCGCTCAGAGAAGGAAACTTCAGAAGCACAGTGAGCAACGCAGAGCAAGTGCTGCCCACGGAGAGCTGGGACGCCTTCTGCGAGCTGGTGACGCCGCTGGAATGGGAAGAGAAGACAACAGACCAGGTGCCGCAGGGATCACGAGAGAGACCTCTTGTGGGTACGTGGAGAGCAGCTCTGGGTAGGAGGTGAGGAGAAGAGAGGCGAGTAACGGAGGTACGTTGCGTTGTGGCGCAGTGCTGCTGCCGGGCACGGGGAGCACGGCTTCCTGCATCGGAGGACGTCCATCGCCATCCCGCTCGCCAAGCAAGGCGTCGCGACACTGGTATGATACGTGCGTCGTCGTCAATTGGGTGCGTCTACAATCTTGACGGTGTGTTTTTCTGCTGGCGGTTGCTGTTGGGCAGATTCTGGAAGGCCCTTTCTACGGGAAGCGCAAGCCGCCGCAGCAAAAAGGCTCCAAGCTGAGAAGGTAAATCTTGAACTCGTTGCTATCGTCTGAGTAGTATTGGGGCTGGGATTCAGTCTGTGGCTTGTTGATGTTGGCTAACAGAGTGAGCGACCTGCCGATCCTCGGGCAAGCTACGATCGAAGAGGCCAAGTCGCTGCTGGAATATTTCCGCGACTACCACGGCTTCTCGCAGCTCGTCGTGGCAGGAAGCAGCATGGGAGGGCTCCACGCAGCCATGGTCGCGTCGGTGTTTCCCGGCGACGTGGGTGCTACGGCCTGGCTGGCTCCGCCCTCGGCCGTACCCGTTTTCGCCGATGGCTTGCTGTCGGCGTCCTGCAACTGGCGCTCGCTCTACAAACAGCACGAGCTGCAGATGCTGGACAAGATGCTGGCGGGGAGTGCCGTCGCAACACCCTTCAGAAAGTACGATAACACTGCTGCGGTAGATGCTGAAGATCGGCTAGGAGCGATCGCTGAGAAGCTGGATCCGGTTGAAGAGGCCAAGAAGCGCATGCGGCTCTTCCTCTCCATCACAGACATCGACAACTTCCTGCCACCTCGCCGCTCCGACGCCGTCGTTTTCGTCGTGGGCTCCGAGGACGAGTACATCGGCTTTACGGAGCCGCAGTGGGCGGTACGTTTTCGGCACGGCAGCTGTCACTATGTTGTTGTTGTTAGAAAATACTGAACCCCGCGATGTCTTGCAGCGACTGCGAGAGCAGTGGGCGCCTGCACGTTTCAGGACCATCAAGACGGGCCACGTCAGCGGCATTTTGCTCAACCAGGAAGCGTATCGAAAGACGATCCTGGAAGTCGTGGGCCTGTTGAAGGAGCGAGAGCAGTATCCGACAGCAGCTCTGTGTCTAGTATTGCTTCCGCCACCGCATGACTTTAATTTCGAGTGGCGTTGATCTTGGATTTCGCCAAGCACCATACAGGAAAACTGCTGCTGCGATTGAAGCAGCACGGTGTGGGAATTCCCAGTCTAGAAACGTTTTGTAAATCAAGTAGTCCCGTCAGGACTTGCACTTGAGCTGCAATTGTCGGAGCATTAAATATCTTGGTGACAGTCATGGATCTGTTGGCCGGTGTCGTGGAAGCAGGCGTAGCACCAAGCGAGTTGAGTTCTGCTGACTGGAGACGTCCGGTACAACATCTTGGTCGCGGACACAGTGAGCCAGACTCTCCGAGCACAGCACCTGCATCATGAAGCGCGTGCTGCTGACCTTCTCCGGTATTGAGGACATTGCTTTCCAACACCACCCCACCTCCGTCAGCTAGCTGTCGACGGATCTGCTTCAGGATTTCATCGCGGTATGCTGCATCGGTGGCGATTTCGTCCGCCTGCAAGTCGATTAGTCGAACAAGTCCGTCAGCCCCATAGTCAGCAGTGTCTTGGCTCTCGTCACACGTTTCCACTTGATCGACGTCTTGTTCAGGAGGCGATGGAATTTCTTCTCGAACCTTCCTGCTGTTAGTATGATCTCGATCTCTCCGCTTTGGTCCATTTCGCAGCTCTTGGCGCATGTTCCTCCTTCGAGTTGTTTGGGCAACATCTCGAGCTTCCTCTTTCCGGGCGCGGGCTCGATACGCGTGTTTGACTTGGCCGACAGTCTTCGGTAGCTTCTCGTGTGGATCAATCTCCACCGTCAGCTCTTGATCGCCAGTCGTCTCGACTGTGCTGCGCCACGTTGCGGTCCTCTGAGTTTCGTACGCTAAGGCTCCTGGTGGTGGAGCAAACTGGGACCGAAAACTCGACGAGTGTGTCAATTGTTGGCGCTGATCTGCCGTGTCCAACAAGTCGCTCGTCGATTCCTGCTTGACGTGCCAGCCCTTGACCAACTTCTTCTTCTCGTAGCGGGAAAGATGATGCAGCTGCAACTCGTCCTGCATGGCGACGGTTCCCTTTGGGTCGCTAGTTATTCGGATCGATGCACTACTGCGCAGTCTTCTCGCGTGATGTTGAAACGACGCTCGTTGGCTAAGACCAAACGCAACAGCGGGACTGCACGTAATGGAGGTTCCTCTTCTGAATCATTTGCAAGGTCTCGAGCTACTGCGAAGAAAGCGGCCAAGAAACCAGGGTCGACAAGCGCGGCGTCATCGATTTTAGGACTGGCCACGAGAAATAGTGACGAGAGTGTTGAGGTGGACCATGCTGCGGAGTGTCGACGTCTTCGCGAGCAGCTGGAGCGAGTTCTGACCGATCACGACAGACAAGAGGAAGAAATTGTGGCGCTGCGGGCTCTGGCCAAGTCGTTGAAGGAGGAGGTGGAGGCTATTCACGAGCAACAGCGGAGCCGAGAATCACTACAGCAAGCTTCCCGATTCGAGTCGAACGAGTTCTTCAAGTTGGATGTCCAAGTGGAGCAGCTTCAGAGCGAAAATGCGGAGCTGCGTCGCCAGCTTCAGGCTTCGCAGGAAGAAATTCAAAGCGCGCGCAAGTGCATCTCGCAAAAGATACCGACGTATAAACTGGCAGCTGTGAAGGCGACTGCAGAGCTGCAATGCGTGAGAAGTCAATTGCAACAAGAGCGAGCGCATTCAGATCGTCTTCAGGAGCAGCTCGTGCGTTTCAAGGCAAGGCGAGATGATTTTCCAGCGCGAGTATTCCCAAACGAGGTAGACAATCAGAAACAAGACGATGGCGACGGGTTTCAGGATGCAGGTAGTGCGCGTGTCCGCCGCGATCGCGAAGACTTTTTCGGCATTGCGTGGCTCAGAAAACAACCGATAGCAGCGACCGAGTTGACGATACGAGAAGAGCGTGCGATACCTTACCGGATGCACGTGAATCATTCAATGCTGACGGGTGCCACGATTTTGTTCATCAAGATTTCAATCTGCGGAGGCTCAATTTGTCGCCGTTCACGTCGCCGACAAGTTCAAAGTCAACTTAAAACGTTTGCTACTTCGATACATGCCACAACTATTTTGCTTTTCAGTGCTGTAGTCGTTGTTTTGCTGCGCATCATACTGCAGCATGGCTTCTGTTCTCCTGATTATCCCAATAATGCCTGCGCACCAGCAGTGCTCGAGTTGAATCCGTAAGTGCCGGCACCCGACTCGTAGATTTTCTTCTTGCGCGAAATAGCCACGCGGTATCGCTCCAGTCCTTGTTGGACAAGCCGCTCGCCCTCAGCAATTGCAGCAGCATTCGATGCGTCGTCTGGGTCACTTGTTCATACTGATCGATACTGAGGCGTCGCATGACCCGAGCGTATCCATTCGCGAGGGTAAATACCGCTAACACGATCATAGCTAGCGGGGCATATACAGCAAAACCTCGCCCGAAAATATGTACAACACGAGTGTTCGCGAGTAAGGCATTGAAAGCAGTACCTTCGGCAAGTTCGCCACCACGCAGCAGTAGCAACGCGTTTTGTCCAAGCGCGAATTGCAGACGGCACTGATAAATCGACGTCTTGAGCAAACACAGCTCCGTCGAGTTCCCATGCGCACGAAGAGCAAATTTACCAGGTAATCGAAGTGTAAAGAGACTTGAGTAGCAACAGAGCGCCAAATAGACGAGCAACAAAGCAGACACGAGTTCCGTCGCACTGCGAAGACTGCTGCTGGTCTCCTTCGCTTCTGCAGCCATTAAAAAGCGAAATATCGAGAGGGACGAGCCATGGATCCCCATCGTCAGTTCGCCCCACATCACACACAGCGACAAGAATCCCGTCACCACAGCACATGTGATCGCAACTGGAGAAGTCACCCAATGCCGGACTCGGTGACGAAGATCAAGAAAGATGTTGTGGATTCGATTGAAAGCGGACGTCTCAGGATAAAGACTCCCGGCTGGAAGTGCTCGCCTCGCACTCCGATCCTGCAGCACGTCCACATTAACACATAGCTCCAGAAATGCTTGATCGCACCGACGCGACTCCAGTTGGGCAATGCGCACTCTACGATGGAGAACAATAGCTTCTAGTAACGTAGGGGCTTTGCAGGGACCAGGTACACGGAGTGTGGCGCTCAGTCCACGCTTCCTCGTGCTTTGCTGCGATTTACTGTAGTCGAAACTGGAGAAAGCTGGTGGGTTCTTCTCCACCAGTGCCACCACTTGCGTAAGACACGCCTTGACATACTGCATCTCGCTTGTGAGGATAATCGCGCCGCTCTCTGCCTGCATCATCCTTTGGTAGGCCTCTCTAACGTCCCCCACCACCTCGTCGTACTCGAATTTGGCCTCCATCCTTTCGTCCTGCAGCTGCACTGCTCGAAAATGCAGCTGCTGCAGTTGAGCTCCATCCACTCGACGTATCCAGAAGCCCCTTGGGATATCCACCAGTCCATATCCTAACAATGCAATCACCCACAGCAGTCCGTACGTGTTACTGGCCGCCATGGCGAGCCCCAACACACCGTACAGTGTCAGGTGGCCCACAAAGACCAAATACAGCCCCACTATCATCACTGCACCACCAAGTACTGACCAATGCATTAGCAAGCCCTTGATCGAGCTTAGCACTCTCTTCTCCAGTTCAAACTCTCCGTTCTGGCGGAACTCGACCACGAACGGCAGTACCACCCAACTCATGAGGAACGTCGTCCAGTAAAGCAGTCTCCAGCCTAGCAAGTAGTGGCGTACACTTGATTTTTCTTTATACACATCACCATCTGCTTGAGAACTCGCCACCAGTCCATTTGTCGCCAGGTCCATGGGCAACAGCAACAGTCCTAGGAACCCCAGCACCCAACTGGCAAACACCGCTCCGTGTACGACACCAGAGACCTTGGCGTCCTTGTAGTGCGCCAGTAGCCACCATGTGAACCCCAACAGACCACTCAAAGCCAGCAGCGTCGACAGCAACATCCCTCAGCAGATTAGATATCTTTGTGTGTCAGTAATGCGTCGCTTCAAGATCAGTGCATGTATTCTTGATTAGAGGATCCTTGGTTAATAGTTGCAATACTTCGCTATAGTAATCGAATGAACTGCGCTGCTGCCGGAGGGTGTCGCCTCCTGGGCGTGGCGCTGGTGGTGGACGACATCAGCAAAGGCTGCAACTTAGCCTTCCGGTACCCCGCGCCCCCGTCCGAGAGCGCGTCCAGCTTCCACACGCTGCCGGCACCGCTGTTGGCCAAGCTCTTCCGCCCGAAGAACGCGCTCTGCAATGCCAGCTTCGAGCTGGTGGTGGACGACCTGCGCTTCGTAAGCCACCCAGTGCTCGTGTCGCGTCGACTGCCGGCTGCTGTGCCAGTGGATGGCCCGACCGCAGTCAATAACGCGAGCAACAGCTCGAATTCGACCACCGAGACGCCATCGACCGGCAGTCATGAGACGACCATGTTCAATATCATCTTTGCTCTGGAGGACAGACCCCGCAGGTGACAGCAGCTACAGCATCAGTGGACGGCACTATAGACCCCAATCTACTGCCACTGCAACAGGCTGATGAGGAGGAACTGCTCGCAAGAAGACGCAGCAGTGCCCAAGCCTTCCATACGGTGGCGGCTCAATTAGCCAACGGCATGCTGCACGAGGAGCTGAGGGTGGGCTTCGTATCGAGAGAGTGAAGGAGCTACTGCAGCTGAGAGACGAGCTCGCCCAGAGCGAGCGGAACGCAGGGGGCAGTAGTGGCGGGATGAATGGGGCGACCAGTGGCAACAGTGTCAGTGCTGCGGTGGCTGCTGGCGCCACCAGTGGCAGTAGTATTACTAGCAATGCAGGTGGCGTAAATACGACGAGTGGGTCTAGTTCGATACACCACCACCACAACAGGAAGGACGGAGATGGCTCGACACCAGTGGAAGTGGATCCGCAGACGCTCATTGACGTGTCGCTGGGGAAAAGTGTGCTGGCGAATGACCTGAAGCGTGTTTTCCATGGACTCGATGAAGAAGGAGCTGTCCATGTTGTGTTGAACCGGTGGGTGAAGTTGTCGCTAACGCTGACTGACGCCGTCACTGTGCGGATGGCGAGTCTGCGTCCGTATCACACACTGCTGCTCACGGACAAAGACGACATTATCAACAAACTGCCGGCAGATTATGCACGCCAGCTACGAGACCTTGTCGAAGCTGTGAATCCGCTCAAGAGCTTCCAGGACTTGGCACTGGAGACTGGCGTACCGATTCACCAGGTCTTCCGTCTTGCTGCACATCTCGTTTACTGGGGTTTGGTCGCATCGTGGACACGATTACCATGTACAACATCTACCAGGTTAATTCGAAGGCTGATCTCCACATCACTGCTTCATTAGCACTCGATTTCCGGCGCAAGTTCGCACCGTATGAACTGGGCGAAGTTTTGTCGACTTTCAATGGATCTCGGCGGATTGGTGAGTATATGAAGACGTTGTCTACGGCCAAGAAGACAGAGTACGTTCATATGCTCATCTGGTTACTGCAGCAGCGCTTCATTGTTCAGCTTCATCGTTATATTTATTTTATGATTCCATCCGATGGAGACTACGCGGCGGAAGGTGCTAACAGGGTTAACTCATCTTCGGTTGGGAGTTCGTCGCCAGCACTTTTGACTTCCAGTTTTCGACAGCGTGTGAATAGCAGCCACACCAATACAAGCGCTACCGGTAGTTTACTGACCGCTCAAACTCCGCCAATGAATCCCGCGGCGATACCACTAACGTCTCCTCCGACTGCGCCGCTGGATCCTGTGGAAGACTCTGATGCTACCGAAAGACACGCGAATGGGACCGTGCCCATGGCACAGGTAATGAGCGTGGCTAGCCAGCTACTGTTCACAGACCAAGAGCGAGCGTATTTGGCAAAAATTGCAAAGCCGAATCCGGTGTTCACTCTTTCAAACGGCTATGCGTCTATTTCCACGGAGAGCATCACATCGAGGAGATTATGTGGCGCGAAAACCTCTCGCGGGGCGAGCTGCGCACAGTCATGAGCACATACCAAGACATTATCGTTTGTTGTCTCCATGAGTAAAGTGCGAGTGCCATAAATGGAAGTTTTGCAGCACAGCTATGATCGTGTTGGCAATATTTACGTGGCATATATCGAAGTAGCAAACGTTTTAAGTTGACTTTGAACTTGTCGGCGACGTGAACGGCGACAAATTGAGCCTCCGCAGATTGAAATCTTGATGAACAAAATCGTGACACCCGTCAGCATTGAATGATTCACGTGCATCCGGTAAGGTATCGCACGCTCTTCTCGTATCGTCAACTCGGTCGTTGCTATCGGTTGTTTTCTGAGCCACGCAATGCCGAAAAAGTCTTCACGATCGCGGCGGACACGTGCACTACCTGCATCCTGAAACCCGTCGCCATCGTCTTGTTTCTGATTGTCTACCTCGTTTGGGAATACTCGCGCTGGAAAATCATTTCGCCTTGCCTTGAAACGCACGAGCTGCTCCTGAAGACGATCTGAATGCGCTCGCTCTTGTTGCAATTGACTTCTCACGCATTGCAGCTCTGCAGTCGCCTTCACAGCTGCCAGTTTATACGTCGGTATCTTTTGCGAGATGCACTTGCGCGCGCTTTGAACTTCTTCCTGCGAAGCCTGAAGCTGGCGACGCAGCTCCGCATTTTCGCTCTGAAGCTGCTCCACTTGGACATCCAACTTGAAGAACTCGTTCGACTCGAATCGGGAAGCTTGCTGTAGTGATTCTTGGCTCCGCTGTTGCTCGTGAATAGCCTCCACCTCCTCCTTCAACGACTTGGCCAGAGCCCGCAGTGCCACAATTTCTTCCTCTTGTCTGTCGTGATCGGCCAGAACTCGCTCCAGCTGCTCGCGAAGACGTCGACACTCTGCAGCATGGTCCACCTCAACAGTCTCGTCACCATTTCTCGTGGCCAGTCCTAAAATCGATGACGCCGCGCTTGTCGACCCTGGTTTCTTGGCCGCTTTCTTCGCAGCAGCTCGAGACCTTACAAACGATTCAGAAGAGGAACCTCCATTACGTGCAGTCCCGCTGTTGCGTTTGGTCTTAGCCAACGAGCGTCGTTTCAACATCACGCGAGAAGACTGCGCAGTAGTGCATCGATCCGAATAACTAGCGACACTGTGTCGTCGCCGACGCAAAGGGAACCGTCGCCATGCAGGACGAGTTGCAGCTGCATCACCTTTCCCGCTACGAGAAGAAGAAGTTGGTCAAGGGCTGGCACGTCAAGCAGGAATCGACGAACGACTTGTTGGACACGGCAGATCAACGCCAACAATTGACACACTCGTCGAGTTTTCGGTCCCAGTTTGCTCCACCACCAGGAGCCTTAGCGTACGAAACTCAGAGGACCGCAACGTGGCGCAGCACAGTCGAGACGACTGGCGATCAAGAGCTGACGGTGGAGATTGGTCCACAAGAGAAGCTACCGAAGACTGTCGGCCAAGTCAAACACGCGTATCGAGCCCGCGCCCGGAAAGAGGAAGCTCGAGATGTTGCCCAAGCAACTCGAAGGAGGAACATGCGCCAAGAGCTGCGAAATGGACCAAAGCGGAGAGGTCGAGATCATACTAACAGCGGGAAGGTTCAAGAAGAAATTCCATCGCCTCCTGAACAAGACGTCGATCAAGTGGAAACGTGTGACGAGAGCCAAGACACTGCTGACTTTGGGGCTGACGGACTTGTTCGACTAATCGACTTGCAGACGGACGAAATCGCCACCGATGCAGCATACCGCGATGAAATCCTGAAGCAGATCCGTCGACAGCTAGCTGACGGAGGTGAGGTGGTGTTGGAAAGCAATGTCCTCAATATACCGGAGAAGGTCAGCAACACGCGCTTCATGATGCAGATGCTGTGCTCGGAGAGTCTGGCTCACTGTGTCCGCGACCAAGATGTTGTACCGGACGTCTCCAGTCAACAGAACTCAACTCGCTTGGTGCTACGCCTGCTTCCACGACACCGGCCAACAGATCCATGACTGTCGCCAAGATATTTAATGCTCCGACAATTGCAGCGCAAGTGCAAGTCCTGACGGGACTACTTGATTTACAAAACGTTTTTAGACTGGGAATTCCCACACCGTGCTGCTTCAATCGCAGCAGCAGTTTTCCTGTATGGTGCTTGGGAAATCCAAGATCAACGCCACTCGAAATTAAAGTCATGCGGTGGCGGAAGCAATACTAGACACAGAGCTGCTGTCGGATACTGCTCTCTGCTCCTTCAACAAGCCCACGACTTCCAGGATCGTCTTTCGATACGCTTCCTGGTTGAGCAAAATGCCGCTGACATGGCCCGTCTTGATGGTCCTGAAACGTGCAGGCGCCCACTGCTCTCGCAGTCGCTGCAAGACATCGCGGGGTTCAGTATTTTCTAACAGCAACAACATAAGTGACAGCTGCCGTGCCGAAAACGTACCGCCCACTGCGGCTCCGTAAAGCCGATGTACTCGTCCTCGGAGCCCACGACGAAAACGACGGCGTCGGAGCGGCGAGGCGGCAGGAAGTTGTCGATGTCTGTGATGGAGAGGAAGAGCCGCATGCGCTTCTTGGCCTCTTCAACCGGATCCAGCTTCTCAGCGATCGCTCCTAGCCGATCTTCAGCATCTACCGCAGCAGTGTTATCGTACTTTTTGAAGGGTGTTGCGACGGCACTCCCCGCCAGCATCTTGTCCAGCATCTGCAGCTCGTGCTGTTTGTAGAGCGAGCGCCAGTTGCAGGACGCCGACAGCAAGCCATCGGCGAAAACGGGTACGGCCGAGGGCGGAGCCAGCCAGGCCGTAGCACCCACGTCGCCGGGAAACACCGACGCGACCATGGCTGCGTGGAGCCCTCCCATGCTGCTTCCGGCCACGACGAGCTGCGAGAAGCCGTGGTAGTCGCGGAAATATTCCAGCAGCGACTTGGCCTCTTCGATCGTAGCTTGCCCGAGGATCGGCAGGTCGCTCACTCTGTTAGCCAACATCAACAAGCCACAGACTGAATCCCAGCCCCAATACTACTCAGACGATAGCAGCGAGTTCAAGATTTACCTTCTCAGCTTGGAGCCTTTTTGCTGCGGCGGCTTGCGCTTCCCGTAGAAAGGGCCTTCCAGAATCTGCCCAACAGCAACCGCCAGCAGAAAAACACACCGTCAAGATTGTAGACGCACCCAATTGACGACGACGCACGTATCATACCAGTGTCGCGACGCCTTGCTTGGCGAGCGGGATGGCGATGGACGTCCTCCGATGCAGGAAGCCGTGCTCCCCGTGCCCGGCAGCAGCACTGCGCCACAACGCAACGTACCTCCGTTACTCGCCTCTCTTCTCCTCACCTCCTACCCAGAGCTGCTCTCCACGTACCCACAAGAGGTCTCTCTCGTGATCCCTGCGGCACCTGGTCTGTTGTCTTCTCTTCCCATTCCAGCGGCGTCACCAGCTCGCAGAAGGCGTCCCAGCTCTCCGTGGGCAGCACTTGCTCTGCGTTGCTCACTGTGCTTCTGAAGTTTCCTTCTCTGAGCGCCACTCTGGCCACTGGCAGCGTCCGCACGTGGCCCCATCGAGGCTCGTCCTGCTGCAGCGGCGCCACGTCGTGCATGCGGCGACTCTGCAGCAGCTCGCGCAGTCGCTTGGGCGTGTCCAGGTCTCCCCAGCCGTCCGGGAAGAAGCCGCTGGGGAACAGCACAGGGCTCTGCGTCACGGCGGCGGCGGCGCGGTCCAAGTAGCGGTGGTGGGCGGCCGTGACGCCGTCCAGCAGGCGGCTGGGCGACCGCAGCAGCAGCGCCAGCAGCCCCCACGGGTGCAGAGCGACGACCTCGGGCGAGTGCAGCGCCAGCAGCCAGCGCCAGGCGGCGAAGCTTGAGGACGGACGCATGGCGACGGCGGATCTGCGGACGAGAGGAAGCTTCCGACGGCGGGCGTCTATTGCTATTGTTGCTATTGCTGCGGCGCGTGTCAATGCATGAGGAGCCGCGATTGGACGTAGCCAGGATGGGTTCAAGGAGCTTCAACTTTCGATGCGACGTGAGGCGACTTGGTATTTGCATACTGTTGGATTGGGTCAATCGAGGTATGATTTCTACCGAGATTAAGGTAGATTAAGGTAGATTGGGTGGGGCCCAAGTTAGACATCGTTGGTCAATTGCTCGTGGAGCGTGTTGACGTACGGTAATCTGATTGCCGGCAACACGAGCCAATATCCTTGACCTGGTGTGCGGCTTTGATTTGTGTGATGATTAGAGATTGCCCTACGCCATTGTGTTCCACAACATTACAGCCTCTGACTTACTACTACTACTAATCTTTGCAGTGTATTGCTACGAATGTACGGATCTGTTAGTAGTCTCTCCGCAGCGCTTCAGTCGCCAGCGGTGCAGCACAACCCCCACACGCAACTCCCATCAGTTCGTCGTCAATACCGGCAGGTTCTGTGGCCCAACTCGCAGCACACTGAACGACGTCTACACAGACGCCAGTCACTCGATCTCTGCGGTCGTGGCAGTTCATATGCGCACTAGCCGTCTCCCTGTAGCGCCACCGTCACCTTCACGGAGATCTAAACCCAGGATACGGTTCTAATTAGGCGCTGTTCTTTGAGAGATCTAGGATTTCGTGTGGACTTAGAGAATTGATAGGCTTTGGGATGGAACTGGATTTCCCGTTGCGTGTCCCCAACGCGCGGTAGCAGAGTAAGCTCGCCTCATTAATCTTACTTCTCAACTGTACAGACAACGACACAAAACCCCGGACCAATCTGATCGCATTCCAAGTGCCAAGGCATCACCTCGTTGACGTGGGCGACGGCGAATGCGACGGCGACGTCGACGGCCAAGAGCCCTGGTTCACTGAGAATTACGAGGACAACTCCGACAGGTCGGACGAATAGTCGGAGAACGAATACGATGATGACTGCGTCACCGACCTAACCTATGACAGCGAATGCACTTTTGTTTTACGTTTGGCTCGGTTTGTTAGCACGAAGCGAATGCCTACCAAATGTCTAACGCATCCTAGTTGTCCACTTCCACACGGAAGTGAACCTCGGCGTCATCGCTCGGCTTCGGGAACTGCTTCAATACGGTTGAGGCGTAGTTAATCTCAGCTCCTTGAAGGTTCTTTGCCTCGTGCCTCAGTCGGTCAGAATCGGTTCCTGTTGTCCACCGGCCATTGCACCGGCTGCTCTTATTGCCGCTGTGCTATTGTATGCAAACACGTTATTAGCAGTATCTATCGTCGTAATAAAACGCACGCTATTCCCTGGTTTATGAGTTATATATATTAGCCAATCTGATACTATACTGCATCAATAAATAGCATGATGTACATGCAGTACATATTACCGCGTCACGCACACAAAAGCTAGCCGTTGTCTGGTCGGGGAAATCATTAGGCTGCGTTATTTGGTCGCTGCTTTTCTTTTGCTGCCGGTTCTTTTAATCTCAATGGCTTGGATTGCTGCTCGTGGCGCAATACTAATGGGTTCGAGAATGCATTAGGAAATTAATTCAAGATTACATTCGCCACCGCCAACATTGTCGACTTCACCGTGGATCTTCAGCAGCAGCTGGTGGTGGAGAAGGACACCATTCGCCGCTGACCGCGCAAGATCGACCGCATGCTGGTCGACCTTAGACGTTACCACCAGTGTCGTCAGCCGTTGTTCGACACTCTTCGCCGCTGTCCCGCGCTTTTTAGCGGTCCGATTCCTCGATGTCGTTTTGCGCGCGTCTTGGGCGGGCGGTGGCTGCACTTTGAGGCTTGGGGGCTCAGGGTAGACAGCAGGGGTTAGGGTGTCGATCTCCACCCCTATCTTGGTCGCAATGGCGAGGAGTAGACGATCGATCCTGTCGGAAATCTCCTCGCCCGCTTGCTCGACACATACGTCACAAAAGTCATACATCTCCTTACCCCATGCCTTACCTGTTCCCTGCAGATGGCTGGAGACGACGTGCGTCTGAAGCCACCGTAGAAGAGGAGCTTGCCGCACTCCATCTCCTTATCCCCGCGGGTCATCTTGATCACGCACCGAAAGTGCTGCGTGGCGCGCGCCGGCTGCGCGTGTGATTTTGGCATCTTCCGTTTTGAGGCCTCCACAAGAGAGTCAGTATTTGGTCCAATCTTTAAGACCCAAAATGTACCCACACTGATATTCCGTGTTAATCTGTGGTATTGTGGTTCCGTATTAATCATTGTTCCTCTATAATTTTAATGTACGTTATTTCACATCACCTTGTTATTACATGTTATACAACATGAAGTTTTTGGTGGGGTTGGGGTGACGCCCTCCTGGAAACGCGTGGACCGCATATGATGCGGTTCGCGCGCTTCTGGCAGGCGCTCTCGGGCGCCTGTACGTCCTTTGCGAGTCTCCCCTACGTCGAGCCGCAACTACCGCTACCTCACAACCCCCCATGTCAGACTAACCGCCTCAGATTAGGCACGTTCAATGTCCAATCTCTAGGTTCAGCGCTCACGCAGCAGGTTGCTTTGCCGGTAGACAGACCTCTCAAGATACAACGTAGTCGTCCTGGGACTACAAGAGACCAAGCTCTACACCCTGGACACGAAGGAACTCATTGGCGACTACATGCTCCTGACACTGCCTGCCTCAGCCCACCGACATGGAATCGGATTTGCGGTCTCACCACGAATTCGGCCATACCTGAGACGTTATTGGGCTCACACAGACCGCATCGGGATTCTTCAGCTCCAACTACCTTAAGCAGGACATGTTAACGTCGTCACGGCTTACTCTCCGCACAGTGGACGCCCCTCCACGAAGTCGACGCATTCTACGCCTTCGCGCAGCCATTGACAGACACTCTCGTCGAGATAAACATTCGTCACGGGAGACTTTAACGCGAAGATCGGGCAACGCGTCGCAGGAGAAACCTTCCTCGGGCCCCAAACGTGAGGGGCGCGCAACCGCAACGGCCACGCCTTAGCTGGATTTTGTGATACTTACCGTTTCTTTCTGACCAACACAGGCTTCAGCAAGCGAGCCAAGCACAAGACGACATGGACACAACGACGACTAAGCTACACGATTTACAATCAGGTAGACTACCTCACGTGCCCCCACAGCTGCCGACGATTCTGCACGGACTCCCAATCATGGGGAGGTACCTACACAGAATCCGACCACAAGCTCGTCACAGCAGACTTTGATATCAGCGCGGTTCAGAGACTACGCTTCCCGGCCCCGCGCGCCCCAGACACTACACTCAAGCTGGGCCGAGAACGACTCATCCACGACGAAGCCACACGGGCAGCCTACGTCGACGCCTTACGAGAAGCCATCGCAGCCGCTCCACCAGAACCGTCTGTCCCAATCCAGCATCAGTCAAAGACAATACTCGACCAGTTACAACAAGCAGGAGAGGAATCGATCGGCTACAACACACTGGCGCGCCGCAAGCATCGATACGAGGACGATTCATTAGCAGAACTCTCCAGACGTCAACGACTACTACGCCTCCGAATCTACAATGACAACGCAGCAAACGTCCGGACCTTACGACAGGAACGCAACTCCATTCTCCACCAGATCCGGACCTGCTGCCGAGACCTGGCTAACTAACGCCTGGACGAAAGAATCTCGGGGATCGAACGCCTATCTGGCTCTGCTCATATTATCGCGGCTGTCCGCGATCTCGCCCCGAGACGCTCTCAACCGCTTCTACTCCGTGGCGAAAAAGGCAAGACCATTCTACACGATTGACGTGACCAGCAATCTTGTACAAACCCACTTCAGACGCCGATTCCAAGACATGAAAGTATCGCCGATCAGCCCGGACACCACTACTCGCGCGCTCAGCCGTCCAGCCACAACAGAAGAATTTACACACGCGTTCAAGCGACTTCATCAACGGCCGCGCCTCCGGGCCTGATACCATCCCAGGAGAACTACTCAAATATGGCGCGGAAGTTCTAGCCCCACACATGGCCGCGCTGCTCAACTCCAGCTTCGAACGTGGTGAGCCCATTGCCCTCGGGAAGGGGACGCTGCTATGCCTACCCAAACCCAATAAGCCGCGAGAGGAATGTTTGAGCCTACGCCCGATCGCTCTTCTCAACAGCATCAGAAAGGCAATAACCCTCGTCGTACTCGGACCCATTCCACCAGCGGTTGAACGGTACCTACCAGCTGACCAGAGCGGGTTTTGCCCCAGCCGAAGTACATCAGACGCAGTGTGGGTTCACAAATGGATCACAGCACGGGTCCAGCGCTATCGTGAGACGATACGGATCCTCGGAATCGACTTATCCAGGGCCTTCGACACCATCAACCACCACAAACTTATAGACGTGCTCCAGACTTTCCTCCCAGACGACGACATCCGACTCATCCGACTCCTACTGACCCACACTACGCTGTCACTTCAGGCTGGACATCGAGTCCTGCCGCTCTTTGACAACAACACAGATACGCCCCAGGAAGACTCACTCTCACCTGTACTCTTTGTTATCTACCTCGAAGCAGCACTACACGACCTCGCACAAGAACCGGCATGCCCCCGAACCTACTTGACCAGATGATCGTCTCGCTGACGACGCTGATTTCATCTGCGCCGACCCAGCATTCCTCAGCCTGATTCAAGAAAAGGGCCCAACAGTACTCGCTGGATGGTTACTCAAGATGAACACGTCCAAGACAGAAATAACTACAGTTTGCAGATAGACCAAGGCTTCAAGACACACGCGACACGAACGCGCCGCCGAAGAACGTTGGCGCTCGACCAGGAAACTACGATCACTCCTCGGAGACGAAGAAGATATATCGCACCGCAAAACACTCGCTGCTGCGGGTCTCCGCCGGCTCTGGACTGTGTGGATCTGTCCACACCACACCACCGACGACACCCGCATCCGGCTATACAACTGCTACGTGCTACCCGTGCTAATGTACAACTGCGGCACCTGGGCTCCCACGACGACGCAGCTCCTCCGCCTGGAAATTTTCGACCGTCGACTGCTTCGCTCCGTCCTTAATGCCCAGTACCCAAGGAGGCTCACCAACCCCACGCTGTACGATATCTGCAACGAACGACCGCTCCGATATCGCATCACGATGTCACGCTGGCAGCTCTTCGGCCACATCCTGCGCCGACCAACAGATATCCCGGCCTACGCCCAGATGAAGTCCTATATCGACACGTCAACTGCCGGTAAATGGCGCGGACGCCCGCGCACGAGCTTACCACGCGTTCTCGATCCAGCCCTCGTTTCCGGTGGTGCCGGATACCGACTCCAAACAGCAACAGACCTTGAAGCACTGCGCCAACTTGCCACACAGCCTAATGGGAAAACCAAATGGAAGGAACTCACCGCCGCGATCACAGAAGCACTGCCGGACAGGGAGACTCGACGTATGTGGACACCACTCTATGCCACCGGCTAGCTCAGCTGAGACTAGCGCAGGCATAACAGGCAACGCGATGACGTAAATTCATTACATTACAGCCTGAAGGGTGATTCAGTGTGATTCCATGTCACATGTTACTCACTGTCAAGTATTGCGCTTGGTTCGCCCTTGTCCGCGCGTTTTCTCTTCCATTTTTGAGCAACTACTTCTGATGGCACATGATCCTGTGCAGCGAGAAACTCAATCGCGTCATATAATACTTTCTTCCGCTTGAAGTACTGGCGCTCTGCATCATTTGAGCGCCACTTCGCTCCGCAACGCGCTTCCAGTCCTTGTGCAGCAGAGCCGTCAGCAACACAGTAATCTGCGTCAATATGCAAAGTTTGATCTGGCTAGACAAACAGAGGCTATCGATTATGAAAAGGATGGATACAGAAAGAAATTTTGCTACTTTAGTTCAACACGAATGACACACCACTCTTGCGTATCAAAGTAGAATGCAGCCAACAATTGCGAATTGTTGTTTCGGTAACCTTTGACCAGGCAGATTCACACTTTTCCATCACCGAGTACTCTAGGTCCACCCTGAAGCCCCTGTTACAATTAGAATAACACAGACCTGGCCAAAAGGATAAGACACCCTATGATTTTTTGAATATCTCACCCAATCCTAAACAGTTTTCATCGCCAATCACACCAATAGCACCGATTTCCATGCCAAGTTGGCCTATCAAATTTGAGCTTCAGCGGAGAAAAACTCAGTGACTTTCAATACAAGAGTTCGACTTGGAGCCTGGTCAAAAGGATAAGACAGTTGTTTATACTTGGGTTTTGTATAGCTGAAGTTGAAGTTGAACCTGTAGCCATTCAGCACCACGCTTCAGCGTTCAATCGTCTTACCGTCAACTTTTAATACTTCCATGCACCGCTTTTTCGTTGACAAGACAAGCTTCTCGAGGTAGGTGATTGGCATTTGCCTCCCATTGGCGCTTGATCTCTCAAATAAGGTCGTCTTTCGCCAAGTACTGACGACCACCTTCGTAAACTTTGCCTGCCAAATAGCCCCAAATGTTTTCAATGGGATTTAAGTCGGGTGAGAGTGCTGGCTACCCCATCACGTGCACAACATGCTCCTTCAAGAACTCTTTCGTCACTTTCGAAGCGTGAATGCTAGCGTTATCTTGTTGAAAAGTATAGTCAGTGCCAAAAAGCCGGTGAGCCGCAGGGCGGAGGAGCTTCGACAGAGTGTACACGTACGCATGAGAGTCTTGCTTGCCGTCCAAGAACGCAAGAGCAGTAGTTCCATCAGCCCAGGACCCCCCACACACACCATCACAGAGCCTCCACCATTTTGGCGGCTGAATCACACCTTCGGATCATCCTCTAGGCAGCGCCAGTAGCACTTTGGGCCGTCAGGACCATCTAAATTCCGTTTTTTTTCGGCAGAAAAACTGTCGTTCTCCAGTTTTGCTCTCCTCAATCATGTGCTTCTGCCCAGTTAACGCGTACCTCCATGTGTGCCGCCGAGAGCTTGGGTGCCTTGTTTATCTTGACATACCTGAACAGCTCCGTCAAGGTAAGAAATCGCCGCATTGTGTGGCTGGAGATGCTGAGTTCCAATTTTTCGGTCAGTCTTGAGGAACTTAGCGTCCCCTGCTGCGCTGAGCGAGCGATGCGGCGGCAATCGCGCCCAGTGAGCTTGCTAGGGCGACCTTTACCATAGCGTTTGCCGTAACTATCGGGGTTGCGTAGAAATCTTGTCACAACGGTCCTTGAGCGTTTCACGGACGCTGTAATATGGCTTGCACTGCATCCTTGACTTGACAGCGCTGTTATCTGACCCTTGTCGAAGGCTGTTAGCTGATTCTTTCAGCCCATTGCGAGCGGGCCGCCTCCGTGTGTGTGATGGAGAAAGCGGAAGTGGTCATCTGTCCATTCCTCCTCTGTACAAAACGCAAGTATAAACAACTGTCTTGAGGGAATAACAAAACTCAAAGTTTCTTTATGAATTTGCTGCCACCCGCAAGGCAAGCGGCCTAAGGCACTATTCGGTCGCTGAAACACCAGCTGTACATGTAAAAGCTGCTCGATTCGAGCGGTTCGGGTGATGATGATGATGGACGACGAAAACGACTGAGAACCCTGGTTCGTGGAGGACTTTGAAGACTGTACAGACGAATCAGACGAAGTCTCCCATGAGACCAATAGTACCACGCTCTGAAAACTATTATAGTAGCCAATTAATACACTGTTACGCTATCTATATCAAAAAGGGAACGGATTGAGTAGTCTGATGTCGAGGACGATAACGCCTTGTCCCAAACACAAGAAGATGCTGGCTAAGTCGAATATCTTGAAGAACAAGCAGTGTTACAGGACGAAGAGGCCCACAAAGACGCGCAAGGCCATTAACTGGCGCCGCTAGCACGCTGGAATCTCCGCGTTGGGTTGCCAACCGCCACCTCCAGCGCGAACGCCTATACACGCAATAAGGACATGAGCTTAGCAAAGCAACGCGCATTGCGTATGTATGAGCATTAACGGCGTCTCAAATGTAGGTTTTTCAACAAGAACTTTCAATACTATCGATCAACGCGATCAAGAGGCACAAGCGTGCGGTATTGACTATCAGTTTCCACAGTCTCCACTGCACTTAAGAGAGCAGCAGAAGTATGGCGTCAACTCGTCAACGGCGAAACCGCCGCGTTGACCTTTCAACATGTTCCATCGTAAGCTGGCCATTTGTAAGGGCATTCGCGGGCGGATCTCATGTGCCTAACACCGCTTTTCCTACGAATTAAGTGTTTACAGGACAGATGCATCGGCTTCACTGTTCTCGTTATTTATGTACACAAAAGCATTTCTGGGTGGTCGAACGTGGCATATGTACAGCTTAGATGTCTTTACTAAATATGTATTCCATCAATGGCGCCGAGAGCCCACCTGAACAGGATAACATCGGAAAAGCACTGAACGTTTTATAAGAGAGGATAACACAAAAATCGCGTCGGCAGTGGATCGGCAAAAGAAAATGCAGACCGTCGCGGCCACCATGGGCGAGCGAGTACTACTATCCACGACCAGCATTCAAGCTACATTGCTTACAAATTTGGGTGCGAACAAACTCGCGCCTCGCTTCATCGGATCTTGTAAGTATTGAATGTAAATGGCGATGCTCACACCCTACAACCCCTACAGCATTGCGGCTTCATCCTACCTTCTACGTGGGACGGCTCCAATGATATCTCCCCGCCACTATTCCCACTGACGCTGGTGCGCACTGGCGCCTTGACGAGGATACTGCGGTGCCGGCTTCTGGTATGGCGTCTCCTGAGGGCGGACGATGGCACAATTCCTCATTGTCCTGCTGCAGCGAATACGCTCGACCGCTCATCCGGACCAGACGCCTAGCCATCTCAGCCTTCTGATAGCAGTCATGCCCTGCCGTTTGAGCGTGACGATCCGGCTCCTCTTGCGGACAGAATGGGAAAAATCCGCCATATTGTGGAGGAAGTTCTCCAGCATGACGATGATCCTGTTGCAACGCGACGCTGCCATCCCTTCTTGCCGTCAATATCTTGTGCGTTGGCTTGACCCCATGCCCGATAGCTGGGAGCCTCGCGCCGTGCCTCTTGCCAACGTGCCGGACTGCGTGGCGGCGTATGATGCAAGCCTTGCCCGGGAGACAAGGCTCTTGCAGAGCGCGGCGGGGCGCCGCGCCCTGTCGGCGACAGAGTGAAAGCGATCGATGAGGCCTTCTTCGGCTTCGGTTAGCGGATGCGAGAGCAAGATGTGGTCCTACTCGGATCGTCTTGGTTGCGGGAGATTGTTCCCGCGACATTCCCCACATCGCTCGAGGTGATGGATGTAGCAGCTGTCGCGGTCACCGTCATACGATGCGATGTGAATTTGACCCGTCAGAGCACTCTCCAAGTGTCGTCGGCGATCGCGTTCACGGCGTTCGAGCAGAAACACAAACCTCGTGGCGCCTACAATGTTCCAACGCTCGACAAATGATGTCCATGAGTGATCCAGTGAGGCCATGGTCATGGTGCGCGTCACCGCGGCCCTCTTGCTCCGGGCCGCCCGGTGCCGGTGAAACAAGATTTGCATCTCATTGTCTCTCGGCGGTTCCTTCAAGCCATTATAGTCGTACAGCGACCACCTATTCAGCCGATCCATATACGATTCAACTCCTCTGACGACGCGGGAGAATTTCCCGCGCCGGTAACTCGTCCAGCATCCGACATCTTACCCAAGATTATTCTATACTGCTAAGATCTACAAATACCGCTGTCGTTGAAGTGTGGGGTAGGGCGACAGGCTTCCATGCCGCACGTTGCCACCGTGCCAAGCACGGTGAACAATCAGCACTCAGCGTATAGTTAATCGTTGTGACAATCAATTTTGGAGTCTAATTTCCTATCAACTTCCCAACGCGCGAGTGCATGCTGGTAACATCATAATAGCCCGTTACATAGAGGCGAAAACGGTCCAGGAAAGCAAGGTGTCCAAGGGGCTTGAAGACAAAATGAACGTAGCCAAGGACAAAAACCTAGCTTGGATGCACCGACGTAGTGACGATCAGAGGATCGGGAGTGTCAAGATGTTGAAGAAAATTGAAGAGCAGAAGTTGATTTGGGCTGTGCTGCAGCGCGTGAACGCAAAAGCCAGCAGAAACTTCAAGACCTGCAAAGCCGAAACCTGTCAGTGGATCGGTTTGCCAACTTACATAACTAAGTGAATGAGTTTGTACACGACAACAACGGTACGTTTCTCGATGACCGCACCACAAGTGGTATTACTGGCTCTCCTCAAGGATAGCTCCGCTTTTTCTATTATCATTTTCTACTGTCAAACTTTACTGGCATTTTAAACTGAAATTTCAGCTACAACTTTTATTTATAAATTTTACGTCCCATGACTTTGAACCAGCTGAATGAGCCCGCTCATTATCTGGCCCGTTGTTGCTTTCTTAAGGAAGTACCGTGTCCGCCACAGGTACTCATCAATGTTCCGTTTAATTCCCTCATTGACTTGATATACCGAAAATGCCAGGAAGTGCCAGTGACGTTTGACATATAAATTGACAATAACAAAAGCGAAGCTGTCCTTGAGGAGAGCCGTATTAATTATATATATTACTAGCATTGGGGTCGCCCGATCACGCGGGCGATAGGACATGGTTCGATGCGACCCGTTCCGCTCGATTTGCATCTCACTCCACTACTCGCCAGTGCCGCCTTCGCTAATGCTCGACAGCGGGATGGGGCTGTGGCCATGTTGGAAACGCAGGCGTTGTTTTCAAATGCAAAGATAGATATATATTGATGCAGTTAGAAGTCCTGGGGAGCGGCGAAAACCTCGCGGTAGACGATGTTCTTCGTGTGCACAGCGTCTTTCTCGATGGCTGAGGCGTCGACCATAATCGTGATGCCGTTCCTCGACCTCGAGCAAGACTACGCCACGTAGAGCTGACCGTGAGAGAACACAGCGCCTTGCAGACAAATGCCGACGCGGTCAAACGACTGTCCCTGAGCTCTGTTGATGGTCATTGCGAATGCTGGAAACACCGGGAACTGCTTACGCCGCATCTGAAACGGGAAGTTTCTGTCGTCGTCGCTGGTGAAGATGATACGAGGGATGAATGGGTGCTGGCCTTTACCGGTCATGATCACAGCGTCGATGCACTTCTCACGTAGAGAAAGAACGCGAAGTCGTTTTCCGTTGGACAGTCCCACCTTGCTGATGGTTGGGCTGCCATCCTTCAGCACGATTCTGTGGGGTGGAATACTCGAGAAATTCAGCGAATGCAGGTATTCCGGCTCGAACAGTATGCTGTCCATTCCTTCCACAGGGAAGTACTGACGTATCTCTCTCGACAGGTGGTCTGCCACCATCTCATTGATGCGTCAAAGTTTCGCGTTCGTGTGAGCCAGAATGACTCGTTCCGCGAAGTGATCGTCTGAGAGGTTCGTAGCTTCCACTCCAGGGTACACCGAATCAATGAGAGCGTTCAGATCATGCTCGTAGTAGTCGCGTACAACTGGCACATTGCGTTCTTCCTCTTGAGGAGGAACAAGTGCAAAGCAGGGAGCAGCCTCCTCCTCTTCTTGTGGCTCCGTTCTGTCCGGAATAAGACACATGTTCCGCGGTAAACCGATGTCATCGCCGTCAATTTCGCTGTTCACGAGAACGCGCCCTCGCCGATTTCCAGAAGAAAGCTCGAGAAGCCGTCGATCTCAGCTGCACTCTGAGCGTCGCGCGCCGTCCGCATGGAGTCGCTCCCATGGACGTGAACCCAATCACATTGTTGTACGGTCGACTCTTCTCCTTCTCCCTGAAATCACGATTCTTAAAAAGCTTTTGTAACACAGCGGGAGGCTCTCGTCTGACAGGGACCTGAACCTTGTCACCTCCACAACAACTTGGGGTGCTCTCGCCAGGAAACTTCCACGTACCGCAACTATGGATGCACCTCCTCTCCTCACCCGCAGAAAGGAACTTCGAGAGGAAGTGACGCCGGTCGACAAGGTAGGCGCCTCTGACAGAGTCTGGGTCGAAGTTTTCGTGGTGCCCGTATGCAGCCTTGCACTGGACAGCACGACGGCGGTAGCGCTCGGCCTCACGCGCCCGTTTGTGGTCTTCGTCGGTCATAGCAGCGCGTCTCTATCGGGTCTGATCCGCAGGGTTCGTGGAGCCATATATGCGTTGAGATTGCGCGCAGACTGGCGTTCGATGGCGGTAGCGGTTTGACGGCTGCGAGCCCGGGCAATTCGATTCTGCTGCCGCTCCGCGCAGCCCTGCGTCTCTGTTATGCCTCCGCAATAGTACGTCGTGCCCGTTCTTGCTATGAAAAGGTCATATTCGGTCGGCGATCCCGTTGTCTTGTAGCGTCCCTTGCACGCTCGGCAAGCGCGCGGTCGTCCATGACCACGGCTATAGAGACAGTGCAATCCGGCACAACGGGCCGCTTGGCAACGGGAGCGGGGGCAGCGACCCGGTGAGGCACGGGGGTCGGAACGCAGGCTGTGCACCCGTCCGGGAGGCCTGAGGCCCGCTAGGAGCCCCTAACGTTAGCCTTCGCAGCGTCTAGTTCAGTCCGGCCGGTCTGCCCATGCGTAGTCGGCGCTCGTCGACATCTTCGGTAGTAGAGGGCGAAGTGTTCACACGCTCATTTTCCGCAAGGGTGGCCCGGATGTCTGCTTCCGAGCGAACCAAGCGTAGGAGAACTGAGCCGATGCGCAGAAGAACTGAAGGGAGGTGTAGGAAACCGAAGTGGGGCTTGGGAAGCAAATTTGCAAGTGACAAAGTGTTTGCCGAGGTGCAAAATGACTAGAGGCCGAAACTCAAAGGTGACGCCCCAACATCAACCAAACGCGACGAGAAGTGCAGCGCGCGAGCTGGCACGCACGTGATGTAAAAGCTGTAGCCGCTACTGTTGTGCAGTCTGTAAATTACGCTTTTGGTTGGTTATTATTAGTAAAATACATAAATGACAAACACAATACAAAAAGCAAGTCAACACTAAGAATTTATTCGCTGTAGTAGGTTAGGTCAATAACACCGCCATCAGCGTATTCGTCCTCAGAATTTTCATCTAAGAAGTTGTCCCAGCCGTCGTCCGAGTACTCGTAGTAGTCCTCATAGTTCTCAATGAACCATGGCTCGCGGTCGTCGTCCTCGCTTTCCTCGTCGTCACCGTCGACGTCATCGCCCGAGCAGTCCGCATCGAACATTTCACAAGCGTGCAGCTGATGGCGCAGCGATCGGGCGGTGGTGTGGGTGCGCTGTCGCTGCAAATCTTCCACTCGCCGTAGCAAATCCCGGAATTTGGGCGAGTCTTCAACACGGCGGAGCTTCCGGGGGCGGTAGTCGAAGTCGTAGTTGCGCTTCATGGTAAAACGAATTGTGAATTAAATAACAGGCCGGCAAAGCGGCAGCAAGGACGCGAAGAAATCCCGTAAGGACTTTGTTATATTACGGTCACTTCAACATCACAAATGTGAGACGTTGCTACCGAAAATCCGTATGCTGACCCAGAAATATGCATAAACATGCAAGAATGACAGGCTAGCATTGCTGGAAAGTGTCCAACGGCGCTCAAAGCCACAAAACTCCGTAGTAGAAGGCCGAAGGCCGTTGGACACGACGAGGGTACTGTAAAAAATAGGTTGAGTGCGGTAGAAACACTCCTAGTTTTGCTGCAACGGCACAACGGTGAGTTTTAGAGGGTGTGACGCTCTATTGCGTTTATTTGAGAAGTTACAAAGTGAACAGAACAGTATCAAAATCTAAAAATTATATCACATCCATAAACAGGAAGTAGTCAGTTGGATAGTGTGCATGACGGACAGTGTACGAACATTGTACGAAGCATGATGATGGCAATGTCAGCATCAAGGAATGGCAATGCGAATGCAGCTACCACAGTGAGGTTCCTTAGCGGAAGAAATGGGATTCTATGTCACCGCTGTTTTACGGAGGATTTAGTAGGTCTGATTTCCAATGTTCCGCGGCAGCGCAACTACATGATCCACGAAGCGGATCGTACCGATGTGGCACGCATGCCAATATATGAGCACGAACGTACAGACAACGACGAATTAATCCGGCAACGCAAAAGCCGGCATTGAAGCTTGCATAGACAATTTCCCGCTTTTTTGGCCAATCAAAAACGCAAAAATAAACATTTTGACCAATCAATCACTACAGCTAATATTTGACTGGTGAACAGCAAAATGCCGTGAACTCTAAGCTAACTTTCACTTCACTTTTCAATATGCCTATCAAGCAACGAACCTACACGATCAAGGAAAAGCGCGAGGCAATACAGGATATCGCCATTTACGGCGTCGAGCAGGTTGCGCGGGACCTTCAATGCCCTCGTGGAACTGTCGACCGCGGGTGGCGACAGAGGGCCAAGATTTTAGCGTTTCGAGGAAATGCTACGTCGAAAACGCTAAAAGGTCAAGGCCGTAAGGAGATTTACCCGCACGTTGCAGCCCTGATAACCTACATGAAGGACGAGCGGCGTGAGGAGAAGGTCAAAAACCACTTCGTTACTAACTTGAATCCAAAATTGACTATGATTTACTAAGTTTACTAATTTTTACACTATTTTGCTGTGCTAATGTAGGCCTTAACGACGAGTGGAATGATAGATTTCATGTGCCATATCAGTGAGAGCTGGATCACATCGTATCTTCAAGGAAAGAAAAGTGAAAGAGCAGCACTCGAGCGCCTTTGTCAGCGTGTCACTGAGCGGTACGCGGCATTTTGGGGATAGTATGCTACTTTTTACGCTAACTTTTACTAATTGTTTTGTTTTAGCAATGGTTTCTCCTCCCAAAACCCACAGCTCGCTAAGATGAGCTCTGAAGCATTGGAGGAGATCCGTGTAGAGTTTGCGGTGAAGCTGTGGGAAGAGTATGAGGCGTTCGCGGGTGGTGGCATGTACAACGTTGATGAAACTGCCATCAATTTTGACATGCCACCAACCCGTATTTGGGCCCTCAAGGGACGTCGAGACCCAGCTCACATTGCGGACACGACCAAGCACACAGGACGGATGACTGCTGTTCTTACAATTCGGGATGATGGTCAGCCACATTTCGTTTTTTGTTAACATTTACGTGGTTTTAAACTAATTTGTCGAACGTTGTGCTAAATTTTAGGGAAAAGTTGCCGATTCTCTTCATTGTGCGCGGCAAGTTGGGCGGACTGATTGACCAGCGCGAGTTGTGTGAGTATCCTAAAGGCCACTACTATACGGTGCAGGCGAACGCTTGGATGGATGCCACAGGCTGGCGATTTTACGTAGAAAATGTGCTACAATTCGAAATAGATAAACCTTCCATCCTCCTCCTTGACAACTTTGAAAGTCATGTCTCGGAGGAGGGTCAGCGAATTGTTGCTGAGCTGGCAAGTACTACGGTGGTCCCATTACCGCCAAACAGCACTTCGGTTTGCCAACCGCTTGATGTTGGCGTTATGGGACCACAAAAAGTTAAACTGTGAGCTAAATTTAGCGGAATTACTGGTGGGACCGCAAAAGAAAAACGCATACGAGCTATTAAAGCCACCATAGCGGCCTGGGAGGACATCTCTGAGGATACAGTAATTCGTAGCTTCGAGAAAGCTATTCCCCACTACCCAGAAGTAACAATTTGACAATACAACATTTTTTTGTTTGCCATCTGCTTTTTGTTGCTTTTTCTCTGTGCTAAGTTAAAATTTTAACCAATCAAAGCCGTTGCCGTCTTTTTTCGTTGGCAGCATTTTGTATGCAATCCGATCAAACGTGCCGGATTAATTCGTCGTTGTCTGTATTTGCAGCAAGTGCAGCAGCATTAGGGTGGTTACAAGTAGCTTCTACCTAGCATTATGATGTGAGAGAACATGCGATTTGGGTGCACTCCAATCCAATAATAACTTGTAGTTAGTGTATGAGGGTTCTTTGGGCCAATACACTCCTAGACGAGGCGGGCGCTTTGTTAGGGTGGTGTGTGTGTGTGCAATATATGCTAAAGCGTTAATTAAATTGCTCGTACTTTGTTGATATGTCTAGATTGGGTATCACCTAAAGCAGTTTATTTTAGGTAGGTCAATATATTTAGTTTATGTATAAAAACCAACAAAATACAAGATTTTCGATGGGCGAGGCTGAGGCTCGCTCCGGCGAGAAGCGCGGACGGCTCACCAGCGCCTGCACCGTGTGCACCCACTTCACACATACGCACATGACTTCCTGGAAGGAGGCATGTGCCTTGAAGCCACCGCGACGGCCGAACTGACGCAACTGCAGCGCTACGTACAAGACAATGTACAATATCCACATGAGTTTATAACGAATATTTATAACATCTTATTTAATGACATCTTGTAAAACTTGGCAGGACGCGACGACCGAACTATCATGCGAGCTGTATCGCTGTCTTTCGTGCAACTTCCGGGGATTCGTGAAGCTTCAAGACAGCAACTGCAAGACCTGGAGGACGGGGAAGACGACGGCAGCTTCATGGCCCACGCAATCCTCCACAATCACGCGATAGGTACGGGCACAGGACAAGTTCGATTGCAAATATTTTATTTATTTGTGTTTATGTCGTTGTAGCGGTGCTGGAGAGGAAGAAACACTTGTATTGTGCCTGCTGTCGAGACTTTATCTACCTCGAGAATATTGTCGGCAGTGGGTTTCGTTGTCGCAAGAGGCAGATCCGAAGTACCATGCCAGGACATGTACTGCTGCGTCGAGGACTGGTGAATATGGGGAACACGTGCTTCATGAGCTCGGTGCTGCAAGCCCTGGCGCATAACCCGATGCTGCAGCACTATTTCTTGGTGGCAAAGAGTCATGACACGACGATCTGTCAGCAGCAGCGGAGACGTTTGATTTTAAAGCAACAAGAACAGCAGAAGAAGCAGAAAGAGGATGGAGGAAGTGATGACGAAGGGCAGGTGACAAAGCGAGTTGCTGAGCCTTCCATCTCTGTCTGTCTGGGGTGCGAGTTGGCTGCGTTTATGGAGCAGCTTGTGCCCCCGCAGCAACAAAAGTCGCTGATGGCGCCGCCGATTGCACCGCAGGGGTCTTGGAAGCGATGTGGACGGCTTTCCCCTCTTTCATTGGGACTGCGCAGCACGACGCACATGAACTGCTGATCGCATTGTTAGGCGGACTGCATTCCCACACGCACCCACGTGTGTTTGTCCACGGCGGCGCATCGCCACGGTTCACACCACGCGGCCATAGTTTGTGTGACTGCGCGGTTCATCAGCATTTCTCTGGCGTGTTACGCTCCGAGCTCGCGTGCTCCGATTGCGGCGCAGCGTCGCACAAGTTTGACCCGTTCCTAGATGTTTCGCTATCGCTAGGTGATGCCGACGACAAGAAAAGTAAGTCGAAAAATGCGAATCATCGAGAACTGGAGTCGAGTGAACTTACGTTGGAGTCGTTGCTGCGCATCTTCACTGCCAAGGAGGAACTGAAAGGCGTGAACCAAGTGTACTGTTTGAAGTGCTGTCAGTACCGCCCCAACTACAAGCGTTTCACGCTGCCCAACGTGCTGGTGTTTCAGATCCGCCGATTCGACTTTCTCAACCAGAAGAAATTGAGCCAAGCCGTACAATTCCCGCTAACTGGGCTCTGCATGAAGCCTTTACGTCAACGGATAGGTCGGACGACAAGAACAGCGTCGACTTGGAAGAGCGAGACGACGTGTACGACCTCGTTGCAGTCGTCAACCATCACGGCGACTTGGTAAATGCAGGCCATTACACCGCCTACGTTCGTGACGAGCTGTCCAAAGCTTCGGATGATGAAAACAAGGCCAAGCACCAGTGGATTCTGTTCGATGATGTCGAAGTGAAAGTCGTGTCGGCAGATGAAGTCGAGCAGTCCCAAGCGTATGTATCTATTGCTGCGGTGTATCTTCGCAATGATTTAACTTGTTATTTGTGCCCTGCAGATACCTCCTGTGCTACGTCCGAAGAAACCCATTCATCGCTGTAGCTGCATAAAGTTTCTTATGTGTTGTAGATTTATAAGTGAATGTTAATGATTTGTCCAAAGTCACTAGCTTTCAGTATACTTTGTGTTGCATTGACGCGTGGAAGCCACTTCAGAAAAAGCTCTCCAACTGCTTTTACGTATCTGATAGCTTTCCCCCTGACTCGAGATGCAGGTTAAGTACCCCATCATGGGGCTATCGTACGCCCGCGGCTTCTTCGCCATCTGCGGCGGCGGCGGCTCGCTCAAGTCCGGCATCAAGAACACCGTCGTACGTCCCCAATCTCCTCTAACGAACCCTGAAATAATCCTAACGTTTATATATTTTACTCTAGGACATCTACCACCTCTCGGAGGCCGACGCCACGGGCTTCTCCAAGGAGATCTCGGCCGACACGGGCCTCGAACTGGCCTCCGGCGTGGCCTTTTCACACGACGGCCAGCTTATCGCTGTCTCCGTCAGCGCCGGCTGCTGGGTCTACTCCTTGGACCTGAAGGAGAAGACGATGGCGCTGTTGATCAAATTCCGCACGGACTTTGCAGAGGACGAGAGCTCCCAGACCTGCGCTCGCTTTGTGGGGAACTCCACCATCCTAACAGGCGGAGAAGACGGCGTGGTGCGAGTTTGGCGTCTTGCCCGCGACGTCTCGGAGCCGGACAAGGCCAAGGGCACTGCAAAAGCTCTTGACATGCCGGAGAAGGTGGATCCTCATGCCAAAACGGAGACGGCGGAGCAGCCTAAGCTGGGAGACAGCGTTATCAACGGTCCGAACCTGGTGACTCTCACCAGGGAGTACCGTGGCCATACCAAACGCATCCGAGACATCGACGTGGATCTCTCGCACCGCAACTTGGTGGCATCCAGCTCGGAAGACCAGTCGTGTCACTTGTGGAGACTGACAGAGGTCTCTCCGATCTGCAAGTTCTCCAAGGACGATGCGCTGGATATCGCCTTCCAACAACTACCGACCAAGCCAGTCACGGGACCCAGGAAGCACCAATTCCGCTGCGTGCGCTTCGCTAATAGCGGACGTAGACTGTACACGGTTTTGACGCCGGCACGTGGCGACTCGATCTTGATCAAATGGAAGCCCGAGACGATCGCGCAGGAGAACGAAGAGCAGTGGCCGTGGGTGGTCGAGGAAACGGCGATTGCCGGCGACAAGCCGGTGGCGAGTCTGTGTGTGAGTCAAAATGACCGCTTTGTGTGCGTAGCGGCAGTGTCTGGAGAGATTAAGGTGCTACTGGCGTCCACGCTGCAACTTTACAAGAAGAAGTCGACCGAGCAGCACACGTTTGCCATCACTGGCATGAGCTTCGCACCTGCGGCGGATAAGCAGGCGCCGGTTTGCCATCTTGTGAGTGGTGGTGCTGACAAGGTTTTACTACGTCATGACATCCCATTGGAAGGAGGGATTGTTAAATCGGGGAGGGAAGTGGTTGTGGGCGGTCTAAAGAGCATGATCAGCGCCACTGTAGGCCTCGGACAGAGTCTCTGGATGACCGCGTCGCTGCTATTTATCATCTTGCTATTTATTCATGCAAAGACTGCGTTGCTGCTCGAAGGCCCACTGGCAGGCTTCAGTGTAAGTTCCCTGCACTTCTGGTTCCATGGGTTTCTAATCATTTTGGCTGGACGAGTTGCAGGATTTGACAGCTCTCCAGTTTGAGTCGACGGATGCTCCGGTAACTGTTGGGGCCTTGCTGGGCAGTGTACTGGTTACATGGTTGATTACGTCGCACTGCTCCGTGACGAGCACCTTCTTCTGGAACGGTCTGCTCTGTTTGCTGTCGGGCCTCGTGGCCTTCTTTGTGGCCATTTCGCCCGACTTGGAGTTTAGCTGGCAGACGGGCGATGCTGCTGTTGACGAACTGCTAGGTACGTTGGAATTGTTCTACTGTCGAGTGCTGTTGTGCCTCATAGCTCCTTTCGGTGATGATGTGCAGATTACAAGATCGCGATCTTGCTCGGCGCCTGCTGCATCGTGTTCTTCTTTGCCATTCCGTGCTGGTGCTTGCGTTCCATAGCTAGTGTTGTAGTGTTGGGCTGAGGGTTCTAAGAGACAACGAGAGCGGCCAGACCGTGAGAAGTTTGCGGCGCTGGGATTAGCAGGATTAGCTGTTTAAACTTAACGATATCTCGTCATGAGCTGCTGAATGTGCTCGCTCTTGTTGTAATTGGTTCTTCGCACCAGTGCATTCGCTTCACTGCTTCATGTTCTTCCGATGTGGGTAGTTTGTAGGATCTCCACAGCATCGGGAAGTACATTCGCTGCCCGTTGCCATGCTACGTGATGAAATCCATTGCAGAAGCTCCGATCATTGACAACATTGGCGTGGATGGATCGAATGCCGAGTGTAGACAAATCTGCAAACGAAACCAGTTCGTCCTCGCAGAAGTTGGAGTTGCGGACACTTGAAAAAACTGGTACATGTTTGGCGTGTACTTGCATGTGGAGTAGCCATATCGCAGTGCTCACATCCTCAAGACCGTTCAAGCTTTCGAGACGTCTGTAATTCCTGGCAACGAAACGAATACAGTCCATTGAAACCACATAGTGAGGTCCAGATGCATAAGGTAGCAACGTCCTCATCGGGTATTTCTTTTTCGGCAGGAAATATTGGCTCTGCGGGTCTCGAACGGGCTTCTGCTTGTGGGCATACTTCATCGCCCACACTTCGCCAAGATATAGTCTCTCTCGAGGTGCTTTAAGCTGAAGAAATTCCGCCAACTGGTCAACTCTTAGATAAATGTCGTCATCCGCCAGCATCACGAACTTGGTGTTAGGAAACTCTACAGCAGCCAAGTGCATGAACGATTTCACTTTGTCTGCTAATTGTCCATAAGAATCAATACACTCCAGCTCTTCAGTTAGCAAGTCTCCATAAATCGTTCGTTCCAGGTTTACTGCATGCAAAATTCTCTCTCGATCCACGTCTGTAAAGCTCGTCATGCTCGGTTCGCCGGCCAAGAAGAGCACTTTGACATCGTCAGGAAGGGTAGCTGGGCTCGCCCAGGTCTCGCGAATTGCTTGTCGTCTCGGGAAGCTCGCCACCACCGCAGTTTTAATCCCAATGACTAGCAGATAGTCCTTGTGGGAGAACTGGTCTGCTTGGGCTCTACTTTCGGCGTCTTGCTGCTGCTGTTCTGCCCAGGTGACGATGTCGACGTCTTTTGGAAAGCCATGATCCACTCGACTCTGTTCCAACAGCTTGTCATGGTATTCTCGTCGTGCTTGCGGACTCATCACGGCAAATTTCACTTCGTCACTCTCATGGTATCGAATAGTAGCTGTCTTATCTGCAACGAAAGCTCGAGCAGTGTAGTTGTCTTCAGGTAAGTTGTCGAATGTTGGTGGACCACCAGAAGTCTCGCAACTCGTCCACTTCCCATTCAGCTCCACACAGAGCCGAAAGTCTCTGTAGTAAGACTCGAAGGCCTCAGTGGTTGTCATTCGTAGCAAAAGTCGAACCACAACGGGGAGTGTCACCGCCGATCCACCAACAGGACTCACAATGCGGAGACTTGTCAGTGGGTCGCCATCTTCAGCAGCGCCAACCATCCCTGCAGCGCACAGCCACAGCACAAGCAGACATCCAGCCGCCATCATACTATGCTTGACACGTCGACACGGATCCCCGACCTTTTGAGAACCAAATCCATAGAAACACCGGGTCTGGACTCCACCGAAAGTCGTACGAATTAGGCTACGACGATGATAGCAAGCTGTACAGCGAGGACTGGCTGCGGGGCGACTTTATTTTCCCCTTCAGCTTAGTCTAGCTACGCTTTGTTGTTCTGTGCTTCATCATCGCAGCAATCTCTTGCTAAACCAGATATGTAGGCGAAAGTTCTTTTGGCTTTGGGTTTTGTTCGATTAGAACTGTCGTTTATCCCATTTTTGTCACAATCGGTAAAAATACCGATTGTCAATAGTAAAATCAAGAATAACCCGCTCTATACAAAAATCGAGTATAGCTTTGGTCATGTTCCAGTTTTCGATCGATTTGCAATAGTGAAATCAAAATGTTTCGCTTCGAAAAACTCAGATGCACACAAGCACTTTGGTGTGGGCCACACCAACTGACTATCAACTTTCCTCAAAAGTCTCCATACAACGCCAAGTGAAAGGGAGATTTCAGCAGGATAGTTGAGACACATGGCGCCGGCTGCTGGAGCTCGCGGTGGCAGCCCGAGCGCTACAATCGCGAGCAGGTACGGGTGCCCAGGCGTGTCATCTGCACCTGCACTACCCCACTGACGTGTATGCAACAGACTTGGCGCGTGTCAGAAGAGCTGCATGCGACTACACTCAAGGCATCGCCACACTAGTGTTGGTAGGTACCATTATATGATGTGTTCGTGGCCAGGTACTGGTTCGTACATGTCCAGGAAGGTTGTGGCATGACGGAGACAATCTTGTGGCGTCTACAGTAAGGCTCACCGCGGATATACCATCGAATGCGAGGGGTTCTGGAGGTGTTCTTGAAGAGCCTCATACAAGACGCTGTAGTCTATATGCGACATGCTAACCGGAAGACGATGGCTGCGCGAGATGTTGTCTGCGATTTAAAACGACAAGGTCGAGCCATCTACGGTTTTGATCAGTAGGTTAAGCGTCCATATGGATCTGAGTTAATATATGAACCCAACTTGCTTGTGTTACGAACTGCGGGTTTTCCCGGGACCAATGGGCCCGGGTAAGCTATAAAACACCCACACATAAAAATTCAACGAACATTTTTTTATTAATAATTTGGCTAGAACTACCATTTCAGCTGCAACTAGGACCACCATTGCCGCAATGGCGTTCATATGCCCACGTTGCCTGCGCTCTTTTCACCACGTTGCCTCTCTCCGCCGCCACCGAGGTTCTCCGATTTGCTGGGCCCGCAGGAACCCTGCTGCGGCTGCAGAACCGAAACTATCAGCGCCGTCGACACCAGGCCGAGGAACGACAGCGGTGCGCGGCTGCCGCAGCTTGTGCAGTCCGGAGCGTAGTGGCGGCAGCCACTGCTAGCAATTCGGACACCGATCGGGAGTGCCCGATCTACTGGGAGGTCGCGGTGAACCCCTTCGCGTGCGCCCAATGCCGCTCGCGTTTTTGCCGAGTGTACATCTCCGAGCACATCGGCACACGGTGTATGGACGCGACATGCCCCATGTGTCGATTTCCGGTGCGAAACACCGGAAATAGCGCCCGTTCAGCACGCATCCCTTCAAGACCACAACCCCACGATGAGCACTGGAGGTGGTTGTAGGGTGAGACTACATGAACCGGATCGTTACATGAGAAAGGACATGTTCGTATAACATTTGGTGAAGTTGTACCGAACACATATTGAACACTCAAAATGTTCATGCTGTTTATTTTTACTGCTTACCCGGGCTACAGTCCCGGGGAAATCGCGGTTCGTACAATAAATATGATAATAATAATAATAATAATCGCGATATAATTACTCAAGCCTAACGACTTTCAAAGAGGCTACTTGCCAATTGCGCCACCACATGCGCGTGAAGAAAAGTAAGAGAGCCTCGAGCCACCATCACGTCTTCGCCAAAAGATCGCCTGAAATGTCCATGAATAGTTTGTTGGAACGCTACACCAAAACTTCTCTATTAATCCTCTCAGCTCCACCCCGGAATTAAGCTCGTGCTCTTGCGATACCAACACCCGTGACGCATCCGATCACCTAATTATCCTTTCCACAACATTCAATTCATCGTCTTCGTTTGTTACGTGCCAGTCACCCGTATGCCCACGGGTAGTTTCTTGATCTATGCTCATTTCATCTTGTATCACATCTTCATCGTTCTCAATACATCCTATCTGAATCTACTCAATACATTCGGGCTTCATCATTGCATTTAATACAGCGTCGTTCGGTGCCACCGAAGCATAGAAACAAACATGGAGTCTGTAGAAGTCAAGTACGTCTTTAACTCGCTGAACGCAAATCTAATGTATTTTCTTGACTTGACTGATTTGCTCCTCTATGAAATCTCGTACCATTTACACATGAAACGTAGAAACACCGGAAATTGATCGCAGCAAAACAGAAAATGCCATCCCCGGCGTTAAGTCTAACACAATACGATGTGAGCGGATCGCTCATAGCATTTAGATAGCTGTGCCAGTAGCACGGGACGATAGATAGTGGTTGCGTTGGCATCACAGTCACACAGTCGATAAAGCACGACGAAGGGTTTTGACGGGTGTTACGCCGTGCAGGAAAGTCTGCCAGATTAAACATAAATCTGCCATAAACATCAGAACAATGATCGACCTTCGTCCGACAGGATACCTTCCCGATTCCAACCACGACCGCAAAACATTTGAACACCTAGGTTTAGACGAAGCTTATGTTATCGCAGTCACTGTAGTAGTTGAGGATCTTGCCCGCGGACACCTTGTAGTCCGGGACCATGGCAACGTAGTTGTCCACAAGTGCATGGAGCTTGGTCGTTATAATCAGTACGCTGATATGGTTTCGCTTCTTCCATCCAGTGCCACCCATCACCATTTCGTCTAAGTACTGTAGCCTCCGTGCTTGCGCCCGCCGCTTCATCACACTGTGGTCCTGTCGAGTGCGAGCGTGGAGCTGTTGCTTATAAACTTGGCGGTCACCATGAAAAAGTAGATCAACACCAACGGGGTGATCTTGCCCATCACCAGGGACTATATCGCCTCCTGGGTGCTTTATCGACACAGTTGAATTGATTTATCTTTTGGTGTCCCGTGCAGTAGAGTTTCGTGATATCTCGCCTCATTGGAGAGCAGTATCTGCCTGCTTAAAGTGTTTAGTGTTAGCGTATTTTTCCTTCCTACACCGGACGCTGTGAAGGATTATTCGGAAATGACCAGCTATATCTAAAAAACTATTCTGGCATAAATTGTGATTATTGTAGAATGCAATAAAATTTGTTATCTTTGTCGCCATTCAGAACATGGTGAGTCAAATCGCAGTCTTCGTTCTCCCGAGCGCTTGAGTGAAAAACCTAGCTTCTCTCGGCCCGCCGTATCGTTTCGGTCAATATACTGCTTTTATGGGGCACATTGCCCCGCTTAAACAATTGCATAAACATTTGATCAACTGCGCTTTTTATTATCTATATACCCTTCGCTTCGTGATAAGACAAACTGTTTTATTTTTGAAATAGAGTTTTTTTAATCTTGACATGATCACAACGTAGTCGAAAGTTCGAGCAATACATGGCGTAGGAAGCGAATACGCCAGTACTTCCAGAGCGATGGTGTTTCCGCGCCCCATTCTTCCCCGCTTAGGTGGTATTATATAAATTGTAGAGATAATATACCGCAGTTAAATCTGTCATTAAATCTTGGTGCTTCGTCTTTGTGGAATATAATTGTTCCAGGTAATCTATCCTTGAAGATAGATTTCACTTATTCGATACTTTCTCGGTTGTAAGCCTTCATACAGTCGTAAATTATGCATGGCTTTGGTTTGTAAGATTTCCCAATTTGTCGTCCAAACCAACACAAATGCCGTCCAGTGATCATTCGTTGGGTGAAGTACGCCTCCATACATTTTGTAAGATGATCCAAGTTGAAATGTCCCCAACTTCTCGGCAACAGTTCGTTGGGTCAATAATCTCGCATTTTACAAAAGAATGGATCGATAAAGCCGATATACTGATATCGTTTCCGTAAAAACAGCGTCCCTAAAAATATACACGAGGTGTTCAACCACTCTCTCGATGCAAAAGTTAACACCTTCACAGCGTCCACGAATTGCCAAGCTACCAATGTGTCCTTCAAAACACAGTATGGTATCGATAAGAGACTTTCATCCTGATTTAACAGAAGTTAGTCGAAATATTGGCGTCTATCTGTCCATTAACGTACCTGGTGGATGTTCGTATATTCACGGAATTGCGCTGAAACATGCTAACCTGAAAAGTTAGAGTTAGATATGATCCACTCCATGGCTCGCTTAGCTTCTTCAATACGAGGCCAGCACTCGTAATACTGTACCATAGTATAAACTTGAGAACTCGTGAAAACTCCGCATCGCGCTATTGTAACTGTGATGTAATCGTCGTCTAGGACAGCCATGCAATGAGAAAGCTGAAACTCGTGTAGATATTTCACACAAAGTTGGATAGTTGCTTTGTCCAAGACATAGTTGCAGTCATTCTCGGGAGTAGTGGAAGAAGCGTTACTCTGTTGGACTTAGATTAAGGTACCAGCTGCTCTTTTGAACTGCATTCGGTTAAACGAAAGCAGAGACGTAAGGGAATGTGGAGGCGGAGAACGTTTTGCAATACGTACCACAGAAGCGCAGAGACCATAAGAATATCTCTGATCTAGAAGCATCTTCACTTTTCCTAGAGATGGGTGTTCCATATCCGCACCATACCTCAGCTCATTTGCAGCTTTCTCATCATTTGTCAATCCCCCCTCTAGTCAATATTTGTTGACGTTTTCTTGAATTTCCTATTTTTTCGTTGCCGGAAGCATCATGAAGTTTGACGGCACAATGACTTCTTCACTTCTATTTGTAATTGTTCTATCCATTTTCAACGTTTCCTGTATTGCAGGCTTCTTCACTGTGATAAAGTTATCCATTGCAACATTATTTCCTCCATTCACTGTGTTTCTAACAGCAATATCAGTAAATGTGCTTCTTTTTCAATGACGACGTCCTATCAACGTTGTCACTTATGGGTACGTTCATCTCCTTGCGGGGAAGTTGGGGAACGCGGCCGGCTGCAGCATCATCGTGGAATCGTTTCAACAGCGTTAGCATCTCTGCGTAACGTGAAGCACCCATACTCTGCATTATCTCGGCGATTTCATTCATAATCACCATCGATTCTTCGCTCGTGGTGATTTTAGTGATTCCTTGTTTATACTAGCTGATTCAATAAATCTCCAGCGTGCCATTGCCGAGTATTTCGGCTCGAGAGATATCATTTACCTCTTGAGTCTTTGTCTAACGATGGTTAATGAAATGAAACGGGACAATAGTTTCGACAGACATCTCGTGGAGGCGGTAGTAAAAGCTGTGGCGGCACAGCTACAAGCGTGTCTGAGAGAATATACGCGAGCAAGTGTAGTTCTTCAAAACATCAGGCAGTTTGTCAGTATAAATCCCGCTCACCCCATCGACAAAATATTTACCGTGAGATTTACGCGATTTATTGCCCGTTTGAATTGTCCTTCATTGTTTACTCCCTACTAGCTCGACGTAGTCATTGCGGCCGCCCATACGGTAATTAGTACCTGGCCTCACTGCAAATTTGAACTCCCCTAAACATTTCCGTTAGCTGTGCGCTAATTCACACGTTTAACAATCCATACTTACTACAGTCAAGTCAAACGCAAACCGACTGATGAGGTTTGCAAACTAAACGAGCTCTGCTCTATGTTGAACAGAAAACTCCTGAAGCTCAGGACCTTTGGTTAGCAACCAGGTTTCTACTCGCTTCAATTCAGCCTCATACTCATCGTCGAAAATTGTCTGCATTCCTATGAAGACGGTTACACAATCGTCCATAGGATACGTTTCTCCTGAGACCTTCTTGACCTTTGACCATTTCGATTCAATTCTGACGGTCAGCCATTAAAAAATAGCGTTAGACATTGATAAAGTCTAAGAAATGTACTTTCACCGAGTTATTTGTATTGTTGCCGATGTGAGCCGCGTTGTTTCTCCTACCCATTCATTTTGGATAACGTCTCAATTTTGAATGAAATAGATGTACAGTGGGTGGCTTACATCGCCGTCCAGTCGTGCTAGAAGAAAATTCCTAATGCGATGGTATTCCACCTCGCTATCTGCGTAGACTAAAGCGCTCATAATTGAGTTTACCCTCTCTTTCTCGTTGTTGGTTCTGAAAACAAAATTGATAGAGTTAGAAAGTTGGTACTACCGGCAATGTATGAACAACTCACTTGCTTGTTGAAACAGTTCACAACGTGAAACTGGTATAGCAGTAGACGAGCTAATGGAGATGCGTCGCCCAAAGCATGGCGCTCATTAAAAACTCGGATTGATCGCCACGGGTCGATATGCTTTTGAAAAAGCGGCATGCATCTGTTATGTTTGCTTTTCCTTCTGATGTCATTAAAGAATGTTGAACATAATGTCAATAATCCGACAGGATATTCACAAAGACAGAATCTAAGATCCGTACCTTCCGGTGGATGTCATGAACAACAAAGCTAAAAAGTTTGTATCTGTTTTTGTTTGTCCCAAATGTAGTATCCACCATCAATACCTCAAGAAACGTGGCAAACGATCGCCACATTTTTCTGTTTCAAACGCAAATCGTTTCAGCGAGGGCGTCATCTCCCACAAACGATGTGGCCACAAAGCCTTCTTCTTTGACACTCATGTTTTGGAGCATCTCTTTCGGTCTAGTATTGTCAGAAAGGCCCTGCTTGTCTTTCTGTTTCATTGACGTCAACATGTTATGAACATCTTTAGTGTGGGATGTATATCTGAGAAGTCGAGCATAAAGTGTCAGTGGAAGCGTATCAAGACGACTATATAGACAATTCCACTTACCACTTGATTCCCTAAGGAAAAACAAAATATCCTTCGCCTTCATCCCGTACTTGCAAAGCGTATCAGCGACTTGCAAATTCCTTTGTCTTCAACGCGTCTATGTTCCGGATAGTGTTTGTATAGATCATCGCCAGTCGGGTGGTTGTGGATACCACCACTTGCGGAAAGAGAGACACAATATTTGTTGCGCGATTGGAGAGTGAAAATGACATTGATTCGAACAGGACATTCTGTCCCGGACTAGCTTGATCGATCGTGTCGGTGTCTGGGCCGCAGCTTGAAACCTTATCAACTCTATCATGGTAGCATCCTCTTTGTCTTCCCAATTTCATTTCGCGATGAAGTCCGTCACAGCATCTCGCGTAGTCGAATCCATATGTTGTCCGACGTACCTCGGGTCCAACACTACGCCACGCTGTGTGTCGCTGTAAACAAAGTCGAACCGCTCCTTCATCACACCTGTGGTAATGCTAAGCCCAGAGATAGACGTCGGGATGTCCTTGAATGTATCGGGCAGCTACAAATACATCTAGAAAACGTCGGAGATCGGGCGGGTATTTCTTTCAAACACCTACTGGACTCCTCAGCACTTGAAGCACGAGGTTGACGTGGCACTATGATCGGTTAGCACGCGCCACGTATGAGCCCGATCTTCAGTGGCACATGCCAGTCATTGGCCGAACTGGGAAGCACTGGCGCTGCAACTGTACCTGTCGCCTGCGCCGAAGCGGAGGGGGTATTGTTCTTTGCCACCACACCCCTACCCAACCCTGTCGAAGGTGACCAAGATCCTGTACTTCTAGGGTGAGCTGTACGCATGTGGGTGTGGTGTAGCGGGTCGACGGGAGCGCCCCGGTCCGCGCGGAGATGGAGTGGTCGGGACTAGAGAACAATCAAAACGAGGGCGCTCCAATTAAGTACGGCATCTGATCACATCAGATCCCTGATCAAGTACGACTGGCGATCCGACGACATGGGTTCGGATCCTCCCGATCAAGTGCGATCCGACGACATGGGTACAGATCCTTACGATCCGACGTCCGATCTTTACAGATGGTTACGACTATGGGAGATCCAAGAGCTGGCTCAAAGATCAGCCCAGAATTTGATGTGTGCCGACCCGAGGGATGCCTGCAGCAGATCGATCAAGAGCGACAACCCCAGAAACGCTAAACCAGCTGGGAACTGTAGCTCCAGAGCCAACCAAGGAGCCCAGAGAGTGACGCGTGTCCAACAAACGGGTAGTTTTAGTTCAGTCCGCATTTAGCTACAAAATACACAAGTCCACACCGGCAGACAAGTGATAATATACCCTCGTGCCACCCAAGTTCGACTTTGCCTCGTGCCATCCTCCCTCGTAGAAGAATCGCCCCGAACCACAATCTATAGGGTGGGATCGGGCGCTACGAGTTGTCGGTTGTGTGGATCTAACCAACCCCGAAGTGTCACGAGAACGGCACTATAAATAGAGATGTCTACGCGGAGCAAGCGATAGGGCCGAGCGATTGACGGAGAGAGAGAGCGCGTGTGCGGAAGACCGACTGATCAAGCGATAGGGATCAGCCGGTCTAGAAGAAGAGAAGAGAAGAAGACAACCGGAAGTGTGGGAAGCCCATCCTCGCACGGCCACCAACCAAGACCTCAAGTACCAAGGTTACATTCCTGGCCACTGCGTTATCGCGCTTTGGAATTACGTTAGTCAAGTCCTGGGAAAACGCGACGTCGTTTTAACCGAGGTGACGTCGCATTTGTGAGCTGGAGATCCCCTGCCTCTAGATCCGAGATCGGATTTTCTGGTAAGCCACTCCACCACATGGGCTAGGCCGCCCAGTGCGTATGGCTCACGCCCATGTCGATGGGCCAGTGGGTAATGTACGCCCACGATATCTGCGGCATGGAGACGAACCGCTGTGATATACGTGCAAGTAATTTGTATTGCTTGAATTTTCTCAATCTACGTGTACCTAGTGATCATTGATGAGACGAGTGTGAAGATGAGCAGAGTACAACCGAGAGGTGAATCACCCCTACGTCTGGGACCTCGGTGGCGTCGACCGCATTACCAAAAGTGGTTCGCCACGGTGTTGTACGATGGCCTACGAGGCCTACCTTGTATATGGGCACTAAGTTGTGCATTCAACTGGGTACGAGCCAATAATACTGAAAAGTATTCTTACGAAGGATGTCTAACAGATTTATACTGAAAAACCTCAGGACGAAGAATGGATGCCCCCAACGGATTAATTGCTGACGCGTAACCTGGGCCGATATTTAGCCAACATCACAACTCGTCGGCGTTCGAACAACACCGTACAGCGAATTTTCTGATAACAGGCAAACAGGTTTCCGCAGATCCTGCGATTGTATCACAACATCCATCAAATTTGGACAGTAAAAGAGTATTCCCAGCCTAAGTCACGGACGATCTTCTTGTCTGACACGAATTACCGCTGCTAGTGATTCAATCACACGAAGCATTTTGTTGACTCAATAACTAGAGCCCACACCAACTGCATCGAAGGTGCGTGGGAGGTGAAAATTAGAGCTCGCATGAAGAGCAAGAGAACGCGGGGTTGTCTTTTTGGCTTCCACTCGGAAAATAATTTATACATGCGGGGCCTTCTTTGGGTCTTCAGGTATGTGTCGGCCTTGGCAAGGACGCGTGGCAGGCCTCACAATCAACAGTCATTTTACCTAACCAAGCGTTTTCGTTTTTTTTTAATTAAAATAAATGGATCAAAACTTGGTTCTAATTAAGCCATGGCAAAAAAGGAGAACCAGCATCAATCGGGAGTATTTGCATTGTTCCTTGCAGTTAGTCGAAGCTTGCAAGATTTGGCAGATACTCGACGGATGCACCCGTGACTGTGGGGGCAGCACTTCTTCTGAAACGGTCTGCTTTGCCAGTTGTCAGGACTCGAGGCCTTCTTTACGGCCATCTCGCCCGACTTGAAGCTTAGGTAGCAGACAACTTTGACGAACTGCTTGGTACGTTGGAATTGCTCTACAGTCAAGTGCTGCTGTGCCTCATAGCTCCTTTCAATGGTGATGTGCAGTCTACAAGATCGCGATCTTGCTCGGCGCCTGCTGCATCGTGTTCTTTATTCTGTGCTGGTGCTAGCGTTTCACAATTACCTTGAAAATGTTGGCCTCGAAGGTTCTGCGAGACAGCGAGAGGGCCCAGACCGAGGATCAATCGCCTCCTTTCTGGCAACGAGATCGATCGTTTGCTTGCGGCGCTACAAACTCACGATCGATCGACTGTCCCAATCGACGATGCAACCAGTTTTGCTTGTATGTTGAGCATTTTACAGTCGTGGTGGGGCTTCTCATCCAGCACTCCACAACGATTAGCGTCTTGCATTGCAGATGGTCAAGTTTTCTTCTGCATATTACCACCAGCTGGAGCATACTTCGACCACAACGACCACCAAACAGCAGGTCTCTGATAACCAAACGCTTGGGTCGCACGTGCTCGAGTTCACAGACCAAGTGCCTCCATCTGCAGTATAGGCAAACCACCATGGCAGACTGTTGAAAATCCAGATGTGGTCTCCGCTAAGCGCCTCAATTCATTCCAACTTCCGTCCACTGAAGTGCACGCCGACCGCAATGTTCGCTCGACTTTCCACAGCATTCCTTCTAACTCAATTGGTCGGTAGTTCCGTTCAGGTCTTGGCGTCCTCTTCGAGTCAACAGGATGATGGTGGCTATGCAACGGGCGCTTGGGCGTCTCTGAATTCCTCGTTCTACTCGATCACGACGCCGTGCGAACAGCAAACGTGGAGCATCTCGCAGCACTCGGCCAGCTCGATCTGGTTGCACTTCTCGTCAATTGATTTAACGGCCGGTGCAAAGCTGACGGTCTCGACTTTGAACGGCTCCGAGGCGCAGACGCTCTCAACTCAGCAGTCTAATGTCGTCACCTCCCCATTTCCCGGTGACAACGTCGTCGTCAAGTTTGAACCTCCCAAGGGCTGCACTGCAGCTTCAACCTCGTCGATCACGCTGGACGCCGTCGGGTACGAGTACTCTGCAGACTTGCAATCCACGAACGAAGAGCGCGAAATCTGCGGCGCTGTCGACACCATGAAGAACGTCGTGTGCTTTGCTTCAGGTACTGATCAAGACAAGGCGATGGTCGGCATGGCCAAAGCGGTGATGCGGACTCAACGCACTCGAGAAGACGGCGCGATCGTCACTTGTACTGCGTGGCTCTGGGGTAATCAAGGCCACATCATCTCCAATAACCACTGCTTCTCAAGCCAGGAGATGGTCGACGCCGCCAAGTTTGACTTTGACGTCCAGACGGCTGCATGTGGCGACGAATGCACCTTTTCCACGTGCCCCATTGGCAAAACTCTGGTCGGTAAAGACAACGTCAAGTTCATTAAATCGGACGCCTCGCTCGACTACGCGGTGCTCCAGATCACGACCGCTGCCGACTATGTGAACTCCTACGGATATCTCCAAGTCCGTACGAGTGCACCGTCACAGGGTGAACATATTTACATCCCGCAGCAGCCAAAAGGAGGCCCCAAGAAAACACCGACCGACGACGAAGGTCGACCTCGGTCGATTTCACCGGTCGACCGACACCGAGCACCGTTCCGGCTCGCCCGTCATCTCTCGTGACGACAATACCGTCGTGGGGCTTCACCGTATCGGAGACTGCGATAACGCAGCCACACCATCCAGTACGCTCGCTGCTGCTCTACAAGCGATCGTCTCAGGCAACGACGGCTTCAAGTAAAAGACCTACATCGTGTTCTTTAGATCCATGTATTTCATGCGTTCATTACTCGGCGAATATAACAATGTTGCCTTACTCATTAATCTTTTGAAACACAATACCAATTTTGCGACGGAAACGATGCACGCATCCGAGAACAAATTCTTAGCTTGAGTGCAAATGCGTTGATAAAAGCCTTCAATCGATTCTGGTAAAGGAGAAAAGCGATTTTAACCCCAGCGTGGACTGCTGTGGACACGAAAACCGTCACCTGACCAGGCTTCAGTATCACGTCTAGCTGGATATCCTCGACTCGTCCAGTCTCGGCAGCTTGGCGTTCAATTTGCTCGAGTGTATGAGATTTTGCCAGTGCCACAACATTTGGTCAAAGCCGTCGCACAGTCTTCGAGATTTCATCAAGTTGGCACGCACAGCTCGAATTCCCACCCACGACAAGTCAGCGAGAGAGATAAAGTTCTCGTCACATTCATCCAGCCGAGGAGTGGAGAGCGATGGCTCGTGTTCTGCCTTCACTTGTGTCGTTAGCAGCCACAACATCGTTGATACATCATTGATGCCGTTCACACTACGTAGCTTCCAGGAATTCTTGGCCATGAAGCGAACGCAATCCATAGACAAGAAGAAATACGGACCAAAGGCGTAGGGCGGGAACTTCTTCATCGGATATTGCTCGCGACTCGCGAAATAACGATGACTTCGCTCTCGAACTGGCAAATGCACTTGTCCAGGTACAATCCCCCACACCCGACCAAAATACGAGCTCCCCTGCTGCATCAGCGACTCCAGTTGATCCACTCGGAGGTAAATATCGTCGTCTGCAACCATGACGAATTGGGTTTGGGGAAATTCGGCAGCTGTAAAGTGGTAAAACTCCCTCAGTTTGTCGGCCAATTTTGCATATGCATCTTCGCATTCCAGCTCGTCCGTGAGTAGATCACATATATATCACGCTCTAATTGCACTGCTCGCTCAAAGCGCTTCCGATCAACAATATCAGCGATCCCATCCAGATTCGGCGAGCAGCCTAGAAACAATACTTTAACGTTATCAGGAAGGCTTTTCGGGTTGGCCTAAGTTTCTCGGATAGCTTGTCGTCGAGGGAAATTAGTGAGTACAGCACTTCGAACACCGACGACGAGCAGCAGATCGCCCAGTTTGGACGAGAAAGTCGCATCGATCTCAGTAGCTGGGTCTTGGTTTTGACGAGCAGCCCACTGTAAAATATTCTCTTCTTGTGGTACTTGTTTCTCTCTGCGGTATTGCTCCACTCGATCGGCGCAGTGCTGTTGGAAATCCCCGCTTTGGCGACTGTAAAAGAAATCGGCAACGTCTCGTGAGCACGGTCAGTGCCTGCAGTATCAGTGACATACATGACTGCAGAGTGCGTTCCTTCCTTGACGTCACTGGTCCGGATTTTTGAGCCCAGCATCGACTCACACCTTGTCCAGTTGCCATCCACCTCCACGCAGAATTGTTTGGCGGCGTATTCCAGTTGGAATGCATGAATATCATTCACGGACACGCTGTACGTGAACTTGAGCGGCAGCTTCAGTACTTGACCATGACGAGGCTCGTGTATTTGAAACACGTCGATAGGGTCTTCAACAGATGTTACGTACGCAGAGATTGCACTCCCTAACAGCCCGACACTGCTATACATAAAGATTGGAGACCGCATGATCATCAACTTCCCACGGAAAGATATCTTTTTGAGTGACAACGCTTCGTCAGTATTCTCTCACGAGATGGACGTCTGCTTCGTGTTGCTGCTATTGACAACCATCCTAAGCTGCACAACCCCAATTTCGCAGCAGAATACTACGCAGACGACTGAAGACCCCATCGATGTGTTCAAGATCGACAGTCCGAAAGACGGAGACGTGGTCCAAACTCCAGTCAAATTCGCGTACCATGTCACAGTGAACGACGTTGGCGACTTTAAACAACGCTATGCCGGTATGCAATACTGTGTGGAGATGGATGGCAATACGACAGCGTATAAGCCGATGTTTGGGCGGAAAGTTCGGTTTACCAACTTGACGGAGGGTACTCACAGTGCCGTGATGTTCATCACCGACGAGTTTGGCATTTTATTGTTACAAGCTTCCAAGATGAAGCGACTAAAGTGGGTAGATCGATGCTCGTCATTGGAATTAAGAGCGCCGTCTTGACGAATTTCGATCGTCGTCAAACGATTCAAGAGACGTGGGGAAATGTGTCAGCTCTGCCTGAGAATATAAAAGTATTCTTCCCCGGGTGCACCCCGCTCATGGACGATATCTCGAGCAGTAGTGATCGAGAGCGGTTCAAAGCTGCGGTCGAGTTGGAGAGAAAGGTATTTGGCGACCTCCTGACCGACGAGTTGGACTGTGAAGACTCTCGAGCGTTCCTCGGTCGAAAGGTGACCGGCTTTACGGACTGGGTGGTCGCCAATCTGCCGCAAACTTCTTACATCTTCATCGTCGATGACGACGTCTACGCCAAAGTGGACAAGATCGTAGCAGACTTGAGCGGATCCATGCCGCGAGATTGTATCTATCTCGGCGAGTCGCTGGAGGTTAACGGCGCGTCAAAGCTGATTCCGCTGCGAGACCCTATGCATCGGTACTTTACCTCGCGACCAAACTATCCGCTGGACCAGTTTGCGCCGTATGCGGCAGGCCCGCACTTCATCCTCTCCATGGACTGCGCTCGGTTCCTGGCCAGAAATTGTCGACGTCTGGGAAGTCTCGGCGGACTCGATGATAACAGCATGGGGATCTGGCTACTTACGATCCAGGTCCACGTGCAGTACACGCAGGCATTCCGATGTCTGCGGTTGGGACCGTGTGCAGACAACTTGCTGTCGATCGCTGACTTGTCGCCGTTGGGGATCCGATCGATGCACAACAACCGACTTCGAGGCCGCTCGCTGTGCCACCACTTCGACAGCGTGGTGTGGGGCTGGCAGCCTCCAGGGTCAGCCAAAGACTTGCTAGATAAGACCAGCATGCAGTAAAGGAATTATCGCGGCGACAATTGAATTGGAGGGCAGATGAGATAGAGATACTTGTCAAACATTGCGATGTTTTAGGATAAGAATTCCGCTAATTGGTCAGCTAATACTCGACTTGGAACTGCCGGGTGCCATGAAAATGCCTCGTTAAATGCTGTGACGTTTCTTATCGGCGGCTGCCGTCGCATTTGAGCATACAAGTCTGGCGAATGATGAACTTTCACGACAAACTCTGCGCAGTCATATAATTTGTCGAAAAGGCCGCAGTCGATGAAGCTGTTGGGGTTGAACGCTTGAGAGACAGTGCTGGAGTTGCCCAGATACACGGGGATACTTCCAGCCAAGAACGGGTTGATCAGCTTCTCCGTGATGTATCCAGGAGCAGGAGAGTTCTCGAAGGCGATGACAAACTTGTAGCTCTGGAATATGTGGACAGCTTCGTCATTGTACCACGTAGAGTATCTCGACTTGGAACGTGTCGTGTTTGGTGGTCGTAAACTACCTGCACAGCTTCCAAGAGCATCAACGGGCTCCATGGCATTTAGTACGTCGAACATGTACTCGCGTTGAGGTCGGTCACAACGTGCATACAAGTAGGCACAGAACTTGCGGCCCAATGTCGATCCATTGTCCGGTGTCGACGAAAGTAAAGCAGCAGGGCTATGCTCCAAGCGTTCACCGAATGATAAACTCGCCACGGACACGTATAAATGCTTCTCTCGATCAACTTGGGATATTGTAGACAATAAACTCACTCGCTCATCCAGTCCTTGCGTGTCCGTTGCTTCTCCTGAGATCATCATGATTTTTGCCGAGCGTCCGACTCTGTCAGCAGAACCAGAGTAGTCGTTAATGAAGTGCTCAATATTTTTCTGGCAACCAGGCTTGCTAAGGGGTTCGCAGTCGGCATCGAGGACGGAAAACACAAAGACTTCTGGCATGACTTTGTAGTGGTCTTGCAAAACCTTTTCCGGAATGACAAGCACCGGGCGATGTTCGTGCTCGAACACATCTTTGAAGAGGCTTTCCAGCACCACCGCTGAATATGCAGCTCCTGAAGAATACGCAACGACAACGGGTGAAGCATTTAAGTCGGCGTTGAAAAGGTTGTATCCCCACAACTCCAGATAGGGCGATGCGAATGTTGCGGCTTCCCTGGTCTCTTGGTAGAGGCGCTGAAATTGTGACCGCAACACCGAGGCAATTTGCTGGCACATTAGCGCGTGAACATTGCCAACGAGGAGCTTTGCTTTAGAACATACTCTGGCGGAATAATAGTTGAACGTCTCGACCGAGGGGAAGTAGGAAATCGTCACGCTAGCGTCGCTTTCAGAAGTAAAAGTACTCGATACTTGGAGGACACCAAGGTCATATACGTCCGTGACAGACGTCTTAATCGTCAGAGGCAGCGTAAACTTTCGTTCAGCAGCTTGGGTCCGTCGATGCCACGTCGTCTTGTCGAACCCGTGGCAAAACTCGCGCTGATTAAGCAGATTTTCATGAATGGAGCGGATCCCAAGAGGCGAAAGGTCTGCGAACGAAATGAGGCTGTTCCTGCAGTTCTGGATACGAAGATTTGCGAACCGGACCGTGTGCTCGACGTGTACTTGGATCAGCAGCAGCCAGAGTGAAACACTGATGTCGTCCATTCCCAGTAGTCCTCTCAACCGTCCTGCATTTCTCGCAATGAAGCTTGCACAATCCATCGACATGATATAGTGCGGACCAAATGCGAACGGAGGGAACGAGTTGATACGATATCTCTCCCGTGGCAAGTAGTAGCGATTTTTCACATCTCGAACCGGAACCTGTTTCCGACCAAGGATTTCATCCCATACCTGGCCGAAGTACAGCTTCTTGACCCGTCCAACCTCTTCCAAATAATCAACCAGACAGGTGACACGTAGATAAATATCGTCGTCTGCAATCATCACCAATGGGGTCTGCGTGAAGTTTTCAACTGCAAACCGTAAGAACTCCTTCACCTTGTTTGTCAAGTCGGCGTACGAGTCGTTGCAGTCCAATTCGTCAGTTAACAAGTCTCCATATCTATGTTTTTCTAACCGGATAGCGTTCTGAAGTTGTTCTTGCTCGTACTCGCTCATGTAACGCAAATTTGGAGCGCAGCCCACAAAAACCACTTTTACTCGACGAGGAAGTTCACTCGCCCACGTATCTCGAATCGCTTGTCGACGCGGGAAGTTCTCCACCACCGCGGTCTTAATACCAATGACAAGAAACGTGTCTTCTTCTCCATGTAGATTCAGTTTAATAGGGTCTAGCTTCATCCCCTCTGTAGTTGCCCATTCAATGAGTGCAACCTCTTTCGGAAGTTCCGTTTCCTCGCGAGCTCTCTCCATTTTGGCAGCAGCAAATTCTTCAAACTCGTCTCCACTCACAATTGCGAGCTTGGTCTGTTCTGTCTTGTGGTAGCGAACTTTTCTGTCTGCGTCGGTGATGAAGCCCCTGGTCGTATAATTTCCCCTCGGGAGACTGTCAAACACAAGCTTCGGGTCTGTCATGGGCGAGCACTTGATCCAGCCCCACTCAGCTCCACACAGAGAACTTTGTCTTGGTAGTGACGCAGATACCCCTCCATCGTCTTGATGCCCACTTCATAGCGAAATTCCACGGGCAAAGTCTCCACTGCGCCATCGCTCGGGTACATGAGGCGGAAGGCGGTAAGTGGGTCGTCGTCAACAGCCCCATGTGCATCGATTGACACAGAGGAAGCTGCAACTACCGAGAGATAACCACACAGGCAGAGCAAGAGTAAACACATGGGATCAAAGTAGTATCTTTGGCGACGCGTCGCTGGAAGATCGCAATGTTTGACAAGCATGACGTTTCGACTACGACTCCAACAGGTCTTTGACGAGGACTGGAGGCTGCCATCCCCATAGAATTCGATGGTAATTGTAGCACAACGGACGCTCTAGTATCAAGTTCTGATGGATCAAGCGGATCCCCAACGACGACAAGTCTGCAAGTGATGTGAGGTTGTCTGTGCATGGCTGCATGCGGAGACTGCCGAAGACTGATGTGAACTGCAGATGCACTTGAACAGCCAGTAGCCACAGTCCGATGCTCGTGTCGTCTTGGCCGTTGAGTGTCCCCAGTCTCTTGTAGTTCTTTGCGATGAATCGGACACAATCCACCGAAAGCAGGAAGTGCGGACCAGCTGCATACAGAGGGAGCTGCTGAAGCGGGTAACTCTGTCTGGACGTGTAGTAGGGGTGTGTTGGGTCTCGGATCGGAGCGAGTGCAGAAGGGTGCAATAACTCCATCGATTCTCCGACATAAAGGCGATGGCGTGGTGCAAGCTCCTCTAGATCTGCTGCCACCTCATCGACGCGAGTGTAGACATCGTCGTCGACGATCATGACGAACGTCGTCGTCGGAAATTCGGCCACGACCCACGCGAAGAAGCCGCTCACTTTGTCGGCTAGAAACGTGCGGCCGTCTTGACAGCCCAATTCTTCAGTCAACAAGTCTCCATACACCTCTCGCTCCAAATTCACTGCAGCAGCCAACCGCTCTCGATCGATTCTAGACAAAATACGATTCAGATCGGGAGAACATCCGAGGAAAAAGACCTTTACGTTGCCAGGCAATGCGGATCTGTTGGCCCACGTCTCTCGAATTGCTTGGCGACGAGAAAAGTTCGTTAGCACCGCAGTCTTGACGCCGATCGCCAGGAAAGTGGTGTCCTCTTGATCGACTCTTGTCGTTGTACCTCTTGCATCTTGTTGCCGTGAGGTAGCCCACTGGAGAATATTTTGGTCCTGAGGAAACCCATTCTCCACGCGAATCTGCTCGATCCTCTTGTCGACGAGACCGCTAAACTCTGTATCAGCGACGATTTCAAACGAGATGATGTCTGTCTCGTGCTGTCGACCAACTCTGTCCCCATTCGAGATGAACGCCCTCGCAGTGTGGCTGCCAACTCGGAGCTCGTTGAAAATGACCCTGGCCCCGATCATCGACGAACATCGCCTCAACTCTTCATCGATCTCGACACACGAGAGCCGAACGGTGCCGCTCTTTGAATTCATCCATCCGGTCCCGGGACGTGACGGTAACGCCAAACTTGAACCGCAGTGGTTGGGATGTCACGTCTCCGTCGTGCGGATACGCGATCGAGATGTGGTCGACGGTGTCGTTGTCGCTGCCAAGTGCACTGCAGTTCCGACATGATAGAGCAGCGACAGCGATGCTGCACCGCCAGAGCACAAGACCCCACCACCTTACCATCGCGGGAAGATCGCTTCGAGCAGAAAGGATGGAAAATAGGTCTACCGACTCCCGTTGCGAGATGTCCATTCGTATATTGAGTTGGTGTCGTGAAGATTTCCACAGTATTACATTGCTGGTTGTATCTAGCAAGTCCTTGGCTGATCAGGCTGCCAGCCTCACACCAAGCTATTAAAGTTGCGGCATAGCGAGCGGCCTTGAAGGAGGTTGTTGTGCATCGAGCGGATGCGCAACGGCGACAAGTCTGCGATTGACAGCAAGTTGTCTGCACGCGGACCCGACCGCAGACTTAGGAACGCCTCCGTGTACTTCATTCAATATCCATGTGGATCTTGAACTGCAGCGGTGTCAACACCACATCGCTATTTCTCGGGTGCAGTATACTCAATCTGAGGGCAGTGTCGTTGTCATTCCATAGTTCACGTGGGAGAGCGTATATCTCGCCGGCCCAGAGCACACTCAGCAAGAAAATGATGCATGTCATTGCTAAAGATCGCGGCTCAAAAGATGGAGTGTACCGTCCTTTCGACATCAGCTTTGGCTGAGCAAGACGCTCGCGATCGAGTTACGTAGCTGCCTTCCCCACACCTCTCGATCAAATCCTTGGCAAAATTGCTCTTCTTGAAGTAGATTGCTGTGAATCAATCGGATAGCTAGCGGAGACAAGTTGGCGAACGAGAGCAAGTCGTCTCGACAAGGTCTCGACCGCAGGATCGCGAATCGAGGCGTGGTCAGGGGATGCACTTGAATCGCAAGAAGCCACAGCCCGATACTGACGTCGTCATGTCCGCTGAGACTTCGCAGGCGTCGACGGTTCTTAGCGATGAATCGAGCACAGTCCATGGAGATTAATGTGTGCGGCCCAGCAGCGTACGGCGGGAACTCGCGCAGAGGATAACTCCACTTCGACGTGTAGTACTTATTGGCTGCGTTTCGAACTGGAGACAGCGCGATGGTGTCCAATTCTCGGCTTGCTTCACTCAGATATACTCCAGTGCGTGGCAACGTCCTGGTCATCTCTAAAACTCCATCTACTCTTGTGTAAATGTCGTCATCTGCGATCATAACAAAGAAGGTCTGTGGGAGCTTCTTAGCCACCCACTCCAAGAAGCCGCTCACCTTCTCCGCTAGATACGCTCGTCCGTCTCGACACTTCAACTCCGTCGTCAACAGATCACCGTAGACGTGTTTTCCAGATCAATCGCAGCCTCAAAGCGGCTCCGATCGAGGTCCGAAAGCTCATCAAAAGCTGGCTTACATCCCAGGAAAAGCACCTCCACATCCACCGGCAGTAAATTCCTACTCGCCCACGTCTGTCGAATCGCTTGACGGCGTGCAAAGTTCGTCAGGACTGCCGTCTTAACCCCAATCACCAGGAAGACGTCTCTGGTCTCCAGTGTCTCGCCTTGGTTTGGTGCTTTCTGTTGCTCTGCCCATTGAACAAGGTTATATTCCGGTGGGAACTTCTTTTCTTTCTCGTCATCTCCACGGCTTTAGCAACATGAGAATCAAAATCTTCTCTACTGACAATCAGGAATGTAATTGCTGTCGCCTCGTGCACTTTGCCGCCGACATGTCCATCCCAGATAAAGGCGCGCGCTGTAAAGTTACCTGCTGGTAGATTTGTGAACGCAATTCTAGTTCCTGCAACTGCTGAGCATTTTGTCGTTATAGTTGAGATTTCTACACAGACACGGCCGTGTTTGTACTGGGTCTTGAACTCCTCTAGCGCGTCCTTAGAATCGAGGGAGATGTCAAAGGTGAACCACAGCGGCAGTGTCGCCACCTCTCCGACCTTCGGGTAGAGCACGGAGAAGCGCGTCACGCTGTCGCTGACTGCGCAGCGTAGCAGGCACAGCAACAGCAGCAGTCGTATCATTACTGTGAGGTTACGTTTTGAAGATGGCTTCAAGTTTTGGCAGTTACGTTTTATACCCCGACTCTGCTGGCTGAGCAATTGCGACCATGGCGTCGGCAACGGAAGGCGACGATGTGATCATCATGTTCGGAGACTTCACGGTGGAGGAGACGCAGAGGGCGCTGCAGGACGGTACGTTGTCTGCCCTCCTTCCCCGTAGTGTAATCCCGTACTAACCACGTGGGTTACAGCCGCGTTGGACTCCTCCGAGCAAACCCCAAGACGCAAAAGAGCTGGGCCGAAGCATTGGGAGCCCCCAAGAACAAGAGTGTAGCCCCATGGGGTACAGCCACGACTGGGGTCGAGGCAAAGGAGACTAACCAGAAGAGATTACCCTTTGAGGACGCCATCCAGACGACATTGTCAACCCTGGAGGTGGCTGCCCCCGCCAAGGAGATGAAGAAGAGAGGGCTGGTAAACCAAGGCAACACTTGCTTCCAGAACGTCATCATGCAGTCCGTGCTGGCCTGTCCGCCGTTCCTTAAGTGAGTGGTTACGATGGGGTTATCTATTGCTTTGACTGACATGTTTTCCAGTCTTCTCGAGGAGATTTCGAGTATGACTGCTCCGACGACAGAGTTACTGGCTACAACCTCGACCTTTAAGGCGTGGAGACACATGGTCGCGTTTACGAGGGAGTTCGAAGAGCCCACATTGGCACAACGTGAGTGGAAGTAGAATACTTTTTGTAATCATTTTGTTGCTAATTCATTTCTGTATTGCAGTGCAATTGCAGGCTGCAAATGCTAATGACATGCACGGCAAAGTGCCCAAGGCGATTCGGATCAGTGGCTACTTTATGGACGTGTTGAGTGCCTTCCAGAAGATGCGCGGCGAGCAGGAGGACGCGCTCGAGTTTTTAGAGTTCTTCTTGGAGTACCTGCATTCGGAGTACGAGAAGAGCGGGCTAGAGTTGCCAGAGTCGTGTGAGAGGCAGACGAAGCGCAGTGCTTCGATCCAAGCGTCCACCAAGCAGACGGTTGATGCTGCGCTTGAGAGTGCGCGAGGTTTCGATGATGGGTGGGCAGAAGTTGGCAAGAAAGGCAAGAGTAGTGTGCTGCGGAAGAATCCCGTCGATACCATTCGCTCGCCAATCAACTGGCTGTTCAAAGGTGCGCTGCGTTCGGAGCTCAAGATGAACGGCAGGAAGCAGAGCTCGATCACCGTCGAGCCGTTCCACTGCTTGCACTTGAACCTCGACTACGAGTCTCAGGACCCGCCTTCCTTCGTCACGGGGACGAACGGATTGACAAAGCCGTTGACACAGCCGATCACAATCGAGGAAATGATCCGCAAGTCGTTTGAGATCGAGGTGATCGAAGACGCCAACCAGGTCCCCACGATGAAGAAGTTCACGACCATCGAATCGCTTCCTGTGGTGCTGACCCTGAGTGTAAAGCGCTTCACGTACCACCCAGAGCAGGGACCCGTCAAATTGCAGCAGTTTGTGAAGTATCCTCCGTTCCTGGAGTTCCCGACGCAGTTCATGTCGCCAACTTGTCGTGCTGAGAATGGCATGGACGTGGCTGGTGTTGGAGGCGACAGCGGACCAGGCTTTTCGGCCCCTCCGACGTATGAGCTCTTCGCTGTGGTGTCCCATTTGGGCAAGCTCATCGTTGGCGGCCACTACACGTGTGTGTCGCGACAACAAGGACCAGTGGTTCCGCTACGACGATGAGCACGTGACATCCATTTCGGAGGCCACGGCGCTAAGTGAGACCGCATACTTACTGCTTTACATCCGAACAAACAGGAGACCTTCACCACCAGCTCCAACACCTCCGTCGCCGGGCTCTTCGTTTATCAAGACAAAGAATGGCTCAAAGACCAAGACGAGCAATGGCCACGACAAGATCGCTGGTGGAAAGGTGTGGAAGCAGACTCCTGTCGCCCCAGCTCCAGTACCTGGGAACCGTCCGATTCCAGGAATGTCGCCAAAGAATAAGTCGGGCGCTACACGGAAGCAGGGCAAGAAGAAGGCTTGAGACAGGTAGAACGAGGTAGGTCAGGCGAGCAGTGGGCTCGATGTTGTCCTTTCACGCCGTAGATACATTGAATTCATCTAATGTGAACAGCAAACGGAGAAGCTGCAGTCGCAGACAAATTCGTTCATGTGTCCTGGTGTTTCTATGGATTTGGTTCTCAAAAGGTCGGGGATCCGTGTCGACGTGTCAAGCATAGTATGATGGCGGCTGGATGTCTGCTTGTGCTGTGGCTGTGCGCTGCAGGGATGGTTGGCGCTGCTGAAGATGGCGACCCACTGACAAGTCTCCGCATTGTGAGTCCTGTTGGTGGATCGGCGGTGACACTCCCGTTGTGGTTCGACTTTTGCTACAAGTGACAACCACTGAGGCCTTCGAGTCTTACTACAGAGACTTTCGGCTCTGTGTGGAGCTGAATGGGAAGTGGACGAGTTGCGAGACTTCTGGTGGTCCACCGACATTCGACAACTTACCTGAAGACAACTACACTGCTCGAGCTTTCGTTGCAGATAAGACAGCTACTATTCGATACCATGAGAGTGACGAAGTGGAATTTGCCGTGTTGAACCCCCAAGCACGACGAGAATACCATGACAAGCTGTTGGAACAGAGTAGAGTGGATCGTGGCTTTCCAAAAGACGTCGACATCGTCACCTGGGCAGAACAGCAGCAGCAAGACGCCGAAAGTAGAGCCCAAGCAGACCAGTTCTCCCACAAGGACTATCTGCTAGTCATTGGGATTAAAACTGCGGTGGTGGCGAGCTTCCCGAGACGACAAGCAATTCGCGAGACCTGGGCGAGCCCAGCTACCCTTCCTGACGATGTCAAAGTGCTCTTCTTGGCCGGCGAACCGAGCATGACGAGCTTTACAGACGTGGATCGAGAGAGAATTTTGCATGCAGTAAACCTGGAACGAACGATTTATGGAGACTTGCTAACTGAAGAGCTGGAGTGTATTGATTCTTATGGGCAATTAGCAGACAAAGTGAAATCGTTCATGCACTTGGCTGCTGTAGAGTTTCCTAACACCAAGTTCGTGATGCTGGCGGATGACGACATTTATCTAAGAGTTGACCAGTTGGCGGAATTTCTTCAGCTTAAAGCACCTCGAGAGAAACTATATCTTGGCGAAGTGTGGGCGATGAAGTATGCTCCCAAGCAGAAGCCCGTTCGAGACCCGCAGAGCCAATATTTCTTGCCCGAAAGCAAATACCAGTTGAGGACATTGTTGCCTTATGCATCTGGAGCTTTCTACGTGCTTTCAATGGACTGTATTCGTTTCGTTGCCAGGAATTATTGGCGTCTCCGAAGCTTGAACGGGTTAGAGGATGTGAGCACTGCGATATGGCTACTCCAGATGCAAGTACGAGTCAACCACGAGCCAACTTTTTCAACTATCCGTGACTATAACTTGTGTGAGAACGAGCTGGTTTCATTCGCAGATTTGTCCACGCTTGGCGTTCGATCCATCCACGCCAACCTTGTCAATAATCGGAGTTTCTGCAATGGATTCCATCACGCAACATGGCATCATTCAGCGAATGTACTTGCCGATGCTGTTGAGATGCTACAGAAGTACCCGAGTCAACAAGGTGGTGGATTGTCACTTCAACTAAGTGTTCTTACAAGTGGAGGACAGAATGAAGTGATCATCTCGACATCCGAAAGCGCTGGATTCAAGGTGGTTTTTAGTCCGGAAGAAGATGTCGATGACGTGATTCGGCGAGTCTGTGCACAAGTTCATCACAATTTTCCCCACAACGATCGAAGCTGCAAAGATCTGGGGCAAGAAATTCGTGGACAACTGCCACATGTATCACCACACTACACCTAAACTTTAGGGAAGGTAACTTCGCATACAAAATCCAACGTAGTACCTCGCTCAGTAGCAACCTTCTGTGGAAGCAGGTTATTCTCTCGCAGCCAATCCTCATTGTACAGCTTGCTGCCGTATCGAACGCCGCCGTCAGCGAGGATGGTCACGATGGTGCTGCCTGGTCCAAGTTTACGCGCCATTTTGACAGCTCCGATCACGTTCAACGCACTGCTGGGACCAACGAAGACACCGTCGTTACGCAGCAAGAAGTAGGCCATGTCGACGATCTCCTGGTTGGTAGCAGTGACGCCTGCATCGATGGTCGCTTCTTGGCAATTTCTGGTCACTCGAGCGAGTGCAGCGACACCTCAGCGATCGTTGACCCTGTGCCATCGGCACCATCTCGAATCCGTCCTTCATCGTGGACGTGCCTCTGTCGTTGTTGACGAACATGGAGATGCCTCTGGTCTCTTCTGGGTCGATTAGCCACACCTTGACGTTGGGGTTCTGCTGCTTCAGGAACTTGGACATGCCGGCGATGGAGCCGGACGTGCCGGCCGACGACACGAAGCCGTCGATATCTCCGTCCACCTGCCGCCAGATCTCCGGCGCTGTGCCTTCGTAGTGCGCTCGCATGTTGGCCAAGTTGTCGAACTGGTTGGGGCAAAAGGTGTTCGGCGTGTCTTGAGCGAGTCGTTGAGCGACGTGGAAGAAGTGGTTCTTGTCCAACATGGCCACGTGCGGCAGGACGTGCACTTGGGCGCCCATGGTCTTCATCATCTGCACTTTTCAATGGCAATGATGTCGGGCATCGTCAGCAGCGTCTTGTAGCCTCGAGACGCTCCCAGCAGAGCGAGCGAGACGCCCGTGCTACCCCCGTGGCTTCGATGATGGTGCCGCCAGGTTGCAACAGTCCCCGGTCTTCCGCGTCGAGGATGAGCGACTTGGCGACGCGGTCCTTGATGCTACCGCTCGGGTTCGTGTACTCGGCCTTGGCGAGGATCCTGCAGCCAGTGAGTCGGGACACGGACGACAGCTCCAACAGAGGCGTGTTGCCTACGGACGCCATGAGGTCGACAGTCGAGAAGCGCTTCGCCATGCTGTGAGTCATCGCTGTCTTCAACAATAGATCGGGTAACCCCGTAACCTCACGTAATCTGTCGTAACCCCCAAAATAGCACAGTCGTTACGTATTTTGCCTCCTGGCTCCTTCGTTGCAGTCCCCCTTCGTGCCTCTCCTCGCCACCTCTATAGCCATGAGCCGAGCGTCCTCCCGCGCGCCCGACGACCAGACCAAGCTCAAGAAGCAGCTGACGGAGCTATGCAAGCTCGAGGCCAACAAGTTCTGCGCCGACTGCGGCTGTCGCGGGCCTCGCTGGGCCAGTATCAACCTCGGCGTGTTCATCTGCATCGCCTGCTCGGGCATCCACCGCTCGCTGGGGGTACACTTGACGTTCGTGCGAAGCGTCAATTTGGACTCGTGGACAGCCGAGCAGGTGCAGCAGATGCAGCGTTGGGGTAACGCCCGCGCCAAGGAGTACTATGAGGCCAATGTACCCCGAGACTACCGTATCCCTACCGAACACTCTTCGGTCCGGGAGAAGGAGATGTGGATCCGAGAGAAGTACGAACGTAAGCGATTCATCGCCCAAGATGTCCCTAAAGAGAGCAGGCGCAAACAGGAGAGCAGTGACGAAGAAGAAGAGGAGGAAGAGACCATCAAGAGACGCAGTCGACGTAAAGAAGGCTCGAGCTCTCGTCACGGCTCCAGGACGGCCTCTAGAGAGGCTACACCCACCGTAACCCCATCGCAGCCGAAGGCAACCAACGACATCTTGTCGTTCGATGTGTTTAGTGCACCGGTGCCGAAGCAGGAGCCTCTGGTGCCGGTTGTGACGGCCCAACCTGCTACGCAGGACGAGTGGGCGTCCTTTGGAGGCTCCACTAATGCCCAGAGTGGATTTAAAGACGCCTTTGCACCGGCGCCGGTAGACCAGCACAAGAACCAGATGGCCAACATCATGGCGAGCTTCGGTAGTTCCTCCACCCCGCAGCAGAACGCGTTCCCTCCTCAGCAGGGAATGCCACCGGCGCCGATGGGGATGAACGTGACTGCTGGGATGAATAACATGGGCATGATGCAGCCCAGACCTATGGGGATGAACATGGGCATGGCTCCCCAGCAGCAAAACTTCATGAACCCCATGATGCAGCAGAATATGATACAACAGTCCAACATGATGCAGCAGAACATGATGGGACAGCAGCCCAATATGATGGGACAGCAGAACATGATGATGAATCCGTTCGGCCAGCAGCAAGGGGATGAACGGCAACGGCTTCCAGGGTACGTCAGATTACTATGAGGTTAGTCGTTTATGTGGCAACTAACTTGTGGTCCTTTATAGGCGCTCCGATGGGCATGAACCCGATGGGCATGAACCCGATGGGGATGAACCCGATGGGGATGAACCCGATGGGGATGCAGATGAACCAGGGCGGATTCCAACAGCAGCAGCAACAACAGCGACCCCCACAACAACAGCAGCAACCGCAGGCAGGAGGACTGAACCAGCCTTTCGTCAGCTTCGGTTAGACGTCGTCGACACGAATCGGTCTATCCCCTCAGAGCGAAGTAGCTCCCCTTAGAGCACAAAGATAACCAGCTAACACCCTCGGCTTCGGTACTCGATCTCGAATTCATGGGAATAAATACACTAAGCTTGCATTTTCCTAAGACTTCAAGTACCTGGCGTCCATGATGAAATGCACCAAGCTCTTGCTAGGGATCTCACTGATATCGTCTTGAGTCAACATGTCGAACAGTTCGTATCTTTCTCCGGTGGTGAAGTCCAATCCGTTCGTGGTTAGACATCTCGTAAACCCGTCAATGTCCAGCACCCCAGCAGCGTCCACAGTCTTCGCTGCTTCCTGCATTTGCTCGTCAAAAGTGAGTTGCCACGCAGTCATTGCATTTCGGAAGAATTCCTCCAGCTCCAGCGTCTTTTGCTCCAGACTTCGTCGATATAATTTCTCTCGGAACAGAGTGAAGTGGCTATTGCGCTGCATCGTCGGTGGGAAAGCGAGTTTGCAAGCTTCAAGCACCAGGGACGCTGGGATTGTTCGACTGGTGGTGGGTTCGCCATCTCCAATATACTCCGTCCACATCGAAATCAACGTCGAGTACGCCAACGTTTGGATTATCGCAGCAGAACTTGCAATCGAATTCGATCGAGGCGTCTTCTTGGCAACGAATAAGCCCAAAATGCACTTGACGAGCTTCTGGAAGAACGCAAACGCGAAGTCTTTGGACTCTAGGCGAGCTTTATCCGCGCCAAAGAACCACCCGAACAGTTCGCACCGCACGTGGTTGTCCTTCTCGCTGTAATGCAGCAACGAACGCTCGAGCTGCAGTGTGTGCATGACAGCGATGGATTTGATCCCGTACTTCCGCACCAAGTAGTCTTTGGCCAGCGTTTTGAACGATCGCGACGCTGCATCACGTCGTAGGAATACCCACCGCTCATCAAATGTCAGTACCGACACTGCTTCACTGCCAGCAGCTGGCGTAAGCTCCGCTGCGTCTCGTGAGAATTGTAAATGCAAAATCGCAGACACTAGGTGGCAGACTTCGGCTAATGGGAAGACGTGGATCGTAGCGCTCGATTTCCGAGGAGTAGTGAAGCGACTGCCAAAGAAAATGGCGTTCTTGCGACGTCCAGAGACTGCAGACAACGGACGATTTGAAGACGACCGACGACGAGGCTTTTGTGCTTTGGCGTCTCCTTCTTGGGACCCAAGTTGCTGTAGTGGCAGCTCGGGGATAATCGGACTTTGGTCTTCGTTGTCCATTTCGTTGATCAGTTTATGACGACCACAAACACATTCGCATTGAGGGTTATTGTCACCGTCTTGAGGTTTCTGCTGAAGCATTTCGTGCTCTCTCTTTAAGCGTTTGATAGGACATTCGTACGTTTGCAATCGACCACGAAGTGATTCCGACAAGAATGAGGGGTTTGGAATCAAATAGAGAGACTTCGACTGCGAGCTCCTCGACCAGCTCCATCAACTCGTGCACACGCTTAGATATCCGCGATTCCTCTGAATGGAATAATGCCAGCTTAGGAGACACCGTTTGCTTCGAGTCGCGGTTCTCCTCACCCGGTTGTAGCTGCAGCAATTCATGTAAATCGTCGAGCAATGTTTGGTATCGTTTGTCGTCGTTGGCTTCGTCTCGAGCGTGTAAAGCGTCCTGCAGCTCAGTGGGCGTCACGTAGTCGAAACATTCTCGTAGAAATTCTCGTCGGTCTTGGCTCTTCATGTTCCCCACAGCAGCAGCCAATGTGTCGGAGAGTTTGGGCATTTCTCGCTCCACTGCATTTTCCAGAAGCAGATTTAGCAAATGTCTGGCGTCTGCGTTCGAGCAGGTAGCGAAAGCGTTCACGATTTCCTCACAAAGCGACTCGAAACTCAAATCTTTCAGATGCAGTGTCGGCGGGATGTAGTACGCGTCTAGTTGCTCTCTTCGATGGGAAGCTGCTTCCTTCGCAGCAGTCACTGCAGCTGCAGTACTGGCTCGAGCTTCCTGCAGCATTTCGGTCAGAAGCTTGATCTCACTTTTCGAGGAATCCACGGCAGCTTGAGAACTCTGAGTGCGCATTTTCTGCTCTGCAAACTCTTGGAACCAAGGCCTGCCCAGCTCGAAGAATAAAGCGGAGGGATTCCTCCGGTATTGCTGCGATTTAAGCTGTCGTTGCACTTCCTCGTAGTTGGAATACACTGCAGCTCGTAGCTCGTCGATCACTTGGTTGAGAAAAGGAAACTGGTCGTCCAGAGCGACATTCATTTGCGTTAGACAGGCGAAGGACACAGCCGATAGAAACGTATTCGGCCTGGGCATCCTGTTCATCAACGCTGCCAAACAAACAAATTAGAACTCACCACCACTTTTCACTACTCTTTCGTACCTTTCGCTTGTGTGAAAGTTGTCTCGCAGAACAGCGCAGACGATCGAAAGTTGGGCTGCTCGTCTTCCCAGACCTTCAAAAGCGCGTCCAGCTTCATCTTCAACGCCGTCGAGTCGGTCTCTTGCAGTGCAGCAGCTTCAATCGCCGCCGGTTTATCTGGTGGTGGTGATGAACATGCTTTGCAGACGCTTGCAGATAATTGCCCCATAGTTTGCATGGGGAAAGCGATGGTCTCCAGCTCCATGTATCTCGCTTGACTGGCGCTTGTTGGTCGTGCTAGTCGCGCTGAGTTCGGTCGAGGTGATCTCTGTGCCATACTGCTAGTCGACGCCACTTGCGATGCTGAAAGGGGTCTCTTTGGTCGAGAGGAAGATTCCATCTGTACATGGCGACTCGCTCTTGGACTCGCGCGGACTCCAGCCGCGTACGGCGAGTAATTCATCGACCAAGCTGCCCGACTTGGTTTATGAGCCTGCGGTCTCGGTGGTCGACCAGAAACAACTTCCACACGCGGCGTTGACGACATTTTACAAGTGGTGGTGGTGCAGTGGTGGTGGGGCCTCCTAAAATTACGAAACTCTTCCGCCGTGTATTGAAACCGCGGTGTCCTCCGAGGTTTACTCATTTCCCAGCAGAATGGCGGCGTTGCTGCAGTACCAGGCATGTCTGGGCATCATGGTTCGTCTCCAGGTCGAAGACCTAACGTTGTTGAAGCAAGACTTCGACCAAGCTGGTCGAGGACTATCACTGCGAGAATTCGTCAACGTCATGCTCGACCGCGTGAGTTGGGAGCCTGAGAGCGTCGTCAACTTCATCGAAGACCTGGTGGAGCTGTTTGCCCAAGTGGATGTGAACGGGGACGGCACCATGGAATGGGAGGAATTCACCAGCGCCATCATCGAAGGCGGCATGGGCTCCAGTGGCACCAACGACGACGTGGCAGGCACCGTGTCCCAACTGCGAGATCTCCAGTATGAAGAGCACCCGCGATTCGTCGATACGGCGGTGAATCGCCCGCCCAAACGGATCGAATACATTCCCGAATTCCGTCGACTACTACTACTTGAAAGTTCCCGTCCGGTGGTGGAGTTGCTGGACCCTGCAGGACTGTTTCCTCCTGAAGCTGATGAACGACCGAAAGATGACAATGCAACGAGTTTTAATGGAGTTGAAAGCGATTCAAATGTCGATTCGGTAGCAGCGGAAGACGCTGCAACCTCCGGGTTCGCCTTCACACCAACGCTGCCGGTGGTGAACAAGTTCCATCCGCTTTGCTATATCTCAGGATACCGCCGCGACCAGGATGAAGTTCGCTCGGAGCGTTCCCTGTCCAAGCGATCAAATATCTGTCAGGACTGGATTTGCTTGCAGTATCTGCTGGAGATTTAAAGCTTACTTTTGGCCAACAACGCTTCTTACAGCGTGTAGTTTGAGTGCTTTGGACACGCCATGTCCGCTGGCGATTGTCCACACTCCTCGACCACAACGAGTACTGGAGTGGAGCTCAAACACGCAGCAATTGTTCTCCATTTCTGCGGATTTAATGATCTCCGTCTGGCACGTGAGTCGTCAATCCCAGTCAACCACCACCACTGGCAGCGCTAAGCCTCGAAACGAGTCGAAAGCCGACGGGACCTGCGATGTTCGACTCGTGGCGACACTCAAGAAACACACAGACTTGCTGCAAGACTTATTGATCCTCAACGACGACACGTTGCTATCTTGTGGCATGGACAACATCATCTACCTCTGGGATGTGCATACATTACAACAACGAGCGTTCCGTCAAGGGCATCGTCGAGGTGTACGTTTAATGGTGAAATTGTCGTCTCAAGTGTTCATCAGTGCTGGTTTCGAAAATGAAGTCTATGGCTGGGAGATCTCCGCGCTTGCTACGTCGCCGGTCTTTCGACTATCAGGCCACGGATCTCCAGTCTGCTGCATCCAATTGATTTCTTCTGCGACGTACGCTGCAGCGACGGCTTTGATGAAGAACACCAAGGCGGGGGCCTCTGGGATTCGAATGCTAGCGGATCAGTGCATTACTGTCGACGATGAAGGCTGGTTCCGGTGGTGGACGTTGGCGAACGTCTTGTCGATGGAAAGCACAGACGCCGAGTTGAATAGCAGTCGACGTTGCTTGCAGGTCTTTCGACTGGGCAGCGACTTGAGTCGATCCCCGTGGAGAGCGCACTCTTTAGCGGTTTTAAACAACGGCCAAATGCTGCTGGTCGCCGGAGTTCACAAGGTTAAATTGCTACGACGAGTGCGAATCAAGCCGAGAGTGCTAGCAGCGAGTGCCGTGCTCTACAACGAAGCATCTTTAACGATCGCGACAGCGACCGATCGAGAAATCCGCGTGTGGGATGCGGCATCGGGAGCTTTACTGCGGTCGTATAGAGACCTCGTCGGCGCAGACATCACCAGCGTCGATATGGACGCCCGACAAAGGAAAATTGTCGTTGGAGCTCAGAATGGAGAGATCGCGGTGGTGAACTATCTCAACGGAGCGGTTCTCGGACGCTGGACGCCGCACTTCCAGCAAGTGTCAGCGCTGCTGTACTGCAGAGAGGATAGGACAGTCTTGACGGCGTCTTGGGATCGATCCCTTCGTTTGTACGACGACGACGCGCCACGAGTTGATGGTGTTGTAGCGCAGAATGTGCTACTTCGTTGCATCACCGACGCACACGAGAGCGATATTAAATGCCTGGCGTACTGTCACGCGATGAGTCTCGTGGCTAGTGGAGGCATCGACGGTGTTATCAAGATCTGGGACTACATCTACTTCCTCCTCGAGGACACGTGCATCGCGCCGACTCCGGACTCAGGAACCTCGTTCAGTGCTTTACCGACTGCACATGGTGTTCATCCACACGCAAGCAGTGAAGTGAACGTCCTCGAGTTTATCGAGCCGTATCCACTGCTGCTATCGGGCCACGAAAGCGGTCAAGTGTGTATCTGGGGGCTCACTCCTTCAAAGCCGACGACATTATTGCTGTGCTTCTACCCGTTCCACATGAGTCCGGTGCAAATTCCACCACTGATCGAGGCTGTTGTTGCAGATGATGACCCACCACCACCCGAAGCTGACGGAGCTTTGCCGTCCGATTCTGAAGTGGCTATCAATGAGGATTCTCCGCCACTACCGCCGTCGTCACCACTGACGCTGGCAAAACTCAACAGCGCCATCACTTGCTGTCGAACGTTTTACGACGAGACTGGTGGTGAACAACTCGCTGCTGGCATTGACCGCGGACGGTTCCTGCTATTCGTCAGTAGTTTCTACGGCGAGTTGATCGAGTGCGATATCTCCAAACTCATCGCTGCAGCGCACGTCCGCGCCTTCCGAGAGGAAAACATCCCATCACGACAAGATCGGTCGTATAACCCTCGCCGGCGCTTCTTACGACAAGGCAAGAACGCCCGGCGAGATCGAAACAAACACATCCACGGGATGGATCATCCCGAGCTGAAGCTTCCTCAAGTGACCGAGTCCGATGTGCTGTGTACACATCGGTGGAGTGCTCATAAAGGAAATATTCGCTGTCTCCAAATTGTCGCTGAGCCTCGAGGCATTTTGACGTGCGGTAGTGATAAAGGCGTTCATGTTTGGGACTTTCAAGGTCGAAAACTCGGTAGTTTAGCGACAGGAGCGACACCGGGCGACACATCAACCACCAACGATAACATTTGGCAATGGGAAGTCGACGCTGCTGGTGCCGCGGCGTTCAAACCCAGACAAGCACAAGAGATCTGGAGCGAGTTAAAAGGCAGCAAGCTGAAACTTGTAGCAACACGACAGCTCTCGCTTTCGCCGGCTAATCGACGCAAGCAAAGCGCGTTGATGGGCAGTGCAAGTGCTCCTGTGCTTAATCAACGTGAAGAAGCTCGTCGAACGAGCTCTCAACTGCTGAACGGCAGTGCATCTACTGGTGTCATTGAGATGAACCTCGTGCATGAGGATGAAGAAGAAGATGCAACTGAAGAATACCCGGAGGAAGCTACGGGTCATGCACATCGTCTCTTCCAGCAGCTTCAGGGTAAAACAACCTGGAAGAAGAGCGACCTGCAGCTGGCAAGACAAGCAGCTTGGGAAAAGGAACGCGTCAAGTTCCAGCAGCGCATGAAGAGCATCATTCGACGCAAACACAAGCAGAAGAAGAGAGAGGAAAGAGCTGAAGACAACCAGCGTGGAGATGGAGAAACTAAAGCGGTTGATGGAGATGTGACCGATTCCTTGGGAAGCTTGATCTTCTCGGAGCAGCCCAAGTGGAGGACCCAGCCATGCTGCTGCCGACGCTGCAGAACCCCGTACAGGAGCTACCGTTCGCAGACAAGGACAATTGGGCCGTGGGCAGTCTCAACCGAGAGAAACAAATGTACGAGCATTTCCACCGAGAAAACATTCGACGCAGCAACAAGCAGATCGCCAACAGTAGCGGTTTGCTACGACAGAAGCGACTGGAGAACTCGATCGCAAGTATGGACTTGACACCGTCACCATTCCTGCTGGAGAAGCTCGGAGTGAGCTGCATCATCCGCGAGAACGTCGAGGAGAGCGAACTCCCCAAACGAAAGAAGCAAACCAAGAAGCAGATCCCAAGAGCGCATTCGATGAAGACGTTGCCACCAGTGACGAACCAGAACCAAGTTGAGTCGACACTTGCAATCAGCAGCAGTACCAGTGCTTTAACACGGCGTAGTCTCTTGTCGGCTCTTTGCCAGCAGTACGATGACCTTCTTGGGGATGATAACGACAACAATCTGGAAGTTTCTGAAGATGCAGCTGGAGATGGAGCTGAAGAAGCTCAGAAATTGGCGACCAAAGCTCCTCCTGAAGCGGTTGAGCCTGAAGATAAACAGAAAGCGGTGGTGAAGATCCGTCGTAGATACCCAAAGTCGGCTCTATCTCCAGGTAGTCCCAAGGTTCGCAAAGCTCCATCTTCCAGTTCTGCTGGCTCAGTTCGTAGTGCGTACAAGTTAAAAGCACCGCCAAAGGAGCACAAGCAGGCCAAGAAGGTTCGTATCCGCTCGGACGCTGCGCTCATGCGGCAGGAGCGCTTCGGACCCTACTCGGGACGATGTGGTGAATATCTACCGCACCTTCCGCAAACTGGACCAGGACGGCAGCGGTTCCATCACGCTGACCGAGCTCTTGGACGGCGCCGGCCTCTTCTCCGGTACGCACATGCAGGACAATATCGGCAGTATCTTCAGCAGCGTCGACAAGGACCACAGCGGACAGATCGACCTCGCCGAGCTCTGCAGCGTCGTGTTTGGAGACGCACCGCCCGACATTCTGGAGGAGATTTTGCGGCTGTGCAGGTTATTAGAAGCTGTGGAGAAGTCTCGACGTGTCCGCAAGAAGACGCTGTCGGCCGAGCAAGTGCAGGAGCTGCGGGACCTCTTCAAGGTTGGTCAAGTTGAAGTTGCCTTCAACTGGTTGAAGTTGACCTGTACCCCTAACGTTTGTGTGTTGTAGCTCTACGACAAGGACGGTAATGGAGACATCGACGCTGGTGAGCTGTTCGAGGCCTTGCGGTACAACGACCGCTTCTATGACAGCGAGCGCAGAGGCTCCATGCAGATCTCCAAAGACGACGTCGTGCGCATCATTTCGGCCTTCGACGTCAATGCCAACGCGTCGCTCGACCTCGAAGAGTTCATCGAGCTCTTCAGCGCAGACGCTTAGCCGAAACCGACAACTCGCATCATGCAGAGCTGATTGGAAGCCTTCAAGATGCAGACATGATTGGCATCGGCGGTGTCGTGGACATGGCGAGAACCAGTTGGTCTCCAGCAGCATTCCGCCATTCATCAGCTCCAAGTCATGCTTGGCAGTGTCGGTGCTCTCCACCGTTATCTTCGACCGAGCTGTCGAGCTCTAACTACTTCGTCGTCTCTTGGAGATGTCTCGGTCTCCACTGCCGGGTCCGTCGACCTTATGGCGTCCGTAGGCAACACGCCGTTGCTGGAGCTGCCGTCCGTGTCCCGACTCACTGGCTGCAGGATCCTCGCCAAGGCCGAGTACACGAACCCGAGCGGTAGCATCAAGGACCGCGTCGCCAAGTCGCTCATCCTCGACGCGGAAGACCGGGGACTGTTGCAACCTGGCGGCACCATCATCGAAGCCACGGGGGTAGCACGGGCGTCTCGCTCGCTCTGCTGGGAGCGTCTCGAGGCTACAAGACGCTGCTGACGATGCCCGACATCACTGCCATTGAAAAGTGCAGATGATGAAGACCATGGGCGCCCAAGTGCACGTCCTGCCGCACGTGGCCATGTCGGACAAGAACCACTTCTTCCACGTCGCTCAGCGACTCGCTCAAGACACGCCGAACGCCTTTTGCCCCAACCAGTTCGACAATTTGGCCAACATGCGAGCGCACTACGAAGGCACAGCGCCGGAGATCTGGCGGCAGGTGGACGGAGATATCGACGGCTTCGTGTCGTCGGCCGGCACGTCCGGCTCCATCGCCGGCATGTCCAAGTTCCTGAAGCAGCAGAAAACCAACGTCAAGGTGTGGCTAATCGACCCAGAAGAGACCAGAGGCATCTCCATGTTCGTCAACAACGACAGAGGCACGTCCACGATGAAGGACGGATTCGAGATGGTGCCGATGGCACAGGGATCAACGATCGCTGAGGGTGTCGCTGCACTCGCTCGAGTGACCAGAAATTGCCAAGAAGCGACCATCGATGCAGGCGTCACTGCTACCAACCAGGAGATCGTCGACATGGCCTACTTCTTGCTGCGTAACGACGGTGTCTTCGTTGGTCCCAGCAGTGCGTTGAACGTGATCGGAGCTGTCAAAATGGCGCGTAAACTTGGACCAGGCAGCACCATCGTGACCATCCTCGCTGACAGTGGCGTTCGATACGGCAGCAAGCTCTACAATGAGGACTGGCTGCAAGAGAATAACTTACTGCCACAGAAGGCTGCGACTTCGTTGGACTTCATTGGCGAAGCCACCTTCCCCAAGGTCTAAAGTAGTGATCGGAATTGTAGTGAACAGACGCAAGAGCCATGGCAAGGCTGAGTAAAGCTGAACAAGAGCGACGTCGAAAGCGACAGCGACAATGGCTGGAAGAGTTCCTACCCAAAGTGCAGGACGCGACTCGACCGAACTCCGAGTACTGCCAAAGCCCAGAAGTGATGGAGTTGTTGCAACATCTTTCTGATGGTGTCAATGAGCTGCTGATGACGAGACCGTTGAATCCGTTGCCGTGGCTCGCAGACTACCTGCGTCTTGCGGTATGTGATCAATGGAGTAGTCTAACACTTTAGGTTGTACCATCCTTACCATTGTTTGTCTTGTGGTTGTTAGTGTAAACTGTCGTACGAGGTGCAGCATACAGTGTCGGAAGCGTTGATGCTCGAAATGCATCGCAAGCGTCGAGTGATTCAGAACGCACTTGCTGCAACCAAGCACGACGAACTGGAGAGCAAAAGTTGATTCAAAAGGTGATCTCTCTGGAGCAGGAACTCAAGCTGGTGGGGAGAGAACGAAGACTGAAGAAAGGTGATCACGAGTTCCTCGTGTACGAACAGCCATCGCGGCAGTCGAATTGGAGTATCGACACGACTAAGCTCCCCATGTCCACAAAGGAGAAGGAACCACAGACAAAAATGCAGATAAGGATGCTGCTGGGCAGATTTCGGAGCGATTACTTGACAGTCTTCGTGCTCGACGAGATCTGGACTCGTACTTCGCTACGGTCGTCGATATGCTAGTTCAAGCGTTGGTGACTTTGCTGCTGGTGGCTCCTGAGCGACCGGAGCTTTGGCTGGTCATGTATCTACGGCGTGGTATGAAATCTTCGCAGCCTTCAGCTGTAGAGAACTCTGTCGATAAACGTCGGTCTTCGTCGGTCGTTTTGCAGGCGGCGTCTCCGGTTCTGTTCGCCACGAACTTGGAGCTCACACGGAAACTCGACGAGATCAAAGATGCTCAAACGCAGATGCGCACTCGGCTTCAGTCACTGCAGCAAATATTCGCCGCGCTCGAGCAAGAATTGGCGGTGCGAAATCGCTTCATTACGAAGCTGTCAGAAACTCATGTGACGACTAGAACGCAAGCGATCATGGATGGAACGCCAGTGTTTATTAACTCACAAAAGCATTGGGTACTGCCTGGGTTCCTGTTGGCTCCTAAGACGCTATCTGGCGAGGAATTGCTAGGCTTACGGCGAGCTGAAAGCTTCCTGATGGAGAAGGATGAGATCCACTGGAAGTTCCTACTACGAGCCCAACTGGAGTACGACTCGGCCACGTTGATTCAGAGCACGTGGCGAGGGGCACGACTGTACCGTTCGTTCCGAGAGCTCTTGAGACGGCGAAGACACGCATCGACTGTGATCCAGCGCAATTACTTCCACTACCTCTTCACTCGTGCCGTTAGCTTACCAAAGTGGTGTCGTCCAGGTCGAGAGGTGATTGTAGCGCCCAGCATCGCTCAGAAGTGTGCTATTTCATTCCAATTCTACCCCAAGAGAGACTTCCCCGCTGGGAATTATCGACGTGAGCCAAAAGGAACCAGTATCGACGAACTGATGGAGATCGCCCGGCAGGACGAAACGTGTGCGGGCTTCACAACCGACGGAGCGTTCAAGAGGTTTCTGCCGCGAATGCTCTCGCAGCTCAAGCCCATGGCTTCTGACGATGGAGTTGTCGTTAATGAGGACGGACTTTACGTCAAAATCTTCCCAAAGAAGGAGGAGAAACTCATCAACTCTGCCGTCGTCGTCGACGTTCCTGAAGATCGCTTCGGTTTGGTCAAAGTGGTTCTCGACGGCATCGCAATCACGGAGATGGTTCCAGTCACGAAGCTCACGGACCGTTGGAAGCGAGTTCGAGTCAAACGGCTGCAGAACATGGAGAGGAGGAAGACTCGCGCCATTGTATTTGGTAAGAATTCCGTCCCGACGGAGCTCGAGGAAGAGCAGTCGATTGTCAAGCCAGGAACCGCCGACGCCAGCTACGAACGGATCGAGAGTGACGGAGAGGACGAAGAAGAGAGTCTCGAGAAGGAATGGCGTCGGCAAAGGCGACTGCTAAAGCGTCGACAAGCGGAAGATGCTCCCGACTACATTTTCGAGGACTTGGCCACGGGGAACGTCATGCGTCGAGGCCATCCGAGAAACACGTACGAAGATGTGGAAGTTCGTGATCGAGTTATCGCGACAAGAAGAAAAGTCTACGAAGACGAACAACACCGCCGGTTCGAGGCCACAATACTGGCGAGTGCTGTGAAGATTCAATGTGCGTGGCGATCCAAGCGAGCTCGAGAACACTTTCGGCAGATGCTGGTGCTTCGTGGGAAGGAGCGAGAGCGGGAACGTCTCGTCAATGAGATTGGAGCTGCTAACGCCCACAAGAAGAAGTCGAAGAGAACCGGAAGCACGTCCTTCTTCTCCAAGTGGAGAAAGCACTAGCTAGAACTGTTGACAATCAATGGGGGCATATATATTACTAGGAAGCGACTGCTGCCGATACAGGCAGCAACACCAAGGCACTCGGGTCCTCTCTGGCAGCTGGCTAAGGCTACCTCCTCGACGGAAGGCTAGTCATGGGGAAAACAGTCAGCTTGTCAGTGCTAATGGAGGTCGTCTATTCCGAGTCGCTCGTGTCCTTGGACTTTTTCTTCTTCTTCTTGGACTTCTTCTTCTCGGGGACTCGCCGCCTTCGACCTCGGCCTCCTCGGCGTCACGTTTGTGCTTGTGCTTGTGCTTCTTCTTTTCTTCTCCTTCTTTCTCTTTCTTCGCCTTCTTCTTGGGGGCTTCGTCCTCATCATCGGACGCCTCCTTGGTCTCCTCGACTTCCTCCACCAGCGGCTTCTTGTCGTCCTTGCTGTACAGCGCAGACACGTCGGCCGGCGTGTTCTCGTTCACCTTGCCGTACTTGCCGATCTTGCCTTCCTTCACCAGGCCCTTGACCTTCTGGGCCATCGGGCCCAAGCCCCATCGACGCGGGTACGTGTCGCGCTCCATGATGACACGCTTGATCTTGGCCACAATGCCGTGGTCGCACGTGGCCATCACCGCCGTCGTCATCTGGGCGATACCCACGGCAATAGCCTCACCCTTGGTGGTCATCAGCACCACTTCCTCACCCACGTCAATGTCGTCCGCGAAGCGCAGCAGACCAGGGATCATGAACTTGGCGCCGTAGCAAATGGCGTTGACCGAGCTGTCCTTGACCACGATGCGCTTGTAGGTCGTCAGCAGCACCTCGAGCGGCCGCACGATACGGCGCAGATACGATTCGTCCTTGTACGTATCGTACTGGAACTGCGCGTCCAGCACGTCGTGCATGGTCACCATCGAGTCGTTCTCACCCAAGACACCGGAACGGACACGACGCAGCTCCTGCATGTGTCCGCCGACGCCCAGGACAAGACCCAAGTGGACACAGAGCGTACGGATGTAGGTACCAGCTTCGCAGCTCACATGGAACACGCCGAGGTTGCGTTCGTCGTCAAACTCGATGAGTTTGCTCGAGTAAATGGTACGGATACGCAGCTGTCTCTTGACGGCCGAGATCAGCGGCGGACGCTGGAACAGCGCGCCGGTCAGCGTCTCGATGGCGCGGGCCAGCTTGGCCTGGCCGTCAATGGCGCTGTGCAGACGCACCACCGCCACGTACTCCTTACCGGCGCCTTGCTGGGCCTTCACCAGTCTGGTGGCGCGGTCCACGCAGACAATGAGGCAGCCAGTGACCTTGGGGTCGAGCGTACCCGAGTGTCCAGTCTTATCCACCCGCAGGATGCGGCGGATCCAGGCCACGACCTCGTGGGACGAAGGGTTGGCCGGCTTGTCCAGGTTGATGACACCGTAGCGCACATAGTCGCTCAGGTTGCGCTTGAGCGGCGACGAGCTGCAGGCGATGGGCGTGTAGTGGCCCGTGCGCACGTTGAGCTGGTGGTAGTTCTTGAGCAGCAGCGGCCACTTGGACGTGTCCAGCGCCGGCGTGTGGCTCTCGGGCTTGATCAGGTCCTTGCCGGACACATCAGCGGCCTTGAGCTTCTTCTTCTTGCTCTTCTTGTCCACGTCCGACGCCGTCATGTCTGCAGCACTAGCACTTGTGATACACTAGGTAGGTTGGAGACTGGAGACTGGTGGATTCGGTTGGCTGGAGCTCGCTCCAGTTTGTATACAAACGGCAAGGTATTTGCTTTTTGACTGTAATTCATCGTCGCATACACGCTAATTTCATGTAGCTATTTGTATTTGAACAGGCAGACATGATACTTGCCCAGGGTCAGTATCGTATTGTTTTAGCATAACACTTAGCTTTAGGGAAACTAAAATACTGCTACAATCTGACTGGAGATCACTGCACAACGGAAACAGCAGAGCAATAATGGGGCGGCAACTCAAGTACCATGAGCAGAAGCTGCTCAAGAAGGTGGACCTGCTCGAGTGGCGCAAGGAGAACAACCTGCATGAGATCAAGGTGATCCGCCGCTACCGCATCCCGGACCGAGAGCAGTACCACAAGTACAACCGACTGGTGGGGCACATCAACAAGGTGGTGGCGAGACTCAAGAAGCGTCCGGCGGACGACCCATACCGCCAGAAGACGACGACGACGCTGCTGGACAAGCTCTACAACATGGGTCTGATCCAGACCAAGAAGAGCCTGCTCAAGGCCGAGCAGGTCAACGTCTCGGCCTTCTGCCGCCGCCGCCTACCCGTCGTCATGGTGCGGGTCAAGATGGCCGAGAGCATCAAGGAGGCCACCACCTTCGTGGAGCAGGGCCACGTCCGCGTGGGGCCGACGGTCGTCAACGACCCGGCCTTCTTGGTCACCAGATCCATGGAGGACTTTGTGACGTGGGTGGACAGCTCCAAGATCAAGAGACACATCCAGAAGTACAACGACAAGCTGGACGACTACGAGCTGCTGGGTAACTAGGACGCATGAGATGCAGTGGTGGTGGGATACAATACATATTTTTGCCTTGGTGGTGAGTCGCATAGTTTATTGTTGGGACTGGTGTGCGGGAGTCGTGTGTTGTCTCGTGATTTTCGATGGTGTCTTCAATGGGCTCATTGCATTTCTTTCCAAGACCGTCACCACCACTCAAGATGCGTGGAGTGTTCCAGTCGAGTGTGGCGGTGCTGTTGCTGCACGCTGCAGTGGTGGCGAGTGCTGCTCTCCCGGTAGTGAAGGATGTCGTGAGTGGCTCGATCTTCCGCAAGGCGAGCTACCTGACCGTCGACAAGTACACGCTGACCATCAAGGCGACGACGGCGGCGGTGGAGATCGACTTGCTGTCAATGGAGACGGCCGACAACTCCACCTTCTCCGACGTCAACGCCGACTGCGACTCGGCCTACATCGACCCGCAAGTGTATCTGTTCAAGGTGGGCTCGGACGGCTCGCTGTCGACTGTGGCCAACAACGACGACGCTGGCGACGACAACCCGGCATACGCAAGTCGAGGATTAACGGACGGATCCGTCACGGGCGAGGACTCGTACATGATCCAGCAGTTGGCCAAGGGCACGTACATCATCGCGGTGGGGCGATACCCGCTGAGCGAAAGCGCCGCTAAAGCCGGACGAAGCACCGACAGTATCAACGAGTTCTCTCCGTACGCTTGCATGGCACGGAAGGCCAGCTACGGAAACTACAGGATGACAGTGAGGACACAGTCCACCGCCACCACGTCCGCCATCACCAAGAAGTCCAACTCGTACGTCGGCAACAGCTGCAACGTCAACGCCTCCATCACCAACGAGTGCGTCTACGGTCTCCCTGCCGATATTGGCAGCGATATCCTCAAGGTCTGCAGCTACGACAAGACCATCTACTAGGATAAGCTTAGACTAATGTTTATTCATTAGAACCTTTTCCGACAACTGCAACATGTACTGTAGCCATCTTTTCGGTGAAGGGGTCTTGTATTCGAGTCACTTTCTGACTATACGAAAAAGAGTCAGCACGCTACGGTGCACTTGTACCTCCTACGGGAGTTGGTCATGGGTACGAGCGCTGATGTGGGCTACGTGGTCTCCCCGGAAGGCCAGCAGCTCGCCAATGGCTTCGACAGCTACGTCATCTCCCCGCAGGACCGGCGACAGAACTTCTCCATGCTGGAGACGGCGTCGGCTACCAGGAGCAACTCCGACGCCAAAGACACCACCACCATGCTACCGTATCGCCCCAGCAGCGACTCCGACACCAGCTCCGTCAACTTCACCGACTCGTTGGTGGTGGTGAATAAAAAGTTACCGTCGGGTAGAGCTGTGGCGCCAACGGCAGCGCTGAGTCTCTTCGCTCGGGAAAATGGTGGACTGCTGATCAACTACGTAGCGGTGGGAACTGTCCATGGTCTGTTCCAAGCGCTGCTGTATCCGTACCTGAATATCTACCTGAATATGGACGACTATCTGGCGTATGCAGCAGAGCGGTGGCTTGCAGTGCCCTGGTTACTCAAAGTTTTCTTGGCTATGTTGTCTGATGGAGTGCCGTTGAAAGGATCACGACGACGAGCGTATATGCTGCTAGGGTGGGGAGTGTGTTTATTGTTTTCATTCATCTTGGCAGTGCTGCCGGTGGAGACGCCGTACTTGCAGGATGGAGAAGTGACCAACAGCTCTGCTGCGGAAGCTGGGAACAAGTACGTGGCGTTGTTTGTGTTTGCCACGTTCGGATACGTCTTGGCGGATGTTGCAGCCGACGGCATGATGGTCGAGTTCGCACAGCTTCATCAAGTGGGCGAGCAGCAGCAAAGACAGTTCCATCAGCAGCAGATCGACGGCGTTGACGATGAAGAAGTGCCGCAGACTTTGCCAAAGTTTTCAGGACCGACGCACGTTGTCACGACACTCTTTGGAGCGAGATATCTCGCTCAGTTCGTCGTGACATTCTTCGTGACGTTCATGTGCAATAGCGACTCCTACGGTGGGGAGTTTGGGTGGGGAGCTTCAGTGAACGGCATGGTGGTGATCGCCGTGCTTGTGTCCGCGGGAGCGATGGCTGCGACGTGGTTCTTCCTGGTGGAGGACGAGAGTCCGGCTGGATACAACATCCACATCTTGACGCCACGGGAGTGGAAACTTGCAGTCTCCAAGCTCTTCCACCAACGTGCGATCGTTCAAATGATGGGCTACATGTTTCTCTCAAGACTGTGCTTCACGTACTATGCAACGTCGGCAAAGGCCATCTACGAATACTGGGCTCCGGCCAGTACATTGGCGACCAACTTGTTCTCGAGTTTGAACGCCGCAGTGTTTGCAGGAGCAGCGATATTGCTTGGATATGGACCGACGACGTTTATCTTCCAGCGGTTGGGGTGGCGGCAAACGGTTTGTGGCTCAGTGGTAGCGTCTGCTGCGCTTCTCCTCGTAGTCGCGCTCTTCACAGTCTACAACGTTATTCGTAGTGGCATTCTGACGCTGCTGATCGAGCAGGTCATAGCTGCAGTAGAAGCGGTGGCATATTTCGTAGCATTGTTCGCCGCCATCGCAGTCACGGAGCCAGGGCTGGAGGGCACGTCGTTCAGTTTGGTGGTGTCGATGGGCAACTTGGCCGTGCCATTTGCCATCTCACTGTCGCAGTCGATCGGCGAACGCTTCGATGTCTACGACGCGGAATACGAGTCGGACTCCAGCCACGCGCGGGCCATGGCCATGTACTGCTTCCTCTTTGCAGTGTTTTTCCGACTGCTGCATTTGTTGCTGCTGTCGTTGCTTCCTGTTGGCGCGGAGACTGCACGGTCGATGAAACTTCATCGTCTGACAAGCAAGAAAGGCACGGCGATCGTCATTGCGGCCGCTGTATGTGCTGGCTTCATGTTGTTCTGGGCATTGCTGATGGTATGTCTCGCATCGTTCGAGCGTACGTCGTGCCTCACTGTTGCTGGTGGCGAAAGCTGTTAGGATTTTAGACAAACCACCACAGCCCTTCACGGGCTGTACTTTTCATTAATCGTATAAGAGGACTGATGTCGTTCATAGTGTCGTCTGCTTTTGGTTTGCTATCCATGCTTCGCCAGTGAAGGATGGTCGTCTTGTGCCTGGGGTCCCAGGGGGCAATTTGCCTGCTAATGGGACATCACTTCCGATCCGAATCACTTGGACTTCAAGTTCGTCGTCGTCGTCGGCACCATCTTCTAGGTGTTCTTCAATACTCCTGCGCATAGCTTGTCTGGCCTTCTTTTCTTTTCTGCTGTTGAAATACGCTCGCACAGACAGCAAGATAGAGATCTACAGCATGGAAACTTCGTCAACAGAGACAGCATTAAGCTTACTAAAATGCTTGCCTTACCACAGTGGCCAATGCGCCAAGAATGGTGACCACCGTTTTAAGGTACGAGAAATCGTCACAACTCGGCGGGTTGCGCCAGTCTCCGGTGCACTGGCAGGTCTTTGATCCGTCCGCTTTCGTCACGACGGTCCCTCGAGTTGGATTGCAACTGGCAAAGTCATTCTGACCGCCATTCGACGAGGTCGTAGTGCCATGAGCAGTTGAGTCCACCGGTTTATTCGGTGTTGATGAAGCAGACCCTGCCAGAATGGTGGATCCAGTAGCGGTGTCTGCACTAGAGTCGCATGTACTGCCGGAAGATGTTTTCTTCCCGACCTGCAAGACAGTAGGCATTAGTAAAAAAACATTAGATTGCTATCTAAACCAAGCTACGAACCGTGATGGAGAACTGCGTCGTCACTTGAGAGCATTCATCATCTCCCCACCCGCGGAAAATGACCGTCCCAGGATTATCAGCGCAAATGCTAAACAATTTACCGTCGTCGCTGCGATCCGCTTCGGTGGTTCCGTTGCTGACGAAGTTTGTCTGCGCTTGGTTGACACGAAGAATCTCGTAGGTCACGCGAGCGACGTTGTTTAAAGTGAAGGAGAATCGTGTTCCGGCCGAGGCCAGTTCTGTGCCGTTGTCATCGATGGTGACGCCTTCCTGATAGCTCAAACTGCCGTACGAGAAGGAGCAGCCGTAGCAGCAAATTCCTTTCGCAGCGCTGCACTGGTCGAACACGAGCGGATCGTACGTGATCACGGTGGTCGCCGGGTCTGTTTGATCCAGACAGTCCGCACAACAAGTGTCTGCCTTGGTAACTGAGGACAAAAGCAGCAGCACTGCAATCAACAGCAACCTTCGCTTTCCGCCTTGCATGGCGTCGCCCCAAGGAATTCACAAAGTGCCTAACAGCTGAAAGATCGGAGCTGAGGGACGCGTCACTGGAAATGGTAACTGGCGTACATGAGGTTTCATACTGCCGGACTTAGGCCACTACTTGTCTCCCCTTCAGCTCGAGTTGACTGTGTCCGCGATGGCCTGAATCCAGAACGCAGCGGCCTTGGCGCCAGGGTCGGGGATGCCTGCGCCGAACTCCTCGCCCACGTACCCGGCCCGACCGAATGCCTGCTTGGTCGAAATGCGAGCCGTCGCGTCGGCGCCGTCTTGAGCTGCCTTGGCCGCAGCGGTGGCGAGCTCCGCGCCCGTCTTGGAGGCGGGGTCGGCAAGCGCACGCAGCGACGGCACCAGCGCGTCCACCATCGTGCGCGAACCTTCCTGGGCGCCGCCGTACTTCTGGACGGCTGCAATGCCGGCCTGGAAAGCCGCCACCCACGCAGCAGCGTCAACGTCCTTGGAGCTCTCAAGCTGCAGCGATGACGCCGTCAGGAAAATCACGTACAAGACGCCAGAAGTGCCGCCAGCACTGCGACCAACCGAGTCGGCGAGTGCACGCAACGTCAAGGTCGCGTCGTTCAGCGGGTAGTGCGTCGTGACGTCCTCGAGGATCGCTTCCGCAGCGGTCTTGAACGTGGTGCCGCAGTCTCCGTCGCCCACCTTCGTGTCCCACTTGGTCAGCTCCGGCTCGCTCTTGATGAGCTTCTCACACACGGCCAGGATACATTTCTCCAGCAGACGGCCGCTGTTAGAGAGCTCAGCAGGACGTTCGAACGTCGTCTTGGCCTGTGCAGGGACCTCAGCTTTGATAAATGGGCCCGAGATCTTCGACTGCGCCAAGTCATACGTCGAGTACGTCCACGCTGGAGCCGTCGTAGGAGCGTCAAACAGCGCCAGCATGGCAGCATCTCCGTTCGAGTTCCACAGGGACAGCGAGAACCCAGCCATGTCCAACGCCGTCATGAAGGAGCCCACTAGAACACGCTCTGGTTCAATCCCCTTCGCTCTCAGCGTCTGCACCGCGTACTTGGCCACAACGTAGAGTTCCATAGCTATCATTGCTCCCCAATTATTCACCATTAGGACGCATTTACTGCCATTGCCCAGTCCCAGTCCTACCGCCGTGGAAGTTGTGGTGATCTTGTCCACCATCATCTCGCAGAGTGCTGGTATATCCTGCTGTTCGCATTTAGTGACGCCAGGTTGAACTAGGAGTCTCTCGACAGGGAACCACGCTCGTCCTCCCTCATTGTCTCTCCAAGTGTCCTCTTGGCCAGGAAGAGTACATGGCTTATAAGCCACTCCCATCGTTCCCAATTTGTGCTGCCTCATAAAGCCGTTGACCATCGCCACTAGACTGGCCAGATCTTTGCCGGCTTTAGCAGCAGCACCGGCCAACTTGTGCACGAACACGGTGCCGCTCAGTCCGCGCCGTCCGGCGTTGGCGTTCACCACCGTCACGTCCTCCCCCACCACCACCATGTCACATTTGAAGCCTTCCGCCTTGGCCTGTTCCACCGCCAGCCCAAAGTTGATGCGGTCTCCCGTGAAGTTCTTTGCCACCACCAGACAGCCGTGCGGGCCTGCGGCCAAGCGGATGGCCGTCAGCACCTGCTGCGTGGATGGGGAGGCGATCACGCCACCACACACGACGCCCGTGAGCATTCCCTCGCCGATATAGCCGGCGTGGGTGGGCTCGTGGCCACTGCCGCCGCCCGAGAGCAGCGTCACTTGGCGTTGCTTGATGGCGTCGTAGTCGCGGTGCAGCAGCACGCGCTCGGTCTTCTCCAGGACGAGGTGCGGGTGCGCCAAGGCCATGCCTTCCACCATGTCGGGGACGATGGAGTGGGCGTCCTTCACCAGCTGCTTGGTCTTCATCTTGACCAGCGTCTTCTTGTTGGTTTGTGTCGCCCCATCCAGGGATGAAGCCGTGGACGACTGAGCGGAGTGGCCATTTTCGCTATCTTCAGAGTGTAGCCATTTTTTTAGTTTCTTTTCACTATGGGCGGTGGTGGGCTGCGGATTCTGCCGCATAAGAAGTGGCATGTGTGGCGGCGCGACAACATCGAGCGCGTGCTGCGGGACGAGCGCGAGCACGAGGAGAAGCAGCAGGAGCTAGCGGACAAGCAACGACGTGTGGAGCAGGAGCGACGCGCGCAGAAGCTCGTGCCAACGGACGCAGCGGCCAAGCAGCACGTGAATTTGTTCCAAGCTGAGGAGGAGGAAGCCAACACCAAGAAGAGCAATAAACGTAGAGACAAGAAGAACCAGAACAGTGAAGACACACTGGGGAAACAAGGCAAGCTGCCGTGGTATGCTCAAGCCGAAGAGACAAAAGAACTGTCGACTAGACAGGAACGCAAGAGGAAGCGGTGAGATGCTCATAGCAGTCAAGATATTGTACCATGACCACTGACAATTTATATTGTGAATGTAGGGAGCTGGAGAGCGCAGATCCGTTGCAGCACATGCGTCCGAAAGGAGAACAAAAGTCTTTTGCTGCAAGGTTGGAGGACGGACCTGATGGTAGCGACCGCAGGAAGTACTCGGCTCGATATGCGCGGTCTTCAGTGTCTCCGGAGCGCAGTCGTAAGCCACGTGGTGGTGATGAAGATGAACGATCGAAAAAGAGGAAGCGTCGTAAAGAAAAGAAGAAATCCAAGAAGGACGCGATGCTGGAGGAGCTACGACGGGAACGATTGAAGAGAGAGGAGTCGGAACGTCGACGAGCACAACGGTTGATGAACTAACGAGTTAGCTATGCTAAAGAACACATGCCTAGAGAGGTGATCTCGTTGTCGGTCAAACCAGAAATTGCTGGAGGCGTTGCCAGAAACGACAGGCAAAATCGAGCCTCCGTGTCTCTCGACTTACTCCATGGCGGACAACGAAAACACCTTTCTAGGCACCAGGTCTTCAATTGAATCGATCCACAGCGTCACCGGACACCAATTACAAATCGCAGAACCACTCGAGACAATGCCGGTAAAGCCGCTCACAATTCGCCAAGTTGACGACATACCGCCAGCCGTGGAGGATTGATGGTATCAACTGAAGACGTCCTGAAGGCCAACGTATACGAGCCGACTTTCTGGAGCTTGCCAGATATCCTATGAGTCCCGGAGTTTGCGGCGGGATGGCACTGTAAGCTAGAGCGACGACTGCTGTGGCTCTTGATCCGCTTCCTTGACGCACGCTTTGCCCTTCAGTTCGACATCATCCTTTGGCCGCCGCGCAGCAAGGGAGGAGTAGCTGCGCTGCGCTGCCAGCCATCCCTCCCTCCTTCAGCTTCTTGGTGCTTCTCTGCTTCCGAGAGAACAAATGGACGCGAAACTCATGACCGAGAATGAGATCATCTATCTCGCCATGCTTCTCCACCACGACTTTAACATCTCGACCAAGACCGTTGTCGTGAAAAGGTTTACTCTTATCTCACCAACCGAGTGTAAAAGACTACAAGAAGACCTATGACGAGGTAAATGGACGTCGCTAACGAAAATGTTAACGAAGTTGTTGGTCTTCATCACACTAACTGCAACCGAACGCATCTTCTTGCATGTACCCAGCTGATCGACATGTTTTTGTTGCCGATGCAGCCCGAAGAGCGCTCACCCTCCAGCATGTTGAACAGAGATTATTAGCTTAGTAGCTTTGATCTCCATCCACCGAGTCCTATCCCAGTGCTAGCGAAAGAACGCTTGGATATTGACAGTCAAGATCGGACGGACTTCAACTTGTACCATCACCAATCCTCGTCAGTCTCTCTCCATTCCGCGATTGACCTCCTGGAGCACAAGCGCAAGAGTCTGTGTCCAAAATGAAGACCAAGCAGTTGGTGAAGGACGCCCACTCCATCGTCCCCGACATGGTGGAAGGCATGGCCTTGGCGCACCCGCACCTCGTCCTGGAGAAGACCGAGCGCGTGCTGCTGCACCGCGACTACGACGCCATCAAGCAACGCCAAGTGACGCTGCTCTCGGGCGGCGGCAGTGGCCACGAGCCCACCCACGCCGGCTATATCGGCGAGGGAATGCTCACGGGCGTCGTGTGTGGTGGCGTGTTCGCCTCCCCATCCACGCAGCAGGTGCTGACGGCCATCCGCTTGGCCGCCGGCCCGCACGGCTGTCTGGTGGTGGTCAAGAACTACACGGGAGACCGCATCAACTTTGGGCTGGCGGTGGAACAGGCCAAGGCGGAAGGCTTCAAGTGCGACATGGTGGTGGTGGGGGAGGACGTGGCGGTAGTGAACGCCAACGCCGGACGGCGCGGACTGAGCGGCACCGTGTTCGTGCACAAGTTAGCCGGTGCTGCTGCTAAAGCCGGCAAAGATCTGGCCAGTCTAGTGGCGATGGTCAATAGCTTGACTGGGGAGCAGAAACTGGGAACGATGGGGGTGGCTATCAAGCCTTGTACTCTTCCAGGACAAGAGGACACGTCGCGACAGTGGGGAGACAATGAAATGGAGGTGGGGCTGGGGATCCACGGGGAGCCTGGAGTCTCCAAGTGTGAGCAGCAGGATGTGCCATCGCTCTGTAAGATGCTGGTAGACAAGATCACGACGGACTCGACGTCGGTAGGGCTGGGACTGAACAAAGGTAGCAAGTGTGTGCTCATGGTGAACAACTTGGGGTCTACGACTGCTATGGAGCTCTACGTGGTAGCTAAATACGCGGTGCAGACGCTGAGAGCGAAGGGGATTGAACCAGAGCGTGTTCTAGTGGGCTCCTTCATGACGGCGTTGGACATGGCTGGGTTCTCGCTGTCTCTGTGGAACTCGAACGGAGATGCTGCCATGCTGGCGCTGTTTGACGCTCCTACGACGGCTCCAGCGTGGACGTACTCGACGTATAACTTGGCGCAGTCGAAGATCTCGGGCCCATTTATCAAAGCTGAGGTCCCTGCACAGGCCAAGACGACGTTCGAGCGTCCTGCTGAGCTCTCGAACAGTGGCCGTCTGCTGGAGAAATGTATCCTGGCCGTGTGTGAGAAGCTCATCAAGAGCGAGCCGGAGCTGACCAAGTGGGACACGAAGGTGGGCGACGGAGACTGCGGCACCACGTTCAAGACCGCTGCGGAAGCGATCCTCGAGGACGTCACGACGCACTACCCGCTGAACGACGCGACCTTGACGTTGCGTGCACTCGCCGACTCGGTTGGTCGCAGTGCTGGCGGCACTTCTGGCGTCTTGTACGTGATTTTCCTGACGGCGGCATCGCTGCAGCTTGAGAGCTCCAAGGACGTTGACGCTGCTGCGTGGGTGGCGGCTTTCCAGGCCGGCATTGCAGCCGTCCAGAAGTACGGCGGCGCCCAGGAAGGTTCGCGCACGATGGTGGACGCGCTGGTGCCGTCGCTGCGTGCGCTCGCCGATCCCGCCTCCAAGACGGGCGCGGAGCTCGCCACCGCTGCGGCCAAGGCAGCTCAAGACGGCGCCGACGCGACGGCTCGCATTTCGACCAAGCAGGCATTCGGTCGGGCCGGGTACGTGGGCGAGGAGTTCGGCGCAGGCATCCCCGACCCTGGCGCCAAGGCCGCTGCGTTCTGGATTCAGGCCATAGCGGACACGGTCAACTCGAGCTGAAGTGGTCTAGAGATATGGAGACAGTGATTTTGATTGAAAAGCAAGCTTTCATTATTAGTTTGGCATTCCCGAAATGCAGCTGTGAGGCCGCAGAGTGAACTACAAGACAACTTAGTTGTCCTTCTCCACCTTCTTGATACCGCGCAGGCGACCCGTGCGGCGGGCGGCAATAAGACCGACCTTCTTACCCGAGGGGGCATCGCGACGCACGGTCGACGGGTGACCAATGTGCTGGTGGTTACCACCACCGTGGGGTGCTCCACGGGGTTCATGGCAACACCACGCACCTTGGGCCACTCGTTACGCTTGACGCGGTACTTGTGGAAGGCACGGCCAGCCTTAAGGATGGGCTTGTCGGTACGGCCTCCGCCAGCGACGACACCAATCATGGCACGGCACCTATATCAAATTCACAATCGTTAGTCAACTTGTCACTGTGCATCCCCCTTATCCATAGTCCTTCAGCAATTCTCCCTTAGCAAAGAGATACTTACTCACCGCACTAGGCGGGAAAGAATGATGGATAGCACACACACACGCAGCCTAAATAGACCGCGCGGCGCGAGTGCTCCTCTGGGGATCAAGAGGAAGCACCGCCGTGCCTCAGAACCCTCAATAAAGGGCTCTGAATCATTAAATAGTCAACTTACGCCGAGGGAACAGTCTTCTTGGAGCCCGAAGGCAGACGCAGCTTGGTCTTGCCCTTGTCCTCGTCGTGGGTCACAATGACAGCGTAGTCGCCCGAGGCGCGCGCGAACGAGCCGCGGTCGCCGACCTTGGCCTCCACGTTGCACACGATGGTACCTTCGGGCAGCGCCGACAGGGGCAGGATGTTGCCCACCGTGAGAGCGGCCTTGGGGCCCGAGTACACGAACATGCCCGTGTACATGCCCTCGGCGGCGATCAGCAGCTCGTGCTTGAGCTGGAAGCGGTACGGGTCACGGTACGTGACCTTCGCAAGCGGAGCGCCACGGCCGGAGTCGTGCACGATCTCCTTAACAACGCCCTTGATGTAGCCCGTGCGCTCCACGTAGTCGAGCGCGCGGAAGGCGGCGGGGCCCTTGCGCAGGTGCGTGTGCGACTTGAAGATCGAGCCAGCGCCCTTACGCTGTCCACGGATAACACGACCCATTCTTGCTGGAGGTTTCTTGACCGGGAAATGTCAAAGTGAAGAGCTTCGGCATCATTTGGGTGGCGGGGCAGCTACTGACCAGTGGTTTTGATGACTGGGAGTTTGTATGGAGAAAAGTGGTACATCGTACCAAATGAAGAAAAAGTTATGGTGGAAAGTTGTTCATTTCAGCTTTTGACCGGAAGAAGGCAGATAGTTTTTGCTTTGTTGTGTTTGAGATAGCATTTGGTATCTCCACCTCGTGAAGTGTTCGTCTTCGGACGCGATGTGTGCGGGGTGGTCATTTAAATAATGCGAGAGCGAACTCCAGTGAGACGTTATAGTTGGGCTTTATGCAGCGCTTCTCCATCTGCTCATTGCCCTGGTTTGTCTCCATACATTTCAAAAGTGTACATGCTGTATTTGCACTGCTTGTTTCCAACTTGATACTTTATACACACAACTCGGACGTGTCCATGGTTCACTTCCCATGGCGAGACGTCGTCGTTCCCCGCCTTAAATATGGTGTAAGTCGAGCGAAAATTAGGCCATGGGCAGAGGCTGACCCGCCAGCAGAGGCGACGGCGCACGAATCGGAGCAGCGTTGGTCTCCGCGCTTGCGTTCATCCATGGGTGGAGCAGCATCTGGTCGGCCGTGATTCGCATCGCTGGGTCCTTGGCCAGCAGCCTCGAAATGAGGTCCTTAGCTTCCGCCGACACGTTATCCCAAGCGCCAAAGGCAAACGTAATGGGCTCGGTCTTGATGCGCTGCTCGACCACCGAGTCCGGCGCCAAGCCGTCCAGGTCGAACGGGTGCGAGCCGCTCAGCATCACGTACAGCACGCAGCCGAGCGCCCACATATCACACGCACTGGTGCAGTTTCCCTTCGTCAGCATCTCGGGCGGCAAGTACGCGGCCGTGCCAATCTCGTCCAGATTGTCGGTGATTCCAGCGGGTCCGGCACTGCCGAAGTCCGCCAGTTTGACAAGACTCGAGTTCTCATGGCGGTTGCCCTTCCTGAACGCACCCAGACGGCCGTGGTCCGTGATCCGAGCACTCAGCAGGATATTCTCGGGCTTGACGTCCTTGTGGACGACGCCGTGGCGGTGCAAGAACCCAAGAGCGCTGGCGATCTCTCTCGCCACATCGCGAGCTTTGGCTTCTGGTAGTGACCCGAACGCCACGATCTGCTCGAACAGTTCACCCCCACGGGCGAGTTCTGTGACCAGGAACACCTTCCGGCCTTCGACGTAGACGTCTTTCAGGTCGATGATGCTTTTGTGGCCGCCCAATGTCTTTACGAGCTTCAGCACCGAAATCTCGCGCTCCAAAGCCGGATAAGCCCGCCGTTCGTTGGAACTCTCCATAGGTATGATCTTGACCGCGGCCACTTCGCCCGAGTCCTCGTGCATGCCAATGCGCACGACGCCAAAGGCTCCAGAGCCGATCTGGTCGAACAACTGCCACTTGTGTTGGTGTCGGTGCACGGCTGGCTCGATGGCGGCTCGAGCTTGTGTGACGCCTTCCATCTGCAGCTCGAGGCCGACGCTGAGCGCCGCCGCGCCCACCATGGCCACACCGAGCGGGTTGGCGCCGCGACGAGCCCCGGCTCGGGGTTCCGACGCGACTGTGTCTGGTAGGCGCTCTGGAATACGCGGCCGCAGCGTTGTTGTAGTTGCGGGTACACTGCATTGCGGACGACGGAGACGACGAGGCCGCCGCCATTGGCGACGTCTGCGGCGGAGCGTCCGAGGCGAAGCATGGTAAATGAGGAGTTACTGAGGGATTGAAGAGTGCGGAGGAGCAGTCAGAGCGCGTAGCAGGCGTGGGGAGGTGTTGCTGGTCGGATGAAGTGCGGAAATGAACCAGAACGCGAGGCAGCGACCTGAGAATCGCTGTTGTATGCTCGAAGGAGCAGCAGAGCCAGATGGTGCTAAACCAGGAGCCTTATGAGTCGAGCTCTTGGGCCTATAACGCCAAGCTTCCACCAGCTAGCTTCACTAGCTGACGAAGGCACGCCGCAAAAGCACTAGCAATTAGGTTTCGGTGCTTATCGACGCGTTGGTACTTCGAACGAGGCTATCTGCTGCTGTCAGGAGCTGTTGAGGCAGATCCTCGCAGAAATGAAAGAGTCTGCAAGCTTGGCAGAACAACGCACGCATGACAGCAATGCGAAGTACGTTGCCACGGATTTAGTTGACACCAATTATAGTCGTGGCGTTTCCTCCGACAGGTCGAAGGCAACGTGCTTGCAACTCGCTGCACAACTGCCATGCTGCACGAGTTTTCCTGTTTTCTCCTTCTTCCTTACCATCGTCTCGAGAAGAGCTTCATGTAAAAGTACGTCACTACAAACACGATCACCACCATGGCCACGAGCCACAGCGAGGTCCACAGCCCGATGCTCGATGCCAACTGCTCCTTCAACTTGGTGTTCTCTCGATCCAGCAGCGTCGTGTTGGACTCGGCGCTCTGGCCGACGGCGTCCAGGATCTTGACGTCCTCTGCGAGCGTCTGGTTGATGTTCTGCGTCCTGTCCTTAAGCTGCTTGGCCAGCGACATCATGTCCGACTGAATGGACTCTTGCTCTTGACGAGCTACAGTCTCGGAGGCTGTGGCCTGCGCTCCAGACCGATCGGTAAGTCTGTCAACAACAACAGCATTAGAACCGGCAACTAGCTGTTAGAAATCCCACAAAAATGTACACACCCGAGACGCTTCCGAATGGCTCTGGTCGACAGCTTCTCCTCTGTCGGAGTTGGCATCTCCAGCATCGACTTGAAGTCGTCTGCAGTCAGATCAGTACGCAGCTCTGGCGGCGCAGCAACCGGCTCCTTGGGCTCAGCTACCGGCTTCTCGTCAACCTTTTCATTCTCCGTCGTACCGGTAGTCTCAGCAACAGGATTCTGATCCTCGTCGTCCTGCTCCCCTCCGTTGCCTGTATCTTGGCAACATTATCCTGGTTCTCGCTAGTGTTGGCGCCCTCGGAACGCTTTGGGATCGATCCATTGGGCTTGACACCTGCTCTCTCGGCTAGAAGAGATCTCTTTAGCTACTGGAACCAGCTCCACTTCCAGGCTCTTCAGCTCATTGTCCTGCAATACGCCACGCTAATTACACTTGTCAGATGAATAGTAAAATACATATAATTTTGTCATTGCTGACCTGAAGGAGCCGCTGGAAATGCTGCGCGAATTGGAGATACTGCAGAACAAAATGACGCGTTAGAACCGCTCTCAGAGCTTGTCAACGACGTATTCAACAAGCTCGTTACCTGCGCCATAATGTCCACGTCCAGATCTCCCTTCCTGCGCGTCTTGTTGCGCTCCCACGCGCTCAGGAAGCGCCGGCAGCTCACTGCTTCGGACGTCATCTCCGTCGACGTCATTTTTGAAAATAAGTGTTCCAGATCTAGAAACCACAGATTTTGCAACTTGAAGTCGTCCGTTTCCAGTGCTGCCTGCACCTCTTACTCGCTATGAGCTCCATCAAAGTGCACAGCCTGACGCAGGCGTCTCCTGTGCAGATAGCAGGCGGCGCTCGCTCCGTCCCAGCCTGGTGGTTGCTGCTGTCGGTGTGGCTCTGCATGGGGATGGTCCCTTTACTGCTTCAAACTCGCAGCTACATCAAGTTCGTGATGCCACATAAGGTCACAGACATCCTGCTGGTCCCTCAAGACGCACCTAAGCAGACAGCCAACCTACCGGAGCTGTGTCCTGTGCGGGCGCATCTTCTGGCCCAAGTCTGGTGGAATCTCGAGGCCACGCACTACTTCATGACCGAGCATGGCCGCGTGTGCCACTACGTGACGCCACAGTACAACGTGCATGGGAATTATTTTATTGGGAAGAACAAAACGGCGCCATTCCATACGACGCCGTCGAGTTGTGCCCATGACAGCTATCCTTATGTAGAAAACTTTTATCATGGGAGTATTGGATACTACTCGTTCTACATCGAGACGGTCGGCACGTTCTGTGCCAAGGACAACAACTCCTACATCGTCGGCAAAGGTCTTGGTTCATACGACATTAATGGACAACTTTTGGCCGAATACAGAGGAGATGGCGGATACAAGCGGTCGTACTGGTACGGCACATTTGGGGCCTGTTGGCTCGTGTATCGAGCGTTCGTATTGCGACGGAGCTTCATCTCGTGCAGAAGGTATGGCCGCAGGTGTGAGCAAATGGGTGAAGCGCTGCGAAGGAGACAAGCCGTGGTGTTTGTTCAGGAGAGTTTACGATTGTCAGCTCATGGCGCTACCAATTACCACCGGGCTGCGCTGCTGGTGCTGATTGTGGAAGGGATCATGAGCGACTTATTTCTCATCATCGCGAATAATGGACTTGCAACGCTGATGCAGTACACGTCACTGGGGTACAATCTGTCGGGTTTAATGCTGCTGCTGTTTGAGATAGTAGAGAACACAAAGAAGTTATCAGAGCAGTGGAGATTATTCATCAAGCGCCTGCTGTTCAGTTACGAGTCGACTCTGGTTGGGGAGTTGGTAACTGCGGCTGTGTTACAGTATTTTCTGACCGCCTTGAACAGGACGGACTTGGAGAGATCAAGGACGGTGGCGTTGGCGGTGTCCTATTATTTTGGGGGCTTATATGTCACGGCATCGTCGTACTCGCTGTCGTTGGGAACATTATTGTTGTGCGAGTTTTCTTAGCGACGACTGTGGTTTGGTGGAAGCATCGCTCTTTGGCCGTCTTTACTGCACCTTGTTGCGTTGACTCGACGTTTGGAGTTCGCAACAGAATGACTATGCTTACAGGATATCGTCTGGATAATGGCAACTTGTACTACTCGACGAGAGCCTTGAAAGCGTTTGGATTACTTAGGATGGAGGAGGAGGACGGGTCCGAGTTTCTTGTGCTTCATAAACTATACTGGCTGACGGTTCCAAGAGATAATTTGTTTGTGATTGGAGCCATCTCAGGCCATCGTGTGGAGTCTTGTACCGAGCGACCGTGCTCGGGTGTTGTGTCCTACATTGATCGAAGTCTGGGAGGAAAATCCATTAACGTTGAGAGCCCCGGCCATTTTTCTCGCGAAGACGAACTCGTGTTTCGGCGGGTCCGGAATCGCTAGCTGTTAACCAATTGGCGCCGTCTAAGTAATTGAAAACAATAGGGCCATCGCGTCAGCGGCATTACGTTGTTTGAGATGTTTTCCAGTGTGGTCGCGGCTTGGAGCAGTACATTTTTAAATAAAAAAAAATCTTGTAGCACTAAATTACAATAATATTGTTGGTATGCAATACATGGAGCTATCCTTGGGCTGGCCCGCAACCGCTTCGTGCCGTCGGCGGACATTGGAGCACCTCATAAGCTTCTCTCCATAAGCGATGATGGCTTCGAACAAAATCCACAGCTTCAGGACATCGTCTCGCGTTCAAGTCATGTCTGCGATCCGATCTTCTCAGCACATAAAGGCACGACGAATCCTGCACACAGTGTGGTTTGTCATGGGCCTGGTGCCGTTGCTGCTGCAAGTGCGAAGCTACCTCAAATTCGCCACACCCCACAAGATCACAGAGACAGTATTGGCGCCACCGGGTACACCAAAGCAAGTGGCAAACCTAACTGATCTTTGCCCTGCACAAGGAATGCTGTTATCTGAGGCGTGGTGGAACATGGATTCAAGTTACTACTACATTGTGGAGCATGGCCGAGTTTGTCATTACGTGTTACCGCAGTACAATGTCCATGGCAACTACGTTATTGGGAACGCGAAAGTATCGCCATTTCGTACCACCCCGACAGATTGTGCTGAAGACAGCTATCCGTTCGAAGCGTACTTTTATCATGGGAGCGTTGGATACTATTCGTTTTACATTGAACTGGCGGGAACCTACTGCACGAAAGACAAGAATGCGTACATTGTTGGTCAAGGACTCGGCGCTTTTGATATCAACGGATCCCGTTTAACAAACGACGAAGGAAGTGACGACTATAGAATGTCGTACTGGTACAGCCTGCTCGGTGTGCTTTGGATTACATACCGTGCTCTGGTACTGCGGCGAAGTTATATTTTGTGTAAGCGCTATGGTCGTAGATGCGAACAAATGGGCGAAGGGCTTCAAAGGAGGCAGGCTGTCGTGTTTGTGCAGGAAAGCTTGCGATTATCGGCTCATGGAGCGACCAACTACCACCGAGCTGGCTTGTTGTTCTTGCTACTCGAAGGGATCATGAGCGACTTGTTTCTCTTGATTGCAAACGATGGTCTGGCAGTCAAGCTGCAATACGCTTCGCTAGGCTACAATATCTCGGGGCTGATGTTGATGCTATTTGAGGTCGTCGAGAACGCTAACATATTGCCGGAGAAGTGGAGATTGTTTATTAAACGACTATTGTTCTGCTACGAATCAACTATGGCCGGGGAGATGGCGACTACCGTGGCGTTAGACCACTTCATCACACGCATTAATCACTCAGACATTAAGCACTCCAACCCAACGGCGATCGAAGTGTCCTACTACTTGTGGAGTTTGGTAGGACATGGCATTCTCGTGCTCGTTATCGTCGCCAACATCATTTTCGTGCGGATTGTGCTAGCTGTGATAGTGGTCTGGTGGAAACACCGCTCCTTGGCTGTATTCACTGCACCATGCTGCGTGGACTCAGCTCTTGGAATACACAGCAGAATGACAATGCTTACAGGATACCGATTAGACCATGGGAATCTCTATTACTCGCCGAGGGCTTCCAAAGCGTTCGGACTACTCAAAATGGAAGAGGAAGACGGAGCTGAATTTCTAATACTTCACAAGTTATATTGGTTAACAGTCCCTAGAGACAATTTGTACGTGATCGGTGCGATCTCAGGGCATCGAGTGGAGTCTTGTACGGAACGAGCATGCTCGGGTGTCGTGTCTTTTTGGATCGCAGTTTGGGAGGAAAACCCGCTGTCACGACTCATCGTCATCGTCGATCAATATTCGTCCAGACGAAGTCTCGAGCGTCCATCGGTCCTGTGGTGCTGAGCAAACTCCGTCCCGAAACCCATTCCTGATTGGCACAAGTCTTAACATTGATGGCATGAAATGCGGTTGGTTTCGTTTCTTCAGCTCCTTCGCCTGTGAGTCTTACTCTTGGGCCTATAACGCCAAGCTTCACTTCCACTTCAGCCGGGCAGGTCTCCGTGACGAAGGCACGCCCAAGGGCACTAAGCTACCTACTGGATGTTCTTGTGCAGAATATTCTTCACAGCGTAAACGTCGTGGCCCATACTAGACACGACTTCCGCCAAGGTTGCTTTTCACGGTGCCGCACCGTGAGCACGTTTTTGACGTGCACTCTTCCCCCACGATGATGATGCTGCCACCAGTACGCTGCATCTTGTATTTGATCAGCTCCTTGAACTGAAAATGCGCTTGCGTGAGCCGTTGGGCTGCTAATTCGTTGCCAAACAGCGATCTCTCTGCCGAGTCGTCGCATTAAAAATGGTCGGTAAGAGGAAGGCTGCGATAAAGGATGACGCGCCGAGACCCAAGCGAAAGACGCGAGCGAAAGCAGTAGCAGCCGCCAGCGATGACGCAGTCGACCTCAGCGACCCCCACGAGGGTGGCGGCGTTCCTTCGCGGCGTCAACGTCGGCGGTCGCACACATAGCATGAAGTCGATCGCCGAGGCGCTTGGTGCCGCGGGCTTCGACAACGTCGTTACCTTTCTCGCCAGCGGGAACGTCATCTTGGACGTGCCTTCTAAGTGTGATGCCGCTCAGTTCTCTGTGGTCGACACAGAGCGCCACGTCGAAGAAGTGCTGGAAGAGCTCTTCGGATCCTCCATCCCCGTGTTCGTTCGCTCCATGGCCGACGTGGCACGACTCGACAAGAAAATTACACGGACAGCGACTGCAGTCAACGTGGTGCTGCTCAAGAGTGAGGTCACTCAGGAACAGCGTCAAACGCTGAAAGATCTGTCGACTGATGCGGATGACTTCGAGGTGCTGGACAAGGAGTTTGTGTGGTACTCGACCACCAAAATGAGCGAGTCTCCACTGTTCAAAGTGTCTTTTGAGAAGAAGCTGGGCGTCCCAGTCACCGTTCGCACTGTCAACACCTTACGACGCATCGTCAAGAAATTCGGGTAGCAAGTTTGTCAGTTGCAGGAAGCTCGTCGTCAGCCGTCTGCGGTCTGATGGTAGCACGTAGCTCTGGCGGCGCAGCAATCGATTCCTTGGGCTCATCAACAAACGTGTCATTGGCCTCCTCCAGTTTCTCTTCTGTCGCCTGTATCTTGACAGCACCGCCTTGATCTTCGCTGGTCTTGGTGATCCTTACGAGTTGTTGGGATTGATCCCCTGGACTTGTCACCTGCTCTCTCGGCTAGAATAGAAATCTCTCTTTAGCTACCGGAGTCAGCTCCACTTCAAGACTCTTGAATTGAAGATACTGCAGATAGTTCGACGCCTTTAGACCCGGATTCAGAGCATTCTACCGACGCATAGCTACCTGCGCTATGATGACCGCATCTAAAGTGCGCCTCTTGTTGCGATCCCACGCGCTTAGGAAGCACCGGCAGCTCACCAGTTCAGACATCGACATTGACGTTTTGACTACTTTATTGCGCGCAGCGTAATATGGAGTGTACACTTGAGGAAGCACTCCCCGAAGTGACCTGGGGCAATGAGGACGCTCACCGAGTATCGTCAGAGTATTGGCAACTTCTTGCGTTCAATACGCCAGCGAAGTCAGTCCCCGAGGACAAATTCCTCGCCAAATGACCACACATTAGGGAGCCCATCGCTGACTCGTTCGAAGGCAACTGCGCGGACAAGATCGGTTAAACGCCTGGATCGAGTAACTTACTGGCGATAGCAATACCAAATGGCTTCGCACCATGCGGTGAATGGTACTCTTCGAGCTCCAAGCAGCGGCAACAGTTCAAGTCTCAGTGCCACCATTTGGACTCACTTGGCCGCCCTTCCTGCTCGAGGAGGTAAACGCTTCGTACGGTTGTGTTGGGATCACTCGCGATCGACATTGGCCTTTCGTCGAGGATCGGCCGGACAACGCAGAGCGCTGCGCGTACGAATTCATCACAGATCTCGACCCCAACGAGAGCAACGGAGACCAGCACTGATCTCGTCCGTTGCAACGCTGGACTTGGCGGTGACTCACAACGTTCACTTCCGACGTTCCGGGGCCTGTTGAACTTTCACCCTCAACAAGCAACATCCCAAAACTAGATCCTTATTCTTCTGCCAGCCGAAATGGCAGCAGTGCAGTTCATGGTCCGTGGCCCTTGGGTCTCAACTCGGCAACACTGCAAGACACAACACCGCGCCGATGTTGCCTTCCGGCTTTCGGGATTAGGGGACCACTATTGTACAGTACATTGTACAGTACAGTAACAATATAGACCCTACTTATGCACACACGGCTGGCTCCTCTACGTTTTGTATCGGAGACGACGTCACTTCAGACATGGAGTTCTCAGCTGTTGCCGCGCATTCCCCTCTTGGACATTGCTCAGCAGGCGAGGAAAGGCCAGCCGGCGCGGTACATTTGAGGAAACCCTCTGCTGCGACCAATCCTCCCCAGTTTGTGGGCGGCGCGACGGTGGTTTGGCATCTTGACAGGCGCCTGTCCGTCTTGGAAGACCAGAGCGGGGTCGATCGACGCGACCGGAGCTGAGCTGACTCCTGCGCGTATCAACAGGCCCAGGTAGATAGAGAATCGCCTTGGCAATGGCTCCGTCCGCTAAGGGAGGGGCGACGCCAAGTGTATCAGTTGGGGTCTGCTGCTACATCCCCGATGCAGAGGCTGCGTGGCTACCGGTGTACGTCGAAGAGGTCGACGAGCAAAAGGGACTTGTGACGGTGCGGATCCAGCGACCACGGAAAGACCAGAACGATGGCGACGGGCCGGCAGACCACGACGACGCGGACAGGAGCGGCGATCGCAAAGTCGTGGCGATCGACGTGGGCTTCCCACCGCAGAATGCACAGGTGTCCAGGAGTCCGTCGGGGCTGGACAACATGATCGAGCTCAACCACCTCCACGAAGCTGCAATTCTTCGTAACCTCAAGAAGCGCTTCCGCGAGCGGATGCCGTACACGTACACAGGCGACATTTGTCTGGCCGTGAACCCGTACCAATGGCTGGACGAGTTGTATAAGCCCGGCCTTCACAAGCAGTACTTCCGAGCATCCAAGCGGCAAGACTTGCCACCCCACGCGTACGCCGTTTCCGTCGCGGCATTCAGGCATATGCGTGATAACGGTAGCAACCAAAGTATCCTCGTGAGTGGAGAATCGGGAGCTGGTAAGACTGAGACGACCAAGATCCTCATGGACAACTTGGCTACCATTGCCCCAGTGCCAACCTCCAGCAAAAGTTCACAGGAACACACTATTACTACCAGGATCATCGAAGTGAATCCGCTGCTCGAGAGCTTTGGTAACGCTAGGACTACGCGGAATGACAATTCGAGTCGCTTCGGCAAGTTTACGCAGCTCCAGTTCGACAAGAACCACGCTCTCTGTGGCGCACAGTGCGAGACGTACCTGCTCGAGAAGACCCGCGTGATATCGCACGAGCGCGGAGAACGCAACTACCACATTTTTATCAACTGCTGCACGGCACCACAGCAGAGGAACGCGACGCGTTGGGACTTGGCAATGAATGTCCAAAGTTTTCCTACTTGCAGGAAAAAGAGACTCAGCAAGACACCAAGCCGGGACGAAAGCCCAAACCTGCTTCAGCACCAATTCCGAGATCAGAGGAAGCCATCCAAGTGGAACAAGCGAAAGATAAAGCTCTTTTCGCGAAGACCAAGCAGGCTTTAACCCTCCTTGGCCTTAATCCACAGCAGCAGAACGATTTGTTCCAGGTGCTTTCTGGAATCCTCCATTTGGGTGAGGCTGAGTTCACTGCGAAGCCAGACAACGACGAAGCGTGTGACTTGGTGAAGGAATCGGCGGGTTACTCGAGTACACTGCTTGGTTTGAACCCTGAAACAATGGCCAAAGCGCTGACGCATCGGACCATGAAGGCGGCTGGAGAAGTTTATTTGGTTCCACTCACGGTGGAGCAGGCTCAATCAGGACGTGATGCACTTTCGAAGGCCATTTACGCAAGTGTCTTCGAGTGGCTGGTGGCAGGTATTAACGCTAGCCTTGGAGCTGCACCGCGACTTACGGCGCATACGATCGGGGTGTTGGATATCTTCGGCTTTGAGAGCTTTGAGCACAACTCGTTCGAGCAGCTCTGCATTAATTATGCCAACGAGAAGCTGCAGCAAAAGTTCACCCACGATGTGTTTAGGTCGGTGCAGGAAGAATATGAGCGTGAGCAGATCACGTGGGCCCACATCGCATATGCTGACAACAGCGACACGCTGGCATTGATCGAAGGCCGCATGGGCGTGCTTGCGTTGCTGAACGAGGAAATTGTCCGGCCCCGCGGTAATGAGGAAGGTTTTGTGAGCAAACTCTCTCAAGCTTACCTCAAAGAGAAGAAACTCATCGAGTTCCCACGAATCTCCAAGACCCAATTCGCCATCCACCACTACGCTGGCACCGTCAAGTACGAGGCTACTGGGTTCTTAGAGAAGCACAAGGACGCCTTGCTGTCGGACTTGTCGGATCTCATGTGCGGCAGCCACGAGCCGTTCGCTCAAATGCTCTTCAAGGCCAAGGCGGAAGCTGCAGCTGCAGTGAACTTGAAGCGCTCAACTTCCGGCGGTTCTGGCCGTAAAATCGGTGGTCGTGGAGCAGGTGGAGCTGGCGCCGACAAAACTGTGGGCATGCAGTTCAAGCAGTCCTTGAACGCTCTCATGACCAACATCAACGAAACGAACGTCAACTACATCCGATGCATCAAACCTAACAGCATCAAGAGCGCCACCATGATCGATGATAAAATGATCGCCAACCAGCTACGCTGTGCAGGCGTCATCGAAGCCATCCGCATTGCGCGTGTAGGATATCCGAATCGATTGTTGCATGCTGAATTCGCCGAGCAGTTTGACATTTTCTTGAGCAAGGAGGAGCAAAAGCGCCAGCAACAGGATCCGGAGAAGTATGGAGCTCCCCACTGCCGAGTGCTGGTGAAGCAGCTTAAGCTCGAAGCACCGGAAGAGTATCAGATGGGAGTGACGAAGATCTACCTACAGAAGGGAGTTCTCGAGAAACTGGAGCATGCCAAGGCGCAGAAGCTGTTTGCATATGTAGCACTCATCCAGGCGCATTGGCGTGGCATGCGCGCCCGCTGCCATACTACGAGATGCGCGATGCGCTTGTTGTTATCCAGCAGCACGCAAAGGTCTTCATCGCCAGACTTCGATTCCTACGCGCGAGACTCGCCATCGCAACGATCCAGCGTGTGGCGTGGTCACGTGGGTCGGCGTGAATTCTTTGCCGTACTGTGTGAAGACCGCGCGTTGCGGATTCAACGTGTTTGGCGCGGTCATGTCGGTCGGAAGATTTACGTCAGCGTCCTGTGCGAGCATCGAGCGACACAGATCCAGCGCATGTGGCGTGGTCATTTGGGACGACAAATCTTCTTCGCGGCGATATGCCAAAGCCGCGCTCTGCGAATCCAGTGCTGTGCTCGACAATATCTGGCCCGGCAGGAACTTGCTAGACGACGAGCGACACATTTCGCACTGCTGGAAGAGAAGGAACGTCAACGCAAGCTGGAAGATGAACGCGAACGTCAGCGCAAACTGGAGGAGCAGCGACGCAAATTGGAGGAGCAACGCGAACAGGAACGTCAACTGCTCGTTCTTCAGGAAAAGAGTGCCGTGGTCATCCAAAAGTACGTGCGCTGGTACATCGCGCGGTGTTTCTTTGCCCAAATGGTCATGGAGAATGCTGAGGAAAAGCGTCTGTTGCATCTCCACGAAGAAAAATGTTCGGTGATCATCCAACGATATGTCCGCGGCTACTTTGCTCGCTGCAAGTACGCCGAGATGGTCGAAGAAGAAGAGCGCCGTCGACGTGAAGAGGAAGAAGAGCGCGAGCGCCAGGAACGAGAAGCCAAGCGCCTTGCAGCGGAGGAGGCAGCACTTGAAAAGAAGCGCCAAACCGAAGAGCGTCGTCGGTTGGCCCTCATCGCTCGCCACAGACGTGAAGCGGCAGTCGTCGTCATGCAGCGCATCGTCCGCGGGTTCTTGGCCAGGAGGAAATTCGCTGGGTTGATTGAGGAGGCTGAAGCTGCTGACCGACTTCAGAATATCCAACGCGGTCGCCTGTCACGCCAGCAGTTCTCGAAATTCCAGATAGAGAAGGCTGAGCAGGATGAGGAAATCGCCCGGGTCCGCGAGGAGAACGCTCAGCTGAAAGCGCAGCTAGCAGAACTTCTGAAGACCAACAAGGAGCTGGAGTCCATCGTTGCTGAGTGGCGATGCGATCGAGATGTCTTAAAAGCCTCCAACAATCTGCGTGAGATCGAGCTGACGCAAAAGCTGAATGCACAGCGCAAGGAGTTGGAGGTTGCCCGTAGCGAGTACTCGACGTTGTGTGACTCGCTGGAGAAGACCAGTTCGCGCTCTACAGAGCCCGAGGATCTCAACTCCTCCGAAAGCTCCAGTGACGGTGATGACGAGCCTGCAAATGACCGTCCGTCCTTGCTGTCAACAACGCCATCGTATTTCGACGGGGATCGCCCTTCAGCCGACATCGCACAGATACTCGGATCGTCTCAGAATGGCACGCGCAAAGCACGGCTCGCAAATGCAATGCAGCAACGTCGCCAGCAAGCGAGTAATGCTGTGCAGCAGCGCAAGCAAAAAGCTGCAGCTGCAGTGCAACATCGCAAGGAGCAGGCTGCTCACTCGATGCACAACGGCGCCACCACAATCACTCGCGCCAAGAAGTGGGTCAGTCTTGGCCGCAAGAAGAAACAGGGTCCCACCACCCCAATTGACCCCATTGAGTAGGTCTGTGGATAGTAGACACGCTCGTTGTTCGACCTGCAACAGAGCTGATAGACTTTATTTACACAAAAATGTGAAGAGATTTTGAACGTCAAGCACAAACCTCTATAGTAGTAGTTGTTGTTTGAACCGTGTCAACTTAACTCTCGTGATGAACGAGAGGTGTGTAGGCGGCATCGTACCAGTCCCGGGTTGTGTGTAACCCTCGCCAGCCACGAAGAGGTCGCTCGTTTGCGTACTGCGCAATGCAGCGCAAAGCGATCTCTTTTTCAAGGTACTTGACCAGGATTCCTCCGACGGCTACAAGAAGGATATTGTCGTGAATGTACGCCAAATAAGCGAGCCCACAAATGAACGCTACGATCTGGTTGACAATGGAGCTGCAGTTCCATACTGCAAACAATTTGCCATAGAAAATGCTTTTTCTCGTGACGAAGACCAGCCCCAACAACGGCGAGCCAACAATCGCAGCTGGCAGGATCCCTAAAACTGACCAAAGCGCAGTCTGTTCAAACGAAATAAGCGCATTTGGTTAGGCAACACTGTTCAGACATGAAAGCCAATGGTTTCTACGTACTCGTGAGCAACCTGAATCCTGCGCAGTGGGGTCCCGAACTTGCACACAATAATACTCCACCATGATCCAGAAGGCAACGCCCATATCGGCAATAATAATAAGAACCATGGTCAGTGGAAGACACCAGCGAATTGGAAGCTCAGGTAGCGGGAGATTGCGTAGCCGAAACAGAGGATAAAAGGGTTGCCAAACAGCCACAAGCCACCGCTTTGCCGAGTCGTTTGCGCACAACAAGGCCACAAATTCCCTCGCCTGGCGAACACCACTTCCTTTAGCCTTCTTCAGCATGAGATTATCACTATCATCACTGGAATCATCATCGTACATTGTTCTACCCTTATTAGGTTGTGAGAACAGAGCCTCCATCCGGATTTGCGAATAGCGAAAGTCGGCAGAGCGAGGGTCATTTTCAGCGTTTACCTTGTCATTCAACGTCTCAGGCAGTTCCAGAGATGCTCCAGGTCCCTCGGTGTTGGTCAAATGCTCTTCATTCGCCTTTGGAGATGTCGTAGGTGAGCCCAACTTATTAACTTGGAAGGCTAATTTGAAATTCTCTAGTGGATACGATTCAAACTTGTCGTCCACTGTTTCAAGCCAGAAAGGCTCAAAGCAGCTTTCATTCCCATCAGCCGCAAATGCTTCGCCTACAGAGAACGTTCCAAATACGACAGCAAAACCATCGTTGACGTGGTTCTCATTAAACTCATCGACAAAAGAAAGAATGTCGCGAGCAACATCGGCAGCCTCACGCACACGGCGTATTACAGACGATGGCTGTGGTAGTACGCGGAGTAGTTGGTTGATTTCCGCTACGAAATCGATCCAGAAATTGTGTTCCAGCAATTCCAGTCGCGACGGAATGGCGCGCACGATGATATCATTCGTGTCTAGATGGTATGGCCTAAAGAAAGAGCCACTTCCTGCAACCACAAGAACCAAGTCATCGCTATTGACCGCTTGCATGACAGCCAAAGTGGAGAATGATGAAGATGCTGACTGCGAAATTAACACATCGAAGTAGCCAAGTGAAAAATCGGTGCTGAAGCCCACCTTTAACTGCGTACCGTGCACTCGAAAGTTCATATCGCGGAAAAAACGTCCTCCGTATTGAGCAACATATTTCGACAGCCGAACGACACGATGCAACTGGCGTCGCCGCATAAACAGAGTGCTCGCGGGTGGCATTACGACGAGGAGGAAGCGAAACAGCCAAGCTTCCCACCCGGCTGGGTCCCATTCTAGAAACTTATTACAAGTGGCGGCAAAATTTGCATACGTGCCTTCTTCCACAATATCACGTAGGTTGGTTGGTAGAAAATACGGATTTAATCTCCACGCGCTTTTAAGATGATTGTCTCCGGACAGATACAGACGAGCAGCATGAGCACTGAGATCTTGGTCTGTCAGTCGAGCTGTTAGTGTGCGAGTAAGTGTCTCAAGAGAAAGTTCGTCGCGAAGCCTTTGGGCTTTGTACTGGGCATAACGATGCACCTCTGACCTGGAACTCCGATACGAGATATATCCCCAGGAACCAAAGATAAGCCCAGTGACAGAAAACACTAGAACTACGAAGCCGATCGGGCCACCGATGGGCTTGACTAACCGCTCGAAAGGTGTTAAGCAGTCTAGTCCGTTGCGGCCTTTAGAGCATGCGTATGAGCAGTTGCCATGCATATTAAACTCTGAGTGCGCAGGCTTGATTTTACAAGCAAAGCACACCGTCGAACCAACTTTTGGCGTGGTTTGTCCGATACCACATACCGAACATAAACTGTTTCCTGATGATTTAGTTATGGTTCCCATAGGGCACGCGGAGCACGCACTGCTACCGGCAAAGCTCGCGAATGAGCCTGGTGGGCATAGTTCGCACTTCTTCAAACCCTCTTTTGCTCCAAATGACCCCAGGGGGCATTCCTGACATTCTTTCTTTCCAAAGTCGGGGTTGAAGTGCCCCACTGCGCATGCGTCGCACGTAGCAGCACCAGTATGACTCGAGTAGCTCCCTGGATCACACGGTGCACACTTAGAAAAATGTTCAGGGCTATGAGTTCCCTCAGGGCATGGTAAGCAAAAGACACCGCCGCGCCCTGGCTGACAATTTGCACCAACCATTACACCAGCTCCGCCATTTTCACCACCTGTGCTTTCACCGCCATCCACAGAAATCCGTCCTCCATCCCTAATAAATTGCTCGCCATTACCACCAGTGGTATGCCCAGGCGTATCTCGATACGTAATGCGAACAATTCCGCCTCCTCCACCACCTCCCCGTTTTCCAGTATCATCCACAACTTCGATAGGTGATATACTGGGATTCCAAACGGATGATCGGTTTGTGCCTTCATCAACAATAGAGGAAAATGCAGGTGTAGCTGCTGCACCTCCTGCTAAATCGAAAGTTCCACCACCAGAAATGTTCGCAACGAATAATGTCAACGCCCCACCGGATCCGCCGCCTCCACCCATGGAACCATCACCGCCTTTAGCTAATATCGACCCAGCTTTATTCACTACAAGCTCCTTAGCCCCAATGTAAATGATCCCACCACCGCTGCCTCCAATAATTTTGTTTGGAGTGTCTCCACTTGCAGCACCACTCCCGGGCCAAACTGGCCAACCTTTTTCTGCTGAGGCGGTTGCTTCCATCCACGATACAGACTGCCGCATCAGCAGTTCTGTGGATGTGTCGTATACGGATCCACCCCTGTACTGCCTGGCAAAACATTTCCACCTCGTCCGCCATGACCAGCACCACCGCTCGCTTCGCCAGCTATTTCGCTTTTTCCTGGGCCAACACCAGAGCCGCATCCCAACGATGTACTAGAAATGGTACCCTCGACAGTCATATTGGTATCGCTGCATAAAATCATGGATCCTGCAGAGATATTCCCAAATTTTGCAAGGTTTGATGCGAAGACACTGACGGAGTATGAGTGGCCCTCAAAAACGGCTGCACGCAACCTCGAGCACACTGCGGCATCAGCTTGATCCTCGATTTTCTTGCATTTAAGCACAGGACCACTATTGACATTCGCAATCGAGACATTTGCAGCTGAAATCGACAGCCTTAGAAACGGGGTGTCGAACGGCATATCCACAAAGCCCACACCACTGGCATTAATGCGTATGTTCACCGGGCCCATCTCGACTGTTTGCGGGTGAAGTTCGACGTCTTTCTTGCTCTCCAGAGTCACCAATGGTACATCTTCCGGTCCGGTGAAAGGCTTACCTAGAGGCTGCAAGAACCCTTCGATCTTGACTGAAGCTTCGGCTTGAATTTTCACTCTATCGCGGAATTTAAGCTCCGAGTACTTGTCAATGGAAAGTGCACCACGAGCAGTGATATCCAGCTCGTGTACTATCGCCAAAGCATTAGAAAAGGACACATCTGTACCGACAAAGGTTAACCCAAACAGATCACGGTCTTGTTGAGAAGAAGGACCCACATAGCCCTGAAAATAAAATAACAAATACAATGAGGACTATCACAATGGGGAAACAGAAATGCTCAATCTTGCGTACCTGAAGAGTGAGCTGAGATACTGACAACTGAATGCTCCGATCGCGGTCGAGAATGTTGAGCTCAGACCCCGAATCTAGCTACACAAACAGTTTACGGCCTTAGGTTAGTCAACTGCCTCATAGCGCATCTCATCCTTGCTGATTATAGCGAAACGAACCACAATAGAGCTCTCGACGCCCCCACAGCATCCTGTATGTCATTATGTAAAGTCAGCAATGCGCATAAATTATCTCGTTGGCGTCGTACCTTCAGCTGAACAACAGCCGCACATACTGTAGCTCCACCGCTCACAAATATTTGGACGAGTGACTCTGGAAGGAACGAAGCCCCTCTCGATGTCTGCTCAAAAATGGGTGTGCATCCGTAAATCTGAATTCGTTTGACGGGCCCTGTGTGCGACAGTCGGTCTCCTTTCACAAGCAGCGAGCCTATCAGCGTTTCGCCACTATCTGTGCGCTCATCGCCATCTTTGTCGTATTTTGTCGAGTATTGCAACTTCAAAATTGTACCATCACCTCCTAGTTGGCACCACGCAATCGCTGAGTTTTCGTTGGAGCTGTAGCCCCCACCATAGGCTTCGACACGAGCTGGCCCCAGCTCTTCTGCGCTTTTGGAGTTAAATACAATTCGTCCGCCACCACCTCCCCCACCGCCACCTCCAGTTAACACTGCAGCCCTGTACGGACTAGGCTGACCGCCATTAGCTTGCACAGTCGCGTTGCCATGAATACGGGCCGCCGCAGTAATTAGAATGCTGCCGCCTATTGCACACAGATTGCCATCAGTAAATCAGCAAAATAAATCTGAACCTTCAATATGCTTACCTGATCCAGCACTTTCATAGCAGTCTTCACATGCGTTTGCTCCATTTGCCAGCAGCGACCCATTGATCTCGACACTTTCCCCGGCAACCAGGTGGATCCGTCCACCTCCGCGACTGTTGTCGTTTCCACCACCGCTCCCATAGCCTCTGAAATTTGCCGAATCTGCCGAAACATCTCCCACAGCTCTGAAGAAATCATTAGGCGGCACATCCTCGCATTTATGGTGGATGCCATTGAGAGAGGCCCCTCCGATTCCTCCGTAGCTGCCTCCCATATTACTCCACGAGTTGTAGCCTGGGCCAAACTTAAGACCACGTCCTGATACATTCACGCTTGAGTGCTCGTCCATAGACACATTGGCAGCTCGGATCTCTACGCCGCTGGCCTGGATCTGCGCGTGGAGCAGCGTCACCGTCGCCAGCGTCGTGTTGAGCTGGAAATTGAGCTCCGTGTGGACCCCTAGCAGCGGCGAAAGCTTGGAGCCGTCTAAAGAAACATTGACGACTTCTAACAGCGTCAGGCTCTCTTGGTGAGGCACGTGCAGCCCACAGGCCACATAGTATTCGTTGAAGGAGCCAATAGAGTGGATTCCTGAGCACTTGAAGACGTCTTTGAGCTGCGTCTTGGCGTCGATCCGGAAGGTGGTGGAGTCTGCTACAGAGTGGACCTGTGGAGCACAGTTCAGCGCCGCCAGGAGCCACAATACGGACGCCAGGCCGCGCCGTCTTCGCATGATGTTGCCTCGTTTCTTCAAGATGCGGAATGACTCAGCGTCCCATGTGGGACACAATGTGGACCGCTCCACATCATACGAAATCTGGCACTTCCAGTCATTCGAGCCCCCACTGCCAAGAGCCGAGACCATGAGCAGCGAGAGCCTGGCGCTCGCCGACGCGCCGGCGCTGCGCTTCCGGCAGCTGCACCAGGATCTGCTGGCCTTTGCGGGGCAGAGCATGACGGATGACGATGCGCCGCTGTTCATGGCGGCGCTGGTGGCCGCAGCTCCGGAGCTATTGTCGCCTCTAAAATTGACCCCTCCTAGTGCCGCTGAGCGCGCCGCCCTGGAGGCCAACACAGTGAGTGTGGCCGGGAAACACGTGGACGTGTCGCCTTTGATCCAGCAGGAGATCTGCAAGCTCAGCGACGAGTTCCGCGCCAGCGAAAAGCGCTGCTTTGAACTGTGGCTGCTGGCTAGCGACCAGAGCCAGCGCGAGTGGGTGGAGCGTGCTGACCAACTGCCTGCAGGTACTATCGCCGAGTCGGTGGAAGGTGCTGCTCGCTATTTCCTGACGTCCGAAATGGAGTACAAGCTGCATCTATTGAAGGAGCTGCTTCGACTAAGACTGGAGACCAGACTGGACAAGCAGAGAACGCAGTTTGTTGTGTCTTTCACCAATAAATTGCTGACAGATGAGCTGTTGCCGAATTTGGCGGCAGCCTTTGACAAAGAGCTGCAGCAGCTTGCACAGGTGGCGAGGATGGAGCAGTCGGTCAGCTATTGGCACACGCTGGTGGCCGACTGCATTGTGTTCATTGTGTCCAGTACGTTGATGTTGGCGAAGGAGGTGCAGCAACTTGCGCAGTTACTGAAGACGCTGTGTGGACGTTTGAACACGGTGGTGGCAAAGGTGTCGCCGCATATTGTGAACTTGTCGTCGTTCGCACAGCTTTTCGAAGGTGGGTCTCTGGCAGGAACGTCGCCTGAAGGCGCAGTTAGACAGGTTTCATGTATGCTACAGACGATCATCTCGATGCAAGTTTCGCTTTTCATTGTGCTGCTGCAGAGAAATAGGAAAATGGAGCGTGAGACAGGTGATTTGGAGCCCGGCATCGTGTTGTGTCGACGAGAGCATGCGCCAGTTGTAACGGAGCTGCACAAGATCTTCTTCGAAGAGAAGTGGGAGCAAAATAGTTTTCAAAGCGTGGCGATGCTCGCTTGGGCTGGATTCCTAGCTTCGAACGATGCCAACAATAATGGCGTCACATTTGCAGAGGCAGAGTCCGCCACACAAGTTGTTAAGAAGGCGATCGAGGAGCGCGTATTTCACACGTTGGTTGAGGTGCAGCTGAAGTATCTACCGGATCGCAAGCGCGATCTGCGGTTGTACAACATTTATGAGCAGAACTTTGAGCTGCTGTTCCGTACTTATTCCTCCATGTTGATGATCGACGTACCGACCGTCGCTGATAAAGCAGCAATTGCTGCAATGCAAACGGAAAGTGAGGGAGAAGTCGCCGCCTGGACTGGTGATTGCCTTGAGAATATTATTGACTTCGCGACAGCACTGTGCGACCGAAACGCAACATTCTGCTGTTCATTCTGGCGCAACAGCAATGAAGAGTATGACTTTCAGGGAAGCAACCACAGTAGCAATGGCAGTAACTCTGGAGACGATCTACGCCAACCAGAATCAAGCTCAAGCAGCGTTGACGGAGGAAATTGCCACGCCTTCCTAATTTCTTGCCGCGATGCAGCATTCAAAAACCCGGGCTGCTTCGCTGCATACATGCGATTGGTTGCGGCTGCCGCAAGCGGGCCTGAATGTGCACAGCAAGCTTTCCACCACATTAAACAAAACCCGCCGCAACTCAGTTGGGACCAATTCTTTGGTGTGATGGCAAAATACCAGAGGCTGCTCACAGATGCCGAGAAACCTGCAGGGTATTCACCCTTGATGCCTGGTGGTGTTGCACCTGGTGTGGGTATGGATGGAAACTCTTTCAACAACATGACAACTGCAGCAGCTCCAGGACCTCGATTTATTCGCCCGAAAGAGCTCGAAGCGTTGGAATCGATCCAAAAACTTATTCAAGATGTGATCTCAGACCCTCAGCTGGCGCTTATCTTTTCCACAACCACGATTGGTCTCCCATCCCGACGTTTGTGGCTTTCTTGCAGTGCCGCATTCCTAGTTCGCTGAAGGGAGCTATCATGAAGACACTGGCTGTCTTCGCTAAGGTCCCCGATATTGCACCGTTCGTGTGGCGCCAAGTTGATGCTTTGCAAATTCTGCGCACCACAGGCGACACATCGGTCTACGGCAACCAGGATATTAGCTACGAGTTGGAGCACTACGAGTCTCTCAGCCGGACGTATCCAGCAACGAGGGGATTTGTTACACTTTTGCACGAGCTGTTCGAGAATCCTCACGCCTGGAAATCTTTTGAAGGTGATGGCCGAGTGGCAGCGATTCAGTTTTACTTTGAATTTCTGCTGGAGCACGTGTTTTTGAAGTTTGACCTGAGGAAATATGAGCGAGAAGAAGAAAAGTGGGCGTTGGTGAATGGGACGCTAGCTATTTTCAAAAGATTTTGCGGAATGCCGACACATCCACCACGGAGGGAAGTCTTTCCTACCAACTTCTGGCCCGATTCCTGTCGAGCAACCCGCTGTTGACGAAGGTCTTGTCGATCCTTTCTGGTGATGGAGGAGTTGAGAATTTGGAGAGTACTTCGACGGATATGCATTTGGAGCACGCATTCTTTTATTGCCTCGATATTGTTAAGCGAGAGACTGAAGCGAAGCACGGCTCGCTAAACTTTGTGATTGACGTGTCTAAAAGCCAAGTGAAACGTACTTGACCAAGACGACGATAGTGGCTGCGCTGCGCGAGCGGTGTGTACAACACGCGCTTGAAATCGTGGTGCTGGTGCTGGAAAAGGATGCCCAGTTCGTGAACATTGACCTGAATCGCCAGCTTTCGCATCGATTACAAGTCGAAATGATGCACACGATTTTGTGCCGTCACCGCGCCGATTTTGTGAACATTGTCAAGTACATTAAGTATTCCAAGTCGGCGCATATCCCGCACCTATCAGCGGTTATCTTGCGGCTGATAAGCTCGCGCATGAGTGGAGTTGATCTTGTGGATATTCTTGTTGACACTGGAGCGAGCGCGGACATCATGATTGGCTACATGAATCGTTTACTGAACGTGTATGATGATGACGAAAATGATCGAAGCGAACACGAAGTGAGTGACCAAGAAGAGCTTGAACCCGATTCGCATAATCTACAATCGGTTGGGCGGCGGAGGCGTCAAGACAGTCGCACGCTCTCGTCTCCATACGAACTTTTGCACAAGAAACGCCGCCACCTTCGATTCGCGCCGCCATCTTGGATCTGCTTCTGGAAAATCTGAACAAACCAGCCCCGAATTTGGCGCATCTGCTTTTGGGAAGTGTCAACCAACATGGGGGATCTAAGGATGCCGCTGTGACGACGTACATGAAAACGGGACTAGCAGCTGTAGTGACGCTAGTATCTAGCGCCGACTTCGGTGTCGAGACGCCAGACCTTGCTGAGCGATGCTATCACATTCTTCACTGCTTGATCACCCAAGAGTTTTCTTCTCCAAGCACGATTGCAGCACTGGAAAATGTTCCTAATGATTACTTTTCTTCGCAAATTCAGCTCTTTAGTCGCGTCTACCGGATTTCGAGGAGGAGAACGCCCGCTGCTACCATTGCAGAACTTAACATGCGTGGGTGGTTCTTCAAAACGCTGGCCGTGTACTTGCACGTCGGTTTGCACAAGGAGCCCCTCACATGAAGATCATCAACGCGTTGATGGGTGAGCTTCTATCCATCTCGCTAGGCGGCCACCGTTCCGCCAGACAAGAGCAAATCCTATTGCTGCAATTACTGGACGAATGTTCTTTCCACATCTCGCCCCACCGGTGCCCATAAATCAACAAGTCGTTGCTCTAGCAGAGCAAGCGACCTCTGCGGTAGAGCAAGGAACATATTACAAGTGGCTTAAGATTGACGTCGAGCGCTTTTGCCAGGCGCTTCAGACGTTGGATCTGACAGCTGCAGAAGATAGTGCTAACGACTACTATGCTTTTAGCTCGAAGAGATCTCGGGTGAACGGCGATGGCGCCAGCAGTACCAGTAGCCAGAACAGCGCGGAAGCAGCGGCCGAGAGATTCATTCAATGGGCTGTACAGTGGAATATTTATTCGGAGCGGATAGCTGCTGAAAGTCATTCGTTAAACTCTTTACGTGAGCTGATGGAGGTGATTGTACTGGATTACTTGACGTTGCCCCGCGAGCAAAATGGGATGGAGACATCAGCAATGTGGCAAGGGCTGGACGCCGTTGCATCAGCAGAAGTGAGACTGGAGTTGATGAGCGGCATCGTGTCGGCGGTTCTAACTAAACTGACTGAAAAGGCCAGCGCGTCGGCCCAGTTGTTCGAGATCGTTTCTCGGATTGCGTTGATGCTGTTTTCACAGCTTCGACACACGGATGACAGCATTGAGTCGTTTGCTCTTCCGGAGAGTCGCCACCGCCAGAACATGGGCTTTTGGACTTGCTGTTCCGTGCCATCTATAACAGTTCTGCGGCCACAGGAAACCCATCCGCCGCTCGCAACTCGCGTACGTTGTTGTATTCGTGCATCGTTCACGTGCTGCATGTCCTTCCCAGTCGTTCTTCCCAAGATTCGTCTGCAGCAACATTTGGTCTGGGTAGCTCGGCACTTACACAGGAACGACGCGTTCAACATCTCCTTACCAACCAGGTTGTTGATCTGATCTGCAGGGATGCAAGTGATGGCGAAGATACGCTCAGCATGGCTCTCGCTGTGGCAGCTCTGGAATCTTTGATCGCTTTCGAAGACCACTCATCGCTTGTGTCCATGTTTCGGGAGCGCGGTTACTTACTGCATTTCATTGATATTTTCAAAAACTGAGTGAATTAGACGCAGTTGCATTCGACCGCAGCAACGGCCAAGCATCCATGGTCAAGAGCAGTGTACTTCCTCAAGGAATGGATGCAACAACGATTGGCACGATGTATGAGTGCTTCTTGTCGCTGTTTTCTCGGGTCGCGGAGACCCAGGACGGAGCAGTAGCGCTTCTGGAAGGTGGGCTGGTACGTGTACTCGCAGACACACACAATCTGCCGACCCATCGCCCGCAGTACTATGCCCAAAACTCTCAGAGCAAGTCTGTGGCTGCTTTCCAGCGCGTCGAATCGGTGTACTACCGCAAGTGGCTGCCTGTAGCACGTTTATTGAGTGCCTGCTGCGCTTCCTTGCCCAAGAACCGCGCACTGACTACCCAAGTGTTGCATTTCGTCAACAAAAATCGCAAGTTGTTTACCTCGTCACTGAAATTGTGTGCAGGTGGACTGAAAGCGCAAGCGCAACAGCCTATCTCGGTGGACTTGCTGCGCGAAGTGTCGTACGTGACGTTTGTTTTCCGCTATGTGACACAGTTCTCGGACTTGTGCGAACAATCGTTAGCCGCTGCCAAGTGGGAGAAAATCTCGCAGTTGGTTCTGCAAGCCTTCCTGTTCTTCAGCGCAGAGTTTGTTCCACCCAGTGACGATGCCGATGGAATGACTGACGGAAACGAAGCCTCGTGGTGGACGAACACGCTGGCGGAGTCGACTACAGACGGTGCAATCCAGAGGTTTGCATGTATAGAGTGCGGGAGAAGTTGTTGGAGCAATGCGACGCCGCAGCCATCAAGGCAAGTGGTAGCGCTAGCATGCTGCACTTGTCATTGCTAGATGAGGAAAAACTGCATGCGTCCCGAATGATTTTGTGCAATGCCGCCGCTTTCTGTGCTAGCCGCATGATGGTTGCGGTGGGCGACAGTGGTGCAGGCCGAGCGGCGCCTCTGCTATCTGTTGCCAACAAGGCACAGCTACAGAACGGCAACCAGTTCCCGTCCATGGCTTCGTCCGTCGACCCGCGCGCGTTCGCTGCGGCCACAGACCCGCTTTGGAAACAGGCGCCGTCCATTACTGAATTTGCGGCGCGTTTTGACGCCGCAGTGTTTGCTCTTGAAACGAGCAAGCAGCTAGTGAACGCACTGGCAGCTCTGAAGAGCGAGAATGCGTCAGTGCGAGCCGCATCGGTGTCTTCGGCGTCATCGTCAAGAGAGCGCGCTCTTCGGCGACGCGAACACCAGTGCGACACCTCCCCACTAGAGAATGTGCTTGAGTATCACGCCGACAGCTTGGCGTTCGTCGTGGAGAACATGCTCGTTGTATTGATGCTTCACTTCGCCCACTATGTCGGCAACGCAGAAGCCGGGGCGACCCAGAACTCCGTGCAGCAGACGTTGGGCAAGGTACTTGCCATTGTCAGCGAGATCGAGGTATTCATCAATTTGTACCCCCTGTGCGATTATTTACATATGCGCTAACGCATTTGTTTGCCCTCTTTCCTACAGAACAACGCTTTCATCCATGCCATCGGTAGAAGACTGCGCGAGTTTGCGTACAGCAGTTAAAAAGAAATCGTCGAGATCAAGAGTGCCTAATCAACCTTTGACGTCTATACATTAACGATCTCACCACATTGATCCCACGACATTGTCTACTTTGGCGTGCGCGAGTACATGACGTCGGTCCTGAGCAGATACTTGGCTCCTCTGGTGACCAGCGCTCCTTCATGCAGTAGACACCTATCTCCATGACCATGCACCAGCGCAGCCCCGTCTCAGGCGCTACGCTCAGCACCACCTCTTCCTTTTTGGCTCCAGCTTCATTACCGTAGAAGATGGTGTTGCCGCCTTGCAAGTCCGAGTCGGCGTTGTCGTTCAAGTACACGAGCACCGTGAAGCGGCTGTGGTATCCCGTGACTCGATCCACGTCGCTCTGGTCCACATGACAGCCGAATCTCTGTCCGGTTTCGTAGCGATAGAACCTGATTGCCGGATTGAGCCCCACGGCATGCATGTCTTCATACTGGGCGGGCACATTGGGTTTTAGACGCGTCCAGAGCAGCTCCGCGAACGCCGGCAGCCTTAATAGCAACCGTCCGTTGTCCCGGAACGCGTAGTCCCGACTGGCCCGCTGCGTGACGCGCTCAAAGCCCTCGCTGTCGGCGAACGACCGCACGCGTTGGCACTCTTGGCGCGACAGGAAGCTCGGCACAGCGTAGATGAGCTCGTCGTGCAGGTCTCGCACGCGGAGCGCATGGCGCTGCGGCTCGAAGCGCAGCGCTGGCGGCACCTCGTCGGCCTCCCAGGCGGCGATCTCTCGTCGGGTTACGGCGCTCGGCTTGGGCTTGCTGGCCTTGCGACGAGAGGCGGCGGGCGGCGTCTTGGACTTCCTCGCCATGCTGAGACCGTCAGGAAGCAATGGCTCCAGCACTTTTGATCGTGGTACTTAAGCAAATCTTCTATTCTTAGGTATTGCACGACAAAAAGTATTCACCAGGCCGGAATGTTTTATGGCGTGAGCGACTCGACAATCGCGATTTCTTGCGCTTTGCTCGACACGCCGGGAAGAACTGCGTCCCATAGTGTTGACTCCGCGAAAATCCAATCTACTTGTGCTCGTAGGAGCGCTCATTTTTCTCGTGTGTTGCATCCTAAAAAACGTCACTGACTTATCCCTATACATACATAAAACGAACGGACTTCTGAACCAGCAAAAGGAAAGCATCTCCCAAGCCTCGTAGTAGCCTTCGGATGGCTCGCGGCCCAGTCGCCGACCTGCCCCGCCCTCCGCTCGCTCTCTAACGTCGCGCAGACATGATGGACGACGTGCTGGGCTTCGAGCAGGCCGCCAAGAAGTCCTGGCAGAGCTTTAGCACCATGCGCCGCTTTGTGGACGAGGCCGCGCGCCTCGAGAACGCCAGCTGGCGCCTCTGGTTCATGCAGCGCAGCCACGCCGACTGCGAGAGCGACGCCGAAGAGCACGCCGCGCACGTCGTGGAGGAGCGCGTGCTGTGCGTGTACTGCGAGCTGCACAGCGCCAGTCTGAGCTGCAACGGCTGCTGCCACGACGCCTACTGCGTGAGCTGCTTCAAGCTCATCCACAAGAAGGGCAACCTGGCCACCCACACGGCCGTCAAGATCCATCACTTGGTAAGGCGGTTTTTATATTGTACCTTGTAGCTACTTTCCGGCGGTGGGTGTTGATTTATTTCTTGTTGTATATTAACAGCACAAGGAGAGAGAAGTGAGCAGTGGGGATCCACGTGCGAAGCAGACTTGTCGACGAGTCAACATCTGGACCGGAAGAGCGAGGAAGCGGAGGAAAGCAGTGCTCCCGGGTCGCCGTCCAAGGCGACGGACTCGTTGTTTAACAAGCCCTGGGAGCTGCAGATGGACATGCTGCTGCAGAAGCTCATGATGAACAGCATTCACAACGAGATGGACATCAGGTGCGCAAAGCGAGGGATCGCGAGAAGATGCACTGATCTTACGTTTGCGCAAGAACTGATGATCTTTTGCTGCAGTGTGCACAATATCGACGCCCGAGACTCGCTGTGCGAGACGGACTCGATTGCAACGTATCCTTCAGAGGCGGAGATGTGGTGCCGCCGCTCTCACTTATCGATTCCAGCGAATCAGACGAAGACGCCCGACAGAAAAACAACCAGGCGGTCGTTGCTGCTGCAGTGGCCACTGCTGGACGACACCGGGCGCGTTCCATGTCTACAGAAGACCGCGATGCTCGGTCACCTATTTTATCACCGGCGGCACACCCGTCTTCCGATGCAGAGGGACGGATTGAGGATATGAAGCTACTCTTCCCACAGGGCTTGCCTCGGACAAACAGTCGCCGAAGGAACTCCCAAGTGTGCGCTAATTGCAACGGGAACCATATCACGGTGGATTGCCCGCTGTTGGAGAACGCCTTGTTCCCACCCGCAGCACCGTCTGCGCCTGGGAGTTCAGGCGTCGATACAGTGTTACGGAAGTGCTTCACGACACTGCACAACAATAACATGGCAAACAGCACGCATGCCTTCCTGGGAGATGAAGTCAGTGTTCGAGGCGGTAACAACTTTGCCTCGATGAAGCAATGGCCGTCAAGTAATGCACTCCAGCAAATGGGCGAGAGGCCTTCGGTTTTCGGGATGAACGTCATTGCCGAAGATAATTCTCTCGTAGATGATGATGTTGTGCCAGTGCTGAGAAAGCTAGCGTCGCCGGGCTCAAGTTATGGCCATTCCTGGAATGCAGAATCCTGGTTATTGCCCTGCTTGGCAACCGAATTGCCAGGAGATGTGTTTGAACAACTGCGGAGCTTGGAGAAAGCCAACAAGCCCTGGTCGTTCTCGTCTGGAACTGATTCCTCTGGTATGAATCTTACTGGTTGGGCATATTTGAAAGAACCAGGTCGAAAGTGGTGTAAACGTTTTCTTTCGCTCTACCGGAACAACCTCTGGGAGTATTTGGATGTCAGCGAAACTAGTCGGCCTGTTGGTCACGCTAATTTATTCGAAGGGTCCATTCATCCGCAACAACGCAGCACGACGGAGTTTATACTCAAGTACAACGGCCATTCGTCGGCTAATTCGTCTCGAAGTGAGCTTTGGCTGAAGTTTGACTCGGAGAAAGATGCGATGCTATGGAAAGAGAAAATGGCACGAGCTGTGAAGCTCCAAATCGACGACTTGTTTGACCTTGCACCAGATTCTCCAACAGGGACTTCGTCGAAGGCCTTTGAGCTGGGTAAAGGCCGCTTTTCAATTGTTCGACGGGCTCGTCGGAAAGAAATGGGCGAGGACCCGTCTTCGAATGAATCGCGGGATTGTGCGCTAAAGATTATCGAGAAGAATATTTTCTGGGACTTGGTGGCACGCGACACAGAGCGAGAAGACACGGTGGTGCGCGAGATCTTGACCCAGAGTTTGTTAACGATTCGTTCGGGCTCTTTATACTGCCCCGTGATTCGACTACAGTCGCTTTTCGAAACGCGTAACCACTTGGTCATGGAACTCGAGCTCATGCGCGACGGCGACTTGCATGAGGAGATCGCCACAAAGAGTGCTGTAGACGAGACGCGCGCTTTTTTGGTCGCTAGTCTGGTTCGCGCGATTGAGTATTGCCTAAACAATGGCGTTGCCCATCGAGATGTCAAACTGTCCAATCTGGCCCTGGATTATGAGTGCAGTGCGAATGGGAAAAAGTATGTGGCTGTTTTAGTTCTTCGAATTTGTACTACAACTAATTACTATTGTTATAGGTATGGGGTGCTTAAGGTTGCTGACTTCGGTATGGCTGCGTTTATTCGAGAAGACGGAACGCTGAAGGGCAGGTATGCCATTCATAACTATGCCTGCTTCATTCAAACCAATTATTTTATGCTAACTGTTCTGGCAATCGATAGATGTGGAACTCCTGGCTTTGTTGCTCCAGAGATCCTTGCAGCTGGCAAGGGCGAAGCGTATCCCAGCGGAGTCGACATGTTCTCGGCTGGAGTCGTGGCGTACACTATGTTATGCGGCTATGAACCCTTCTTTGGTGTAAACGACGAGGAGCTCATTCAAATGAATAAGCGGGTTGACTATGAGTTTGAAGAGCCAGAATGGTCTAACATTTCAGACGAAGCCAAGGACTTGGTACGTTTGCTAACAAAATCTCTGAAAACCATGGGAACTCACCTTCTCTTCTGAATTTGCGATGTACAGATCTCCCTCATGATGGAGAAGGACACAAACCATCGGATAACGCCGAAGGAGGCGCTACAACATCCATTTTTACGGGATGCCAACATTGTGCTGGAAGATCTCTACCGGGAGCAGGCAGCTATTACCCCGACGCGGTTGCTGTAATGAGGTTTGCATTTTCGATGGCCAAAGGGATTCTTTTCTCCGCAGGAAGTGATTCAACGGTCCTCGAATAGGTATAATATGCTTTGAACTATTCCTTTTTGGCTGTTGTTATGGATCTCTATTGAGATATGAGTCAAGAGGGAACTTCAGGTATCTTGCCGTCTCCTGGACAAACCGTGCATCTGCAAGACAACGGAACTTAATGTTATCTAAGACGTTCGGTGGCGTCGTGCGTTGAAAGAGCTGCATCCGCACGAGAGTCGCGATCTACAAACATGTAACGTTAGTTGTCAAAATGATCCGATGCAGCCGTACGCTTACGTGAGTGAATATTTCTTCGCGTGTTTCCATGCTGTCTCCTTCACCCACGAGCTCAAGAGCAGCATTATCGGCCTCAGCCTCGGTACGCAGGTTGAGATAGATAGCCATGAGTCGCTGGAAAGTGAATATTCGTGGTCCGATGAGCAGTTGATTAATCTGCGGCTTCTTGCTGCTCGCTTTCGATGAGCCATCGCCAGCAGTGGTCTTCTTAACGCGTTTCTTCCGACGCTGTCCGCCTGAACTCGACAAAAGCGCACGTCCATTTCCTGGGGATTAAACGAGGCTAGATAGCCTGCCAGCACCAAAAGCAAGCAGTTTTGGCTCAAGTTGGTGCACGAGATCAGCTCGGACGGGTCCCCCACTTTGCGTCCAAGTTTGTGGTAGCCGAAGAGATGCTTTCGTCGCGACTCGAGGAATTCCTTGACCCGCATCTTCGTTGTGATTTCGAGTTTCTTCTTCAGCTTTGCATCCTGCGATACATTAGTAGCACTAAACGTATCCTGAAACTCTGGCAGCAAATGCACGACTGCCGCTCGAAACTCGAGCCAATCGCCATCCGGCGCAGGCGGCAAAAGTCCGTGCAAGTGGATCAACCACAGCCGGAATCTGTCGCCCGCCGCCTTCATCCCCAATTGCTCAACTAATATATTTGCAAGCTGGGCTAAACACACACACAAAAACTCGTTGGCTTGTTGCTAGACAATATATAATACAGACTAGTTCATACCTGGTGTGTACGGTGGGAAGTGTACGTACGTGGGGTAAAACGGCATGACGAGCTTGTCAAAGTCCAGCGACATCCCTCTTGTGACCAACATGACGCAGATTTCCCACGGTGGACTCTCCTCGAATATCTAAACAACAAAAAACTAATTAGCAACGTTGATAACCATAACAGTTGCCACCACCAACTTACATTCAAGTAGGCGATTTGGTCGTTGATGGTGCAGACGCACGTCAGCAGCGCTCCGAAGCCTCGATCTAGCAGTTTGTCCACATGGTCTAGCACTAGATACAACACTGTCGATTTCTGTCCTTTGTTCTCCATCATAAAGCTGTCCAAAGCTTTAAAGAAGCTTAGAAAGTTGAGCGAGCTGAACTTGTCGGCATCCTCATCTCTTGGGCGCTTCAGACTCTTGTCGTCGTCTTCCTGAGTCCTCTCTGCTATAGTGACGTCATCTGCAACTTCTCCACTGTGTTGGTTCGTTGGTTCGTCATGTAATTGAGCCAGCGCTTCCCTGTAAAACTCCTTGGCTGAGTATAACCCTGTGCAGTCAACCAAAGCGAACGGGGACGCGTGTCCCCGCAATGACTGTGACACCGCTGCGCTCTTGCCAGTTGACGCGCCGCCGTAGACTACGATTAGCGGCGCCGGAGACTCTGGTGCGTAACGATTGAGGCCCGCGACACGCTCCAACTCCTCGACCTGAGCCCCGCGGCCGATCATCCCAAAACCAATACGTAACCTTGCACAATAATATTGTATAACCCTCTCCAAACCGATACTCGTCGGATCCTTTAAAGGCGTCACTTCGCAATCTTCCACGTTGTAGTACGATGCCCAGCGCCGCCGAGCTGTTCGAGACCATGGCCAAGGCCGTGGACGAGGTGGGACCGTCGCTGGTGAGCAAGGTCAAAGGCGTCATCAAGTTTGACGTCACCGGCTCGGGCGCGTGGCTCGTGGACCTCAAGACCAGCAAGGGCAGCGTCAAGCCGGCCACCGACAGCGACAAGGCCGATCTGACCATCACGCTGAGCGAAGACAACTTCCTCAAGATGATGGATAATAAGCTGAACCCGCAGCAGGCCTTTATGAAGGGGCTGGTCAAGGTCAAGGGCAATATGGCGCTGGCCATGAAGCTTAACGTGGTGCTGGCGGCCACGCGCAACTACATGAAGAAGCAGGGCGCTGCAGGCTCGAAGCCTGCGACCAAAACTACAGCCAAGAACACTGCTGCTACAGGCCTTAAGTCTACAGAGATCTTCCGGCTGCTAGGAGAGGCCGTGGCCAAAGATGGAGCTGTGATGGCCAAGAAGGTCAAGGGCATCATCCAGTTCGACATCACCGGAGCTGGCAAGTGGAACTTGGATCTCAAGAGCGCCACGCCGGTGCTGACAGAGGGCGCCAAGAAGGCGGACGCGACGATCACAGTCGCGGATGAGGACTTTGTGGCGATCGCCATGGGCAAGATGAACGCACAGACGGTGAGAGGAGACGGAGATGTAGTAGAGAGAGGTCCAATGGACCTAACGTGCGGTTGTTATGTACTTTGCAGGCCTTTATGAAGGGCAAGCTCAAGCTCAAGGGCAACATGGCGCTGGCCATGAAGCTGCCGGTCGTGTTCAACGCGCTCAAGCCGCAGTCCAAGCTGTAACAACTTCAATTTCAACTGCTGCAGATCGTAGAGGCAAGATTTCACTACGAACTGCGCCTCTGGATCGACTACGAACAACATTACGACGATTCATGAATTCCTTGCCTGCAAACTCTTGCTGGATGATGCCGTATATTTTTGTGTGTCCATGACAGCAGCAGCAGTAGCCACTGCCCGTCTTGTTCTTACTGTACCATAGTCGCTCCTGCGAGAACCGGAGCTCAATGTAGTGTGCTTCATATCTCCTGAAGCAACCATCGACGAAGTGTGAAGAGTAGCGAGGATGAAGACAAGGAAACCTAGCCACGTGTCTACTCCTTCTTGGGCTTGCTGACCTTCTTCCGGCTCACCGTTTCCCAGCCGTCCTCGACGTCCTGCTTGAGGGCCGCAGCCGCCGCCTTCTTCTTTTCCTTCTCCTTGTCCTTGTCCACGTCCACAGGGCTCACGCCGTTGGTCGCCGCTTTGGCCTTGGCCTTGGCATTCTTCTTCTTCTGCTTGCGCTTGAGCTTAAGCTTCTCGGCGCGCAGAGCCTCCTCCTCCTCCGAGTCCGGACCGTCGTCCACAAAGTCCTGCAGGTTGATGTCGGCGCCGTTCTCCTTCTCGGCGGAGGCCTCAGTGGGGGTGGACGTCGGCGCCTTCTTGGTCTTGGATTTCTTCTTCTTCTTGGGAGCGGAGACCGGCGCGGGCGTCTTGCCGCCCAGCGCCTTGGCAGCAGTCAGCCCCACGGCCGCAGCCACCAGCGCACCGCCCACAGCCATACCCGTGGCGGGGTTCTGCTCCAGCAACGACATGATTGAGTCCGCCATTGTGTCCGTAGTGCTCCGATCTCAAAGTGAGTGCCAAAGCCACGTGGCCCATCGTTGATTCGTGGGCATGAATACCCTATCTAAGTACTTTTTCACAGATACTAATGACCGCCGCACTGCGTGTGGATCGTGAGCTGCTGTGGCGCAAGCTCTTCGCGTTCGACCACTCCGAGGACGCTGCAGACGCTCAAGATGCTAGTGAACAACTGAGCGAAATTATACAGACTGCAGTGCGCCATGGACGCCAGGAGCCGCTGCGCCAGATGCTGCTGCAGCGACTCGGCTACTGGCTTCGGTCGGACGTTGTGCCTCCGTTCTGGAGCTTCCTGGACACTTTGGTGGCGCAAATAGAGCGCTGCGGTCGCTCTCGTCGACAAATGGCGCTGCTAAGCGCGCAGCAGTTGACGCTGGCGCTGCAGTTCGCCGAAGATGCCTTCAGCCACTGCGTGCAGATCTCCAGTCTGTTTGACGACGACTTAGAGCGGCCACAGAGCAGGACAATGCTACAGGAGTTGCAAATTGATTTCAGGTGTCGGGTGTTTGACGACTCTCGAGCTACCGAGAGGTTCGAGGAGTTGCTGATGGTGTTCTTCAGCTACAACTTCCAGAAGTTCCGTGGCCAAGAGAAGAGTCAGGCCTTTGACTCGGCACCGATACGGCAGACACTAATGCAGTTACAGTGGCTGCAGGTAGTGGAGCCGGCGCTTGTAAGAGTGCTGCACGCTCAAGTGAAGAAGATGGTCAAGAAAACGTGTGGAGAGGCGTTCGAGGAACGATTTCTGAAGGAAGTGGAGCAGTGGGCGTGTAAACAATTACTGCCGTGGGTAGAGCAGATTTTGCAGATTAAGGAGGAGGCATCCACGCAGAAATGGAGGGAGATCTTGTCGAGACATGTCCTGCAAGAGTTCGGTAGCCTGCGTATTACGCAGCTCTTTGAGATCATCAAGGAGTTCCCGGACAGGTATGAATTGGTTGTGTAGATGAAAGCTCGTATAGCGACTGACAAAGTGATATAGTGTGCCAGCATTAGAAGACCTGAGGCAGTGTCTTGAGCGCACTCAGCAACACGGCGAGCTCTTGCAAGAGTTCCGCGGTGCTTTACAAACGCGGCTCTTACAGCCCGGAGCGAACACATCTGCAATCTTGGATATCTACGTGTCGACCATCAAGGTGATGCATTTGTTGTGATGGAATAATTAGACCATTGAACTGATTACCTTGGTGGTGTTGAAGGCGTTCCGGATATTAGATCCCAAAGGCGTGCTGCTGGAGGCGCTGAGCGGACCCGTCAAAGAGGTGACTTTTGCACTTTTGCTGAAGTCGTTGCTAGCTTGTCTGACATGATTGTATTTGACTGTTGTCAGTACCTGCAAAAGCGGAAAGATACTGTTCGCTGCATTGTTCAAAGCTTAACCGACGAACAAAATGGCGACTTGTTCGAAGAACTCCGTCGTGATAACATGCGGATAATTCAGCACGACGATGATAGCGACGATGACGAAGTATGTTGATTGTTTCCTTGGGTATCTTCTATGACTAACCAAGTTCGTCGCGATAGGATATATCCCCTGACGCGTGGGAGCCAGATCCAATTGAAGCCGATCCGACTAAAACTTCACGCAGTCGGAGCAGTGATGATATTCTACGAATTCTCGTACGAAATGATGCGTTTCGTCGTCGTCATTTAAATTCTAATGGTGGCTGCGTCGTCGTGCAGGTCAACATCTATGGGAGTCGAGAGTTGTTCGTGAACGAATATCGAATGATGCTAGCAGATAAATTACTCCAGAACCTGGAGTTCGACACGGACAGGGATGTACAAACGCTGGAATTACTCAAGCTGCGCTTTGGCGAAGATAGCCTGCAGCAGTGCGAAATTATGGTCCGCGACATTGAAGACTCAAAGCGACTGAATCATAACGCTCGGTCGATGCTGGAAAAACCGGAAGACAAGGCAGCTGCTGCAGCAATCGCACGGGCTGGCGAGGAGAAAGAGTCTGAATCGACCCATCGGTCTGCTCTTGTAGACGCAACGATAGTGTCCCAACAATTTTGGCCACCCTTGCAAGGAGACGGCTTCGCCTTGCACCCGAAGGCATCGAAGGAAGTCGATGCTTTCAAAGATGCGTATCACATGCTTCGCAATCCGCGAGCACTCGAGTGGAACTCTTCGCTTGGATCTGTTCAGGTTCGTTCCTTAGTTTATTTCTTTATGTTTTTACTTATTACAGTGATGATGGCGAACAGATATCAATCGAACTTAAAGGAGAAGAGCGCGATTTCACGGTATCTCCACTACAAGCATCGATTATTCTATACTTTGAAGATAAAGGTGAAATATTGTCCGTGGTAAATATTGTCGACTATCAACTGACCGCCCTGTGCCACTCGCAGACCGATGGAATGTGGACGAGCTTGCAGCGAAACTTGAAGTGTCCGACGACCTACTGCTGAAACACGTATCCTTGTGGGTGAATCATGGACTTGTGTCCTTTGCAGCAGGGCGGAAAGAGCTAGTAGCAAACACCTCTTTCCAGGAGACACGTTGCGATAATGAACCGTTAGGAGAAGAACTTGAGACCGCAGTATCGTCAGATGCTCAAACAGAAGAAGACCTCAAGGTGTTGGAGACCTACATCGTGGGTATGCTCTCTAACTTTGGCTCACTGAGTATCCAACGGATTCACAACATGCTCTCAACGTTTGCTCGAAGTGGAGCGCAGCCATGTACGTGATTATTTCAGTTATCTGTCGAACTTCAGAAGGTTCTAACCATTTTTATTATTCTTTCATTATTGTGCAGATACGAAAACGATCTCGGGACTCTCCGTCGTTCTCAGCAAGCTGGTCGACAAAGGCAAATTGGAGACTGTTGGAGGGCAATATCAACTGGCCAAGTAGATTCCCTCAATGGACTATGTCCTTAAAACCCGTCCGGGCAGTATTTATAAGCGTGGCCGACCGCAGCACACGTCAGGCAGATTGGCTGTGGAGCAATCCCAGCTTTCTTCCCGCGTTGCTGCTTCTTGATGGCCAGTTGTCCGAGCGAGTACGCGCGTGCCAACCTCTTTTCGTACGTCAAGCCGCTGTGCGCTCCAAACTTGCAGAATAATAAAAGTAAATTTCACACGTTGCAATTGTAAAGTTCGTAGCAACTTCGTCCTACCTTCAAGTTGCTCTCGAAATCTGCAGGTATGTCGTAGTGTTCCTGCATCATCACAAGAGTTAGTTTGAAGATATTTATTGGAACAGATAGAATTGCTGAGTTATAATACTTGTATATACTCGATGACGATCTTCAGCTCCTTGGAAACCTCATGAGGCTCACGATTGTGTTTGTACTTGACCATCTTACAACAACAAACATTAGTAAACTGTCACTACTACTTAGCTGTGATTTCTTAAATTATTGTAAAGGTCTCACCTCGTAGATGAAAAAGGGGATAAAGTCGTCCGCCTCTTCGTTGGGCTTGAGCTCTTCTTCCTTGACAAGTGGGCTCTGCTGTTTCGCCTGCTGCTTCTTGACGACATGAGAGGGCTCCACTTTCTTTCCATCGTGCTTCAGGTGCGCCTTGGGCTGCTTGGTTACGCGCATATAGCTCGTGATCTTGGTCATCTTTACGGTTTTTTCCACCGAAACAATTTTCTATTTAGTCACTCAACATGGCTACACTAACTTCAACTTGTAAAACTTAATTTTTCTTAACTTCTAGCAATCTGCCAACGCGACGTCCACGGCGCGTCTACTCCTCACGAACTCCTTACAATGCTGGCAAATTGCCATGTTCTGTTCGTACGAGCTGGTGGCGCAGCTGTGCACCATCTTGAACTGACAGTTGGCGCGACACAAGGAGTCCGTGCACAACCAGGCGTCGCACAGCTCGCACCAGTTCACAGTCGAGCCTTTCCCGAGATTCCTGGCGGTGCTGACGCCACAGCCAGCGCATTTCACAGGGCTCTGGTCTCTCGGTGACCACGACTTGCGCTCGTGGCGGTCGTTCCTGAACTTCAGACACCACCGGAACTTCTTGATCTCGACGCAGCGCGGCACGAACTTCCAAAAGCTCAGCAGGCCACTACACAGCATCTTCCTGTTGACCGAGTCGGGCAGGTGGTTCTTGGCGTCGACAATGAACTTGTTGTAGACCATCACGGACCGGTCAGGCAGCTCCCAGAACACGCGAGCTTGAACGAGCTGCGACCGCTGCATGGAGCTGTTGAGGTCGACGCCAGTCGATTGTCGAGACACGGACTGGATCACCTCGTAGCCGACCCGAACACCGTTCTCATCGACCATCTCTCCAGTCGCACAGAGCAGCACGAATTCACGAGGACCAGTGAACAACGTCAATGGCCAGTGCCGCATGTTGACACAGCGAATCAACGCCACAAAGTGGAAAGGCATGGCTCGAGTCGGTCGCACAATGGGGATATACTCGACGTCCGGTTCGATGCGTTGGCCCATGAGTAAACTCCGCAGTCTTTGAGTGGCAGCGTCCGGCAACATCGCAGCGAGGAGGACGTCGTCCAAGGAGCACTCCATCCTACCAACGCCCACGATTGAGATAGGATGCAGCCACTCATCGCGTAAGACCGCTGGGATCCAAACCGAGTTGGGGTTGCGTTCCGCGTACAGCGTCAGGTCTGGATGCGACTGGAGCTTTTTCCAGCGGCGGTTGTCCAGCCCAGGGTGGTTGTCGTTGCTCAGATCCAGTTCGTCTCGATCCCGCAGCGTCCTGTCGAGCAGTTGAGTGGCCAGGTCCTGACACCGCTCTCGGTCGTCTCGGGACAATTCAATGGGCATCGCTGTCCACACAAAGCCACGGGCGGTACCGGGCAAAGAGAGAAGTGATCCCAAGGATTTCCTGGTCCAACGCGGATTTTACCGAGGCGATTTGATCGACCAGAGAAGAGGACTCAGGACACTTCATTTGAAACCTCGTGGCTACTTGCTGTGTGTTTAACCAGACAAGAAAGCTCATCTTCGCTGGACGTTGTCGTGATCAAGCGACCACACGAGTGGTAGGACGCAGCATGACAACGTCTGCGATGAATGGAGACCGTGACTGATGTGAAGCAGCCAGCGGTACGACAGCACATCTTGAGATGCAGCCGCACTTTACCAAGCGAGGACAATTCAAAGTGCGACGCTTACTGCCCCGTCAACATTAGCCAAGACAACTTGTCTGGCATTCTCGTGTAATGGAAGAGCACGGGCGAGGACGCACTTAGGTCGTGCAGGTCACTGAGCTCTACGACTACGAACCTGAAGGTGTGGTGGTTTGTCTTAACGAATTCTTGTTTACGACGAACTTGTTACTATCGACATGCAGAGTGTGACGAATTGGGTTTCTTTGACGGCGATGACCTGCGGGGATGCACGTGCAGGACGACAGGTGGTGGGCCGAGTATAATGTTGAGAACCCCGACGTAGTCGGTCTCTTCCAGTCCAACTACATGCAAGCACAGCGAAGTTCCATCTCGCCACAAAGGAAATGTATTGTTGATAGTGGAAGGGACTCTCGACGACGATTTCAAGTAGACGAACGAGACCCCTGAACCCGACGAAGAAGAGGGCGATGAAGTTCCTTAACAGCGCAGTGAATACCGAGGGCATATTGGAAATATTCTACAGCTTCGGAAAAAATGACGAGAAGCTGAGCGAGCGAGTGCAGTAGCACGAGATGGGCGGCGACAGGTTTGGTTGGGCTGTATTTATTATTCTTGACTCCAAGTGAACACTAACGACGATTCAATTGTTGTCGCTGGAACAAGAGCTGGCGAGATGTGCAGGACGTAAATGAAGACAAGCAGATTAATCAAGATGAGAAAGTGTCAAACATGCTACAAGATCGCGCCGACCAGCTCACGAAGCAGGAAAATCACCCCGCAGCGCCACTTCGCCACCATGAAAGCGGATCGTTTCTTCATCGAATTGGTACTCATTCCTCAATGCCCCGGCAGCCTCTTGCTCCATCCGGCTTGCGTGCCTCTCGACCAGTGATGTAGTCAAAGCTGCCGATGTTGGGGGCGTCCGATAAGAAAGCAGCAACCAGTCGTCAACGAAGAAGTGATGGTGACCTTAATCTCCCCATTAAGAGACGTTGACACCCGCAGACGATAATAACCTGGTGACCGCAGCTTTCCGTGCTGTCTCGATGATGTGGTACACGGACGCAGCGGCGACGAACGCGACAGTGAAGTCCCAGGCCTCGGTTAATTGCTCTGAGATCTCCAGCTCATCTCCAGCCCACTGCCCCAACTTCGTCAATGCAGCCACTTTAGGTTTGTAGTACGCTAGAAACCATGCCGGGTATGACTCCACAAAGCTCAGCAAAGGTAGCAGTACCTCCAGCAAAACGGGCATCATCGTCAGCCCAAGAATCACCAGCACAGCAGCAGAACACTTCCTGTGTCGGTCATCCCGACGATCTCGTCCCCCATAGCCAAAACGGCAACTATGACACCGCGTCGTTTCGCACTTCAACTTGGTGTAGATCACATCAAAATACAGCCATCTTTCCGACTCTTTTTCGTAACAATGGCAGGCCATGGGCGGCGCAAGAAGCGGCGCGTTGCTGCTCCAGCAGACGAAGAGACCGCTCGTCGTGCCTTCCTGGACGCTCTAGAAGCTCAACGCGCTAAAGCTCGTAAGGAGAGTGCTGAGAAACCTCCAGAAACAGCCGCCCCGAAGGTTCCAGCAGCCCCACTACCTGGCTTCTATTATGACGAGACCAAACGCCGCTACTTCCGCTGCTCGAAGGACACCGAGAAGCTGCAACGTGAGGAAGTGGAATCTAAAAGACTGCAGCAATTGAAGATCCAACAGGAGAGCGTTGTGATCCGCCGTGGACGCGCCAACCGAAGCAGGAACTGGGTCGACTACTTGACCCGACGACAGAGTGACTTTGGCTGGAGAGACAGACGGGAATTCATGCCGCAATTACTCTCGAACTTTTTGGTAAGAAGTGTAGTGCTGTAGAGAAGGTTTTGGCCAGGAATTGATAGAGTTAAGATCATTTGAACAGTCGACTCAAGTGGTGGAGGCTCAAGACGTGCAGAGCGACGGCAGATTGACGGCGTTGGCGCTGCATCCAATGGCTACAAATCTTGCGGCGACGGGGTGTAAGTGTGGAGATTTTGAACGGTCTAGTAAGTGAAGTGATAGTGGATTTGTCATATATTTGCAGCTAGTAGTGGGGCTATCACTGTCCTGGGCACGCAAATGCTGCCACCGCAGAACGGAGTGGCTTCAGAATCGCTGCGTGCCTTCTCTATGGTGACATTTGGCATGCGAGCACTGGTTACGTCCCTGCAGTGGCGACCTGTCCACGAGCTGGATTTGTTAAGCACGGTCATCGGAAGCAGATGCAATGGGGACAGAACGGGAGGCGTCGTGCTTATTCGAGCGGGTGATCAAGATTTCCACGGTATTGCGTCAATCGAGAGGACTCGAACGAGGGTAAACTTCTGACTGTGCAATAGCTGGCATGGGAGTTACGCAGCTAACGATGTGTTGTTTTGTCCTTCTGGCTAGACATTTCATGTCGTGGACCCATGGATAACCCAATGGTGCAAGGCGAATCAACTCGTGTCAAATGGTTAAATACTAATATGGTTTCTTCGTCATTACGCTAGGAATCCTGCCAACCCGAGGAAATTTAGCGTTGGCTGTGGCGGGTATGCTTCATCAAACGGCTTTCTATATCTATGCAGGTCGAAAATTTTAACATACATGTGCATGTGAAATGTAGAACAAGCCATGCGGCTTATGTGGATATGATTTCGGCTCGCCATCCCGTACAGATTGCACCAGCAGGAGAAATCTCGAGCGCTGTGCACGCTCAGAGTTTCTACAGCACGGTTCGTTCCAGCATTGCAATAAGTAGTGATTCAGAAACGACAACATGCGTTTGCCTTGCATCAGGGCCAAGTCGTGGTTAATGGGACTAAGAACGGAGGTTTGTGGGGATGGGATCTGCGTTCCTCACTGCGTGCTTTCGAATGGGAGGCAGAAGCCAACACAGCGAGTTCTGTAGTGGACATCCACATGCTAGACGATTGCTTCAGGGCTGTCGTGCAGCGATCGAGCGGTCAATTGTGTTTAGTGGATCTTCGTACGTACAAACCAGTGGTGGAGTTTATCCCAGGCGCTCGCAAGCAATATCTGCCTTCACTGCGCTGCTCAGTGGACAGTTCTCAGGCAGTGGTTGTTGCTGGAGGCGACATGCGGCGGCCGCGGGCTGTTAACAGCTACGATTTACGAAGTGGGCAGCTAGTCGCCTCAGTAGAAGTGTCAAGTTCCAACCCAGCGGACAAGCCGGGGCTTGTGCAGCAGGTCCGACTGAAACACGGCGACCACAATAGCCGCTATGAAGGTACACCGGAGATTTGGGCATTGACCCGCAACGAGCTCTTCCTTTGCAGTCGACGGACTGACGATCCTCTCAATTAACCAAAGACAATCCAGCTATCTGCAATGACATTATCTCACAGTCCTGATAAGTGGCCAGAGGTGGCCAAAATAACAATAGAAAGCGAAATGTTACGTTAGCGACTGCTATGGTTGTCATAGAAGCAGTTCCGCGTCTTCGCTATGTTCTACTAGTATTGCGGACGATCTCCAACGTAGAGTCTACCTAGTCCTTCAATTGTCCTTCAATTGCTCGAGCAGGCTCATTGAAGATTGCCCAGCGCTGACTGCTCGAAGGGTCGCAATTCCTTGTCGTAATCGAAGGGATTGATGAGAAGTGGTTTTACCGGTACGTGAAGGCCAAGCAGCACGTGTACGCGCTCACGGGGAAAGATGGATATCTTATGGAAGAACCTCCGGTCCAAGCTGTTCAAAGCAAGCGCTACATTACCAAAGTCATGTTTCTCTGTGCGGTCACGCGTCGCATTCGTCATTCGTTGTGACACCGGTTTTTTGAGACCGAGATGTGCCATTAATTTTTTGGTTGGGTGAACTCATCATACTCGCTCACTACGTCCTTGAACTCATGAACCAAAGACCTGAGCAGCCTTGCGCTAGTCCGCTTCTCGCAATGTTGTCCAAAGACTCCTCCACATCATTCAAGCGATCCTTGATGATTTTCTTGCGGTCCATCTCTTCGCGGAGTGCATTGATTGTTTCCAGATGGATACCAACAAGAAATCCATCCTTGATAATGTGCCGCAACCTGCTACTCACAGCCTGCCTACTCTTCCTCTGCTGGTGGCGACGGGTCCTCAAGCAGATCAGGCTGCTCCACCGGAACTTCACAGCGCAGAGTTGGCTTGCTGTCGCCATCACCACCGTCCTCATTGACACCTACGCCACTTCCAGGTTGCAGGCGCTGAGGAGGTGGCAACTGGAACGGCTCGGAGAGGAACTTGACGCCGTCGCCAACGTAGACGTTGAGAAACTTTTTGCCTACCGCAATACTCACGGCACCGGGCCAGACCAGACTGCGAACAACGGCAACTTCCCCAACTGAAGGTTGAAGCGTAGCTGGCAACCGATCCACACGCCACGAAGTTGGCTTGTCCTCATTCAGCAAGCGGAGCGGCGGTACAAACTCTTCTCCTTCACGAGGCACTTCCTCTCCGTCAGCATTTGTCTGAGGCGGCAGCGGGGTCATGCGTCCATAGCGAGCATTGAGCTCTTTGGTGAAATGCGACCAACTGCCCAGATCCGCCAACTCCGCAGCAGCCTTGATCTCCGGCTCCTCGGCAGGCACGATCTCACCTTCTTCACTAGCTGTGAAATACCCCGCCGGACAAAGCACAGTACCGGCCGAAATACGAGCGATCTGTGCCCGCAGATAATTCTTTTCCAGTCCAGGAAAGGGAGGGTGGCCTAGCACAGGAGCTTCCAAATCGCCTCGAACGTATCGGCGCAGCAGGCGAGCCGCTACTATTTGCTCGCTGCGGACGGGCGGTAATTGCACCCACTGGTAGGCGCCATTGTCCTTCATCACCCAGTAGGTGAGCTTGTTTGCTCCTGTCGCGCCTTCTTCGGCCTCGGGGTCCTCGGGTTCATACGAGGTCGGAAGTTCGCCTTCGGCGACGTAGTAGTCGACTCCACGACCAAGGAATTTCCCCCAGAACCGCAGATTTACTGTGCCGTTGGTTTGAGCGAGACGCTGCAAGGCTAACGCTAAGCGAAAAGTTTCGCCCTTGGAGAAGCCCAAGCCAGCCCACTCAAACATGTTTGCTTCATCCAGCAAATCGGCCACTCCAGTCGCAGGCTCTGAAGGTACTTCGTCCTCGGACTTGAGTTTGAGCAGCTCGAACGCCACGTTGCACCAGTTCTCCTGGTGTGATAGCTGTATCAGCAACAACAAAATGTCAGTAGATACTTCTCAGTTGTGGTGGAGTTGTGTGGGCACATACTGCAAGTTTCTTAATGTTGGAAAGCTGAGTCCCTCCGTCGAGCGTGGGCGGCTGTTGCGGCGCCAAGTATCGTTGCTGCTTCACGACAGTCGAGATGTTCTCGAAGGTCTCGTGCAGGTTTTCCGGTCGCTCGACAATGATCTTGAGCAGAACGTCGGCCAGGTGGTCATACAGATTCGTGCCGTCAGGCGATTCCTTCTTCAAGAAAGCCTTGGCTTCTTCCAATGTCGTCATGATGCTCTTGTGCGAGGGTGCAAGTCGATCTGCGGCTTCCTGCTTGCAACAACAAGCTCCGTTTGAACCGTCGCTGCTGGATTTGCTTGTGACCTTTACAAAATGGCACTGGCAAACGATGGAAACGATAAATAGTGGTTGGATTTGAGTTAGCAGTATCCCGCAGACCCAACGCCTTCCCACGCCATGGTGGAAAAATCTTCACCCAGGTCCGCGCTCGAAGTGTCATAGTGATTGACGCCCGAGGAGAAGGCGGTTGCAGTGCTGGCTCGGCGCGCAGGGACACCTTTTTCTTGATGCGCTTACTCCTCGTGGGCTTTGCGCCCTCCGAAGCTACATCGATTACAGGAATCAGTTGGCGAACACGATTCGTCAATATTGTTTTTATTCGTACCTCGTCGTGGAGATGCAGTCGCTGCCTTCCGCTTTTTGGCTGCTGCGCGACCCTTTTGCCCTTCCGGGAAGCTGGTGTCGGGGTGGCTCCGTTCTGTTCTCTGCGAGCAGTTTCTCGTTTTCGCTTCTTCGACTCCCGAAGGCGAGCTGCGTGTCGATCACGGTATGATTTCCCAGACCTGCAGTATGTTAGTCGGGAAGCCTCCACAGAGAAGTAATGGCATGTTATTGAGATACCTCTGCCCTGCGAACATCTTGGTGTAGTTGATTTGGCATCTGTAATCCGTTCGCAGGTCTTCCATACAGATAAAGTGATCGAACTCTCGCAAATCTGCGCGCGCATTCTTGGACGGCTACTGCTTGAAGGTGGTGCCATGGTCTGAAGAGAGATAATGATTGAAGTAAACGATCATTTCCGTGGTGAAAACTCCGAGCAATCGCATGCAAACAGACCTCGTTGTCGGAGATGTCTTCGACGAAATCGCGGCTTGTATTGGCCGTCGAATGGGTATTGGTGCCATCGTAGGTGTCGGTGTCATCTTCAGATTCATACGCAGCAGCGTATTCATATTGCGATAAATCCGCGTACGGGTTGTTGAGTTCACTAGATAAGGCAAGAAAGTCGATGAGTGCTCGATCGATCCCCTAGTGCGAGTTAATAAATACCTGTCGTCAATGACTCCCCCTCTCGGGCTTGAGGCCAAATCGATAAATCCTGAATCTGCTCGAAATAAGAGAATATGTTAGGCATATCATGGAAAAGTAATGCCGGAGCAGTTGAAACAAACCTGTTTGCAGAGCAGTCTCGCAGAGTTCACACTGTGTGCTTCCGGGGGATTTGGATTGGTACACACTGGGCATTCCAGCCCTTTGTCTGCGCTCTCTGCGGTGTCTTCTCGTTCATTCATGCAGATCTCGCAACGAGTGCTGTCAGGAGGATTAAACGATGTGCATGCAGAGCACGACCACCTTTCGCCCTGAGGACTGATTGATACCCGTCCGCCAGGCCGCTTGTTAGTAAAACAGGCCTGGCACTCAGTCAGCGCCGGGGCATTGAGCGTTCGGCAAATATGACATGCCCACATCAAGGACGAGGACGTAGGTGGATCTACAGACTTAATGTCGGCAGTAGCTTTCGAGCGACTGCGGCCGCAACTTACACATTCCGCAGCAATTTCGTCGTTGGGATTGGTGCAAAACTGGCACACCCATGGATCCTGTATAATTGACTCTTGCTTGCGCGGTAAATATCGTGGTGCTTCGTCACTTTCGTCGTCTGTATCGCTCAAGTCCAGCCCTGCAGTCGCCAGCTTCTCTTCGATCGCTGGTTGCTGCGCAGGGATCACCTGACGCATCGAGGCGGCGACTCAGGATCACTCACGATCTCTTCAGCTGCTACATCGTTCTCTACCATGACTTCAACGTCATCCATCGGCAGTGGTGCATTGTCAAACACGCCAGCTCCAGCCCCCAACAGATTGAAGCTCGGCTCCTCCACCTCTTCCTGACCGTCTTCTTCAACGTGGTTCATCTGTTCCTGTTTTGACGTCTCTATCTCTCTCTTCTGCTCGATACCCTCGACAGAATGCAACTCTACTTTCTCCTGCTGCTCCCGAATGTCTGCAACCTCCGTCTTAGAATCTGACTGTAGCCATTTCTGCATGTGCTGCCTTTCTGGGGCTATCCCCCTCCAGGCTTCCACGACACTCTTCTCCTGTTAACCACCAGTCTAGGTTCTTGTATCCATGAATTAACCTCTTTGCCACCTTTTAGCGCGGACTGTATCGGCCTGGAGCAGAAGAAAACGCCGGTATTGTGTCTGCTATTTGTTGGCGTCTTGTTGGCGGGCTCTACTGAGGCCGGTTCTGGCTTGGTGGGTATCTTCTTTTGTGTACTCCTCGCTGGACGATCATTGTTGCAGGCAGCGCAGAGATCCACGTCGCTAGGGTTCAACAGCGTGCACAGCGGACAGCTCCATTCCTCCTCCGGCAGCGGCGAGTTCCTTGTCCGCGCCATTTTCAAAAAGTGGCGAAATGGTACCCGCGCAAAAAATGTACCAATGGATCTCATTGGTTGAAATTACGGATTAATTAAGTACTCAATTAACAACTCACTTCCAACTGATTCAGTAGTGCTGAACATCATGCACTCATCAGCCACTCGTGCTTCAAGAGCTGCGTTGCCGTCAGGCGTGACCCGGGCGCAATGTCCAGCATGCTCTGCACGAAGCTCTTGGCCGCAGGAGAGACGGCCTTCCACTCTGGCTGGTCGTACCAGATCGCGCCCAGGCTGATGAGCTTGAACAGCTCGGCGCTGTTCTTGGCCTCGTCGAACGGCACGAGGCCCGTCAGCATCATGTAGGCCAGGATGCCCGTGCTCCAGATGTCTGCGGGCGTGCCGTACATGCGGCCCGACACCAGCTCAGGGCTCAGATACTGCGGCGTGCCGCACATGGACTGCAGTCGGTGGCTTGCGAGATGCAGCTCCTCGGACAGCCCAAAGTCCGCGAGCTTGACCGTCAGATTGCAGTCCTCGTCCTCCGTCAGCAAGACATTCTCGGCCTTGATGTCGCGGTGGACGTGGCCCATCGAGTGGCAGTACTCCAGCGCCAACAGGATCTGCTTAATCAGCTTTTTGGCGAGATGTTCTGGGATGACGTGCTGCTCGTCGAGCAGCTCGCGGATGCTGCCGCGGTCGCAGTAGTCCAGCACGAGCAGGTACTTGCCGTCTTCATTGTAGAAGCCGTGGTGCGAGATGATGTTTGGGTGTTTGAGGCGGTTGAGCGCGCCGACTTCGGCCACCAGCACCTCGCAGTCTTCTGTGGTCATGGCGTCGTCGTCGATTACCTTGACGGCGTAGGTCTCTCCTGTCTGGCGGTGGGTCGCCTGGAAGACCGTGGCGAACTGGCCCAAGCCCAGCTCCGGGCCGAGCTGGTACAAGTCGTTAAAGTCGGCTTCAACGTCGTCAACGCCGCTGGCCTCTTTCATCGTGCGCATGGCGTTGGATGCGTCCACGACATGGTCGCTGACGCTGTTGACGAACCGGTCGATCAGTCCGTCCTGCTTAGGGGTGCTCCAGGACGTCAAGTCCTCGTCCACTTCGACGCAGTCGTCGATGCCGGCGATGCGCATGATCTGCTCCAAGTCCTGGTCGCTCACGTGGGAGCCTCGAACAGTGGCCCAGGAGGTGGGGCTCTTAGCCATCATACGAACGACTTTGGCTCCAGGGCACAGCAGATCTTCGACCTGTTGGGCCGGCAGGTCTTCCATGAGACTCACGTAGAGAGTCTGACTGCTAGTCGACTGCTTGACCAACGCTTCACGGGCATCAGCGCCCAAGAACACCAGGTCGCAGTCCGCCAGGACGTCTTGGTGGGTCGTGGTGGTGGTGAAGCCCAGGCGGCCAAAGACTCGCCGCCGTTCCTCGCAGGGGTCGGCAGCCAACAAGGTGGAGACCAGTCGCTGCTTCTTGTAGCAGAACTTGCGCTGTGGTGACACGTTCTTGACCAAGCTACGGGCGATGAGCTCAGCGAGGCGGCCCGAGCCGATGAAGCCGACGCTCGTGACGGACATTTTCGCTCGCTCGGGTCTGCTTGGGGCTTGGCCAAATGGAAAGTGAGCTCTCCTCACTCTCGGCGGAACAACAGCGTTGGAAAACGCCCATCAACGGCAAAAGTATCTTCACGCAGATGGCTGTGCTTGTTAAAATCCTCGTCGATGCGGCTGGGACAGCCTTTCACTCGGCGCCGTGGCAAGCGCTCAGTGGGCTCCAGCAGACGCACGCACGCCAGCCCGCCACGACGCTGCTCGGGAACTAGATTCCGCTCAATCACGGAGATTCACAGCGTCTTCTAGACGACGTTGCAGCTGTTGTAGCACTACTGCCAGCGATTTGTAGCACTACAGTCAAACGTCATCGTTTGGTGCTTGGTTCGGCAGGCAGAGAAGAGTAGAACGCCGCTCATTTTCTTTCGTGTGTGAGCGCTGAACGGCATCTTCAAGTGCATCGCTTCGAGTTCTTGTGGTGTTGGCAACAGTATGCTAGGACCACAAGAACTTGGCCGTTGGCTGACGTTTTAAACGCTTGACGTAGCGTGATAAGCCAACACACCCTGAAGACTGTTATGCTCTACTCACACGGTCTATACGGACTACTGCCAGCCCGTCCGCTGCACGTTGAAGACCAGCTTCAACGCACAGCTCTCTACTCCTGCTGCTGCTGCAGCTCCGTGTTCGGCTTCATCGCGGGAAACATGATGACCTCCTGTTAAGCACAAAACGCACAACACGCGTTAGTATCCGAGGAAGAGTCGCCGAGACAGCTTCAACGCCTTGCAGGTGATGCGCCACGTACCCTGATGTGAGGCTTGCTCGAGAGCAGCATGACCAGCCGGTCGATGCCAATGCCGAAGCCTCCCGTGGGCGGCAGGCCGTACTCCAGCGCTGTGCAGAACTCATCGTCCTTGCTGTGCGCCTCCTTGTCACCTCGCTGCTGGTCCTGCTGCTGCGCTGCGAAGCGCTGGCGTTGGTCGAACGGGTCGTTGAGCTCCGTGTAGGCGTTGCAGAGCTCCTTGCCTGCAACGAACAACTCAAAACGCTCGGTGACCCCTTCCTGCTCTCGGTGCGCCTTTGCCAACGGACTCATGCACTTGGGGTGGTTGTACAGGAACGTCGGGTTCACGCACTTGGGCTCGACAAAGTGGCCGATGAGCTTGTCCACCAGACGCGTGCAGGTGTGCGGCTTGGCGCAGTCCACATTGTGGCGCTCGCACAGACTTAGCAGCGCTGGAATCGAGTCTGTTTAGTAGCATAGTACACGGTGAGTAGACTGCACAGCATTTTATCGCTTGCCCATATACCTGGCGAATTGACGTCCGGGAGTTTCTCGCCGAGGCATTCCTCGAGTGTTTCGAGGATCGGGAGGCGCTGGAAGGGCGGCGTAAAGTCGATTTCCACCATGTATGGCTGCTTGTCTTCGCCCTCCTCCGACTGCTCCTCTGAGTCCTCTATCGGATACAGAACTTTGTACGAGCCCGTCACGTCCTTGGCGATGCCCGAGATCATTTCCTCCGCCGTGTCCATGAGCGAGTGGTAGTCTGCGTATGCCTGGTAGAACTCGCATATTGTGAACTCGGGGTTGTGTGTGGCGTCGATGCCTTCATTCCGGAAGACCTTGCCGATCTCAAACACGCGGTTGAAGCCGCCAATCACCAACTGCTTCAGGAAAAGCTCCGGCGCAATGCGCAGGTACAGCTCGCTGCCTAGTGCCCTTGATGTAGTCACGAACGGCTGCGCCGCCGCGCCTCCAGCCGCCGAGAACAGCATCGGCGTCTCCACCTCGACAAAGTTGCGGTCTTCAAGATACCGGCGCACGCCACGCACCACCTTGGCACGCGTCTCGAAAATCGGCCGCACGCCCGGATTTGTCAGCAGATCAAGATACTTTTGCGAAAGCGGATCTCCTGACGTAGTAAACTCCATCATCAGCTTCCATCCAGCAAGACATTCGCCCTACTGCAACACTTACCGGTTCTTTGATACCATATTTACTGTTCGGGAACGGCTGGATGCATGGCGAAAGCACCTCCACCTGTCGAGGGATTATACTCAGCTCCCCTTTGCCCGATTTGCCTGGGAAACCTTTGACTCCAATGATATCTCCACGACGGAGAGACTCGTGCACTGCACGGAACTCGAGCTTCACTGCGTCTTTATCTCCTGTTGCAGCATCGTCCCCTCGTCCTTCAAAGTGCTTCACCTCGGACAGAACTTGCACCATCGTGCCGTCACTCTGCAGGTCCAAGAAGACCAAGTTCTTGCTGGCATGACGGATTGCCACCACGCGTCCTACAGAATCTCTTAAGTTATATAAAGATATGGTAGGGATAATAGGATTTGTATTCTACCTGCCAACGCAACAGCTTCCTCTGTGCAGCGAGCCTTGGGCTCCAGTGCCTCGAACTTCTTTGGTACTCCTGCAGCGACATGCTCACGGGGAACGAGTGCGGGTATGCGCGGAACTTGGGCACCGTCTGGAAACGCTCCATGGCTTCGGCCATTGCAGCCGAAGGCGTCGACGTCGACAGCAAGCGCCGAGCCGCACTGCGCATCAGCATCGTCCCGATCCAACCAACTCTGTGCTGGCCGCAGAAATGGTGGTACTACGTCCTCGAAAGATAGCAGCAATTTGATGTGCACTTCTGCACAAATTACAGGTAAAATGGATATGCTCATCCTAGTTGTTGCTGCTGCTGCTGTGGCTGCATTCTTCGCGTATCACCGCCATCGAGACAGGCTATCACCATACACTTCTCATCATTACCAAATGAATGCGTCGCAAAAGCTGTAAGAGCAACGTAAATACAGTATGAGTCATCTCTTTGTTGAAACCCCTGCTTGAAACTCCTTTGCGCTTCAGCGCTAGGGAGGCAATCCATTTCCCGTGTCGACCACTACGAGAAGATGCCACCACCATTGCCATCCATGGTGTCGCGACGGAATCTGCGCGAGCGAGGCCGCCCACCCTCAGTATGGAAGTTTTTCGAGGGATCCCGTCACACTACCCGCTGCGAGCACGCGTGCGCATGAAGCTCAAGTTCTCCAAGTTCGGGACGGCATGGGAAATCTTCCAGACGCTGTTCGCCTTGGCCGTGTCTGTCGTGTACGTGATACAAACGTACAGACCAGACTACGGATTACCGACGTTCGACTCGGCGGCCATTCTCGTGTTCGCTGCCGACTATCTCCTCAACTTTTACTGCTGCGAGAACCGCTGGCAGTTTGTGACGAGCGTGAACGGCATGATGGACGCGCTTACAATTTTCCCCACACTGTTGGATCGCGTCGGCGACAGCGGTAGTAGGTCGCTGCCATTCATTCGGTTCGTTCGCGTCATGCGTATGTTGAGACTCATTCGAGTTGTGCGGATAGCAGGATCTCAAACCATCTCGGCCGTGCAGAGGCAAGTCTACAGCATTATTCTACTTACGACTTGCCTTATTTTCGTCGCCGCCGGGATTTTCCATGCTGTCGAGAGCGGTGCCCAACCACACCTGGAGTTCGGAGACGCCCTCTACTACATTGTCGTCACGATGGCCACTGTCGGGTACGGCGACATTGTTCCCGAGACCTCTGGCGGTAAAGCTGTTGCATTGGGGGTTATCATCATATCATTTACAGTGATTCCAACAGAAATCTCTCGACTCACACACCTTGTGGCGCTGCAATCGCATTTCCGAACCACGTATCATCCGCTAGTCGGCAAGCCGCACGTTTTGGTCGTGGGCAACGTCACGGAGCCGCGTTGTCTGCTGAATTTCTTTCGTGAGTTTTTCCATCCGGATCGTGCCTTGGGTTCTGTGGCTTCGTTGAATGGCGCTTTTGGCATTCACAACGAGATCGATCCATCGGTAGTCGAGCTTCCATGCGTGATTGTGGGACCAAAAGAACCCACCGAGGAAATTATCACCCTGCTTGACCACCCGGTGCTTCAGAATCGCGTCACGTATATCAAGGGCTCTGTCATGAGTGAAGAAGACATGTGTCGTGTTGGCGCTGATGCGGCTCGGGCTTGTTTCATACTTGCCTCGAAATCTGCAGCAAACACGGCGCAGACTGATGCCGAGACTGTCATGCGCCTACTCGCTGTGCGCAACTACAATCCCGACTTGCCCGTGTATACCCAGATAGTAAGCCCCATTTTTCTCGACTATATTAGCGGCGTGGACGCCGATCAGCTATTGTGCTTGGACCAAATCAAGATCAGCCTGCTGGCAAAAGCTGCCTTTGTCCAGGACTCATCACTCTCATCAGCAACTTGTTTCGATCATCCAGTCTGGTGAAGCGAGATAGTCTCTCTAATTGGGAACAGGAGTACGCAGAAGGAATGTCCCTCGAGGTGTATGCCACCAGACTTCCAACCGTGTTCCATGGTCTAACATTCACGCAGACATGCGAGATTCTCTACAAAATATCCGGAGGCGAGGTCATTTTGCTTGCTGTCTACGAGCAAGACACAGTTTCATCACCACAGTCTGCAAAAATCTTACAGCCATCGCCTGCTCCCACCAAGTCCGCTCCTCTACTTCGTCGTTGCTCGTGGACCCACCAAGCCGAGCAAAGAACAAAAATGCTAAGCAACCCAGGCAGTTCTGTAGTCATGCGTCCCGGCCAACTGGTGTACATGATGAGCGAAAGCAAGAAACTCACCATGACATCCTCTATCGCCAACGATTTGGCCTCTTGGCTCGCCAAAGGCAATGTGCTTCCAACACGTGGACTAAAAATCGCTACTCCTATTACACCACTCAAGAGCCCTCCACAGTCTAGGCGCACTTCCAGGGCTTCAGCGTATCGCTACACTACTTCTCACGATAAACCCGTTCGGTACTCTCAAGGCGAGATTGCCATCGAAGAAGCAAAGTATCCATCCACAGGCGACGAGATACAAAACCATATTATTGTGGTGTCGGATCTTGAGTTAGCCTCCACGCTGGCATTTGCAGAAATGCTGCGTCTTGAGCGTCATGTGCCGGGCAGCAGCGAGTATCATCCAGTCATCTTTCTGTCGTGGTCTTCAGCCAAAAATGCAGCCGTGGCGTGCCGCGAGCTCAGTGAATTTAGCGACATTTTTGTGATGCTGGCAACCGGCGATTCTAAACGTGAGCTGCTGCGCGCCAACATTCTCCATGCAAGTCGCTGCGTCGTGCTCTCTGATAAGACGAACATCCAGGAGATCGACGGCGAAGCTGTCGATAGTCACACCATTTTCCACTACTTGGCCGTGCTTTCAATCCAGTCTGAGTACGGCATGGATACAACCTCGGGGCTCATGCCAATGGTCGAGTTGAACGTGCCACGCACAATGAAAATCCTTGATTCAACACTGAAGAAGCGGACGGCCGCATCCTTGCAGCATCGCCAACAGCTCGATTCACTTTTGATGGAGACTACACCAGTAAAGCCAGCACCAGAGGCGCCACGAGATAATTCTTCAAAGGATCAACAACGACGTATCCCTGACGAGATCAGTGAACTCAAACGCAAGCTCTCCCCGAGGAAAGGAAGCGTCGTCAAAAACATCTATCTGCGGGGCGCCGACAACATCATAACCCTGGACCAGCAGGTAAAATTGAGCAAGCGCATCAACACGAAGCGCTCACTTATCAAACGGGAGCTGGAGTTCACGCGACGACATTATTTTGACGTGCGCCGATCGACTCTGTTACCATTTTTCGCCGCAGGATACGGCTTTTCCGACGATATCTTCGACAACATGCTGTGCCAGAGCTTCTTCACGCCAGGACTCATCCGTTTGCTCTACGAACTCCTATTCTCTGAAAATGGGCGATCAGCTGCATCATCCGGGAACGACGAGAACTCTATGTTTACAGCGAGTTCTCTCGTTCAAATTCCATTGCCGCCACGATTCGTCCAGAAAACCTTCGGTGAGCTCTTCCTGTATCTGCTTTCCACCAAGGAAATTATTGCGATAGGACTGTATCGTGGAACGGGTACACCATTCCGATTGCCGTATGTAGCCACAGGCCCCGACAGCGATACGATTCTGCTGGAAGATGATCTTGTCTTCGTACTTGCACACCCCAGCGCACTAGGTGAAAACAAACCCGGAAACACGAGGTAATCAAAATAAAGTTCACTTCGGGTCTCCTATGCAAAGAGAGGCAACTCTGATTCGGCAGCAACTGAAAACTCGCAATGTAGCTTCGCGGCAGCACGTCCTTCACATCTGTATACTTCTTGGCTCCATCCGTCGATCCTGCACGATGGCAAAAAATCACCTGTACTGCTCTTCTTCACTCCTGCATCATCCTCCATCCAGTCCCAGTCTCCTCCATCAGCGTCCCATTTCGGTTCATGTCTGGCAGCACCAAACGGCTTTTAGTAAAATGTACCGAAATTTAAGTACGTTCAGTAGTTTGTTGGATAAAAACGTTTACTTTTCGATTGTGCGGCCATGAGGAAGGAGCAGGTGGTCATCTTGGGCTTCGGCGTCACGCTCGTGGGCGTCGCCGGTGCGTCTTGCAACTATTGCAAACTGTTGTATATATATTACTAATATATTTATGTGCATCTGGCAGGTGTGATGGGCCTTTACTTGCCGAGATACAGCACCATGGCGCAGAGAGGCCGCGAACGCACTGCCAAGCTGAAAGAGACCGGTCAAGATGAGCCCGACAAGCCGTCGTCATCCATGTGGAAGAACATTGACAAGAAACGCCGTGGAGAGTAGGCTTGTTTGACGCTATTGGAAGGCGCTTTTGGTCTCCATGGAGCGCACTTTGGCGATCACGCGCTTGGATAAATCGGTCAGCTCGTTGCTGGAAGAGTAGCGACCGCCGGGCTGAATCTGCAATGAAAAAAAAAAGAGTTAGAAAACTGGCAGCTGAACAGCATTGATGACAGGAGCCGCTACCATGCTGACTTTGAGCACACCGTCGCAGTGAGCAAGCTTGCCGACGGACGAGAGACAGAGAGTGGCTGTCTCGCGAACCTTCTTGCCGAAATACGAGAGTGAACCGCTGGACCCGAGGAAGAAAAAGGATGAACGCAGGTCGGGTGCTAGAGTCTGAGACTCCCGCCACAGCCATTGCGTGAGCCAGCAGGGTGGCGAATACGTTTCTTCCTGGGTAATCGACAAGCAACTTCAATACCGCGAAGTATTCAGGTCTAACAACACGCACCACTTCGGCTGGCTGGCCTAGGTGCTGGATTTCTTTGACGATCGCTATCATATCCCACATTGTTGTATGGCGCGCTGGGAGGAACACATCTTGCAATAAATGGTCGCCAAAGTAGCAAATGCACTAAAAAGTGTGTTGTTAGACAGGATCGAATTCACAGCAGCGCTGCTCGGCGTACCAGGTCCTTCTCAGCCATTAGCTGAGAGGAGGTTGGGCGGCGTGGGTTCTCGTTAAAGAACGTCATCAGCGATTTGACGTTGCCGTGCGCGTAGATCCTGCGGCGATGCAGCATCTGTACTATTTTCTTTTCGACGTGGATACCAGCAGCGCTGATGCTCCCTGAATTGTCCACAGTAAGTTCCTGATTCATCAAAGACACACCAGTTAGATGGATAATCAAAGAACACCCTCCGCCAGACGTACTGAGAACGGCATGTCATTGAACTCGCTGAAAAACACTTCTTTGTTGGCCTCCGTGACCACAAGATCGAAGTAACTCATCCAGTTGCGACCTATTGCAAACTGCATGACGGTGTTGCAGTGCGTCCACGAGCCGTTAGTCAGAATAAAGAGCTGCTTGCCGAGGCTCGCCCGAAGAATGTCTAGAAAAATCACGATGTCTGCATTCGGCTGTATCAAAAGGTCTGGCGTGGTCGTGATCGTTTTCCAAAACGCGCCGGCGTAAAAGATCTCGCCGCTTTGAGCACGAACGAGCTCAACGAAACGTAGACTACCTTGTTGGCTAGGAACGGATCGTTTGGGTTGCCTGCTGGCTGTTTCTCAATGTCAGGGACAAGGTACAGTGACGCTCCAAGTTCTTCAATTACAATCTGAACACCCAAGACAACACAGCACGGTCGTTAGTTTGAGGACAACAACTTTAATTCGACAGGAATGTGTACTTTGCCAGAGTCGAACGCATCCACGATCCATGCATACAGAGGCGCGTAAATGATATCTGCAGCAGTATACAGGAAAATCATCTTTCCCAGTCGAGACACATCGCTGTTTTCCGTTTCTTTGTCTTCGACATTTCCATACAGCACATTGATACTGAAGTACGAGATCTCGTGTGTGCCATGGTAAGCACGCTGAATCGAGCCGTCTTCAGCCAAGTGTAGAAAGTTCCCCGCGCAGTGTCGACTGCGATTCCTCGCCGAGCAATAGACGGCAGCCACTGAGCAGGAGGAATAGTACGGAGCCCGATAAAATTCTTCTGCAGCTCTTTCGTAGCTTGGGCGAAGCTTGTTTGCAACAAATAAGGCAGTCGATACTCCACGAGCGTGTGATCCACGTCAAAGCCAATCCATGAGTAATTTTTGTGGTGGAAGACTTCGCGATAGAATTGTTGTTGTAGCATTACTTGGGGGTCCCGCTGGCGAGCGATAGTGACAGCCTTAAGGCGCATGCGAAGCGTTTGTTCCAGAAACATATCCAAGAACGCTTGCGTATGCATATTCGCGCATTTCGTCCAGAAATCTTCAAGCTTATTGTTGGCAAGCCAGTAACTGTGGTTCAGTTTGATCGCCATGATAAATTCTGCGCTGCTTTTGGTATGAAGCAACGACTCTCGTCTCCATCCAAGATATGCCTGCAACAACATTGTCAAATAAATAAACATTTCCTACTCTTCCTTCACGTGCAGCAGCATTCATACCAGCATGGCGGGGACAAGCACGATGCATCCCTTAACAAGAACGAGATCCAAAAAGCGTATGCGTAGGACGAGTGGCAATGCCTCAGAAAGGAAGACCTGGATAAGAGACCAAACGACATGCCTGTCGATGCCGATGCCTACCATGTGCTTGTACATTCCAGGATCTCGCACCTGAATGCATGCTTCCAAGACATCGGTGTAGATTGCATACGCCTCAGGCCCAGTAGGAATGCAAGCTCGATGGTTTGTTGGAACCTGGTCCCGATAGAGAATAAACGACAGGATTTTGCTGGCTTCTGCATTCACTGAATTTCCAATGAGATAATCAACGCCAACGCTTTGATCTACATAGCAACAAAGTGCCATTCGCCTCGTTATACTTTAAGTATTTAACCAATAAAGCAAATTACTTACAATGGCAGAATTGTACTTGTTGACTTGAACCGGTAGACTAGCAACAGCTGTGTCAATAATCTCAAGCACTCTGTTCTCAAGTGACGGTTTGACGTATGATGCATCGTCTTCCGCCGCTACAACTTCCGCTTCCGATGCTTTGGTTTCTCCTGCCGTTAGCCGCCGCGTCGAGAACTCGAAATTCTGTGGGAAACAGTCCATATTAATTCGCAGCATTTCATAATACAGAACAACGCATTTCGAATGCAGTACCTGGCCAGCAATACTTTTAGATTTTTATGCACCTCAACGTCCACAATCTCCAGCCAAATTTTACGCCGGCGCTCAGCAAAAGAAAGCCCTTGCCGAACGGCTACAGAAATGTTGTGCGCGCTCATGCCGCGCCAAATGATGAGGTCATCGTTCAAACTCTTTCGCTTCGACAGCATGGTGGCTGCGTCTCCCCAAGAATGGGAGTCCCCAGCAAATTTAGATATCCTCCAAGTAGCTGAACTTTTTCTTCTTCTTCTGATACAGCTACCACAACTTGTTGTCAACATCAGCATCTTCATCGCGAATAGCTGACCAAAAGAAACCAAGGGCTTCCAGCTGGATTCGGTCGATTTCAATAAAATCGGAGAACTTTTCTCGCTTTGCAGGGTCTGCTACCAACCCTCCCAACTTCATCCCCCAGCACACCTCTGGCCACGGTTTCAAAGATGGCACGACGAAGTTGCGCGGTACATCGGGATGTCCATGAACGAGCACAAATGTTGTCAGAGCTGGCATGATGCGACTCGCCCAGTTCGCAGCGGCCACGTTCCATACAAACCCGATCTCTTCCAGCTCTTCCAAGTCCCGCGCAACTTGGCGGATGTAGTCGCCTCTGCTTCGAATGTTTTGTGCAATGAAACCAAGCCGGATCCCCCACGTTTCCTGCGGCCAGGGCTCCTCCTCTGGAACGATAAATCCAGCATCGACATGGCAGTGTCCATATACTGTGTGAAATGTCTTGAAAGCTGGTAAGATCTTTTCCTGCCACTTCTGGTCGTAGCTGTTCAACCAGAAACCCAGCTCCTCAAGCTTCTTTTGTCGCGAGTCACATAGTTCCCGAATGCTGAAAACGCTCGAACACGGTTTACCATTCTACCCAGTCTGTAACCGCGCAAGTTCTCCGGCCAGTTCTCCTTCTCGCTATCTTCTCCAATCACGAAAGACTGCGGTACTTCCGTATGTCCATACACCTCCTTGTATCTTTGTAACGCAGGCAAAAACAACTCTTCCCACGTATAGTCCGACACGACCCAAATAAATTCCATCTCTTCCAAATCTCGAAGTTGATACTCCTTTAGTGACCTCTTCTTGGAGCGCAACGTGTTCACATGGGCTCCTAATTTAAATTTCCACGTAGCTCTCGGCCATTGGTCGTCTGCTTCCGGCACCACAAAGTTCCTGGGTATTAGCAGATCACCTTGTAGCTGTTTGTACGCCCGTAACGCCGCCAGTGCTGTCTGCTGCCACTGGAAGTGCTTCCAGTCGTCAATATCGGGAAACTTGATCTGCTGGAGCTCTGGTAGTAATTGTGCCTTCTTTTGAGTCTTGGTACGCACGAACTTGCGGACTTCATACCCCAATTTGAATCCCCTTGTTTCTTGCGGCCATGCTGACAGTTCTGACAGCGGTACTTGGAAGTTGCGAGGCACCACAAAGTGCTGGTTCTGTTCGTAGAACGCTAGCAATGCTGTGGTGAGTGTACTGCCGCTCTGGTCGTTGCGAGAGACGCTCAGGAAGCGCCGGGAGATGACGCCGACGCGCTGCATCTTCAGTCAATTAGCAAAATCGTAATGGAGGCCTGTGATTGGCTATGACTGCCAAAGTGGCGCAATTATAAAGTGACGCAATAAAGCAATGAGCGGCGCAGATGACGAGGCCGAGCGCAGCTCCTGGCTAAACCGAGCGGCGTCCTGGGGGCTCTCGGCAGTACCGTTCGGGGCTGCAGCACTGCTAGGAGGAGGTGATCCTACATATCTACTAAAATGCAATAAGTACTTAATGCTTATGGATTTTGGCGATGCGTAGGTTTCTACTTGGGACTGGCGAGGCAGAAGCAGGCGATGAAGGAGGAGAAGCTGCCGAAAGGAGGACAACCAGTTAACAAGGGGGCACCTGCAAGACCGTTGAACTTTTGGAAAGAAGCTGGCTATGGACAAGCCACAGACGCCCAATGTGGCGGTCGGGAAGGCTCTGGTTGGAGGCACCATTGTGGCGGTGTCTGCGTGCCTCTTGCTGTCGGCTGGGGTGGCTGCAGCATTGGGAGTGGCGAGTGTAAGTGTGTTTTATAGTGCTTATTTAGGATTCGTTGATTTCTGATGTGCTTATGTTGTACTTTCGTGTAGCTTGATGATCTTCGTGAGCGAAAGGAGAAGGCGATGGCTCGTAGGAGGAACAAGAAAGCTGGCGCAGCGGTGAGCAATCTTAATCATTTTTTGTTACAATAAACCCGACGTTAATTTGTAATTTATGCTGCAGGCAAAGCAAGAAGCCGTAAGCGAGGAGCAGGAGATGAAAGAGCTTCGCGCACTGTTTTCTCGCAGTGCGCAAAAACGTCTGAGCCGCAGGAGGCGAATAAATAGACGATGCTGTACGATATCGAGCAGTCGACTGGAATTGAAGACCTACTCTTAACGGTGATGGCTGCTGTAATGCATGTGTGGAGTTACAGCAGAGGGCGGACCGAGCACTCGCGAAAGCGGGCGGGATTTTGTCGCTTCGCATGTTCTTGGCGGTGATGTGTAAACCTTTGGATGAGTTCTCCTTTGCGCTCGATCATTTTCTCGTGGACTTGGGCTTGTTTCCTGCAGACGTCACGTACATTTTGTTAAGGCGAGGTCGTAAACCAAGACAGACGTGAAAAGCGCAACCGACCTTAAATGTTTGAGGCTAGCAATAAGATAGCCTGCGAGAGCAGTCACAAAGCTCCGGAGGAAGGAACAAAGCTCAATTATCTGTGTCGACGTGGAGCTCACAGCAGGAGTTTTAAGTGCAACTTCTGCAAGTGCACGGTGGTTGCTGATTTCCTGGTCGTGGTCAGCAAAACGTGTTGACAATGAATCCAAAGTCCATGCTGGTAGCGCAGGAGTTGAACTTGATGATTTCAATCCTGGTGCGGGGCATCCTGGATAAATGGCAAGAGTCGTGGCTGCGATGAAGAGGTTGGAGTTGCTGAAGTTGTTTGAGGTCTTTGAAAAATAGTGGACATGACGACGTTGGTGTGTGAGGGTGATCCAGGACTGGGCTCTATTGGAGGCACATCAATTTCGGCAATCTGTTGCTGACAGCTTTGAAGGGACTTCCACGTTGAGATGGCTGCTTCAAGCATCGCCCTGAGTTCCTCTGAACACTGCTGTTGCATTTTCGCTTCTATCCGCGCTTTGTACGCCACATACTCCAATTGCCGTTCTTCCAGTAGAGCTTCGATCTGCTTGTTTAGCTTTCCTTCATTCTCTTTCGCAGCAACACACCCCTGCTGCAGATGATCAATTTGCTTTTCCAATGCCAGCAGCGATAGCTGATTTCTTTCGATCTCTGCACGTTGACGCGTGGTGAGGACTGTTAATGTGGCGGCAGTCTTTTCTAACTTTGCATTTTCGCTGCGCAGTATTTCAGTTTGACGGTCGATTTCGATTTGATGTTGCGGCGTTCGAGCTCCGTTTTTGCGATCTGCTTTCGCCATTTTTCCTTGTCATGGGCAATCTCGGCTTCGCCTTCCAGCAAGCGCTCAATAGCGTCATTTCGCTCGCGTTCAACGTCGAGTTGATTCTGCTTGGCAATCCCCTGGTCCAATTGAGCCTCGTGTGCTAGCTCGCGAGCTACGTCACGGTCTTGAATTGCTTCGTTACGCAGCCGCAGTGCCTCTTCCTCTCGTTCACGACACTCTTCTTGCACTTGCTGCAGCTCAAGGATGATTTTCTCGGCCACTTTCCAACTGTGGACTGCGTTGTTGCGCGCTTCTTGTTCGCAAACCAATTCATTCTGTAGCTGAGCAGTTTGAATCTGGAGTACATCGCGCTCTTTAGCCATGGACGCTGCTGCTAATCGAAATTTCTCCACTTGCTGGCTCAACTCCGCACACTCTTCGACAACTTGAGCTCTAAGCTCAACGAGCCGGTCTTTCTCGATGCGCAATTGTTCACGCTCTTGTTTGGCTCGTTTGAGCGTCGCCAGCGCATGATCCAACTCACCCTCGCAGTTCTTCAGCTGTTGCTGTGTTAGATCACGCTGCGATATTGCAATGTCGCGCTCCTTCTCGCAAGTATGTTTGGCGCCGTAGTGTTTCAGTTGCTGGCTAATGTCGAAATGACCCCAGTGCATGGCCAAGTCGAGTGGGGTGTGACCGTTCTTGTTCTTATCGTTCACCGCAGCGCCACGACGAACGAGCTCCTCCATAATCTTCGCGCGATTCCAAAGCGCCGTCATGTGAAGCAACGAATTCCATCCCTGGTCTTTCAGAGTGATGATATTCGTTCCCAAGTCTTCGAGCTCTTTGAAAACCTGCAGGATATAGCCGTCCGTGTCATCGGCGTCCCAGATCGACTCGTTATCGAACAGGTCGACCACTTTCTCTTGGGCTGCTGCATCTAACTCCTGCATCTGCATCTCGACAGGCCAAACCAAGTTTGCAAGGTAATCCCAGCTCCACTATATTTATCGTGGAAATACATAGACTCGCTGCTGGGAATATCAATGGTGATCACGAGGACTGCGGATTCCCGTCTCGCATCATCTGCTGGTGCTCTCGTTTCCACTGGAACCACATACCATCACTATAATATCAAAGATCTTTAAAATGTTGTTGCCTTTTACCTTCTCCATCGTGTCTGACGAGATTCCAATCTGAGCACGCACATGAGCTCTGCGCTGCGCCAGACGAGCAAGCTCTCGCTCTGTAATCTACTTCAAAAGTGAGAATGTTTTAGATATAATAGCCGTCGTACCTCTCGCATGCGCGCACATCTTGCTCGGAATGCTTCCAGGCGACAGTCTGCTCGCATTTAACACATTGAGCACAAGTTCAGAAGACAATCAACGGTGCCTACCAATTCTAACGTACCGTCTTGGGCAGATGACGCGTCGTCTTCGGCTTCAGGCCAGTCATTGCCATCACGCGGCTGGTTCTTCATCAGCCGACCTCTCGTAGAAGATCTTTGGGCGTGTACAGACAAAGGTCAATTCGTGCACTAAGCGAAGCCTGAGGCGAGGTAAAAGTGCATATTAATCGTTACTCGCTTCCAAGTTACTGCTGAGGAGTCTGACCGGTTGATTTGGCGCTCCTTGGGTGAGATCCCGGAGCTGGAGCTTAGTTGGTCTTGCGGCCGTTCACGTCCGCAATAAACTTGGCGTAGAGCAGACTGTCACGACCAGTGTTCATGTTGCCCATGGCCAGCACTGCCATGACCAAAATTGCGCCAAGCAGGACAGACGTCCACAAAATAATCTGGAACTCGGCGATGTCTGGCATCTTGATGGGGCTGGCAGTGCTGTTCGTGGTGGTGGTGACGTTGTCATCCTCTTCCGAGGCGCTTCCACTCTCTGCTGCGAGGTCCTCCACTTCTTCCTCTTCGTCCACCACATCTTCATCTTCATCTTCGTCGTCCACGTCGTCTTTGGTTCTGGTCAGAGACGCCATCAGTCGGCGGTTGCGTGCACGACGAGAGAGCGCGGCCACCTGCTGCACCGACATCGGGAGCTTGCCCGTCATCACCTGCGCTCCGACAACAGAGCGGGTCTTCACCAATTGACCCAAAACTCCGCCACGGAAGTGGCCACAGCTTGAGTCGCGAGCTGCTGCTTCTGCTTGCCATCTAGTTTGGGTGTTGAGAGTCCCACGATGTACAGCGTCTTGTCTCCTCCATCCTCTTTCAACTTGGCTGTAAGCTGTGCCACTTGGGCCAGCTCCTTAGCAAATGCAACGTCCTGTTGGTCGCTCGACTGTAGGAAAGTGTTCCGACTAAGTACTTCTTGCACCAGCTCAGCATTAACCGGCGGCGTCCAGGCCTTCACACTGGCACAGAGAGAAGCACTGCCTGCACAGCGTACGCTGTTAGAGTAGCTGGCTTGGATCTCCTGGGCCACAGCCACGGGGACCTTCACACTGGCGGAAGAGGCTTCGAACGTCTTGTGGAAGCCTGGGGAGGCGCTTAGAGCGGCGTCCACGGTGTTTACGGCGGCAGCAGAAGCGTCGTCCAATATCAGCAGGGCGTAGGCCTCTGCGTGCATGAAAATGTCGGCTTGTAAGGGGCTCTGGGCGGCCGGACGAGAGGCGACGCTGCCAGTAGCGACCCCCAGCGAGTTGAGCGCCAGCTCCGCCAGTCCGGCGGCTGAGAACGCAGAGGAAGATGACTCGTGGTACAGTGGAGTGGGGGCACTGCCCAGCACCAAAACTTGGTCGGCGGAAGCACGGGAGGCGGCCGAGAAGAGCTGAAGCGACGCGAGCACCTTGAGCATCGTGGAAGTCGCTTTGAGATCTAACCTGGACAAAACTTTATTTTTATTAACGAATTTTGTTTCATAAACATATATCTTATTGTAAATGTTTTCAAAATGATTTAGGTCCAAAGTGCGTTCTAATTCGAAGCTGCTGCACGATTTCGAGGCACTATTCGTTCTAGTGACGTGACTGCTACCCATGATTTTTTTGCCACGCTTAGTTATTTATCTAAACGTTGTGCATGTACTAGCTTCTATCTCGAGGTTGCACAATTAGTTGTCTCTCGATTGCCATATAAATCAGGAAAACGGACGGCATGTTAAAAAAGACTTGGTTGTAGCCACATCGACTGTAATTGAATCGATCAGTGATCCATCCATCAGTGTGTGTGGAAATGTTGAGGTGTGTGGGGTCCGCTTATTACCGTATTGCGCGTGGCATCCACGACTAGAAGCTCGATGATCGAATTGCCAGGAAGTGCGTGCACGTATGATGTTTATGTGCATGGTTGTAAACGGCCAGAGCAGGAGTTCTGTCGAAACCTGAGCGTATTCAGTTTTGCGAAGACGGAATTGGCGGGGAGGCCGACGCAGATCTCTCTAGTAAAACTTGTATCCGTCGGTACTGTCTTGCCGTATTTCGAAGAAAAGATCTGTTGTAGTCCAAAGGCTCAACGGACGTGAAGTCACGGATTTTTGTACCCAGCATATTAGCTCTGAAGCAGTAGTTCATCTATGAAGTACACGACTCCAGCCAATCCGCTGTCTACTGTAGTAGCTTCAAGAAGATGCGGACTGCAAAGAGGGCGACAACAAGGCATCAAGATTACAGAACATAGAAGCCACATGAGGCCTTTCCTGTAACTGCACCCGCACTGTAAACATGGAGTGGTGGACGGGATGACAGATGGTGGGTGGACAGTAGAATATGACCGCTTTACGTACCGCTGGTAATACTGTTGAAATACCGACAACGACACAAAAAGCCGGGGCACACAAAACCTGGGATCAGAAAAAGAAGCGAATACAAAAGCTTGACCAATCGAATTGCATTTACTTCAACTATTTTGCCAATAAAACTAGTAAATTTTGGTTAATGCGGCCACAAAATGAAGGGCCCTCCTTCATTTCGGGACGCGTACAATGAAGCGCAAGCAGCGAGGCTACGCGGTCAAGGAGAAGCTGGCAGCGCTGAGCCGCATTGAGGTGGTGGGGACTGTCTAGAGCCGTCACCAAGCTCGGTTACCCACACGACACGGCGGAAGGTTGATGGCTGTCCCGAGAGAATGTTTGCGCGTTCACTGGCAACAAGCTGTCGAAGGCGATGAAGGGAAGGGACGTAACAAAGCTTCCCTTTCACCCCTGCCCAGGTGACGTTCATGAAGAACACATGTCGAGACGAAGAGGTAAGTCAATATACGTTTATTGAAGTATATTAATTTACACTAACTAATTGTTATCTAGTAGTTCACAACCCCAACCATGATATATGTTATAGAGGACAACTACTCCTACTGACTAGAGCGCTACAAAGACGACAAGACAGGGTCATAGATAGTATCGCACTTTTCTGACTGATCATGTGTTGTTTCAGGTGAACCATCTACACCTAGTAACCGCGTAGCTTGCTCTTGAAATCTGCTGGTTGACAAACGCGTAGCGAAGTAGGACTTTATTGAGGATAACGTTGACTTATGTTGTGTCGTTAACGATTTCTTTCGTCTAGTAGTCAGAGAAATCGTACCACAGAAGCAGAGATTTCTCGCCAAATTTTGGTCTAGTGGCAAAGCGAAGCTTTAAAACCTTCAGCGGGATCTTGCTGTTCCACCAAACTGTGGCGTTGCCGTAGACCTGGCAATGATAATCTGCTGTAACTTGTTCAGCTTTTGTTCGTTCGTCTTATGCATACGAGTACTATTTGAATCGCGTGCCTGAAGATGATAAACGGTGGATACGTTTTCCTTGGCAATCCGCCAACAACACTGCAGTTGCCCGCCCTTGTCATTACCCCGTACTTTACCCAGATCGTTTTGCCTCTTTTAGACGTGATAGATTCCTTAGGCAGGTACTCGAAGAACATAGCTTAGCACGGAGCAAATGACGCTGCACTTAAATAGCTGGAGAGTTCACCCGTTTGGGTGGCATTAAGACTGCTGAGACGTTGTGATTCACCATCTGCTTACGCACTTCGGCTCGAAACGTTGCCGCCGTAGCTTCAGCGGCCTCTGGCCGTCTGGTCTTGCCTCGTACACTGTACGTACGTTATTAAAGGTCGCTAATGACAAAAGTTCGTCTTGGACATGAGCGATGCGGTATTTTTCGAAAACACATGCGAATGTGCGAAATAGATGCATATACATTTTATCCAATTCAGAAAACCATCGTTGAAAAATGTGGGTAGTCAACAAATGTAAAATAACATTCTTATATAATACCGTAAATAAGTAAACAAAAAGAACTATGTGAGCATATGTCATTCATATCACAAATCAGAACATTTTAGAACATCCAGCCTCCAAAGTTAGCTATAGTTAAATCGCTTTCCACATCAGGCAAGCGATCTCCATATTTAGTCTGTTCTCACCCAGAATCAATATCCTGCTCTCTTATCTTTTCTTTGGTCTTCTTAGCTGCGGTTGCTTCCACAGCGCGAAAAGAAGAATTAAGCGAGTTTAGGTTCTCGATCGATTCGATTCAGTACTACCACACATTATAATAGTATGTTGTGGTTACGAATCTGATTTAGATGCAATCTAAGAATCCAATGAACAAAATCTTTGCCAGGTATGCCCTCGCGCCCAAAGCTCTTTGGATCGGAGGTTAGAGGCTCCAATGCACAAATGGTTGCTTTGTTGCGTTGTAATGATTTCGTCGCCGCCAGTGCTGCCGTTATTTAAGGTACGGCAAATCCAGCAGAAATCAACTAGCAGTTTGAGAGGTTGCTGTTAAGTCAAAATGATCACCATACGATGCAACCTTCATTTAGTGTTGCATGTGCAGGTGTGCGTTTGATTATAAGTTATGCTACTAAGACCCAGAAAGTAATTGATTTTGGTTCTAAATGGGAGGGTCTTGAAGTCGATCTGATAGTGTGTTGTGCTGGTTCACGCACTAGAGCGTGATCTTCCCGTTTTTGCCTCCCGGCTTGTCCTTGAGTACTACCCCAGCTTCTTTCATATGAACCGATAGTGTTTGAAATAGGCTTCACTCCATTCCGGTACTGTTGCTTCTAGATGGTTGCGGTATTGCTCCAGCATTTGTCGTTAAACTGGAATGAGCGAGCTATGTTCGAGACTTGAAATAATATCCGTGAGCATATCTCCCTAACGATCGATTTTGAGTCTTTAGCTTCAATATGCTCCCTTTGCTTATGATCCGCCTGGTGGAGACGAGAGGCGGGGACTTAGGTCTGGCGGGAAGATCAAGAAGTGCCCCCCTTTGTTTCTTCCTTCATCCTCGGCCACGCATAGCATTCGTTTTTCGGACTGCGCTGCTCTTGGTTGATTGAGAAATGACTGACTTGTCGGTCTCGTCGACGTCCATGACAATTCTTGCTGGTGTGGCGCTTCCCATTCCTGTGAGAGACTGTAGGTACACTGTGTGGAGCATTGAAACTGGCTTGGCGCACTCGGTTTCTATGAATATAGGGCCACCTGGGCCAGTTACAGCAGGGGCACGCGCGAACCTGGGAACCGCGGCAGTAGCTTTTCGACGAGCCAGTCGACTTCGGCCCCGATCTCCAGCTTGTTGATGACTGGATGTCTTCCGGCCTGCGGATGTCCTTTCGCCGCTACTGTCGAGAGCGGGGCAATCCTGCTGTCCATCGAGGCGGTCAAAGATGGCCGCTGTGGCTTCTATGCTGCCACTGCTGCGGCTCGCGCGCTTGGGTTGTGGGGTTGGTGGACTCCTGAATTCACCGAAATTTTTTATGGTGATTCATCGTAGTAAGCACGGGTCCTCTGTGGTATGGCCTACACTACTTCGATACGTGCGGTGGTTGAACCACCAAGCTCTCTACTTGGGACTATCGTGCGGTTTTCTGCGCATCCCCCACCAGAATCTCCACAGTAATACCGTCACAGGTTAAACCACGACGGCGCCCCTGATCAGTATTGGGTTGCTGGAAGGGTTTTATCTCGTCTCCACAATCCATCCGTTCCCGCACTGTTTGGCGCACTGTTTCATGTTGGAGGTTGGGCCCTCGGGTCTCTTCGCGACTGATGCTGATGCCGAGTGGGAATCCCTTCGCGATTACGGGGTTTCCTGGATGGCTACCCTTTAGTTCGTCCGTTGGATGGAGATCGCATAGCGGCCATTTGACACTGTCGTAACGTCGCAGTCAGCCGCCTGAAAACTCCAACCGTGCGCTTGAGAGGCTCCTTCAACGGAGATCAGACCAGTAATTCCTGTTGTTTATGTACATGTGACATTTTTAATGTTAATATGATCGTGCATTTGTCAATTTATATTGGTTTCAGATATGGGTTTTCAACTCAAAAGCTCAGAAAACTTAGTTGCCCAATGCTGATCTTTTGCAGATAAAGGCTGACTTTGCAAAACAATGCCGATGAAACTGCGACAATTTTGACCTCCCCGCTCGAATCTTGGGTATTAAGGGACGCAAAGGGCCCGCTAAGGTCCAACACCTGACGAAGCACTCATGGCGAATGACAGCTGTTCTCACGATTCGAGCTGACGATAAGTCTGCTATAATTTTATTAATACTATGTATTATGTTTCAAAGAAAAAAACTTTCAACTCTTTTCATCCTACGCGGCAAGTTGGGAGGGAGGATTGAGTTCAAAGAGCTAAGAATTCTCCCAAAAGGGCATTTCTACACGGGAAAAAGAGGCATTCCATATGGTTGCAATTTTATGTAAAAAACTACTCAAATATGAAATTGATGGCCTAGAGCTGCACCTTCTCGACAATTTCGACAGCCATATGTCGGAGCTAGGAGTGCGTGTTTTGGCCGAGAATGTCAAAGATCGCCGCTGGCAAGACCCCGCCCTTGAAATCACCATTTGTAAATCGTCCCCGAAATTAATCCAAAATCGGGATACCTCAGCGCACCTCAAGCATATGGTACGCATTCCGCAATGTGCTTGCTCGATAAGAAAATACGAGTACATTCAAACCTGCCACCTAGAACTTGGTATGACCTCCAAGCTTTTTAAGGACAGCTGTAAGCCTCTCCGGCATCGAGAGCACGGACTTCCGTTCAACAGAATCATCAATGTTAGTCTAGATGCAACGGTGTTTCACTTTTAGATCACCACTAGATGTCGCTGGGGCGCGATTGAGCTCTTTCTTCATGACAAACCACAGATTTTCAATAGGATTGAGATCTGGGCTTTGGGGTGGATGGCCGAGGAGACAAGTTTCAACTCGCGCAAACAGCCTGCCGTCAGTTTTGCCCGGTGAGCTGGCTGTTGTCGTGAACAAACCGCGTGTGCCCCTTGAGGCCATACGCAGCTTCCTGATAGGGATTTCCTTGCGCAGTAAGTGGTGGTAGTACACCTTAGTCACAGACTCCTCGCTGAAATGCATGGTGTTAACTCCATCTAGACCGTTTGGCGCTCAGGATCTCCCAGGCACTCTTCATGTTCGAAGCGTCGTCAGTAACTACACTACAAACAGGCCCGGGATTCATGACCCCTCAATTTCTTGAATAACTTCCTCAATACGATCCGCAATGTATTCACCAGTGTGTTGCTTGTCACCAGTCGCAATGGATGACCAAAACACGGGCGTCATGCGTCGGGAAGTGATCACAAAGTTGATAATACTCTGATTGTTCGGGTTTGCCCACCCGTCGGTGACAATCGATACATACGGCTCGTTTTGGAGACTCTCAATCACTTTTTCGCGTTCACATGTGTAGGTTTTGTCAAGCAAAGGCTCGGCAAGTTTATAGCGCGTAGGGATTTTGAAGTCGGGACGAAGAGGCTTGAAAAACCGTTGCATTTTCGGGTCCTCAAGCACGCGAAAAGATATCCCCGTTGCGTAGAAAGCCATCGCCATGTCAAGCTCCAGTTCAGCTTGGCTATATTCTACCCGCAGAGTTTTAGGTGGGGTCTTGCGAGTACTCGAAGGGGAGCTCGGGTTCCCGATTGAACGTCGCTTGCTTGACTTCTTCGGCGTTGTAGGCGGTGTGGACGGAGCGTTGAGTAGCTTGACATCCGCCGGGAAGGAACAGGAACGGATGAGCGGCCTTAAATGCTTGCCATGCTGGGCGGAGTGGAACAGCTTGTGGCAATATGGGGTGTGCCTTTCCTTCGCCTTTCGGCATCACGGTCTCGAACAAGTCCGAAATCGGAGATGACGGTTTTCCTTTTCGTGGCATTATGCACGGATTGAGTTGAGGCGGAGTTGAGCTTTGCGTTTGACGGATTCTTCGCGTGTGAGGACAAGAGAGCCCCGAAGAAAGCCAGCGTGGCGATGCGCTAGAAGATTGCGACATCGGGAATCATTCAACTACCGCCTACTAGTTAGTCTTGTTAGGACTAATTAGGCCTAATTAGTGTCACTAATTAGTATTTGACTAATTAGTCTTTTTCTGTGATTTGTTCTTCTATCAGTGAGAAGTTCAAATGCGAGTTCTTTGCTGGATTATATAAAACCTTGTGATTTAAGGGTATCATGGGTTTACTCAAAAACAACCATGAAATTCGAGTGAGCGATATCAGAATCGTCGAAGGGGTAAGCGTTGAAATTGTGGGAGAAGTTTGGATCCGAGAAAGACGAATCTAGGAAAGATAATGATTTAAATGAAAACGATGGCAACGGGTATTGAGAGGGGTCGAGCTCTACGTCAAAAAACGAGGATGTGCTGTTGAAGCAGCGTGCATATGACGCTGGACAGAACAACTGGGAGGCAGTGTGTTGCCAGTAGGAGAAAGGAAAGTCAGAATTTAGTTGTATTGCATCTTACTTCGTGATATAGAGCCGGGAACGTAAGGAACGTTTTCTACTGGGGCTTCGCGAAGGCTGCGATGGCTTTTGATTTTGCTAAGCTGCGATGACAGCCGCACTATCTGCCCTTTGTGACGTCGGTACTGTACCGGTATATCGGTACTATAACGGTAACCACGGCTACAAAGGAGCTTCTATTCAGCGGGAAGGGATCCGAATAGAAGCTCCACACCGCGGGGTGCAATCATTGCGGCACGATCAACGCGAATAGGAGGGCTGGGCTATTCGCTTCGCTCCTATCCCAGTATAAAACGTTTTTACAAAAGTATTGTTTCGCGATGGCGCACACCGAGACGCTGGAGCTGGTGCCCGGCCCGTCCAAGATCCTCCCGAATGTGCTCGCCGTCATGGGCGAGCCCTGCGGCTCCTCCGACCTGGATCCTGCCTTCTGGGATGACTACTTGACGCTGGAGCGCGAGTTGCAGTCACTTCTGAACGCCAAGAGTTGCAGTGTGACAGTCCAATCCGGCGAGGCGATGGTGTCGCTCTGGGGCGCACTCAAGAGTTGCATTCGCCCCGGCGACGTGGTGGTCTGCGCCGCCAACGGTCTTTTGGCGAGGGCTTTGCAGATATGGCCAGGGCCCTGCAGGCCGACGTCCGCTTGGTCAAGTGCGACTGGCGCAAAAGTTGGACGTCGACGCCGTGTGCAACGAGATCCGACGCTGCAACCCCAAACTAGTGACGGCTGTGCACTGCGAGACGCCCAGCGGCGTCCTCAATGACCTGCAGGCTATTGGGGAGGCTGTGGCCAACGACACGACGGACGGCCTCTTCCTGGTGGACTTTGTGTCCAGTGCTGGAGGAGCTCCACTCGATGTGGAAGCTCTGAAGATTGACTTGGGGTTGTTAGGACTGCAGAAGGCTCTCTCAGGACCACCAGCGTTGGGGTTTACGACGGTCAGTGACAAGGCCTGGAAGAGGATCAACGACGTGAAGTACGTGGGGTACGACGCACTGCAACCTTTTACCAAATCGCGGACAAGGAGCCGCGGTTGATGCCGTACACACACAACTGGCACGCGATCCGTGCCACGTTGGCGGCACTTGACAATATCAAGCAGGAGGGAGGCATCGAGGCTGCTCTGAAACGTCATGCAGAGGTGAGCGCATTCGCTCGACACGAGGTTCAGGAAACGCTGGGACTTAACCTTTACTGTGAGGAGAGTGCTGCTTCACCTACTGTGACTGCTATCGAACTCCCTGAAGGATGCGACTGGGCTGTTCTGCAGAAGGAGCTTCGTGCGCGAAAGGTGCTAGTTGGTGGGTCGTACGGTCCACTACAGGGCAGAGTATTGCGCCTCGGTCACATGGGATCGCAAGCCGACAAGACTGTCGTGGCTCAGGCGATCAAGGTACTCGGTGAAGTGCTCAAGCAGATGAAATAGATGGCTGTATACATCTACAAGGACCTTCGAGTGCAGGCTTGGTTGTAGATATGTTAGTTCTGCTCTGTGGCAAGAAGCAGCGGGTTGTCGTGCTGTTCGGGCTTGAAGTCGTAGTGGATGAGGCACACCTGCAGATAGAGAAAACGCGGATGAACAATAGATCGTTTTCATAAACAGCGATGCGGCTTACGACTTCAGGCTCGCCGTCCGGGGCACCTTCAACGCCAAAATCTGCTAGCGTCTTCATGTCTTCCTGGAGTTCGTTTGCTTCGGAGAAATGGCCTTTGCAGATCTTTAGATCCGTCACGGGGCCGTGCTGCTTGTGAATTTGTTGCTGGGCACGACCTTGCTGAGTGTCAATCGCTTCTACACCGCTCCAGCCTCATTACACACCTTGATCGCAAACAGTCGAGTGGAAGTCTTAGTGCGGAATTTAAAGTTGAGGTAGCTCCAGTTGAGCAACTCCATTGAATAAGATATAGATGTTAGAACGGTACAGCAAATATGTAGTACAGTCTGGTCGTACTCGCATATCGAGCGTCACGTAGTGCACTGGGTCAGGCTCGGTAACAATCGGTGGGGTGCTGTCGACAACCTGTTCAATACACAACGTCAGCCTCGGATCTTTACAAGGGATTGCTCCAGATCTTACGGCGGCTTCCTCGGTAGCCCCATCGGTGCCGCCAGAGCTGGCCTTGCTTTTAGCTTTGCCTTTTGCCTTCTTCTTCGGTGCCATACTCGGCTTGATATCAGCAGTATCCAACGACTCTCGGGAAAAGCCCCAATAGCAACGAAATAGGCGTACTTGCGGCCGATACTCCACACAATATGTCCCAGTCAGCTTACCCACCATTTTGTAGCGCTTCGCGGCACCGCAATGTGTGTGTCGCACCGACCAGCTTGACCTCGACGACATTGAGCCGGGCAGATTCAATGACCTCTTGGCTGCGCGAAGCTTGTGGTTGGAGTCATCGAAAGGCATTACACTGCATCCGAAAGTGTGCAGAGGCACTGCAGGAACTGCGAGTTTTATTAACTTATTTGCTCTCAATCAAAAGCCAAACTTCCTTCCTTGTGTGGAACAGCGTTCATCAAGACAGCGAGGCTGATGATCAACTCACAGACCTGTTGCGCAGAAACAGGATCGAGACCAGTCCGCTGTCGACACCAAACAATGTTCAAGGATGCATGCATTTGTTCAAGGAGCTTTTCAAAGCATGCCGACCCGTATACCGAAAGGGCCGTCTGCAAGGCGGAGGTTTCGATTTTGAGAACACGGGGCTCGCGATAATGGGGTAAGCGTTTGATGCCTTCACGACATGGCCAAACGCGACGTGAAAGACCCGCTCATGATGAATTGTGGTGGCGATGGCGCTGTTTCATTTGCGAGCCACGCGACTGTCGCAACGCAGCGGTCCCTGCACTTGCTACAACCTTCGAGCCGGCTTGCCAGCTTCCGTTGAGTCAGTCGCGTCGAGCGTTTGCTTCCTCAACAATTTATCTCTCAGCGTGATAACCTCTTCGTACAGTATCGAGTGGAGCTTGCTGACAGTGCTGCTTCAGTGGTCTGGCAAGCAGTTTGACAAACTTGTAGAATCCTCGTGTGTCCTCACCAAAGATTGAGCTGTGGTCCCCGAGCTTGAGTGCTTCCTGCTTCCCTCCCCGAGACCGGAAAGCGCGTGGTTGCAGTCCGCAGCGGTCCCCGTAAAAGTATCCCGTCGAATCCAGCGCGCCGCGGGAGATCTCCTGCAGGCTCGGCGAAGGGCGACTGGAGAGATATCTCGGAGCGCCACGCATCTATGGTCGGCATTGCATCCACGGCTCTGAGGGTGAGTTTCCAATGCGATTTGACTCGTGTGGGAAGCATGTAAACCATTGCAGCTTACTTGCCCTTGCGCAGCAGAGTAGCATACGTCTCGTGTATTTCTTGCCGCGTGACACTTGCGTGGAGGGGTCCAGCGTCTCAAGAAGCAGGACGAGGCCGAGAACGACTGGCACTCGGGCGTTCATCCGACCGCAAATCGCTGGTGAATATGAGCTCTCTGGAGCTGGTGCAACATTGGCGAGCTCCGGTCGAAAAAGTAAAGAAACGCGCGTCCGTGCGTGTTTATGGCTTTTGTAAAATGAGCAACTACCAGGCAGGGCGGAAATTGCCTTGATCTGTCGTTGAGAGCGCTGTTGAAGCAGACGTGGGCTCTTCTGTTGGGGAAATACTGCTGTTGAGCAGCTCGAGGGGCTCTTCTGTTGGCAAATATTGCTCATTGGATGCGCTTCAACTGATCGCAGCGGTAGTTGCAGCAGAACTCTGCTGGAGATGGTTTGGACGGCACAGATATTTGACAAATATAATTTGTTTCCCATTTCGCCTGCAAGTTTTCCGGCGACTGCGCCGCTCCTGTTCTAGCAAGCATCGTACAAATATTCTCGGCAAAAAAGCTGAGTCAGCTTTGGCTTAGTCTTTACTAGTATATCCCATCAAAGAAATATAACTTAATTTCCCTGGCAATTCGAACCCAGCAAAATGCTTTAAGCCTTTGGCAAAACTTGGCGATGTCCGCAGCAATGTCGTCCAAGCTTGCATCACATATCCAACGCCTATCGCGAGCCAACATGGCGCGCAATCGCGCGCACAATCAACTTTAGACGGTACAGTAGCTTGCTGCTGTTGCCACAACGCTTTCGGTGGACTTTTATTGTTTACGAGCCAGACTGGGCCAACCAGGGCACGGTCGCCATCTCCACTCGACCATCGTGTCATCTCATTCCCGAATCTACCTCCCGTCGAAGAGGGACCTCGTTGCTTCTCGAACTCGCACAGTATCAATGTTCTCTTCCAGCAGGCCGCTCACCACCAAGTCGACGCTTCCAGAGTCGGTGGCGTGGCTCCAACACCTGAACCTCGAGATGACGACCACCAACACGCGGCACGGTCTCGGCAAGCGCAACGTGCTGTACGAGCTGCACATGACCTACCAGACGTCCAAGAGCGAATCCACGTCCTGGTCGCTGCCGCGCAGCTTCGACGAGTACAGGGAGCTACGACGACAACTTCTCAAGGCGCTGAAGATCGGCCACCGATGCAACGCCGAGTGCAAGTGGCTGGGTAACATCGTCAAGCACCACTTCCCCAGGGCGTCGCTGTTCTGTCGGAGCTGCCCCGCCGGCGTGGAAGGCACTCGCGTGGCGCTGCTGCGCATGCTCAACACTGTCAAGGCGTCGCTCGTGAACCACGGCAACCTTGGATGCTCTCGGATGCGCGACGACGTCAGCAAGGTGTTTGCAGAGTTCGTCGCCAGCACCAAGGGGTCGTCTCCGTTGAGTCTGTCCACGACGGCGTCGCTGTCGTCGTCGTCTCCTAGCAATTACAAGCGGTCCGTGTCGTCCTTGTCGTTGGCGTCCATCACTTCCGACGAAGACGAAAGCCAAGAGGTCGTCCTCGAGTTCGATGACTACCCGTGCGGCAACTTCTCGCACTGCGAATGCGGCGCATGCCGATCGAGTGTCCATTAGAAAGGGGTTGCCAGGCTAGAAACTGCTTGTACCATAGGATAAGATAAATCACGTAACAATCGAATTAATGTATGACCGTCAGACTCTCGCATTTGCACAGCGGAAGATATGAAAGCTCAGCGCCGATGGGGGACCAGCCAAGACGGAGGAATTCACCACGCAAACCATGCCGCGTGTCCAGCTCCTTGCTCCACGAGTGCCATCAATTGCTTGCCGGTACCCGAGCTGTACCAGCCCTCGACTGTCGCATCTGGTCCTGTGCTTGCAAATGCTCAACACCTTACGATGAGTCCGCGCAAATTGACTACGGCAACTGGGTCCATCGACAAACGCTCGTAGTTGGCGAGGAAATCGATATTGAAGTGTAGTGATTGTCATGAAGTACTTGGCTCGCAAACGGCAAGTAGTACCTCTGGGTTCGACAGGGTCGGGAGTCTCAATGGATTAGCGGCGGCCGCGCAGGTCGCACTCCACCAGTGATGACAGTTCCCGTCGGGCATTTCTCGCCTGAATTGCCCTCCAACGACATCACGAGCCGTGCTGCCGTCTCACTCCGAGCTGCAACACCATCTCGCAGCAATTTGCAGCCACGTAAGGTGATTTCGTTGTACGAGAGGTTGACGAACACCAAAGTCGTGTTCTGCTGCAGTGCTTTCGCCAAAATCGCTGCAGCACTGTCCAACTTGAGACCTGAACAAGTCTACAAATAATAAAGCTCTTCACATTGGGACTACAGTTAAAAGACAATCGACATCGTGTAACATACCAAATCGAGGTTTCTCAAACTCTTGGTCTCGGCGATAGCATGGTAGAATTCAACAACCCCAGGCGGTTCCAGGGAACAGTGACTCTGGGACAACAATTGAATATGGTTAGAGGAGACCAACAAATGTGTTTCCTTGGTTGGCATACGAGGTCGAGAGTCACCAGGGATCGAGTCATTTTCGTGAGCAAACCCAACGCAGCCCCGACCGACGACTGGCTGCTAAAGCAATCTTGGAAAAGGGCTGTCTCGATAAAGCTATGCGTCTTCAACGCTCGCAGCAACAACAACGCTGCTTGCTCGTCCAATTTGTTTTCGCGGTAGTTCAAATAACGCACGGACGCGTTCTTCAGCAGGCCGTGCGCAATTGCTATATTCCCCGTGCTGGTAAACTCATTGCAGGAAATGTCGAGGTGCGTCAGCGATCGCGTGTGAGCCAGCATGTGCGAAAGATGAGAAGATGCCTCGTCGGAAATGCTGGCATTGCTTAGAAGCAATGTGCACAAAGTCGAGTTGAATGGTTCATCATCCTCGCGGTGGTGACCAGAACCTGCTGCCATGGTGGTATGTCTCCGACGGCTGGCAAGTTGAGCCTTGAGCTGTTGTTCTTGACTTAGCGGTATTGGTGCCAGCGACTGCAGCAGATCAACAGCTTTCTTGTTTCCGATAGCGTTGTGGCTCAGCCTCAGCTCCCGCAGCGTGGAATTTAAACGCATAGTAGAGCCCAACCACGGCGTGATGCCATCTTTACCAATACGGTTGTGCATCAAATCCAGTAGTCGAAGCTGTGAATTCGTGGCTAGCGCTTTGGCTAGAGACGTCGATCCGACCTCACCGATAGCATTGTAGCTGAGTGTAAGCTCCTGAAGACATCTATTGTGCACAAGTGCGTTGGATAGGAGTACTATATCGCCATCTTGCAATTGGTTCCCACTTAACGAAAGGATCTTCACAAACCGCTGTTCAACAAGAGCAACAAATGAGTGCCAAATTCTCTCATCGTTCCAAGTGGGCAAGAAAACTTACGTTACTTGCGAGCCCTCGACTTAGCTGCAGCATAACTTCGCCACCAAAAACACAGCCTCTGAGGTCGAGGTTGATCGCTTTTGCGGATTTCTCCCATTCGACTACCATTGCTCTGTTGGAATTGCTTTCGTCAACGATATCTACATCAGGAGTATCCGACGGAAGTATCCCAGCATCAACGTAGCTCCCTAGTAATTCCAAACTCCGTCTTAGTCGCCGCAGAGCTAGCCGATAAACAAAATGCTTATACTTGAGGAGTTTCTACAACGTTGTAGCACTGCAGATAATAACACAATATAAAAGTCCTGTAAAAAAAAGTGTTTTGCGTCAACGTTCTTACCGATAAATAGGCCGTTCCAGACGGATGCGAGCACACCAGAGTGCCATCATGGCTACGGACAATCAAACAAATAACCTTCAACCACAATAAGTGTTCCTAACCACCACAGCGCCTTCAGGTGCAACAGGTTACCTTCCCAAAGAGCGTTTCAATGGACGCTTTTACTGGGATCGAGCATGTCCACTTCATCGCAGCGCGGTCAAATACCACAGCATCGCGCTTGGTCAGCAGGTATATGGCCTCGTCAACGTCCGAGCACACCCCTCTCCCATTGTCGTCGCTTGGATCCATCGTTGAATTCGACCTCAAAACCCGACACTTCTCAAAATACCCGTCAAATGCAAGATGAAGTCGTGTTAGCTCGTTATCAAAGGCTGCAACTCTCCTCTTTCGTACTGCCTGATCCATGACGTATCCGTCTACTTTCCTTCATTCTTCCAATGCTCAACAAGACCCTTGAACAAACCATCGGGTTTCTTCTGCAGCGCCTTGGGCGTGTCAAACTCGCCGACACTGCCGCGCTCCATGACAAGAATGCGGTCTGCATCAAGAATCGTGTTGATACGGTGCGCGATGGTAAGGCACGTGCAGTCCCGGAACTCTTCGCGGATACTCCCTGAATCTTACGGTCGGTCTCCGTGTCGATGGAGGCTGTCGCTTCATCCATAAGGATGATTCGCGATCGTTTAAGAAGAGCGCGTGCAATACACAGCAGCTGACGCTCGCCTACGCTAAAGTTGGAGCCCTTTTCGTCGACACCCCGTCCAGAGCGGTGACCACATGAGCCAGATGGGCTCTGCGTAGTGAAGCCCAGATTTGCTCGTCCGTGTATTGGTCAAACGGATCCACGTTGCTGCGGACTGTTCCTGAGAACAGCACAGGGTCTTGTGGGATAATAGAAACCTTGTTGCGCAGTTCGTGGAGTCCAATCGAGCTAATGTCAAGTCCATCGATCAGGATCGAACCGCTATCAAGCTCCACAAGTCGCATCAGCGCTACGACGAGACTCGACTTACCAGCTCCAGTGCGTCCGACAATGCCAATCTTCTCTTGTGGGCGGATTGATAGTGAAAGGTTTCGCAGAACGCGAGGGAGACCAGGACGGTAGCGTAGGTTCACACCACGGAATTCGATAGCGCCAGATGAAGGCCACTCTTGCGCAGGGGTAGCTTTCCTACACTAGTCAGTTCAGCCTCAGTGTCCATACTAGTATAGTTTTTGATTCGTTCTACCGAGACCATTTGAGTCTGCAGCTGACTCAGCATTCGCACCGACCAGTTTAGTGACTGTGTCACGCTGAAGGCGTAGGTGAGCGACACACCTGCCAGTCCAGCGAACGCTGCACCACGCTCCGGGTCCGAGGTATGCGCCATAACTGCAGTTAACGCCGCGAATGCAGCGATCAGGGTTCCTGCAAATTCAAGGCGAAGTGCCAGCCAACAGTTCACTGCAAAGTTGAGGAAGTAGGCCCTTTGGTTGCGATCCAACAGCTCTTCGTTTCTCGTCGTGAATTGCGTCTCCGCGCGATAGGCTCGAATGGTTGGCAACCCGTCCAATGTTTCCGACAACAAAGCGAACACAGGGGATCGGCTGATCGAGTCCAGACGCTGAAGCTCACGCGAGGACTTGATAAAGTACCGCTGGGAGAAGTAGTAGCCCACAAGCACAGGGATCAAAATAACCATAAACACTGGTGTCACGTAAGAGATGGTGGCGAGGGTCACTAACACACTGATGAACGTATTGAGAAGCATGCTCCACGTGGCCGGGATGCTCTCATCGACCGTGTACACGTCTTTCGATAGACGATTCACAATACGGCCAGTAGGTGTCGTGTCGAAGAAGGACGTTGGAGCACGCAGGATACGCGCCAATAGATCCTGGAAAAGAGATCGACTGGCCCGTAATCCGCCCTTGTACGTCGTAATTGCGCGGATGTACAGAGCGACTGCGTACACCACATTGAGAGCCATGTATATGTAGACATAGTACAGTTGGGATCGTGAGTTCGTCGAGTTGCTGTCATCATCCTCGGTTTTAGAGTGCTCTGACCAATACGAAAGCCACCACGTCGAGAGCAAGTTCACAAACTGCGTGCCAATGTAGATGCCAATCACCAGTAGCCCTGCAGAAATGCCTCCAAAAGCCAAAATCCACGTCTTATACACTTGCCAAGCCACGTCGCCAACGGATCGATCTTCGTCTGTCATCAATTGTCCCTCTGCACCGGCATCACTTGTTCGGTCACTTCGCTCGCTACGCAACGATGAGCGGCTTAAACGTCGACCCAAGCGCTCAGGCGTCGGGTTGTCTTCTTCATCTTCCTCAAGCTCCTCAAGGGAAATGTCATCCTCGACTTCTTCGATCGTTTGAGGTTCATTTTTCTGATCTTGGTCTTTGTATTTCGCCACCAGATCCATCAGAAGACCGCCATCCTTCGCCATCAGTGCCGAGTACGTGCCCTCCTCAGCTATGTTACCATTTTCCAGGACAATGATTGTGTCGCACTCGCTCAAAAACGTCAGACCATGCGTAATAAGAACCACAAGTTTATCCTTGAGGCAATTCTTAATACACTCCTTGAAGATATCGTGACCGACGTGGCTGTCCACAGCCGACAGAATATCATCCAGCAGATAGATGTCAGCGTCCTGGTAAACTGCACGGGCAAGAGCAACACGAGTACGTTGGCCTCCACTGAGATTGATTCCCTTTTCACCGATCTCGGTTAAATCTCCACCGGGAAGCACCACCAAATCTTTCTGCATTGAGCTCACACGCAATGCCTCAGCATACCGTGCCTCATCAAAGGGCAGGCCAAAGCAAATGTTCTCACGCACTGTGGCGTTCTGGATGAACGGCTGCTGCGAAACGTAGGCCACGGAACCGCGCAGGGAAACCTCACCTCTACTGCATCGTGCATCTCCCAAAACCCCACTAAGAAGCGTCGATTTTCCAGCGCCCACATGACCAACAATGGCAATCAAGTTGCCTGGACGCGCATCAAGCGAGACATTTTGTAGTACAGGAAGACTATCACCCCCGCCGATAGCTTCTTTATCCAAAAGCGAATCTTCCTGCAACAGGCTGTCTTCCTCTAGCGACTCTGACGACAAGGACGACGATTCACGAGGCGAAGTCTCCCACATAAAGTCAGCATTCTTCATGTGAATCCCCACACCGTCGAGGTCTCCTGGACCAACCTTTTCACGCTCCTCTTCCTGGAGGTACGACGACAAGCGTTCGATACTAACGCCAGCTTCAACGATTGAGTTAAGCACCTGCGGCAACATGAAGAGCGGGAAGCGAAGGATGTTAAACAGCGCCAGCGACGTGAGCGCTGTGCCCACATCTAGTGTGTTGCCCAGCATGACATACGTCCAGAAAGACGTCACAGTCACGAGCGACGGGATCGCCGAGAACAACGTCATCGATCCGCTGCGTGCATAAATGTACGTGCGCAGCTTGCTGAGCTCCTCGCTACGATATTCCAGCACGCGCTTGGTGAACGAGTGCTCCCACGCTTGCAGCTTAATCACCTTCATTCCAGCCAACACTTCGTTGCAGATTTTGATCCGTTCATCTTTCACTTTCATCAACTTGAGCTGCAAGCGACGCATCAGTTTCGAAATGCCAGCCGTCACCGGCAGCATGAGGATGATAACAGCCACACCAGCGAACGTCGCGGGGCCAATCTGTCTCCAGAGCAAATAACACGCCACGACGATCTGGAAGATCGAGAACCACACGCTGTTGACGAAGGTCGACAGCTCCTGTAGACGCTGGGCGTCAATGGACATGAGGTTCGTGATCTCTCCCGTCGTCTTCTTCTGTCTCGCTGCGGCCGACAGCACCAGCGACTTGCTGTACACGGCCGTGCAGACGGCCGACCTGACCCTCATGCCTGCTTCAAAGCAGTGGAAGAAGTAGTTTCTCAGCAAGAACGACTGCATCACCCCCGACACAAACACAATGGCTGCATACAGCAGGCCCTGGCTCAGCGGCGCTTCGGGATCCTGCAAGTACGCAATGATCTCCTTGATCAGCATCGGACCCACGAACTGCAGAGAGTCGTGGCCCAACTTGAGCAGGCCGGCCTTGGCGATCTGACCCCGAAGCAGGTCGCCAGTGCCCAAGCCAGACTGGGCTTACCCTTTTGGCATTGCCGTTGCCATGCTTGCTGGAACTTGCTAGCAACGTCGTGCGCCCGATTGGCTGGGTCCAGTTGGTACAAGTCCTCGTGCTCCAGCGGGCGCTGGTTACCCAGCTCCATGAGCGGCGTCACCCACGAGAAGAGCGCGGAAGAAACACATGACGCATCCTGAGACGGGTACCGGTCGCCCAGCCCGGACGGGAGCGAAGAAGGATCATGCCGAGAGAAGCTCACATGCACGTCGCCCAGCAGTGGTTGGCGCTCGCCGTCCGCGAGCTTCTGCGCCTGGGCCGCCGCCGATGTCACGTGCAGCTTGCCCGCCATCTGAGTGTGCGGGAGGGGCGACGATTACGGAATCCTTTTTAAAAATGTTTGTTTACAAACATTATCAATATCGGGGTCCAGACCGGGACCGAGGCGGCTGGTTTTGGTTATCAACCTTGTCATTGGTCAAATATCCGATTTATTTGAACTCGCGTCTTTTGAGAGCTATTGGGTGAAATTAACAGGTTGTGGCGAGAGGGCCAGAAGATTTTGTCGCAAGAAGAACGCCATGTCCGAGGAAGCCCGAATGAACGTGGAGCTACAGGAGTCCGTTAATAGGACGTACGCGAAGGCCACACAACGCCGACCCAAGAACACCCAGCGTGCTTACTCGAGTCGTCAGCAGGAATTCCTCGATTGGTGTTCGTCGAAAGGGCCAGCGTTCAACGACCTGACTCGCACTACAGTAACGGGTGGAAAACTTCGCTTGTTTCTGGAGGAACGAGTCATCGGGCGCGCTAAACGGCACAAGAGCGGTGCTGTAGTCGACGGAAGGACGAATGCTGTTGGAAGAGCCACTGTGAACAGTTATGTAGCAGTGATGGTAGACTTGTGGAAACAACAGGCACATGCTCATATTAACAGCCACCCGTCACCCTGAAACGAGGCAGTGACAGCCCTCCTCAAACTGACAGAGTACGAAGAAGACGAGCGCAAACGCAAGAACTTTGAAGACCGCGGTGCTGATACAATGCTCGACGGATACACAACAACTGATCAAATTCGATGCATGGCGAAATTTTTCTGGAACAATTTCCGAGAACCTTCTACAAGCCTCCGCAATCTACTCGCATTTCTGCTCAGTCACTATGCGTTGATGCGTGGAGAGTCATCCCGTAAAATGGAACTTGCTGATATGCACTCACTGAACCTGGAAAATGAAGGATACAGTTCTTGCCGAGCTGTTGTTCTGGTTATGCGGCAAGGAAAAACTAATCAAGTTGGATGAATCGAGTATCGAGTTTGGTGCATTCATGCGCCACAAAGCTGTGGAATTGTGTCCTCATGGCTTATTGGCATTATATTTATTTTGGCGATGGCACATTGATCTCGAGCCTTTTCCTGACTTCACGACGTCCGAACAATGGTACCCGCAGAAGCTATTAAGAACAGGAAAAAATCCAAGATCTGAAATGTCCTACAAGGTTCATCGAGATGCTATAGCAGCCGCGCTGAAAAGCATTGGCATTAAAAGTACGGCAAAGACCCATATCGGTAGAGGCTCCGGTGCTCGCATGGCTGACCTGGGAGGCGCGAGTGAGGCGCAGATAAGACGGCCTGGACGTTGGAACAACCACGCTATGGAGAAGTGTTACCTGACATCACTGCCTCGTGAAGCAATGCGTACACTAGCCGGGTTTGAGCCTGCCCGTGGTAGCTTTTTCTTCCACGCGCTCACGTAGAGCCCCCATGTCCCTTCAAAGTCAAGTATTTCCCCAAGTCGAAATGTGGCAAAGTTCGCTCAGCAACGGCACTTGCGAACAACCAATTGCGGCAGGTGGTTTCCTAGAGTTGCTGCAGTATTTGCGTGTTGTGCTGCTCCAGGACGCGGTATTTATGAGTGATTGGATGCCTGGGCATCCTATTTGGCAAAACAAGCTCTTTATGTCGACAGAATTTCAGCAGTTCAAAGAAGAAGCCAAGTTAATTGTCGACACAATGGACGATCCCTCGGAACATCGGTTGCAGAAAGCGATGCCGGTTTTGCAGGCCAAACTGGACGGTGTTCACCAAGACCTCAAATTATCGGTTGAGAAAATCAGCAGCACGCTGCAAGCTATGGAAAAAATGTGGCTGGCGTGATGCGCTCATTAACTCCACTGACAAACGGATCAGCGCTTCTGCAGGTGCAGCTAGTACCGCAAGGAACCGCATCCACTACAACAACTACAATCAACGAAAGTGCTGGGCCTTCTAGCGGTGAAAGTCGAAGCAGAACTCCGGGGTCCTACAAAATGAGTCGACGTTTGCTGTTAGTAAGTGAACTGTGGAACGAGTGGAGTGTCGGCTTAAACGGAGGGCCTTCAGTAAAAGAACTTGTGATACGACAACAATTCTTGCTGCTACCAGTTTTATCAGTTTATAATTCGTGGTAGAATCGATGTATTGCATTCCACATTCCGATAACTTTGAGGTACCGCACTGTAGCGTTGAGGTATCTACCGCAATGTGATTTTGTGGTATCTACGTCATTGTGGCACTGCGGTACCTACCGCAGTGTTGCTTTGGGTACCCCAGTGTTACTTTGTCGTACCGCAGTTCTGCTTTGACAGGCTGCACAAAGAACTAAACAAAACTTCAAAATATTATTTGTTACGTGGTTGAGAGTCGGTTGTAGAGCTGAGCGCGATACACAGCTGCTTTCGTGACGTTAAACCCACCAGTGGTCCAAGCAGCTATATGTTCTTGTAGTGAAGCGGGCTTCTCCGCTGTAATCTGGTGGGCAATTGACTCCATGTAATGCAACACGTAAATCCCACAGTCCGCGCAATTGGATTGCTGTGGCTTCGTGTTGTACACAAATGTGTCCCATTCGAAAGTAACCGACGCCGAATGAGTGGCTTGAAGCTTTGCCAAAAACCACTCCATGACCTCAAATGCATAATCCGAATTGTGGGCATTTTTCATCGAATTGATGTGATACGTGCCTGATGCATTGGATTTTCAATCGCCAGTAAACTCCAGTGATTTCGTCCTGAAATCGGCAGGAGTACGTATTGATAGAGTGTCCAGTCGAACATATTTACCAGCTCACTAAAAAGTCGCTTTTTCGTCTTAGGCTTCCGTGTAAATCTCGCGGTTTCGATCGCTGCATATAACGCGGTTGCACACGAACAGACCACTCCTTTCTCTCTGGGTAGATAGCGACAAATGAAATAATCCAATGCTGTTTCAGTCAACGAAGCATCTGGTAGCAAACTATCCAAATCGTCTTTGTACACGAAAATGGAGCGGGCTTCATCTCGAGGGTCCGCCAACTCCACAAGCGCACGGTTCTTCTCCGGCCGTTTTCTGAAAAATGGATGCAGCGTATTACTTTCGTCATGCCTCAATTCACCACTCAATTTATCACCACTTAATTCACCATCATCACTGCTCTCCACTTCACTCTCCTTCTCAGCCATATCTGTATCAGCAATCTCTTCAACATCAATAACTTCGCCAGCAATTTGATCACCAGCGGTTGCACTTCGTTTCCCGGCGTTCAGCACTTGCTTCTTCCTCAGTGTGCATTACCATCAATGTTGAGGAAGCACGAACGTGTTGTCTCCAATCTGCTGTGTGTGTGAACTCTTCCTCACCTTGTGTACCTGTCGCCGGGCGTGTAGCGCTCTTCAGGTGGCTTGGAGATGAGTGGGTTGGTGGTCACTTGAACCGACTTGGGCAGTCGCGGGACCTTGGGCAGCAGCGTGGATATGCTTCGCCTGCTGTCCGGGTTGGGGTATCCTTGTCCAAGCTAGTCTTCGAGCTCGTGGTCGACGGGCCAGACGCTGTCTTGGGCACTTCTTCTTCTTGTCCTTGTCTTTTCCTTTGCTTGGGCTCTTGCGAGCGTGACCGGTTCCGATTGCGGGATCTCGGGGACCGGCCAAAAGCTTCCTGGCCCTCTGCGACTTGACGGCATTGGTGGGCCAATATACCAGCTCGTGCCCGATGCCTCTTGCACGTTCCAGGGGAAAATCAACTCTGTTTGTTCTTTAGTCTTCTTCTCTATCCACTACAGCTGTCTGCACTCATTTACATTATCGTTACTTTGTCCTTGCTTAACGCCTTCAAAAAGAGCACCCAAGATCTCGTCACCGCTCATTGGGTATGAATCAGCTCCGCCGTCCTTCAACTTGCTTGCACATCACTCCTTCGCAGGGCTTCCTTTGCACAACATCCACTCGATCGTAGAGTGCTACCGGAGAGTGACTGCATACCCACGTGACTGCCACATGACCGATGTACAGTGATCGCCGGAAGTGATCGCGATGACGTGTCGAAATGATTGCACCTGATCAATCAGTGACCATGTACCGAAATGATTGCTCATGATCGACCACCATTGACCGACCAAAGTGACCAACCCCCAAAATGATCGCGGTCGGTCGGTCGGGAGTTCTCCGAATGTTCTCTACGTGTCTCACCTGTTCATTACCATCACCCAACAGTCGCGGTCTCTCCCCATCAATCCGCAACGAGCTTCACCACAGCTATATGACGATGCTCGGCAGCAGTCCTATTTCATGGCTGTCATGTAAACACCATACTGTCGTTCTCTCAACAACGGAGGCGGAGTAGATTGCTCTGTGTCATTGTATGCAGGAGATGATCTTCCTCAAACTGCTATTGGCAGAACTAGGATTCACTACCATAAAAGCAAACCTCATTCATGAGGACAATCAGAGCTGCATCAAAATTTGCTACAATTCCGAACTCCACGGACGGTCAAAGCATATTCACGTGCGATACTGTTTCGTACAAGAAAAGTAGAGCGACACGAATCCACCGTCGCATACTGCAACACCAAAGATATTGTCGCAGATATATTTACAAAAGCTTTAGACAAGCACCAGTTTAGACAACTAAGGGCCAAACTCAGGATAACATCCCACGATGATCTATCAGGCCATTCCTCTAGTGTACGAAAATAACACCAATGCATGAAGCTTGCCTACAGCGTTTTTTTTTTTTTTGGGGGGTCTTTTCCCTTTTTTTTTTATCTTTTGTTCGCACCAAAGGCTTTCTCCTCACTGAGGTTTCCCTGGTCTAGTACCGAATACAAAGGCAAACGAAGTAAATACCATGCACAAACATAACTTTGCTGGGAAAGTTTATTATCGATAAGTCAAACCCGCGGATATCCTTATTGAATCCTATCATCTACTTCATCCCCAAGATGACGAAAGGACGAATACAGGCAATGTAGTTGATCCAGTCTGCTGACAATAACTGATTTGCCGTCGTCACCGTCGAAGATAAGACTCTGCTTTCCGTGGACCTGTAGCACAAGCGCATGCCCAACAAACTGGTGGTTATAGACAGTACAAAGACAGATCCCGTCTCGAAGATCCACTTCGCCAAGCACGCGCGCCCCGACGTCCCGGCACCGTCAAATTGTCCTCAGAGATTGCCTTGAAAACGAAGTCTCTTCGGATACCCCGCATACGACGTAGGTAGACTAGAAACACTTTCCACGAGGTGGTTTCAGTCAAGTCGATCTGGTGGACGTGTAGTTCCGCAGCCAAGACGTCGGCGATAACCGGTCGCCCGGCTAGCTCAGGCGTTTGTTGTAGCGCATGGAGCAAGCATAGCCCAGCGATGTCAACACCAATGGTGGTCTTGCCAATCTTGTCCTTCTTACAGAAGGAGTCAAAACGACGCTTCTTCCGTGACAATTTCCTCTTGTGCGAAATTGGCTTCCATAAACACTCGGCGAGGTTCCCAAGTCCATTGGTAGTACCGACGTCCACTGCCGTGACGTGGGCCTATCCAAAGTACTCTATAGAGATACCCGCTAGCATGGAGCTTACGATCAATAATGCGAGCAACTAGCCACGTTTGCTTTATTGGGGCATAGTCTACATTGACCGCAAGGCGCAGCTCACCGTAGTACCGATCATAAATGTGGTAGAACAACTTATCATGCTCAGATGCGTCATTTAAATTGCTCGACATGTCAGTTTGGGAAACGCGGTCACTGCTCGAGCTGTCACTATCCTGTTGCTGGTCATTCATGACAATATCATTCTCCAGAGGAAATTCTGTCATATCACCCGGAAGAGTGACGATCTGCTGTTCTAGGCGCGAAACTTGATCAGGGTAGTCACGACTGGAGGCAAGCCCAGGGGTGAGGCTTACCAGTCTTCCAAAGCTTGGGCATTGTTCCAAAGTCTTCATTTCCACAGCGACAGAGCCGCTGGGACCACGCCAGATCAGCGCTTGGTACTTGCACGCTTCTTGTGGCTCCTGAAATGAACAACACTTCATCGCCAAAACTTCTATAATTGAAAAACCTTGCAACATCTATAATTCTATGATACATCGGAGTCAGGGACTGCAAGCGCGAAAGAACAGTGGCCATGTCTATGGCGGTGCAGATGGATCGTTCTGCTACGCCGTTTTCAAAATAATTAGTAGCATGTCGAGTGTGCACCAGTGATGTCGCCTCGCTGTGAAATCCACCGCAAAGCCTAGTTAATGGACTCAATGCCACAGTCCGTGTGCAACAAAGATAAAGTTGTAGTTCACATCCCAAAAACTGTGGCTAGTACGATATCCAAATATCTGATTCGTTGACATACTAATGTACAGATTGTTTGTCAGCACTCACTGTTATCTTCCGCTTCTTCTCCGGCAAGAGTTCATCCAAAATATTCATAAAACTTTTCCCCCTCCATCGCTGTAACATATATGTAATCAGCAAAAGATAAATGTAAGACAGAATGAATGAATCGAAATATCGATAATTTGGCGAGGAGCAAGTCAACTGTTGTATATCGATTGTGATTTTGCCTATTGGGACAGCAGTTTCATCCATATACGTAAATAAACCAAAACAACAACCACCCTCTCAAGTCGTCAATAGTTTTTGCCGATATTTCATCCAACCAAGAGGCGGTGCCGCCACCACGACAGCAAAAATGCGCGGTGTGATGACGATAAAGATCAACAGAATGAAGGTCAGGATTTACGCGATCTGTGCCACCTTGCGCCTATTATGGGCGACTGGCGCGGAATTAAAATGGTATTATATAATGTTATAACAGCTATGATCAAATGATCAATATGAAAGCTCGATGGCATTACGTCATATGCTAGCAGGAATGCATAAAAGCGATAAGTGCACCGAGGGAAACAAGTTCAGACCAGTCCAGGAAAATGAACTTTCAGCGACATTGACTGACACAAAGGGAAGTCTGTTACTCCCACAACGAACATAAAACCTACTTCAGATCAACATAAACGATCAATAGACATTAATTTGGTGCCAATATTATTAGGCATTCTGCTACGGTTCGATGTGTCCGTTGGTTTGATAGATGGCTCGCTGAACAAAACTATCATTGGTGCAGCCGTTCAACTACTATCACCGGGTTTCCATGTTTTGGAATTGCTGCAAGCAGATTGTTATTTTCATCATACTGTATTTCACTTCGTCTGGACATGTCAATATTTACGTACCGCGTTACAAAATGGTTTGGTCATGAAGCGATTTGTATAGCCATGTCTTGGATTGACCATGCCTCATTGTTTAGCAAACCAAGGGCAGATGACAGTAAAATAAATTCCCATTGCGGCTCATTCGTGTTCAACACTGTTTTTAGGGACACTGACTCACCAAGTGGATAACTGTATTTAACACTTTGCGTCACCGGCCAAATTGCCGACATCTATTAGCAAGTTTAGCATTTTTTAATTATCATATCCGGGGACGTGAACATTACGTCATGTTCGCGACCAATTTTGTGTGTGTTTTTGCCATCTACAGTACGAAATATTCCGGAGCCGTGAAATGGACAAGAGTTACAATTCCGCGATGGCCTATTGTGTAATGTACACAATAAAAAACGATAATGAGTTAACCCCAGTCAAATTTGTCCTAAGGACAAGAACAAAATGCCATTCTCAAAATTGTATAGGGTTCTTAATCCGTTGCAGTAAGCAAACCAAATTCTATAGATTGGGATAGGTTTACAGACACGTATGGATATCAAGTAATGATATCCTATCTCGTAGAACAAATTGTTCAAAATGATAGGTTTTCTGGGAGAGGAGAGAAGCGTATAGCCTAGTCAACAAGGATTAATGTCAACGCTGGTCACTATCGGTAATACCGGTACCACATTTGTACATATATGGGCCATATTGTACCTCCCTACCCTTAATGTCAACGCTAGTCAGTACCGGTATTAAGTACAATATTGCTTCTATACGTCTATCATAGTTTGTTTGTATCCACCAACCTGCCAATATTCTCACATATCAACGAGGGCAGGTGGCACGACTAGTAAAACTCAGCGAACCTGCATTTGTTACCACCAACTCGCAGGTTTTCTAGTGTTTCGACGCACTGCTCAAGTTAATTATGTGGCAACCCCTTCTTCACTGCCGACGTTAACGCGGTCATTTACATCGTCCCCAACAGGTTATCTCTCGTTGAGGGTCTGAAGAACGAGAGTTGAGCCCCCTCCCTGGCTTGCTGCACATATTGCTAGGATTGGAGAGAAGGAGATTTCACCCAGCGACCGTATTTCCTACTGGATTCCTGGTACAGTACACGGAGAACCTAGATGGCTTCGTCAAGCACAGGTGCTCCGAGATGTTGCTCGTGATGACTATTCCTTGAAGCTTGACAGTCAAGAGTTGGCGAGTGTTAAATGGAGACACGAATCAAGTACTCAGAAATACCATTCGAGCGACTTCCCAATTTACCGGGATGCTTCCATGGGTGATAGAGTAACCTGAGCTGTATACATAGGTAATTCTAAAACGTTTTTGATTGCATATTTGATAACGTTATACCGCTGTTTTGCGAGCAGGCAGATGGCCGATTACAGGATCCTCCAGCGTCTTGATGGGTCCTGTTGTGGTCCATGGGGCGCTGTGACATCGAACAGTGGGTAAGCTAAGTGAGCCGAAATATGCCCCGAGAAAAAGGCAATTGTCATCTGTACGATACCGCAATTGGAACCCCATAAAGAATATCTCTGAGATAAAAAAATAAACAGAATGGACAGAACAATAACTTGTTGCATTTTGGAGAACTGTAAAGCTAGTGGTACGCAATGTCCTTGCCGCTGCAAGTTACATGGCTGCATGGAAAGGGCTTGTTAAGTGGTGGAGAGACCGTCACAGGAACGACTCCATGACACCAGTCGTATCGCTTTGCAATGACTTCATGTAAAGTATACCTGTTGCACGTCGAGATGCGAACGATCTCGTAATTTTGTGTGATCAAATGCAACGAGATTCCGGCACTGTGCCGAATATCGGAAATGGATCCGAGGCTACCCCTTTCGTATTGGTTTGGCATCCCCCCAACTCGAAGTTTATGTGTCTACAGCATCGAATGCACGATGTGATACTGTTCTACATCTTGACAGCACATATAACGTTGTGAGCAAACGGTATGCAGTGTTTGTCTTGGGTATTTCCGACCGCTGTGGTGTCTTCTTTCCTTTGCTTTATAACTGAAATTCTCGACTCCGAGAGAAAGACACCTCTTGGCTAAAGAAGGTGATGTGGAGTTTGTTTCGCATCAAGTTCAGCCGAAATGTGACTGACCCTAACAACGCTCAGTTCAATGCGTGCAGACACAGTCACCTTTTTGATGTGCTGATTTCATGTCCTCCAGAGTGTGCGAGAGAATAAAGAACGCTAGAATGCGTTGCAGTTGGAATTATTTTCAGAGATTAAATTTTCTTCACTTGGCAAGACCAGCTCTAGAATTTGCTAAAAAGAAACGCCAATTGACTGACCCTTGAAAGCAAGCCAGTTTGGTGTCTGGGCCGTTTGAGAAGGCGCGAAAGTACATTTTCAAGCAATGACTTACATCCGCACGTTTTTCGCGGTGGCAATCTTACATCACATCACTAAAAGCCATAACTAATAATCATGTCGAGACATATCACCGCACTTGAAGCTGATCAGTGATTCACCCACAGCGACTCATACTGAAACGGTAATTGCATTGAACACTTCTCGCTTGACTTTCCTGTCCAAAAATCCGTAATTATTTTAGCCCAGTTGCATCATATAGATCCCGTGCCCTTTACAACATCAACATCAAGAAGCGTCAATTATCTGTCAAGCTTACTCCGGGCAGCTCACAGTGCTTTGTGAATCACTCAATCCCATCCGTATGGGTAAATAAATGAGAAATTTCGAGACAAAAAAGCAAATCAAATTAATATGGATAAGAACATGTTATCACGAGTAAATCCCGATGATTATACTCAGCCTAAACGATCTCCTTACGTACTCAAAACGCCATGGTAAGATATGCCTGAAGTTGGGTGGAAGGTTGATTATGACTTAAAAACTTGCGAATGCCATTATTCAAGTAAGAATGGGACTTGTGTCCACATAATTTACGCCACACAAATTGCTGGAGTATCATGCCCAGAATTACCGGACCGCAAAGCTCAGTTCGTTTCCTACACGACCCAAAGAAAACCTGCAACTCGGCGAGAATCTGCAGGTAAAAAGAAAAAGGTCAAAGAGTCTTATGAAACGAACAAAATGGAGATTGCGAAATTGTTTTTGGGCCAGAATCACCTTGTTTCAACTGCTGGCAACACATCGCTGTATCTAGTGAGACTACTGGATTTAAACCATCTGAAAGTGATGAGTACGCCGTGGACAGGTCTATCTCACCCGACTATGAAGATGATCTTACAACACACATAAGCAGCCCAGATTCAAATCGAAGTGCTGCGCACGGCGGCATAAGACTAGTTAGTTTTGTGGAAATGATTAGAGAAAATGAGGGACATAACCGCTCAGTAATAGTTATTACAAGTAAAAGAGCCTTAGCTACGAAGAGGGTGTACGTAGAACAGCGAAACTCTAAACGTGTGAATGAAGTCAAAGCCAAACCTGAATAAATCTTCATGTTTTACATACCAACCAAGCGGTAAACAATTATAAGCTTGCTGTAATTATTCAAGTGAAAGATAATCGATGCATTCGCCACTGCCCAACATATATAGTGTAGCATCTACACTATTGCATCATTTTGAAGACAACATAGAGGCCATCTACTACAGTTTCCTCAATTCAATACGTAGGACACAACTGATACTATTACACAAAAGCTGTAGATCAATGCAGTGAAAGGAAAACAGTTCCAAGTCCTATCCAGCTGGTATAAGCAAACTATAATAACATCTTATCCAAAGGAGCAATGATTTTGTATAGTTTGAAAGCCTTGGAGTCAATATCGGCAGCAACGGTATGATGTTGATCTAATGACCACACGTACCGTAATTTAGATGTCACCTGTCGCCCTACTGGTGCCGCCTAACCCTTCCTGGCGAGAAACCTCAGGTGCAGGTAAAAAAACTATCGAATTAGAAAAACCTCGAATGTTTTACGTTGAACTGGCTAGAAACCGCTCTACAACGTCGTCGTCCAAGCAAATCTCGCCGATATCCGTGTCAAGGCACGCCAGTGCTATAAGAGCCTCCGCCAACTCGTTGTCAACAGCAAAACTGTTGTCTTCACCTTCATCCTGTTCGCGCTCGTCGAAAAGTAGGTCATTTTTTTAACCCACTCTTCACTGTTGCTCTACTGAGATCCTCCCACCCTGTATGTAGCCACGACACGACTTGCTCACGATTGGTCCACTTTAGCTTATTTATCGGACAGATGCCAACGCTAGAGCTCGCCATTTTTAAGTGGCACAGCCAGGTCGCTCGCAGACGATCTTTCAGTGGTTTGTTCCAGGACATGTATGCCGGCTGGCAGCAATGCGTGTAACCTGGGGAGACGCGCTGCAAAATATCATTCTTTTCGGCCGCGTAACGAATGACTTCAGCCGTCCAATGGGCGCTGAAGTCATCCCAGATGAGTATGACAGGATCATCTTGTTCATCTCAACCGCCGAAATGATGTTCTAACAACCGAAGTGAAATCTTCGAATTCCACCAACCTTTTGCGTTAGTATAAATTGGCATACCAAATTCGTTCTCGAGCTTTTGCATTTTCGGCCACGTGTCACAGCTGAATCCGTATCGGAGCCGGGCATTTTCTTTGTGCGTGCCCTCATCGCCCGACGGATGCATTTTTAGCACGACCCACGGGTCGTACTTGCGACCCAACTTATCCGCCATTAACATGGCCATTAAACGCTCTTTGCTTTTTCCCCACATTTGTCCCAGACGGTTTTAGAGCCCCGCTCGTTGACTGTGTGTTTAGGCACGTATTAAAAAAATGGCCGTTTGGTTAGCATTGTAGACGGTCGCAATGCCCACATCAATGACGCGCCGGCGTACCGTCTCAGCAAACTCCTGCGCGACAGCGGCTGAATCCTCTGGCGTAGACTGGCCCTGACGTGTTCTAGCTCTGAAGAAGAAGCTATAGCGTGATAGGAACGAAGAAATCCATGTGCGAAGAGGATAATTAATCTCTTCGCGCACTGATAGACATGCGGATGGTGACTAAGAAGCCAGGGGTCAGGACTGAGCAATGCTTTCCGGGGAGCTCAACTTCCGTGATAGCGGCGGAGATGATCTGAACGCAGCGCAGCCGAGAAACGAGAAGGGCAGTAGTAGATGCGTTGCGGAACCGATCAGCGAGGTACGCGCAAAATATATAGAGGAATGGCCTAGCAGGTCGCCATAGTGAGTGCGCATGCAAATGTCGTCTGTACGGTAGGACATCGCAGCTCTCACCACCGTGCGTAAATATTTTTCAAGTAGTCCAACACAGTGACGCACAAGCAGCATACAACCGAGCGAGCACAAGCTCGGGAACAGTAGCAGAAGCGATCAAAAACACCAGTGTTGCCCACGGAGAACGTTTGGGATTTAGGAGGTAAATCCTCAAGCGGTGCCAAATCCTCACTAATTGCACTACAACTAAGTATATGCATAGTTAACTGAAGGCGCTTGTCCCTTGGGGAGCTCGCCGATACTTGCCTTCAATTCCTGACACAATTACCTGCTTGGTTCTGAAAACTAATTAATTTCAAACAGACGGATTTACTGTCGGCTGGGAAATATCGTAGTTGTTACTACGCCCTTATTGAATTGCATAAAAGTACTATTAAGGGTGCCCATCCCCTTAACGCACCCTTACAATTTTCGGCACTTTTGTTGAATTGTGAAATTCACGCGGAAAATACAAATTCTCGTAAAAGTTCCATCAGGATAAGTACGATGCACACGAGACGTCGGTTCTCTGCGCATCGTAAAAAGCGACGCGTGTCTGAAGCTGTCACCGCGCCGCTCGAAGGCTCCCCAAAGTCACCAGAAGCTCGCCGCACGACAGACGCGCGTCATGAGACGTAGGACGTCGCCTCATGTACCTGCATCAAAAGCTAGTACGTGGTTTACGTTATGTACTAATAGTACACTGTAGATTTTCAGTTTAGGCCGGCGTCTACTTCCAGCAACGAACCAGGCGATGACCGGGACGAAGATTATGCCTGTACAAGTGATTCAAGCGAGGCATTAGAAGCTCTTCTTTGGGATATCGGTAAGAGATACACATTTATTCAAGAGTTGTCAACTATATTCTAATGGAGATGCTGTTGGTATTCATTAGACGAACACTCTGGACAAGGTTGGTACTGAGAAAAATTGAAAGGGTGCTCGGGTGGATAGCTGACACCACAGTGCTTTTCAAACAGGTCTCAAGAAAGAAAAAGGCAAAACCAGACGAGCAAGAGACGAAAATCATAGCTTTTCTTAGTGTATATCGAGTGACATATCTATTCCGGCAAATATGGAGTACAGCGTCAAAGTTTTCCGTTGCAACGCATGGGTGCCCGCAGAAATCTCGCAACAAAGGCCAGCGCAACACATCTAGCCACTATACTGGTTGTAAGGCTCGTTTTACAGCCACACTGCGAAAAGTTGCGTCCGAAGGCGAGAAAGATGAATGGAAAATCGTACTGCGTAACTGGGTAAGCGACATTGTACTTCGGACATTTAATTTTTGTTAGTATGGCAAACAACGTGGCAATTGTGATGTAGACTTGGACGCACAACCATCAAACAAATGCAACTATATACGCTAGCTACAGTGGTGCGGGATCGATACCAGAGGACAGTCTGCTGTTCGAACAAGTTGAGCTTCTCGCTGGGAAGATTAATGAGCGGGTCACCCCATGGTTTGGTCTTGTATTGGGTCTTGGTCAATTACAAGACCCAATACAAGACCAGACTGAAGCGGGACCCATTGTATATATAAAATCTGTCTTATTTAAAATAAAAGTGTCAAATTTATTATGAGAGGTTATCCCGAATAGAAAGATGAGCAGTCATATGTATGTGACGAAAGATGTGGTTGAAGCGATACTTGCTCGCCAATCCCAGATTTCTATACAGTTCATGTTGAAGTCGCTGCAGCCCTACGAGATGCCCGTGCACGCGCAGACTGAATTGGTCCACTGCTACGATGATCTGACCGAAGAGCTCTCCCAGCTTGGTCGTTGCGTCCACTTCTGCCACTTTGGGAAGTTGAGGTATCTTGAGTAGCATTTCTAGATGTGCGGGCAACACGACGCCGCCGCGTGGTTCCGAGTTGTACTGGAACTGGAAGGTCGATCTCATAGCGTACCGGGGCTGTTGCGCGTCGATTAGAGATATCTTTTAACAGCTGAACGTAGCGTTGCGAAAGACAGTCGATAACGCCCACAAATGCAGGAAGGTTAGGTGCGATGCCGCAATGAAGGCGTTCATCTCCCTATTGAACCTCTCGAGGGGATTGTTGGTCCTGACAACCACTCGCAAATCCATGCCATGGACGTTCCACAATTCCACAGGGAATCGGCGAATACAAGTCTTGCGAAAGTACAGCCAGAAACGGTTCCACTTTGTTGTAGCGTAAATAACCTGCTCTTCAGCGCACACAGCTTTCATCTTGGATACGACATAGTCTATGCCGAGAGGGTCCACTTGCTCTGGTGGGATAACCGTTAGCATGTCAAGAACGCCAACTTGCATAGCGATAGTGATGACAGCTGCGTCGATCCGAAGAGTAATCATGCGCTCTCTAGTGGCTTGCTTGAAATGGAAAAGACAGGCAATCACCCTTGCCTCAGGGAACTGGCCCACCGCTGCATCAATCATTGCTTGCTCGAAGTCGCAAACCACACGTGCTGGTTGAAGGCATCCGTCGGTCGCATCGGCAATCAACATGAGTATTTTGCGGTAGATTACTCCAGTTCGCCCAGTGGTTAGCACAAACATTGCCGTACATACATTCGACTAGCAGGATCATAAATCATGATCACGACACACTATTAAATCATCTAGGGACAGATCGAACGCCCCGTCGATGAAGATTGATGACTCAGGGTACACCTGCAACTCCAGAAGATGCGGGTGAGACCAGCCTATCAGCCTGTGTAGCTCATTGTTGTCGTAGAACAGGTGATGAAATTGAAAGAAATGGAGGTTGCTTCCGTTGATGTAGCACAAGTTCGGCATCTCGATCATGCTGTGGACGTTTGCACCGAAATGCGTCCTACGGGCTCGGTATACGCGACTCAACACCTGGTCACGTGACAAACCTCGAACCACCACGTTGACGTCTCCATCATCAAAGAACTCGTTGTGTACAAGCTCCCAAATCCGCTGTGCCGTGAATGATAGGTTTTCGATCGACAGAGAATCAACTCTGGTAATCTTTTGGGTCTGAAATATCCAACACATCACGTGCTGGAACGGTATCCACCCGACAAGAGTGCGGAACGAAGTTACAGTACTCCTGAGTGCTCAGGTTGAAGTCGATCTTGCCAAGGCATCTAGTACGGCGGTAGATGCTGCAGCGGTACGATATCTTCTTAGATGACTGCCTTGATCTCGTCTACTGGTATCCATTGCGGAGAATTACTGTCGAGTAGGCTCCATCATGATTACGCCCCTGACCGCCTTGGTCTTCTGAAATACTGGCTCTCCCGTCTCTGACATCTTCAATGGGCCCTTCTTCATGTTGACTGGAGTCATCAGAGCTGGATGTATCATCATCACTTGAGTCTCCAGCACCAACTTGGCTGCCAGACAATTCGTCGTCGCTTGAATCGATTCGGCTAAAATCAGCCTCGTCATTCTCACTTTCGTAGTGATACGACGAGTCTGACCCCAACGGATCGTCGTTGGGAACTTCTTCCCCGCCATGCTTGTTGCGCCGCGATGGGGAATAACAGTGGCTCCCTCCTCGTCCAAGCTATCCACGCTGGGACAAAGAGGCAGAGAAGAAGGCAGCAGATCGACTCGTGGATGGTCGAGGTGATCTGGCGTTCTTGATGGTGGGTTGGTGGAGGCTTGGCAAGTTTGAGAATGACAGATCAGGGCAGAGAGGGAGGGAGAAGGGACAGACAGACACACGGCTCGCCAAGATAGGATTTGAGATGATGCATGCTTTGTTTATTGCAACGGACGACGGACAGAACGACCCGTCAGCTACATGGATTTATCTTTAGCTCGAAACGACCGGAGAAATGCGCAAGAGTACCAGATATTTGTGCAAAACGCCTTGAGAATCGCTCAAAATGTATGAGGTGGGCGTCGTTCCACCACGTCAGAAGCAAACAATTGCCACACAACTAATTAACTACCGTCTGCGTTAAATTATCTGCCTTTTTAATAAATATCTTATCGTTTTGCGCAAATATCCATAGCTTTTGAGCATTACTTTTGTACTTTTACGCTTGTCATATCTAACCACGCTTGCTACTTACCGAATGCACTGCTGACTGGATTTGTTTAACTTCTGCGTGTAATCATCAAGATTATGGAATAAGTTTATAGAGTAACAACTGTAAAAGGGAAAATAGTATATATTTGCGAAAAAGGTAAATGTGTATTTGCTAAAAAAAAAAGTATTTTCTATCTCTTGATCTCGAACAAGTGACTGCAAAATGGACAGGTGGCAGGCCCATCATAGCGCCCTGCGTCTTCGTGATACCCGGCTCTGAATGCCGCCACATGAGCATTGAAGCACGGCCGATTCATCTTGTGCTCGCAGTTATTTAGTAGAAAAAAGTAGTTTCTTCTTCACGAAAAAGGGCAAGTTTCTGTGACTCGCTTCCTCACGTACTTGGCACGATGACGCTCCGCATCGTTGGTCCGGGCCCTTTGCTTCGATAATTGTAGTCGCTTCACTCGAAGCAATGGTTTTTGTGCTCCTTGCAGACTCGTCGGGTTTGATGAACTTGCATATTTCGCTTTGTTGTAAACTCTGCAAAACATTTCTTGCAGGTAAACTTCTTCCTTCTCTTGACTGGCGGCATTTTCTAAAATGAAAGAAACGAAAGGAGGCTATGGAAGAAGTAGCAACGGCACCGAAATGCCTCCATAACAGTTGTAGACATATGTGAATTTTTAGCGACAAATGTCACTAACATTTGTTTGGGACAATTGTGTGTGCGACCACATTGGAGACCTGCGAAAATCCATGCACGCTTCTCGGCTGGTCTTGTAATGGGTCGCAAGATCCCAATATACAAGACCGGACCGTGGGGTGACCCGTTAAGTTGGCTACCTCTCGCTGATGCAGACACCGACACTCACCGCATTCAAGTGTTTTTGGCTGGAACTCTGGATCGCCACAACAGACACGTAATACCGTGCGCAAAGTACTGAACCCCACTCCCGCGGAGAAGAAGCTGAAAGTGATGTTGGTGGCTTTGTGGTGTTCGAAGATCATGAGGTACTCGTAATTCAGGCCCAACACGACGTGACCTGCGGAGTTGTCATGCAGAGTGATATTCAGAAGCTAGCTTTTAAACGATGGGGCGAGGCGTTATGTATGGATTGGACTCACGGAACAAACAACTTGAGTTTTCATCTAGGTACGCTCACTATGCTGCGGCGCTATCATTGTTTTCGGCGCCCTTATCTCTGGCGTGGTCACCCTTATCTCCCATGCAGTACCCTTAACTAAATGCTTTTTACTGATGCGCAGGCAGTCTGCTGGCGAGAAGTTCAACAGGGCGCGGTTATCGCAGTACTGGATTTCATTGCGCTTGACGAAAAGATGGAACTATGACCGCTATTTTGGAGTTCCTCAAAAGCCACAACAATTTGTGGAAGAGATTGAAACCATTGTTATCGATAAGGATTTTAAAGAGTGGAGGGTGCTGGAAAGGCGCTTCCTTGAGGCCACAGTGTTGCTCTGCCAATTTCATACCATGACTAGCTGGAAAAAGGTGGTTAAGCGCCTGAAATATGGTCTCAATGGCGTTCAGCGTGATGAAGCAACTGATGTACAGTACCACAAGAGAAGCCATTGATCGAGCTAGGGACGGTCTGGAGAAATTTTAGAAGGGTGATTGTCCCAGTATCTGCAATAAGCCCTGCCCAGAGATTTTCGCGTACTTTCAAGACAACTGGGAGTCCTGTAGTGACATGTGGGCTAATCACGGTCGTGGGAATTATTTTACGGCAGGAAACCCACGACTAACAGAATCGGAACAACTGGAATCAACTGAAGAGACTACTGGGGAGGAAGACGCGTATCGACAGAACAATTGCAGGACTTTTACAAGTTGATATTGTCAACCATTTGTTAACGTCGCTATACAAGTTTTCAACTCAGTCCCGCCCAGCAGCCAAGCCGGCAAATGCCCCTCTTGCAAACGTTTCGGCTCAATGGGATCTTTTTATGGAGCACCAACATGAAATGAAATGATCGCAAGTAGGGCTGACACAGTCGGAATGGAGAGTTATTTTGCCTGGTCGCTAGTGGCGTATGAATGACTTTAAAGAGGTCGTGCTGTTGCCTGTTCTACGAAAGCCGCCGGCTCCCTTGTCAGCATATATTGCGGGTTTGAGGCACTTTCAGCTGCTGCAGTCCATGTGAGATGGAGAATGAAACAAAAAACGGAAGAACTGTACGTAACGCTTGAAAACGGAGTGCACCCCTTCGACAAGTGATCAACATGGTAAAATCACGATCGAGTCGTTTAAAGGCGCCAGAACCAGATGTAGTGCCCTTAAATACTTCCTCCCAAGCTCGATCGGACCAGCGAGTGGTATAATACGTGCGTTTGCAAAGAGATGAACAAGCGAACGTGGTCGTTTTATCGGATGCCGAGAAGTATGCAAGAGCTCAAGTTCTTTTTTAACCTGTCATCGAAAAGATTAATGGATTGCCTACGGTTGACATCGAATGGCTAAAAACAGGAGTAGCGCTTCGTCCAAGCTCACCCTGGCGAACCATTTTCTTTGGAAACTGCCACAACCAGATTACTTCAGTCGGAAACAGCGAAAATTCACCAAGAGCTGGCTACAGATGTGTTCAACAAATATTCGACGTTCTCACTTATGATGGAACTGAAGGCCAAGTCGGGCAGATCTTTCATTAAGTTTGCTGATGTTGTTGCCGGTGTTTATCGAGACGGGATGCTGAACGACGCCGTCGTCGATTTGGGCGTCACGATGATCGCTGAGAATGCTGAAGGCTGCGTATTTTTCTCTTCGCTGACACTCGTTTTGGGAAGGCCGTCGACTCCTGCTCAATGGCTATTTGACACTTCATATATTGTGTTACCATTTCATTAAAGCACAGATCACTGGAGTGTCATAATCGTCGACGTGGCATGCCCGACAACGTTGCGCGTATATTTCTACGAGCCTCTCACCAACGACTGCTATCACGAAGAAGTTAAACACGCATGGGAAAAGGAGTTGTTGCCGTACATGAAGAAATGGCACATTGATAGTGGTTCTAAAGAGCCATTTTCGAAAGAGATCATTGCGAAATGGATCACAGAGCCGACCCAATCCGATAGAAAAGCTGCGGAATAATGATTCTCGGTATGGTATACGCGTTTTTAAACGGAAAAGAATCGATTCCTGCGCCATCGCTCAACAGAGTCATACGCCAGTGTGATCCGATTGAGGCTATTTGAAGTTCACAACGAAGCGGTCGTCTCCAAGCAACGAAAATATCGCAGAGGTGCAAAAGACAGACCAAGAACTTAGCAAATTGCTAACGAATCCATGATACTGTAGTGTGCAGCGGACAGAGTACATGTATTGAAACGAATTGCATTCAGTGAGTTCAAAAATGACATGCATTTCGTGTGCTTACGCCTCAGCTCCCCACGACCCAGCAAACCTAGGATGCCGACAACACGTCCCAGCAACACTCTAAAGGACGGAGCATAGCTGCTTGAAATTGGGTCCCCTCCAACATTTGCCAGAAGTTGACAATAACGTCAGCCTCCTGCTGCACTACGTCTTGAAGCTCCTCTTGGGCGAATTGGAGCTCGTTAAGCGCATCTGTCACCATCTGCATTTTTTTGCATCACTTGAAGTTCCCGAGCTTGGGAGCGCAGAAGCTCACGCGCCAAAACGTGGTTTTCCATGCGCGACTGCGTGCTTGGATCGATTATCAGTAAGAGTCAATTGATTTGTGAGCTCACGAGATTGACAATAGCATCTCCGCAGTTGGTGAAACTTCACACGTGGCGTTGGTAATCTATTATATCAGTAAGGGCGCCCACGAGTGTCAAGGGCGCGGATCGGCTATAAGGTTGCAACTGCGCTGTTGTATTGCCGTAAGATAAGGGCGCTCTAACGCCATCCGAGAAATAGTGCTATAGACTCATAAAAATATGTGTTCTGAAGGTTTCAACTTTTGCGTGCTCAGATGTTGATGCATCCCATACCGAAGCACGGTCTCCAGCGCCAGTTGGTATGGCCACTCTTGACTCAGCATCCAAGCATCGAGTTCAACAATAAGTCATCCAATGGTTTCAGCCCGTCCTCCACGCACTCACACCGGTTTGCGCCAGCGTCCCCGACCAGCTAAGGACCTCCCTCTGCTGGGGAGGAACAGCCGCCAAGCTAGTCAGGGGCACTCCCCGACGGCGCCGAGGTGCGGGCAGGAACAGCAACAACCCCACCGCGCTCCAGCTCACGCATCGCAGAGTGGAAGATGTTGGCAGCAGAGCTCACAGACGTGCGCCGCCAGAAGTGCCGACTCGTTTTATACAAGGAGGCGACTCGGTCACGCCCCTAGGCCGTCCTAAGTCTGCCAACGGCGATCAAACTCCATCAGCCGTAGAAGCATCTTCGGCAAGTGTGACTGCGGCACGTTCAACACCAGCTACGGTGATAGTCCCTACACCCGCCGCGAGGCCCCGAAGAAAAAGAAGGCACCATCCGCAAAGGAGCCGGCCGTCACAAAATAAACGTCCGCAGCGAAGAAGCCGAGCTCAGCGACAAGACCCGCCGTATCAACGTCCATGCTTCCACCAGTCCAGCGAGTGATGCCACTGCACACACCCGCTCGCCCCAACTCCCTGCCCCAAGTGGCCTTGCTCCAGCCAGTCCACCGCCAGCCGCTACCGCAATAGCGACACCAGCCGTCCAGCTCGAACAACCAGCGAAGGCATCAGCTTTTGGGCACGCTCTCCTCGATGAAGACTCAGATGATGGCTTCAGCATATCGAGTCTCTGTGATATAATCACTTGTGGGAAACTCTCCAACCGGAGCGTTTCCACTTGAATTAAAGTATGTTTTGGCTCCGTTGTGCTAGGTCACCGCCGAGGGTCAACACGGATAGTCAGCCCTGACGATGGCGTCAAATGGAGTGTATCCTCACACGATTGCGTGTAAAATATACAGACATGCAGATATAAAAAAATACCCATGCGAAATGCACATTTGTCGATACGTGCAAACGCCTCCTCCCTACAAACCATCTCGAGCACCATCTTGCCCCTGATAACTGTTAATGATTACACTCACCAACCACCTCCCTGGCAGTGGCGCTTTCACCGCAATCACCCCTCGGCGGCGGAGCGAATCAACGTCCTCCGGAAGACCATTCGATGCAAGCAAGATCTGCTCCGTTGTCTAGTAGTGGACGCCGACATCATCTCCAAATACGTCTGTGCACTGATTTAGATGAAATAGCAGGAACTATTGCAGTTCCGACGGCCACCCTGGTAGTACTGAAGGACGGGTCAGTGGTGCTACCAAACCTTACTCGAAGCAGGCGCGCTGGATGCCGAAAAGTACATGACACCGGTACCAGTATTTAAAAATCCTATCCCAAAGGTCGCGTAGTCTAGTTAGAGACATTTTTCAACGTGTTATTTTGTCCACATGAACAATAAACGAAAGGCTGTCATCTTGCGCCTGCCATGCTGGGAAAAAGAGTGGAAATGATGGCTATATTTTATGTTTTATACACTAAGTTGAAGTGCGAAACGACAGAGATGTCATCGTTGCAGTTTTAGCTATGTGGGGGCGAGATCGTCTGGATGACCGACACAGGAAGTGTTCTGCTGCTCTGCTGATGAGTTTTGGGCTGACGATGATGCCCATTTTCCTGGAGATGCTGCAACCCGTTCTGAGTTTCGTCGAGGCATACCCAGCAAAGTTCATGGCGTACTACAAACCTAAAGTGGCGGCCTTGATGAAGTTGGGGCACTGGGCTGTCGACGAGCTGGAAATCTCGGAACAACTTGGCGAGGCTTGGGACTTCACTGTCGCGTTCGTCGCTGCTGCTTCTGTGTACCACATCATTGAGACAGCCAGGAAGGCTGTTGTCATGAGGTTGTCGCCGTGTAGAGATTCCAACGCCACTTAATGGTGGAGATCAAGATCACCATCTCTTCTTCGTTGATGACTGGTTGCTGCTTCCTTGTCGGACGCCCCCAACATCGGCAGCTTTGACAGCATCACTGGTCGAGGGGCACGCAAGCCGGATGGAGCAACTGGCTGCCGGGACATTGAGGATTGAGTGCCAATTCGAGGAAGAAACGATCCGCTTTCATTGTGGCGAGGCGGCGCTACGGGGTGGTTTTCCTGCCTCGTGAGCTGGTCGGCGGAATCTTGTAGCATGGCCGTCTGCTTCCGCACGACCGTCTGCAACTTTGCTACCATGCGCTGGAGCTCATCCATCTTTGCGTCGTGATCTCGAAGAGTTTCGTCTAGCTGCTGATGCACCAGTGTCTTAATTAATTCAACAGCCTCCTTCTTCATCACCTTGCGCCGTGGCTTGGCAGGAGATTGAGTTTGTGGGCTAGAAATCTCTAGTTCTTGGCGATCTGCTTCAGCTGCTGTCTCTTGTTGTAGTCGACGCTGTACTTCCTGCTCAACAGTGTTCTTTAATTGCTGACGTAGCTCTTCTGTTTGAATTTGTTGCTGCAGTCGTTTCTCTTCTTCTGCCTGCAGCTGCCGAAGTTTTTCTTCCTCTTGTTGCCGACTCTCTTCCTCATCTTGACAACGTTGCTCTTCTAGAAACATTTCTTGTCTACGCAGAGTCTCTTAAGTTCTGCTTGGCGACGTAGTGTTTCTTTCTCTTGATTCAGTATGGCTTCGCTTGCATCCCTCTCTATTCGCACTCGCCTGCGCCAAAGCAGGCCCATCGCAATCGGATCCACTTCTGAATTACACTAGCAGCTTCATATCCACGTCTAGCAGTATTTCTCTCGGCTCGTCGACGCTCCTTTTGTATGGAATACGCCTGCGCAGCCCACCGCTGGATTACAATGCCCGCAGCTTGGAGTTCCTTTTGTTTCTCGCTTTGTTCGCGAATCCGTTGAACCACAGCGGTATAACTGCGGACGGTTCTGGTTATTAACTTCGCAGCGGCCTGTTCGTTTTCTTCTTCTGAATGCTGCTGTACATTATTTTCTGCGCCATGCGCGTAGTTGTTGTGAGATTGTGTTTCCTCAAGCATCGGATCATCATGACTGTGCATGTATCCTTGCTGTCGAGGATACGACGCATCATCGTCATCGTCGTCAGTAGCTACGTCGATTCCATTTCGTTGAGAAACATTTGGCACTTCATCATCCTGATTAACCTCCTCGTCTTCATTTCCATCCTGCATATCTCGCCAGCTCTTGCTGTACCTTATTTTTCTTGCTCCATCTACGGCAACAATAATTGAATCGTTATTAGCACATATTTAATCAAGAGAAATGCTATAACAGCCAAGCCAAACCTGTCGCCGCGCATCTCGTGCTGCCGCACTCGCTCGCTCAGCTTCTTCTAAGTTTTTCCGAAGCTGCAGAACATTCCCAATATGTCCTCGATATTCGCTGCGTAATTCCGGAACTTCATCGTCCTCTTCTTCATCAAACTCAGGAGTGTCAGGAGGTCGTTCATCTATCTGAATTCGTCGTCGAGAGCCCCCAGGAAGCCTTGTAGCATCAATGATACTTTTCTTTTGTGGCGAGATGGAACTCCGCTGTGCTTGCATGTAGTTGGACGGGAAGAGGCCGACAACGTCTGGGTTCTCAATATTATATCCGGCCCACCACCCATCGTCCTGGACATGTATCACCCGCAGCACGTCGCCTTCAAAGAAGCCCAGTTCATCGCGTTCTGCATTTCGATAAATAAAAAGTTAGCCACGAACAAAATCTTGTCAAGACAAACTCACCTTCAGGTTCGTAGTCGTAGAGTGCAGTGACTTGCATGACCCAAGTGCGTTCTCGCCCGTGCTCTTCCATTGCATCAAATGCAATCACCAATTCGTCCACACTTTCGAGAGCGGTCGAGAATAACTAAAGTGTAGTTACTGCCTGACCAAAATAGCTGGGCGAGCATCATCGACGGCGTGAGACCAGCATTATTTTTCTGTTTAGCAACAACAAGTTTTTATATACTTTGTGAAATACGGGTCAAGTACACTTACTCCAAGTCGGTCTGGTTCTGCTTCGTCAAGCTCCGGGAGCTGATTGTCCTACGATTGCCAAGTGAAATGTGTTGACCAATCACACGATTTTTTAAAGATTTCATAATATAAATTCCTCGCTCGATGGAGCAATACCTGCTCCAGCTACCGAAGCGCCTGGCGCAGGAAGTGCGCGCAGGCATCGCCAATGGTGACTCCGCCAAAGTGGATATGGTCTCCGGAGGTGTGTACCTACATCGCTATCTCTTCTCGCCCCAAACAGCTCCGTAAACAGCCGACAAATGGACTCTAATTGTCTGCATTTTCATTGCAGCCGACAATAAGCACTTTACGCTGCACGTAAACGGCAAGCAATACCCGGCCAAGATTGGTATGTATTTACCGATATGTATACCTTATCTGGAAGCTAATTAATGCCTCGTCAGCTCAACTGCCGACGATTCTGGAGACCCACAAGACTTACGATGATAATTTCTTCTACAAGAGTGGGGAGATCGGCCAGGTACTTGGTGGAGTTTTTACTTTATAAACGAAATATAGTTTGTACTAATTGTGTGCTTAGATTTTTGTGGTCACAGATAAAGATGAAGAGATGAAGCTGTTGGAGACGCAGGAGGAGATACCGAACGGCATCACACCTCCCAACACAAACGTCGTCAAGCGGAAGTACGAGAAGACTAAAAGACGACTCCATTCCCGGTACACTTTGACTGAAATTTGTGTTGCTTTAAGTCAGTGTTGGGGCTCATTCCTTTTGTTGCTGGCTTTTAGAAAAATGACGTTGCTCGCGTAGAGGAAGACTTGGTGAAGATCATTAATGGCGGCGCGGTCGAAGACGTGCACGAGGAGCTCGTGGATTTTTGTGACTGGATGGTAGACGAAGAGCACCCGAATGGCATTGTAGTGACGGACGAGATGCAGCTGATCCGCGAGCATCCAGAGTACCTCGAGCTCTCGGAGGAGCCGCCGACAAAGAAACAAACGCTGTCGCTTCCGAGTGCTGCCCCCAGCACCGTGCCAGGAACAGCGAATGCTTCGATCATCAACACGCCACTTGTCACCGATGTTGGCTCCGAGGCCGAATCGCAGGGCGATGGACGCGCATCCGTCCAGCGATCACCAGCGTTCGCGCCGACTCCTAGTCCCCGGTTGTCGCCAATGCAGCTGCACCCTTCGAGTCGCGACAACGACGAGGATAAGGAAGTCGATATGCTTGAGGATGACATTCTTGATGGTCTGGAGACCAAGACAGCGGAGCCACCTGCCAAGGCGTATCTGAACGACCCCGAGTACATCAAGTTGCTGCCGATCCGAGAGAGGTTACAGAAGTCTGTGCGCGACGCCGACCGCGACATCAGCGAGCTGAACGCCAAGGTCGACGCCAACTCCAATATCATCGTCAAGGTGCGTTGTCCTTGTTCATCATCTTCACGCGAGTGTTTTCACACTAACCATTTTTGATTGTTGCGGCTTGTAGAATCGTTTCAAGCAAATGCTCGAGACTGCTCGCGAGCAACGTGGCCAAATTGCGGCCGAGCTGGACAAAGTGGAAGCAGAGATCACTGCGTTCGAGTCGAGCTGAAAGTCTAAGCAGACTCGTAAATACATCTCTTTGGGCGACTGGATCGTTAATTACTTTTTATTGTGACTTGCCAGACGTCGCTGCTGCTTCCATTTCCTACATGTAAAACCCTTGGACTCCTGTTGCTCCACCTCCGACTAAGACACGAACGCAACGTGGAGAGACGCAAAAACTCGCCGACGAGCTGAGCGCGTCGACTCTTTTGTTTGTTTGTTTGTTTTGGTAGTTCCTGTGTCGCGCCCTTGCCTCGATGTGTGTCGTAGGGCCGGAGCGTAGAGAGAGCCAAGAGGGTAGAGGGTTGCAGTTGGAGAGCGCCTACTGGTTGTGCTTCCACTTGAGCAGCGCGTTGACCTGTTCCTCGCTCAGGTCGAGGCCGGGGATCTGCTTCAGGCCCTTCTTGTCGTGCTCCACGTGGTGCTTGTAACCTTCCTTGTCCACGGCGTCCGTCTGACCCTTCATCTTCTGCAGCAGCTTGCGCAGCGCCTTCTCGTCGGCCTTGCTGTAGATAGACACCACTAGTTAGTAAAAAGATCCGATAGTGCAATTATACTTGAGAATACTATGAACGTACTTGAAGAAGACGGCCTCGGCAGCTTTCTCCTTGTCCTTAAGGTCAGCGAGGCCCATTGTCTGGGCGGGCGACGCGAAGGCGCGCTTCGGGACGGCGGCAGCGGCACGGCGGGCGGCGAGCATTGCGTTTAGATGATGTCTTCCTGTTCTGTTCTACACTGGTCCCCCTCTGTTGGGCGGGCTCTTTTCGGCCGCACGCTTTGGACCGCGACTTCAACCAGTTTTGGGAAAATAGCTATACACTTCGCGTAATTACCCCGTGCAGCTGTAAAAACACGTCAACCTGCATTCTGCTTCTGCTGTTGCCGTCGAGTTTGTCTGGGCGCAGGCTGCAACTCGCCCGGTATGCTGCTCGCAATGCTGACTCGGTGCCGATCCATCTATCCATAATCCGATCGGACTATGCAATGCCGATGCGCGAGACTGCATTATTCGACATCCGCAGTATCGGCCTCACAGGTGTCCTACCGAGAAGCGAGAGGAATGCAAACTCAAAACGCGCGCCAGCGCGCCGTCGTGTTCTGGGGATACTGTGCGGCAAGAGCAGAAACTGGGCAAACGGCATCGATCTTAGCACACGCAGGAGAGCGCCATGTTTTCACTGTCTTCGTCGAGTTCATGGTATCCACGATATCGCTCGTTTCGCACATCCGTCGAGGTGCAAAGTGATCTAGTCCAAGGCGTTGCTGTCGGTGTCGGCAGTAAACAAGGATAAAACTGTCATGTGTACCAGCGAAAGCGGGCTGCTACCACGGCTGCTGCAGCAAAACGGTGATGAAGATCAATGCTGCTACAGTATTCTCAATGTTGTTTGTTTGGCATAAAACACGTTAAACCACTCATAACGATTTGCACCTGCACTTCGAGGTCTTGCACTCGAACTTGTTGCTCCAGACAATGGTGACGATAAGACATCTTGATGGTGCCGAATCCCTGTCTGCTACTACATCGATAGGCCCCTTCATACATTATAGGCATTCGAGCGCTGTTCATCAAGCGGCGGCTGCAAGGTAAGACAGAACGACCGCGTCTTTCATCATGGCGAAAATCTATTGACTCGCCGATATGAAGTCTACAGGATGATGGAGCACTGCCAAAATCGGATGTAGGATGCTGCTACCAAACGTAAAGCATCGTCGTTGCTGAGCCGCGTCGAGAAGAGCGGGGTTTGTCGTGAACATGTACATGCAGCGAGGAAGGTCTACGTGGGTCGTGCCAGGGCGGCGGGTGGTAGCAGCAGCCCCCATTGAGAGAGCTATCTAACTGCCTCCCGGGGTCAGGTGGAGCCCAGACGATTCCGATGGGAGGCGAGTGGTGACGGAGCTATTGACTCCGAGCGTCACTGCTCTTCCCTTGATGACCGTTTAATGTAGGTGCTTCCAGTTCAAGAGCGCCTCCACCTGCTCCTCGTTCAGGTCCACGCCCGGCACGAGTCCGGGGATCTCGCCGAGCGTCTTCTTGTCGTGCTCGACCTGTGCGTGGAAGCCGGCCTTGTCGCTGTAGCAGGCCTGAAGATGCAGCTTCCGCAGCAGCTTGCGCATTTCCTTCTCGTCGGACTTGCTGCAGAGCATCACAAGCGATCACAATATTCGTCAGCTTGGTCGCCTCAACTGTAGAAATCACCGCAGCTCGTACCGGAAAAGCGTCGGGCGCTGGTTCTCCTGAGCTTGTGTGGTCAAAGTGCGCTGCGTGCTCATGAGTGCGGTCTGAACGGCCGGCACCATGGCGACAACACGTGGGGCGACCACAAGCGCAGTTTTCTTGACGGCGGCGAGCACGAGAGCGGTTTGCATGGCGGTGGTGATCGTCCGATGGCTAGAGGTGGGGACTCCGATGCGAATTGAGAACTGGCGTCCAAGCAGTAAGACGCGCATACCTCCCGCGTTTCTAGCGGCGGTCAGACAGAGACATGCCCCGACTTCTGTTTGTTTTCGCAAAATGGAGAGCTTTCGTGAAACGATTCGCATTTGGGGTTCGTTGACGCAAAATGAGGAGCAGCTCTCCGACAGTGCTAGCTCGCGATAGACTCCAAGTGCTGCTGGTTCTCATTCCTTACTTCGACGAACAGCTTCTGTTGTGGCCTGACTGACCTCAATTGGTGCATGTACACGTCATCTTTTCCTACGATAGTTTTCTAGCTCTGTAGGCTTCTCCTAGCTTGACATCAGCACCCCATATACGCTTGAAGTGCTCGACGATTACGACTCCGCTGATCTACAGGACACTAGCAACTTAGGAGCGTATGAGTTCGTCCTCTCGAAGCTGGGAAGCGGTTAGTGTTGAGCGGCTACTGCACATGTTGTGCACAAGGTTAGCGCGGAAGATGAAGTAACCTCGCTGTGGTTCCCGCAAAGCAACAACCTCAAAACGGGACTGCTTACCGCTGTCACACTTGTACTTAAGCATCGCCCGGTAGGCGACATCCATCTTGATCGGTTTTCCGTGTCTAGGGAAGTAATTGCCCCCGTGCAATAGTTTCCCAGTCGACACTTCAGATGGCGACCGAGGCGAGTTTGGTGCAGGTGCTGAGAGGGAAACGTCAGTGAAGGGCTCGCCACGGAGCTCATGGTTGCTTGTCCGATCGTGCTGTGAGGATGTGGCGCTAACAATTTCGTGGGCAGTCAGCAGAGCTGCTCCTCATTTTGCGTCAACGAACCCCAAATGCGAATCGTTTCGCGAAAGCTCTCCATTTTGCGAAAAAACGACTTCTGCAGCTCTGGATGGCAACGGCAGTACGCTGATGGATCGAATGCTTATCGCTGCTTTCGCGCGCAAGATTTGGCTGGCCACGGCGACTTCTCTTGGTCATCGGCGTCCGTTGAAAGGACTGCACGGTGGTTGGCATTGGGCCCCATAAAGCTAGCAGCGCCGGCCTGGGGTGAGATCACGTTGAAGACGAGCGACGGTCTCTGATACAGCTGAGCACGCTGCGTGACAGCTCGTCCCGCGACAAAGACGGTCAGGCAAGGATTTGCCAGTCCGCTCAAGGCGTGACTGCATCGCCGCGATGTGTGCCGCCGCCGCCCTTGATTCCTCTCGACACATGTACATTGCATCCGCACTGATGATGGAGGGCTTTCTCACGGTGATGGCGAAGGATGGCACAGTGCGCGTTGGTATGAACCTGGCAGCAATGCTCGCCATCGATAGGAAACGTGTAGCCATCCTCCAAGCACCACTCCGTTAAACAAAAAAGAATGAACCAAGTTTCGTTGTTGGATCGGTCAGCTAGGCAGCTTCATGCAGCAAAATTCCTGCAGCAGTCCAATACTTGTCTTGCCGGCGGCGAATTGCCGCCAAAAACAAAGGCACTTCGCCTTGATCTTGTGTTGCCTTTCAAAAGGTAGCCATCTTCACCAGCCAATCAGCGCGTTGCAATTGCATTTTCTCATTTTCACCATGAGCGAGAGCGACCTGGACGAGCGCGACGACTGCGACGCCTCAACGTGGTCGACCGCGCGCCTCGCGGAGGAAGGTGTGGCCTACCGAGTCGTGTACGTGCCTGCCGCTCGCTAATCTCCCTCCGATCTTTAGACTTAAGTTTTTTGCCGCAGAAACGTGCTCGGCAGCGGCTGCATCCGCCAACCAGTCGACGTTAAGCAGCTCGCGCTCATGGTGCGCAACGCCGACTACGCTCCGAGGGTGCGTTCAATTGATATTTTCCTATATCAATTACTAAATGCTATTGTGGTGTTGCAGAGTTTCGGTGCGGTGGTGCTGCGGTTCCAGGAGCCAAAGGCGACAGTGCTGGTTTATCGTAGCGGCAAGGTGGCGATGAAATTGTCGGAATTTTCCTGAAAAGATACAGGAGAATAACAATTTGTGGCATATGCAGTTCGTGGTGGTAGGTGCTACGGCGGTGGGGGACGCTCAATTAGCGACAGACAAGTTGGTCTCGATCTTAAAGGTCTGTTGACGCTGGTTTTCGCTACGAAATGCCCTTCGGCAAGCGTCTGACAAGCCGGTTTCATTGCTGGGACAGAAAGTATCTTTTCCGAGCGAATTGAGCGACACTAAGCCGTTCAGGATCCGCAACGTCGTTGGCGCTGCCGAAGTATTTTTAAACTGCGACTGGAAGGCTTGGCGAGAGACCACTCACGCTTTTGCACGGTAAGTCTGTCGTTTGTTGACGTATTTTTGCTGGTGAGAGAGACTTACCCAGTGTTATGTATGTAGTACGAACCTGAGCTGTTCCCCGGACTCATCTACCGCATGTTGAGGCCAAAATGCACGCTACTGATTTTCATCTCGGGCAAACTCGTCATCACTGGATGCCTGGTGCGAGGAAACTTACGGAACAGTTCTTCATTGCGCGCCACAACTAACTGCTTCTTGTGTTACGCAGACACCAGCAGATGGAGAAAAAGCACTGTGTAAAATCTACCCTGCCTTACTGCAATACCGATTCCGAGAAGACATCTCCGATGGAGAAAGCGACGAAGCAGATGACGAACCGATGGAAGCGGTATAGCACAACCTATTTAACGAGAAAAGTATCTGCGTATTCATGTTCCCTTCTCGTTGACCAGCACAGCAGAGCGCAATGATCGTTTTGCCTTGTCGCTCCTTTGTTTGCACGCTCATGCCAAATAATTGTACATCTGGGCGTTGTTGGGGTCGCGCTCGAGGTATTCTCTGTCGATCAAGCTCTCGATACGGCGCTTAATATCGGCAGCCTTCGCGGGGAAGCGAACTTGCGTGAAGATCTCCGTCATTAGGAGGGCGTGCGACAGCTTCTTGCGCGCCTTCATGATACGTACGATAGCTGCGTCCACCTGGTACTGGCGGTCTCTGAATACGCGCTCATGTGTGTCTTCGTTCTCCTTTTGGTCTCCTTCATCTGGATGGAGTTGATCTTGATGCGAACTAACTGGTTCGAGAAAGTTTTGTTGAACTCGAAGGTGTCGTCGTCGTTCACATCCTTTCCCCTTGGGTTCTTCTGCAGCACGCGCACTTTTCCGCATGCAAGCGATTGCAATGTCCGTCGAAGCTCGCCATCTTCGATGCTTGTCTGCTCTTTGATCTCCTTGAACCCCAACGAGTCTGTACTATTAAAGCACAGCAGCACTACAGTCTGATACAGAGACACTACCAGCTCTTTTCTACCAGACGGGAATTGAGCCTTCACCACACACTGCGCAAGCGAGTGCTGCCACTGCAGCTGCCGCCCTTGGTACTTGGACGAGTAAAACTTGTCAAAAATATCCTTCAAAGGAACCAGCGAAGCCGGCAGGTTGATCTCAACAGCAGCGTAAGGAGGCCAAAAGCCAGTGGTGAGTACTTGGACTTGCATGTGTGGGATGCCACGGTCTGCTAAGCCTTCCAGCGCAGTCCTGCTGGCCGCGTGCTGCTGGAACTGCGTCATCACGTTTTGAGAGAGATCAATGTCCTTAAACATACCTTCCAACTATGAAACCGTGCATCAAACAACAAGTATCAGTGATTCATGGACACAACAATATTCTTGGCAATGAGCACGCACCTTATTTGTAAAGGAGCTGCCACACTCTGTCTTCAGCTTAGACAGCATAAGTTTTTCCAGATCAAAGGAAGCACTCTTGCCGACCAACAATCGCTTTGCCAGGTCTTTCTTGTAGAAAGCTTCGAACACATCCTTGCCTTGGATGTACCTGAAGATGACCATAACACGATCCAAAAGACTCTCCACTTCCGCCTCCGAGCCTCCCTTATTGCCCGTTCGCAGCTTCGAGTCGACAAACTTCGCCACAAGTTCCGCTGGACGATTCGCCCGCACGTTAATGGCGTTCTCCATGGCCGACTTCATCGCGAAAGAAAAGTCCGAGTTGGCCTGGAACGAGTCGCTTAGCACCGTGTCCAAGTCGGCCTTGAGCTTTAGAACCTTTTCTACAAACGTTTTCTCTTGCTTGTCGTCCATGACCAGTTTGGACACGTTCTTTTGGATATAGTTCGAGAACGCGTTTTTCAAGTCCGTGATCGCGTCCACCTTAGCGAAAAGAGCGTACATTCGCTTCAAGTCGTCGGTTTTGCGTTCCTCCATGAGGTTTTCAAACCCTCTCTCAAGTAGTGTTGCTACATGAGGCTTCAGTAGCTTGCTTTCTACCACTGTGATCAACTGTTTCTTCGTAGACACGTCTAGGTAGTGAATCACACGCTCGTTTTCTTCGTGCAGCCGCTTTTCAACATGCAGCAAGAACTGCGAGACGCTGGCCGACTCGACAGTGGTGGCTCCTTCTTGCAAGTAGAATCTCTCCGAGGCCGTCAAGAAGGGCGTCTCAAAATCTGCGTGGTACAACTGCAGGGACAGCAGCATCCTCAGCAACGCGTAGAGATAGCTGCGATTGATCGCTTCGCCTTTGCGTTCGTGTTCGACCAGCTCCAGCAGTGCGTCAATCAGCTTCGTCTCCAGCGGTTTGCGCTGCACCAAATTATCCCGCACTAGATTCAGCCCCATGTCCCAAATGGATGCAATATGGGGAGTCTGCATCACGTAGGTCCTGTCCAAGTACAAGAAGATGGTGCGAATGACCAGCATGTCCTCGCAGTGGTCCTCCCACATCTTGTGCACTTCCTGCAGGAACAGATCCATGTCTCCAGTAGTGTACTGAGTTAAGTTGTCCACGCGCTGCTTGATATGCAGCGCGCAGGTCTCCTCCAGGCGAGTGTACAGTCTCGCCGCCATCTTCCACGTGCACATGTCCTCCACAGAGCGGTAAAGTTCCTCTCGACTAAGTACGGACGTCTGCTTGGCGTGTACGGCCTGCACGGCGGCCTGTAGCTTGGTCCACGTGTCCTGCTCGAAGCGCTCGGGCAGCTGAGGCCGCACTTTGAAAGGTTTGATGGTCATCTTTTCTTCTTGGCGCCGAGCTTCAGACCGGCGCTGCTGCTGCCGCTGTTGCTGCGCTCCTGCTTACGACCGACGCTTGAGAAGCCTGTGCGGCCGTTGGAGCCGGTGGAGAGGCCCGTAGACGCCATGGAAGTCTGGGGAGAGCTGGGCTGCGGGCTTCCTTGGACTTCCTGCTGTGATGAAGAGTGAATGTTGGATCCCGTTAACTTACTGTATTAAGTTGACGTGGTCAAATTAAGTTTACATGGTCCACATTGACATCTGGCACGCTGTGTGGAGCGGAGTGCAACTTGAAGATTGACAAGACCTCCCTGCCATGAGCTCCGCACCGCAAGATGACGACGCCCGCGGTCTCCTCCGTGTAGCGACGACGGGTCCTGGCAAGACGGCCTTCGATTATCCTGACTGTGGCTTGCAATTTTCGTCCCGCTTCGACGGGGGCAACATGGCCAGCGTGCAGCAGTCGCCGTCGGGAGCGTTCCACGTTGACGTGGCCGAAGACGCGACAGCGTTCGGCATCTCCACGGGCTACTCGACATGGTTCTACTTTGAAGTGGAACGAGGGTCGATGCAGTGCAACAAACAGAGCAGAAGTAGCAAAGAAGTGCAATTGGTGCTAGCCAATCTCAATCCCCAGCGAGGACTGTACAAGAATGGATACACTGTCATGTACAGCTCTGTGGATGGAGAACAAGCAACGACAACTTCATCGTGTGTGTTTCAAGATGAGAAGAAATGGGCAAGACTACCGACTCCACTCACATTCGAGAAGTACGTGGTTTCTGTAGATCAAACTGATTCACAAGTAAAAGAGGCCTCGGCCATTTCAGATACTGAAGAGCTGCAACAATGTGAAGAAGGAGGAGAAAGCGGACAGGAGGCTGATGGGCCTGATGTGGCTTTCGTGAATGGTGCAAATGCTTCAGGAACTGCTGCAAAGCCGAAGCAGGAAACCAAGATCCGAGTATCGTTCACCTACCAGTTTAAGTACCCCCACGAACGCGTGCGCTTTGCGTTTTGTTATCCGTACACATACGCGCGGGTCCAAGAAGAATTGAGGATCATGGACAAGAGGTTTGCAAGTGCGGCGACTACAGGTGGGAATGACCCAGAGAAGAAATCAACAGGCATTTACTATCACCGTGAACTCTTGACGCGATCGCTCGAAGGTTTACGCGTGGATCTGATAACGATTTCTTCGTATAATGGTATAATGGCGACGCGAGAACCTGCGCGGAGAAAGCTGCAAACACCGCCATCGGAAGGCGCTTTTCGGTTTGATCCCAAGCAAAAGAAGATGGTGATTATCTCTGCTCGAGTGCATGCCGCAGAAACGCCAGCCAACTTTATGCTAGATGGGATGCTTCAGCTGCTGCTTCATCCTACAGACCCGAGTGCAATTGCGCTGCGTCAACATTTCGTGTTCAAGATCATCCCGATGCTGAATCCTGACGGTGTGTGTCAAGGCTTCTATCGCACAGATACCCGTGGAGTCAATTTGAATCGAGTGTATGAAAATCCGCAGCTCGAAGTTGCACCAACTGTGTTCTCATTAAAAGAACTTGTACTCGAATATGTGGACAATTATGGCGGGGTCAACTCAGCGTCTGCACAAGATAATGTGGTATACTTGGATTTACACGCCCATGCCAATCGCAGAGGTTGCTTTGTATTCGGGAATAACCACCTTCCAGATACCCAATTGGAGTTGAACAATGTAGCTTTGGACGCTGCAATGGCTCGTCAAGTTCGGACGCAGCTCTTCGCTCGACTAGTTAGTTTGCACACGCCCTTCTTCGACTACATGGCGTGTGCTTTCGACAAGGAAAATATGTCCAAGCACGACCTGCGCGATAACAATAACGCGACGACATCTCGACAAGGCTCGAGTCGCGTCGCGCTGTATCGAGCCACCGGGTTGACGTACGTGTACACGATCGAGTGCAACTACAACGAAGGTCGTCGTAACCTTCGTGCTTCATCATTAGTGGCATCGCCGTCGTCGCCTGCTGTGGCTTTCTCGTTCAGTGGTGACCCATTGAAGCGCTGCTGCAGCTCGAAGAGCCCAGTGAAGCGAGTCCAGCCGGAAGAAGTGCAACAAATAGCAAGACTGGTGGCCCTACGAGCGGCACTCGACTGTACCACAAGTACTCTCCTGCCGAATGGAAGGACGTGGGCATTGGTGCTCTTGGTGCCTTGCTGGATTTGTTTGAGCTGCCTGGTGGAGGGCAGAGAGTGGAGAAATCTCCGTTTCGATCTCGCGATGGTATTTGCAAGAACCTATTAGCGGAGATCAAAGCCTCAGTGACAGGCGAAGGAGCTGTGTTGGTGAAGACAACAAAGATGATCAAGCAGAAATCAAAGGCGGCGGTGAAGCAGCAAATCAAAGCGAGAGCGTAGTGGGCGCACAAGGAAATCGAGGTGGTTGAGTTGGTCAAGGTCGCACTCGAAGTGTGTGTTTTACGAAAGAGCTCTGCTAAGAACTGCAGTTTGTATTTTGATTCCATGACTAGAGAGTACCTGTTGTGGGTCGCTGACAGCTGCTGAAGTGCCTACAACTCTGCTTCTTGATCGCGCCAGTGCTTCATAAACTACCGCCAAGTTGAAGTGCATCCCGTATTTTACACGCTTGTTGCAGTTGACCGCCATACTTTACGAGCCAACCTCATTCGACAATTCGCCTCGAAGATGCCGCAGCTCCAGCTCCAAGTCGTGCACTGCCCCGATAAGATCTCCGCCTTCATCTCCGATTTCCTAGCCGTCGACTGCACCCTCCACCACGCCGTGGAGCTTAGTCGCGTGGGCTCCGTGGACCTGCTGGAGCTTGTCTGGCAGCGCAGCCATCGCGATGCTCAAAGCGGCCGCTGGTCGGTGGCTCAGCTGCTACAGAGCGAGCTCCACTACAACCGGTGGGAGTTCTCTCGCGCTCTGCTGGCGGCTGTGCGTCGCTCCGACCCGGTGCTCATCCAGTGGGTGCTGAGTCACTTCCCCACGCTGCCAGTAACACAGGAAGTGCTGCTAGAGGCTGCCAAGAAGGGGCTTCAAATTTTCTTTGAGCTACTAGAGCAAGATACAGCTCGTGGAGCTGTCGACTGGACCGGGGAGTTGGAGTTTCAGACACCAACAAGGCCAAGAGTTGTCGACGTGCATGCTCTTAGGGCTCTGGGCTTCGACGATGAGGATAACGACGACGGTCTCGAAGCAGACCTCGGTCCCAAGAAACCGCATCGGTCTCCACTATTTGATAGGGAGGCGCTCATGAGAGAAGATAATTACGTGTTCAGGACCAAGCCCCGTGGACGGAGTGTCCCTCGAGTCAACAGCCCAGGAGATCGCTACGCGTTATGGAACGTGCGAGTCACAAGGCAAGATGATGATGAAGAAGAAAGACGAGATGCACGCAACCAAATATTGGCGGGGGCAGCCGACAAGAAGCACTGGGGTTTAGTTCGGTGGCTGGACGCACGAGTGAGTACTCGTGAATCAAGACGAACAGACAGAGATCTTGTAAATCATGCCTTTGAGCAACACAACTTTGAGCAGCTCAAATGGCTGCTCCAGAGGGGCTACAGAGTGCAAAACTTGGGGTTCGATCCATGAAGCGATGAAGAGTGGCGAGTTCGGTCCGAGATCGTACGCTTTGTGATCGAAGGGGGTCACGACACAACCGAAAGGACTGCGACGATTATGTTGGACGACGCGGCAAAGCATGGCGACATGGAGTTTGTTCAATGGTTGCTGCTGAACCATGTGGTGCCGATGGACAGATTCGAAAAGGAATATACTTATGAGTGTATCTTGAAGTCTGCGGCCAAGCATGGACATCTGCAGGTGGTGCGGTGGCTGCTTGGTCGAATGGCGAGGATTGGATTGGCTAAAGGTCCGTGTAATGCCATGTTTGCTGCAGCGGAAGGAGGAAGTCTCGGTGTGGTGGAGTGGCTATACGAGCAGCACTCGGAGGATGCAACGGAAGACCTTTTCCAAGATCAACCGGATGATCCCGATAACAGCGTGGATTTCTTCCCTTACACGGTCCTCGACGCTGCAGCCAAGAATGGCCACCTCGACGTGCTTCAATTCCTGGGTCACATTGATCGCTTGATGCGCAGAAAGCGCAAGGATCGAGGTGGAGAAGTACGTGAAGGTCTGCACTGCACGACAATGGCCATGGATGCCGCTGCTGAAGCTGGTCACCTCGATGTTGTCAAGTGGCTGCACGAGAATCGTCCCGAAGGCTGCACCACAAAAGCGATGGATCGAGCTGCGGCACAGGGTCATCTGGAAGTGGTCAAGTGGCTTCACGAGAACCGCTCGGAAGGCTGCACAACTTCGGCGATGGACTGCGCTGCGTTCATGCAATTTCACGATACGTCTTTCCACATTATCACGCCGTCGTGCTGTGCTGACAAGGAACCGGACTCGTTCTCTGAGAACCAACTCGCGGTTCTCGAGTACCTCCGCGCCAATCGATCGGAAGGTTGCACAATGGCTGCCATGGAGGGTGCTGTCGCTCTTGGCAACCTCGAAGTCGTGCGGTGGCTGCACGAGAATACGACTGCGACCTGCACAACAAAGGCTATGGATGACGCTGCGGGTCTAGGACGGCTGGACCTGGTGAAATATCTGCACGAAAACCGCGCTGAGGGATGCACGGCACACGCCATGAACAGCGCCGCAGCCAACGGCCATTTGGACGTGGTGAAGTGGTTGCATGAGAATCTCTCGGAAGGTTGCGTGGCGACAGCAGTGGAGGCTGCCGCCGGCATGGCGTCTTCGCAGCACAACCATTTGAGAATGCTTCAGTGGTTGCTCTCTAGAGATAGCAACGAGGTCCGTCTCATTTCCGCCATGGGGCGAGCTCTTCTGGCGATGAATTTCGAGGTGGCGCTCTTCTTGCACGCACAGCACCCAACGTATTGCCACATCGCCACGCTACGGCGAATCCGAGTCGGCTTGAGTCAACAAAAGCGATGGCTTCCTGCATGCAGAATCATTTTTGCCTGGTTTGATGAGAACTACCTGCCACGTGCTGGGCAAACCGAACGTGCGTGTTGATGATCGAGTCCGTAGTTCACGTTGGATATCGAAGTATCGTCCAAGTTGCACGTTGCTATTCAAATACATCATCTACTACCGGTAGTAGATGTTTGGAGCGAGCGAATGGTATTTTATGAAACAGAAAATATTTTATTTGGTGGGAAGTCTACGAGGAGATAACAATCTCCTCCATGAGTGTGAGGTTTCTAGCAATACCCTCTGCTCCACTCACAAGGCAGTTGAGCAACAAGAGCTCTTCCATCGTAACGCGCTTGAAGCGATGACCTTCCATAAGCCACTCGACATAAGCAGACTTCATCTGTGCTGCAATGTCGCTTGTAGAGAAGTCCTCCACGTTCAGCACGTCGTGCTTGCGGCGAATGGGCGAGGTCATCAAGGTCGACGAGCGTCGCATTCCTTGGGAGATTTTCTTCGGTGTGTTTTGGGCAGATGACGCAGCACTCGTGACTCGGCCAGCCTTCTTCGGTGTGGACACATTTAACATGCTACCAGTGATGTTGGCGATGCCTGTCCCGTTCGAAGATGTAATACTGCAGCTCGGGCGACGAGAACTAACTTGGCTGTCCTCGTTGATGCTCGTGAGCGCCGACTTGAGACCTGCTGACTTGGGCTTTCGGCGGTGGTACACTTCCACCTCAAGTTTGAGTCCGTCCTCGAGGGCTGCCATGAATTCCTCAAATGACACTTTGCCACTGCAGTCCTTGTCGACCACTTCCATGAAGTCGGCCACGTATTTGGTGATTTCCTCGTGCTTCACAGCACCTGACTGGGAGAAGATGGTCTCCAACATGACCGCCACTTCGTCAGCGTCAATCTCTCCACTGCAGTCTTTGTCTGCAACTCGGAAAGCTTCCTTCATCTGCATGAAGATTGCCGTCTGGTCTGGATCAGAGTACAGGAACGACTCGCCGAAAAGCATCTGCAGGGTGTTGAAGGTATCCCCACAGAAGACAAGAACTGGTTGCTGGCCAACTGCCACTCCGAGTGGGTTGTTTTGCCACCGTTCGTGTCGAAGTACCGCGCGCTCTCAGTCTCCATGTTGCGGATATCAACGGCGTTTGTTTGAGCCAAATGCTGCTGGACTCTGTAGTTGTACCACCGGATGAGCTTGAACAGCAGGTTGTTGTTGTTAAGCAACCTCTTGTTGCTGTCCAGCACAGACTCATACTTCTGCTTTGAAAAAGCGGGCCGCCATAACTGAGGTTCGGCTTCTGCCTCCTTCAGCAGCGCCTGCTGATCGACGATCTGCGCCGGGATTTGTACCTGCAAGATCTCTTTCACCTCGTCCATCGTCTCTTTTAGCATCTCGGCAGAGCTCGAAAGGTGGTGGCCGAACAAAATCTCGAAAGCCTTTTGCTGCAGCTTGAGCGTTTGTTGGATGTTCTTGCGCAACAAACTAGTAGCGCTCTCAGGACACATCATCATTTCCACCACAATGAACAGCACCAGACCCACTGAAGTCTGCGCGAGACTCGAGTAGGAGCTGATGGCGATTGTGGACGAACTGTCCGAGCCGTCTGTATAGCAGACGTCGGACTGGCGAAGCAGAACGCCGGCAGAAATGAAAGCAGACACCACACCAGCGTACGAGCTGTAGCCGCCGACGAACTTCACGTACATGGAGAATCCCACCCAGATGAACAGCACGACAAGGGGCAGCATGACGTTCAGAAAGCTCGGGTCGCAGATCTGCGAGAAGAAGAACTGGAACACCGACGGCACCACACTACCGGCAACAACACCACCGACTCGATTCACCGTCACACTGAATGAACCTCCGATGTGGTTCCCCATCACGTAAGCGACTGCAGCTGGCGTCGTACTGCTGAAGTCGTAGACGTACACGGCCAGGAAGATACCCAAGACGATGGCCACCGAGACTCGGGCAGCTTCGAGAATGCGTCCTCGCGTGTACTGGTTGAAATCGAAGAAGTGCTTGATCGACGAGATGATGAAGGACCGAGCTCGTCGACTGCCGTCAAAGTCCTTCTTGTTGTGGGTCTCTTCGAACTCGATCAAGGTGCTGCAGAACGAGTTGAGTGAGAACAGGAACAGATTCAGCGGTACGTTGCCTTCCACGTCTTTGAGTTTGATACTTGGCGCCTGGAGCAGTCGGTTTTGGGTCTCTCGGTAGTGGCGGAGTGTGCTCTCCATTTGGACCTGCAGCTTGTGAGTCGCTAGCAGTTCCAGTTGTTCGGTCGACGCATGAACTTCTGCAGCGATCTCATTGAGCAAGTCCCCGGAGCGCATCTGGATAATGTAGATCTCACGCTGGAGAACCTTCATGTACTTGAAGTGAAGATCGTCGTATTGCTCCAGCTGCATGGCGTTGTTGAGCGACCGCAGGTCGGAAATGAGCGAGCCCACCAGTTGGACGTATCCCTTGACGACGGAGCGGTTGAACTTGAACATAAAGTGGAAACCAAAGAGCTGTTCCCACCAGACATTCTCCAGCAGGTCCTTCATGCGTCTGTACCGAGCGCTGGCGAGCTCAAACTTGCGGTTTAGCTTCAGTTTGAGGAAGTTCATGTGATCCACGTTCTTGTTCTTGAAGCAGTACGAGTCGACAATGACGTTCAGCAGGTCCAAGATGTCTTCGGACGCCTGCTTGGTTTCCTCTCGCAACTTCTTGATGGCAAAGATCGGGTACGGGATGAACATGATCAGCAACGAAATGAGCGTGCCGACGAAGCCAACGAGGAAGTACATGGCCAGGTTGTTGAGGATGTTGCTAGTGTCGAAATAGTCATCTCCCGTAGCTTTGAGCTTGGAAAAGTCTAACGGATCGGCGGGGTTGATGATTGTCAGAGCTGCAAAAGCAAAAAAAAAGAGTTAGGACTCTGAACATGATCAACGCTTTCTCGCGTCAACTTACTGAAGTAAAGGTTGTTGGCCAGAGCGAACTTCTTGGTGTTGCTTTCCAGTGGCATCAACAGAACGGCGACAATGAACAGGATCATCCATGGCAGCACCGTGTAGAAGTTGTGAGAGTTGACCCAGTACGATGACGATCCAAACGACTTGGTGATCTCAAAGTAGCCGTCGTACGGGTCCTCAGCGTTCTCGTTGAATGTGCGCACGTCGATCGAGTAAAAGAGAATGAGGTTGTACACGAGCGCCATGCCCACACCGTAGAACGCTTGGCACACTTGAGTTAGAGTGGCGCCCACATTCTTGCCCGTGGAGAAGATGACCGCCACGGCACAGTAGCTGAGACCACCGAGATAGTACCATTCCGGAAAGAAGAACCACTTTTGTCGTGCGCAACGCTGGGGTCGTAGCCCGGGTCGCGTGTTTGGATGAAAGAGGCAACAATTACACCGCAGGCAACACGCAGGGACAGCTCGGCGTTGAAGCGGAACTCAGCTGCAAAACCAGACAAGTCAGCTATATCTTTCTACTGAAGGTCGTCGTGGAGCACGTACAGGAGAACATGTGCTGCTTCAGCTTCTTCTTCTGGTCGTTGTTCATGTCAATTCGCAAGTTGGCGCCCTTGTCGTTGAAATCTTCGCTGCCGACAGTGCCGGCGCGAACCCGCACATGCGGAGGGCTCGCCAATTCGTCGTAGGCCTCGTCATTAAGAGGCACCATCGTGATCCTGAACGAATCAAAGACACAGTGAGCTTCATGACAACACGACGGATGCTTGGCAAGACACAAAGATGCACGCACTCTTTGTCGGAGATGTTGAGCTGACGCTTGTTCAGAGGCATGGTGGCGACGACAAACCTCGCTGCTTTTGACCTCACGACCACCGATGGCAAGCACCTCGGATCTTACCCGGATGCCTATCCTCCGTCCCGCAAATGCAAAAGTGGCGTGGTGGTGGGGAGAGCGCAAATCGAGCAACGTGTTCGGGGCTTTTCTACCCGCTGGACGGTCAAACACTCGAATTCGAGCAAGAAATGCGACGGAAGAGGCCGCTGTCAGCGTCGCTGAGCCATCGGTTGCTGATCTCGTGATCACCAGAGCTCGTCCATTCATCCACACCCTCTGCACGTGGCGGGGGAGGTGTCGGTCGTGCCATTTGGCGAGCCCTACACGCCTCCATATGGACGAGTCGCACCAAAGTTGTCTTCCAGCTGGATCGCTTTCGTCACTTTCGCGGTGCCGGCCGCGATCCAAACGTGGTGCCGCGAGATCAACGGCACCGCCACGGCAGCGATGTCCGTCGATGCAACGTGGAGATGCTGCTGGTTGAGACGGTTCGTCAATTCGGTGCGCCGTTGTCGCCTCGAATCGTGTCCTCGTTGGCGGATTTTAGTCGAGAGGCTTCCCGTTATCTGCGCTCTAAATTTTGCTCTTGATATTGAGCGTGTTGGTCTATCCATTGCCGGTGCCTTGAGCTCAACGTTGTGGTCATTCCTACTCGTCTCGTAACGCCGAGCAGAGCATCTGGCACCACAAAATGTGGCGCGACTGCCAGTTTGAAGCTCCGTCTTGCCAAGCGCCTGCAGCAGGCGGATCCGGATCTTCACCTTGCGCACCACCACCGTCGATGTCGCAGAGCACTAGCAAAGCCCAACGTGAGGAAGTTTTCCAGTCGAGGAAAGGATTGACCGACACTTGGTCACTTGCGTCATGACGAGCTGGCCCCCGGTCCCTCGATTTGACTCCTGCAGCTCGTCAAATGGGCGTGGATAAGCCAGCACTAGAGCACTTGGATTCTTGCGCGAGTCACCGGAGCGGTCAAAGTGCCAACGTGCAATTGCGCCGCGCAGTCTGCGGGCCCCGGTTTGGATGTCTACGGTACTCTGCGACGCGATAGTATCATGTGTCCATCTGAGCCCAAGCAACCATCTGAAGCAGAGGAATGGGCTGTCTGAAGCACTTCGCAACGGCCATGGCGGAACAGCAGCTTGCTTTGCTAACTTCTCATTTGAACAGAAAGCAACGAAAAAGACCTTGTTGTCCACAATCTTGAAGACATAGTTGAATTACCGGCATCTTGCGATGATTGGAGCCACCGGCATCTTGCGATGATTGGAGCCACCGGCATGAAGCAGTAGATCCACCAGACTTGCACGTGGCTGTAGAATTCAGCCGTTCCCCTACAACGGCGAGCGGCACTGTAGACTACAGTGTAGTACGGCATTCAAGCAACCACCAAATTGTTGTACTCTATCGGTCAGAAAGTGCTGCCCGGTGGACGACGCTAAAGAAATTCGGATCGTTAGTCGACGTGGGCCATCCCCATGGACTTGACTGATAAGTGACGATCAACAACTAAACTTTCCAAGCGAGAAAGTAGTTTTCGCGCTAACTCGTCAAATTTTCGCACAGGGCGCCCTTTGTGCCTTCAAACGATCAAGCAATCCAGATTCAACACTGTTTTGAGCTGCATCATCGATCGTTGAAGAGCGCCACCTCGAAATTCATCGCCAGAAGAGCTCTCCCCATGGCGGAAATGATACGGACCTCGTTGCTATCTCTAGAGAGCAACCACTGAAGCATTCTCAAATGGTTGTGCTGCGAAGACGCCAAGCCGGCGGCAGCCTCCACTGCTGTCGCCACGCAACCTTCCGAGAGATTCGCATGTAACCACTGCACCACTTCCAAATGGCCGTTGGCTGCAGCGCTGTTCATGGCGTGTGCCGTGCAGATATTTCACCAGGTCCAGCAATCTTAGACCCGCAGTGTCGTCCATAGCCTTTGTTGTGCAAGTCGCAGTCGTATTCTCGTGCAGCCACCGCACAACGTTGAGGTTGCCAAGAGCGACAGCACCCTCCATGGCAGCCATTGTGCAACCTTCCGATCGATTGACGCGGAGGTGCTCGAGAACCGCGAGTTGGTTCTCAGAGAACGAGTCCGGTTCCTTGCCAGCACAGCACGACGGCGTGATAATGTGGAAAGACGTATCGGAAATTGCATGAACGCAGCGCAGTCCATCGCCGAAGTTGTGCAGCCTTCCGAGCGGTTCTCGTGAAGCCACTTGACCACTTCCAGATGACCCTGTGCCGCAGCTCGATCCATCGCTTTTGTGGTGCAGCCTTCGGGACGATTCTCGTGCAGCCACTTGACAACATCGAGGTGACCAGCTTCAGCAGCGGCATCCATGGCCATTGTCGTGCAGTGCAGACCTTCACGTACTTCTCCACCTCGATCCTTGCGCTTTCTGCGCATCAAGCGATCAATGTGACCCAGGAATTGAAGCACGTCGAGGTGACCATTCTTGGCTGCAGCGTCGAGGACCGTGTAAGGGAAGAAATCCACGCTGTTATCGGGATCATCCGGTTGATCTCGGAAAGGTCTTCCGTTGCATCCTCCGAGTATTGCTCGTATAGCCACTCCACCACACCGAGACTTCCTCCTTCCGCTGCAGCAAACATAGCGTTACACGGACCTTTAGCCAAGCCAATCCTCGCCATTCGACCAAGCAGCCACCGCACCACCTGCAGATGTCCATGCTTGGCCGCAGACTTCAAGATACACTCGTAAGTATATTCCTTTTCGAATCTGTCCATCGGCACCACGTGGTTCAGCAGCAACCATTGCACAAGCTCCATGTCGCCATGCTTTGCCGCGTCGTCCAACATAATCGTCGCAGTCCTTTCGGTTGTGTCGTGACACCCTTCGATCAGAAAGCGTACGATCTCGGACCGAACTCGCCACTCTTCATCGCTTCATGGATCGAACCCCAAGTTTTGCACTCTGTAGCCCCTCTGGAGCAGCCATTTGAGCTGCTCAAAGTTGTGTTGCTCAAAGGCATGATTTACAAGATCTCTGTCTGTTCGTCTTGATTCACGAGTACTCACTCGTGCGTCCAGCCACCGAACTAAACCCCAGTGCTTCTTGTCGGCTGCCCCCGCCAGTATTTGGTTGCGTGCATCTCGTCTTTCTTCTTCTTGTTCATCTTGCCTTGTGACTCGCACGTTCCATAACGCGTAGCGATCTCCTGGGCTGTTGACTCGAGGGACACTCGGTCCACGGGGCTTGGTCCTGAACACGTAATTATCTTCTCTCATGAGCGCCTCCCTATCAAACAGTGGAGACCGATGCGGTTCCTTGGGACCGAGGTCTGCTTCGAGACCGTCGTCGTTATCCTCGTCGTCGAAGCCCAGAGCCCTAAGAGCATGCACGTCGACAACTCTTGGCCTTGTTGGTGTCTGAAACTCCAACTCCCCGGTCCAGTCGACAGCTCCACGAGCTGTATCTTGCTCTAGTAGCTCAAAGAAAATTTGAAGCCCCTTCTTGGCAGCCTCTAGCAGCACTTCCTGTGTTACTGGCAGCGTGGGGAAGTGACACAGCACCCACTGGATGAGCACCGGGTCGGAGCGACGCACAGCCGCCAGCAGAGCGCGAGAGAACTCCCATCGGTTGTAGTGGAGCTCGCTCTGTAGCAGCTGAGCCACCGACCAGCGGCCGCTTTGAGCATCGCGATGGCTGCGCTGCCAGACAAGCTCCAGCAGGTCCTCGCAGCCCACGTGACTGAGCTCCACGGTGCGGTGATTCCAGCCAAATTGTAGTACTTTGTAGAATACGGAGATTCACTCACTCAACTTGGCGATAATTTACTTGTTATTGTGCGTCTCGTGACGGCTCTCTTCCTCATCGTGACAGCGAAGTCGCTTGTTTTGAGTTGTTGTTGTCACCACGGTGGCAGATCTGGCGTGAGCGTGGTGAACACTCCAAGCCTGTGTCGATTCCTCGGACTCCATGCCGTCGTTTTTCAATGCTTTCCTATTGTTGTTTTTCCCACCATATCATTGGTCGATATAAACTTTCTGATTTAAAAGATACTTTTGATGCTTCAGCACATTTCCTGAATTTACTATGGACGAGTGGAGTGTGCTGTTCCCGTGGTGCAAGTACCTGCGTGGGCGTCTGCAGTTGGAGGCTGTCGACCCGAAAGACGCGTCCAGAGTCCGACGTCTTTTGCTGCTGCTGCCCAAATATCAGCGCAGCGTCAGCTCTGAACTGATCCCGAAACTGCGCGAGGCGCTGACATTGTTGTCGTACGTGGCCAAGGCGAGTCCCGTCATATTAGGCGAGTTGTTGTGTAACAAATGCGGCGTGGACTGCAACGCTGCGGACTTAAGCGAAGTGCGTATCATTTTTGTGCTGGACGACCACATCAGTCGCTCATTGTTGTGGCCCGAGACGCTGTGCAAAACGCTGTTGGCTCTGGACGGTGCGGCTGTAAGCGAAGAGTTTACACTAGCAAAAGTTGCAGTGGAGAAAATTGTGAAGACAAAATTGGGTACGATACCGGACGTGGAGATCCCATTTTGCATCCACTTCGCCCCACGAGATGTGAATTTAGTGGGGCTGCAGCAACACCTGCAAAGCGTCGAGAGAGTGACGGAACAAGTGCTGCAGCTTTATGGAGCTGAAAGCCAACAAAGTCAAGTGGAAAAAACCTCCAACCAAGACGACGATGAAGTGTCGAAAGTGTGGCCATTTGTTTTCGAAGCGATCCAATTAAATTTACGGGAATTCGAGCTGACGGAACCAGTAGCAAGAACGCTTCAAGAAATCGTATTGCTAGGTGGGAAAGTTTCGTGTTTGCAGTTGCCTCTCAAAGCGACGGATTTTCTTTCGCATAGTGAATGCCCACGACAGCCGCTAGCCGATTGTTTAATCGCAGTATGTGGAGGTGGATCGGCCTTAAAGTTGTTTACCTCGACATCGGAGTTGGAACTGGATCAAGTGGATAGTTTGGCACCTCAAAGTAATGTGGAGACTGTTGTAATCAACGATGTGGATATCGACGACCGTCGGTTTGTGGCTCTGTGCTCGGCGTTACGAGGAGCTACGGGAGTGAAAGAATTAATATTGGAGTCCGTCTTCGTGCAAGATGCTCGCTATGCTCGTGAACTCAAGTGGAAGTGGCTAGCCTACGCTTTATTTACTCCTAACGGCGGGCATTCATCTGTGAAAAACTAATAATTAACGAGCCGCAATTAATCGCTGACGATGTGGCAGCAATTGCTTCCGTCGTAAATGCAAGAAAACCTGCGCGTGAACTACTGGACCCACTATGGGCTGAACATGAGGCCCATCAGCGGCAATCACAAACTGTAAGTAACAAAGTAGAGAACCAAACTGAGTGGAGTGAAGGGGACGACATGGTTCGGCTGAAGCAAAACACGGTTGTGTACTTAGAACCGTTGTGCACTGAAGACGAGTGGCTACAGAACTCGATAGTGCTGGAACAAGACGCGTCGTTTGCCGTGATGAACAGTGACAAGGACGACCCGGAATGGGTCGAAATTCTCGTACCGGGGTACGGCAAGTGCTGGGTGCATCCTGAAGTTGCTCAAGACCGATACGTAGACGACTTTGTCCCAGAGGAGTGGCAAGGACTTTCCGATTTGGCTATAGTGACGCAGGTGACAAAAGTTCTAGCGACAAGATGCTGACTCAACTGTTCCAGCTCGTAGGTTGCGATCTGGTGTCTCTGGTGCTGCATACGAATTGGCTGCGCGAGCACTGTCTCGGATCTATCCTACGTTCGTGTCCTAATCTACTCCAATTGCAGTTGGTTGGTGCCCAAGTGGACGACATGTTTGCCTTCACTCATGGCTACGACGTGGGCTACTGCCAACTCGAGTCTTTGTCACTAGAGCACTTCCATGTCAGTGCAGCAAGTCTTTGCGATTTCGCAAAGGTACTCGCCGATCCGGAGCGAGAAGCTGCACGACATTTACGTGAATTATCTATCGGTAGGCTCCGCAGTCAAGACATTGACGACGCCCCCACCGATTACGAGGAAATGATTGAAGCCTTCCTTCACATGTTGGCTTCCAATACCAAACTCGAGTATTTGAAACTCAATATTGAAGGAGATTTCTACAGTCGGTTTGAAAGGAAGTTTTCGCGCCATGATGGTGAATTGCTATCACCGATTGGCATGGGAACAGTGTCCAAACTCGCCTTCCTTAGCGTATTTGCTTCCAAGAAGCAGGCAAGTCGTCGCATTGGAGACCAAGTTGCACAGCAGGTCTTCAATTACGCAGCCACAGGCGTAGCACGTAAGGTTTGCTTTGTTGAACACTAAGGCGTGAGACCCGGACACAGGTAATGGGAGTGATCTGTCTTGGGCGAAAGGGACTAACTGTCGTTGAGAAAGCAGCGCTGCTTAGCTGCTCACAACGGAAATTGCCGCAGACTGCACAAGACCGGCAAGAAGTCGAAGCAAGAAAAGCAACATGTCGGGAAGAGGTAACAAGGCAGCGGCCGATAACCGGGCCAACCAGATGAACCCGAACAACGCGGCATACTACTCGTCTCGCGGCGAAGGTGGTTCCAGCAGTGGAACCAGTTCGACCCAAGCGGCGGCGAACAACCGCGCCAACCAAATGAATCCCAACAACCCAACCTACTACTCGTCTCGCCGTTAAGGCAACATGGAGCTCCAACTCCGACGGACGGACGCTATCAAGTGAGAACGGTGGAGCTGGTAGACTAGTGGTGCTGTTGCTGATGCTGTTAATTCGAACGATACCATTTAGGTCAAAACGTGACCTCAGACAAGGCTTTGAAGGAGACGCCATTTGGTTAGTAAGTTTCCTCAAGCATTGAATACTTTTTCAATCTTACCTTCCATTCCGCTGGCATGGATTTCCTCCTTTGAAAATCCGCTTAGCGCCTGCCCGTGCGCATGAGACATCAGCTCTGTATGGTCCTCACTGTTCGTGCCATTCTCTCTTTCTCGCTCTGAATCAGTCAGTCTGATCCCCACGTATAATAGCAATCACCATGGACTTCCTCAACAAGGCGGTGAAGAAGTACGGCGGCGGCGACAACAACAGCAGCAGTGGCAAGAAGGAGGAGTCCATCTTCACCAAGGCCATGGACGCCGCCGAGAAGTACCACGTCAAGGACAAGGCGGTCGAGTACGCGCAGAAGCGCGTGGAGGAGCGCAAGCTGCACCCGGAGGACAAGAAGAAAGACGAGTCCGTGGTGGACAAGGCGGTGGTGGCTGCCGAGGACTTCCTGGCGAAGCAGGGCCAGCCCAAGCAGCCCGAGGCCCACAAGGACAACCAGATGGGAGACCTCTTCGGCAAGGCCAAACACGCCATGGACGGCTACTCCAAGAAACACTAGACCTAAAGAGCTTCAGCTTCTTCAGCGTCAGTATCGCTCACCAAAATACGACACCAAATATTGCCCATCCAAACAGAAGTTTGCCGTCGGTATAGCTTGTAGCAACTCCATCGGGTGGCAAAGCAGTTGAAAATCCAGACGCTTTGGCACGTGGCTGATTTTTGATTTTTCCGTAGCCACCTCAAGACGAGCGTCCTCGACGACGGTTGCCATCGGCGGACTCGAGTGAAAGATCACTTTCGTTTCTTCCGGATCGTCACCACTGGCCGCGACAACTTCTACGATGGATTCGCTCATGCACAAGGCCGAGAAATCCTACGCCAAGCACCAGATGGAGGACTTTGCTGAAAAGCACGGCTATCACAAGAAGCACGACGACGACTCGCTGCTGGACAAGGCCAAGGATGCTATGGGAATGGGCGACTCGCACAAACACAAGAAGGAAGACGATTCGTTCTTGGACAAGGCCAAGGACGCAGTGGAGAAGTACACTGGACATGGAGACTCCAAGCACAAGAAGCACGACAATCAAGACGAGCCGCTGCTGGACAAGGCCAAGGATGCTATGGGAATGGGCGACTCCCACAAGCACAAGAAGGAAGACGATTCGTTCATGGACAAGGCCAAAGACGCCATGGGCAAGTACACTGGCCACGGAGACTCGAGCCACCACAAGAAGCACGACAACCAGGACGAGACTTTCCTGGACAAGGCCAAGGAGAAAGTGAAGAAGTTCACCTAAGTCGGCTCTCTTCTTGAGCTGCAGTGTCTGTGTGTACAAACCAAAACATGTACAGCATTTAGTCTCGTTTCAACATTTCTTCTTTCGTCTTCGTTTGGCTAACGGGTTTGAATTTGTTGGGGGACTAAGTACCTTTCCCAAGTGCAGTTGAGGAAGGAAGTGATCGCACCGTTAGCTTTTCAAGCTCCGACAATCTCGCATTTCCCAAGAAGATCCACCAAAGCCAAGCAGTTCCCGAGTCCAAAATGTTCAAGCACTTGCTTGGGAAAGACAAGGACGACAAGTCCAAGAACAACGACAACGCGAACCGCGGCCGTGGCAATGCCGACTACGACGCAGAAGACATTCTGAACACGTCGCAACAACGAGGATATAGTGGCCGTCCTCAAAAGGATCAAGACCCTTCCTCGTCGATCTCGTCTCGTGGTGGTGACAGCGGCTACTCCAGCGGATACAGCAGCTCGGCTGTTGACACCGACAGAGCGAAGCCCAGCTACACGAGCACCTCGGACGACAACAATGACACCTTTGATTCATCTAGCAGCAAGCGCTACGGCAGTCGTGACGACACCCCAAGCTTCGGTTACTCCAACCAACAAGACGATAATGACACGAGCTACCCGAGCGGAGCCTACGGGTCGGGTGGCAATGACAGTGGCAACTACTCGAGCTACTCGAGCGGAACCACTGGGGGCAACTTCGGCCGCGGCAACTCCAGCGACACGAGCTACGGGTCCCGTGGAGTCCGAGGAGCTGCAGGTCAGTCGGGTCGCTCGAGCGGGATTGATCAATCCAGCGGCAGCCAAAACTACGGCAGCGGCAACCAAAGCTACGACAGCTACTCGTACGACGATTAAGCTGGCACTGGTAGCTGGTCTGGAGGTTGCAGCGCTTTTGACTTTTAGTTTTTCATGCTTTCAAAAATCGAGTCGTCTTTAATGTCACTTGTTCCCATTTAGTGATCACAACGAAGACACACCGTGCGCTTTGCGCACACCGCCGCAAATGAGAATATGGCCTTGACCAGATCGTTATGCAGCCGATGAAGCTCTCGAGCCTTGATAACACTTAAAAACGCCAAGCGACTTTGGAAAGGGAGTTTCTCCTTTTCAACTGCTAGTGGCTCCAAGTGATGTCGACGGAATGCGGCAGAATATCTGTCGAACAGCAGCGGAAGCACCAGTAAATCAAGATAGATGAGCTTGTGGTTAGTCTGGAGGGCGTCAAGGAATGCCAACACACTTTCCTCAGCCATCGGGATCTCTTCGTTGTCGGCACTAAGACACAACTCTCGCATCTCGTTCGCTACTGAACTGTGGGGTCTGCGAGCGTTTGGGCGAAGCGAACAATACTTTCAGTTGGGGCATTGGAATACGCAAGACCGAAACATTTAATCTTCGCTTGGCCACTCTCCAACACACTCATGAACGCACTCAAGTCGATCTGCACGCTATCAAGAAATAGTTGTTCGAGGTTGGGACACGCATTTAAAATTGCTTGGAACTCCAGAGCTGCATTTCCGATCGATTGAATCGAGAGTCGTTTAATTGATCTCCCAACAAGGTGAAGAAGACGTGGTAGCACTGATACTCCATTCTCCACATCACTATCTATCAAGAGAGACAGCGACGTAACTCCTCTTGAAACTCGTTTGGGGAATGCCAAAGTTTGGGGAGATCTGCCAGTTGATCCCGTAAAACGAGGCCATTGCCACGACCAGGTACCAGTACGCTTACCCACTCACTAACACCGTCATCTTGAAGGACACGGAGCGCTACGTTGTCTACCGTTTCCATGGTGATGGCATCATTTGGACTAGCGATTGACGCCTTAATGCGAATGCAAGTACCCTTGGGCGCGCACGCATATTTAATGTTCCTCCCGCTATCGAAGTATGCTGTTTCAGCAGCTTCCGAGGCACCTCTAGGCTCGGGTACATTCGCTGATAAAACTTCCGCGATATTGTCGACGTCTTCAGCACTTATACAAATACTCGTCAAGTTCACATCTTCAATGGAAGAACGCGAGGCATCACTGAAGAGCGCGTAAGATAACCACTTCCATCGCCATGCACATTGTGCTGACGTAAGATTCGAAAACGCGCCACCCAGAGTTAGCTTGCGTACACTCGACGCTTCTGCTAACGATGAGCAGAGCCCAGAGAAACTTTGGTCGTCCATACCAAAGAACGGAATCGTCACAGCCTCGATAGTACACCGACGAACTGCCTGGGGATGATCGTTGGATCTTGCAGTAATTGATTTCCCGCAGAAGATCGTGTTGAACAGCATGCTACTCTGGTAGTGGGCAGTGAGGGCTCGAGGGTCAACTTCTCCTAAGCGGAGAATATCGTCTGGGTCCTGCTCCAGCGACAGCTGCAATTCGGAAACGACCACGTCCGACATCCCTAGTGTCGTAAGCAGCACGTTAGGCAGGTCATATGAGATCTTGATCTCACCAAGACACAACTGAACAGAGTCCAAATCGTACACAAAATAATGTCCATCGTCAGTGCCATCATCTTCCTTGTGCGCCAAAGAGCCCTGAGTTTCATTGCCATCTTCATCAATCATCATTTTCCAACACTCAGCTTCTCCTTCTCCAGCAAGCCACTCGTTGTGCTTGCGAATCTCATCCAACGTCACCAGCATCGCTGTTAAATGTGCTTCAATCACAGGTTGCTGCAGCTCCCACAACTCTACGAACTGTAGCGCATACGGGATCTTCGTCCACCTCCTGACAGTCTCCAACTTTCCTCCACCAACACGATGGTAGAACAAAATCGTGTTCAACGCTTCTTGGAATCCTGAGCTCGCTCTATTTCTGTTTATGTCTGCTGCATTTTGTTGCGATACAGGCCTTGGTAAGAAGAATTGTCTGCATATTCCGGACGGTAGTAACGCACTGTAGCGCAAATGTGCAGCGTCGAACCGAAGCAAGAACCGGGCGGCAAACTCTCCGTCTAAAGTGTCGTCCTCGTCGTCCAACTTGAGGTCGCAGCGCTGCAATAGCAGAAACTTCCAACCCTCATTGTCAACAATCGCTACAAGACTCAGCAGCTCCAGCGCTTCCCTCAGTCGTCGAATGTCGTTGGAGTTCCGATTCGGAGTCGTCACAAGCGTCGTCGGGGACGAACGCAGACCCACCAGTACTCACCGAGGGCAGAGTCGTCCGAGAATCGGCCTTCCGTAGTTAGTCGGCCCCGCAGAACCGCGCACCAGGGCTCCAGGAACGCCCACTTTTCAGCGGGGGAGGGGTCAATCGCTTGCATGCTTTTGGAATTTGGTATTCTGATTTGAAATTCGGGCAATGAATTGTTAAACAAAGAAATTGTATGGACAAATTGTATCTATGTTCGCTAGGCTCCTTCTACACGTTGGCCTTGTCGTCCGCCTTCTCCGGCGACGGGGTGCAGACGTCGGAATCGGAGGCAGCGGCAGATCCGCGGGTGAAGACGGAGCTTGGGCTTCAGTCGGGTACAGTGCAAACGCCGTGAGTGGATCGTGGTCCGACAGCACCGTGTGCAGACGAGCAAGAGTCGGGTTGGTACTCGGCAGCAGCGACAACCACGGCGCGTTTTCAGCTACTAAAGATCCTTCAACGACCGACTTCTGCTCGTGGCCAACGTCCTTTGCTTCGGTTACTGACACCGCAACAGCTTCAATCGCGACGGACTCCTCAACCTCGTCGGTCGTCTTGGTTTCTGTCGCTTCCTCCACCTTCTCCTGCTCGGTTACCTCCTCGGTCTCCTTTTCGACCGCGCTCTCCTCTATGTCTAGTTCTTTGGCCTCTTGCTCAACTTTGACCACTTCTTCAGCAGTTGCAGTCTCGACGACATCCTTGTTCGTACTATCTTCCGCCTCCTTCACCTCGCTCGCTGGAGTTTGGCTATTCTTCGCCCTCTCAGCAGCCTCTTGTGCTTCCAAAGCCTTTTGCTTCTCTAAAGCCTCGAGCTTTGCCTTTTCAGCAGACACTCGAACACTCACTTCGCTCTCGGGCACAAGGAACGTATCTAGGGTTCGAACAACGGGGTTAACCTCCTCCAAGACGCGTTTGGACTCGAATTTCTCCTTCTCCGCCGCAACACGCACGCTCGCCTCGCTTTCGTGGACAATAAACGTGTCAACCGTTCGAACAACGGGGTTTACCTCCTCCAAGACGCGTTTGGACTCAAACTTCTCCTTCTCCGCCGCAACACGCACGCTTGCCTCGCTCTCATGCACGATAAAGGTATCGACCGTTCGAACTACTGGCTTACCTCCTCGAGGACCCGCTTCGACTCGAACTTCTCCTTTTCCGCGGCGACACGCACGCTCGCTTCGCTTTCGGGAACAAGGAACGTGTCCACTGTCCGCACAACAGGTTTAACCTCTTCCAGAACACGCTTCGACTCGAATTTCTCCTTTTCAGCCGCAACTCGCACACTTGCTTCGCTCTCAGGAACAATGAACGTGTCAACAGTCCTGACTACCGGGTTGAACTCTTCCAGAACACGCTTCGACTCAAACTTCGCCTTCTCAGCAGCCACCCGCACGCTTGCTTCGCTGTCAGGCACAATAAACGTATCGACCGTTCGCACCACTGGGTTAACCTCTTCGAGAACTCGCTTGGATTCGAACTTGGCCTTCTCCGCAGCCACGCGGACGCTAGCCTCGCTATCTGATACAAGGAATGTGTCCAGCGTCCGCATTACTGGAGCGCTCTCAGACCGAGCACCCTTGTTCTCGAACTTGGCCTTTTCAGCCGCCACACGGACGCTTGCCTCGCTATCCGGCACCAAGAACGTGTCGAGCGTTCGTACGATTGATTTCGCACGCTTAGTCTCGAACCGATGCGCCATGTTTTTCACGCTAGGGCTCTCCGTTGAAGCAGCCGAGGACTGGAGACGGGAAGGAGTCGATTGAGCACTACTTAATGTAGAACTCTTGGCAGATTTTTCGGGTGTTTTCTCCAAGTCAGACGTAGAAGGTGATTCCTGGGCCACATCTTTCTCGGGAGCCTTAGTCTCCGCATCTGGCGCATCAGTTTCGTTTTGTTCCTTGATTGCCTGCGCCTTTGCTTTCGCCGCAGCCTCGCGCTTCGCAATCTGTTCTTCAGCTTCCTTCGCTGCTTGTTTCTGTTTCTCCAATTCCTCATACTTTTGTTTCTCAGCACCAACGCGGACGCTTTTCTCGGTAGGGAAGAAACTTCGCACCGTGCGGAAGGAAAGATTGTCTAGAGATTGCTCAGCCTTCTTTTCAAAACGACTGGCCATGTTCCTGACGCTGGACATGGCCGATTTCTTCTTCGGTGTCGCTGCAGGTTTCACAGGGGACTTTGCCTTCGTGTCAGCTTCTTCTTGTGCTTGTCTCGCAAGTGTGTCGTACTTTGCTTCTCCTGACCGACACTGATACTGCGCTCACTCTCCGAAAAGAAATCACGCTTGGTTCTGATGCGCAGGTTATCCAACGAGTTGTCGTCTTCTTGGTGAGTTTCAAGGCGATGCACGACGTGCTTCACGGGCGATGAGCCGTCCACGTCGAGCTGTGCGGCCGAAGGAGTGCGATGGGTTCGGGGTGGAGCAGGTTCATGAACTTCGTAGTTCTTGACAAGATTTTTACCGGTGACGGTGAGTTTAAGTCGAGTTTGGCGGCCGATTCTGTGCGGTGGGCTCCTTCCATTTTCGCGGTAACCTTGTCGGCCAAGTGTGACATCATGTTCGAGAATGATTTCTTCGGTGTCTTCTCGGAATCATCTTCATTTTCCGCAGACTGCTCGGCAGGCTCGGCCTTATTGTTTTCATGCTCTTGTTCCACGGCACTAGGCTTTGCAGGTTCCAAGGAGTCCGTAAGTGAAGTGTCGACAATTTCTGATGCAGCACCAGTGCCATCGGAAACCTGCTCAGAAACAGAGGCTTCTCTCTTCTCATCCACTGGGGCAACGTCCGTCTGAGTCACGGTAGGTGTGGATTCTTGTTCACTTACTACATCGTCAGAGCCATCGTTGTCAATAGAAGCTTCCCCAATCGGCTGTGAAGCATCAATATTATCTGTGGCGATTGCGTCCATGGTCTCGACCACAGCTTCATTCGTTTCAGTAGAATCCTCCACCGTCTCGATGACATCGCCAGTTGTCGAGCATGTAGAAACGTTTTCGCGCATATTTTCAAGACTAAAGACACTGTCCGCATCAACAGAGCTCCCCACGGTGGCAGCTACAGAGAAGTCTCGCTCCGAATCGATCGTCGAGTTGTCGTCGTTGTCAGCAGTCTCCGTCTCTGCTTCCTCGACAGCATCAACACTGGCATCGTCGCCAGGAGCTTCAACGACCTTGCCGCTTACCTCTTGCAACTCGACAGCGTCAGACACGCTTTCATCTTGTGGTATCTGCAATTCATCAACAATAGCTTCGTCTTCATCAGCAACTGCTGTATCCAACTCCGCGGTGCCCACCGTCTCTCCGTCCACAATCTCTTCAGCACAGTTCTCCCCAACTTGCTTAACGTTTGCTTCCTCAGCAGACGTCACCACTTCTGCAACCGCGACAGTGTTCTCCACCATAACCTCCAGTGCAGCTCTCATAGCAGCCTCTACAACAGCATCCGCGACTTCTTTTGCCGCGTCCACCACCACCTTGTCCTCGATATTCTCCTCCGGATTTAACCCTTCTGCAGCAAACTCCTCACTGTTGACACTCTCGGCGTCGACAGAGCTTCCGATGGTCGCAACCACAGAATAGTCTAGCTCGGAGGCGTCTTCAGTCGCCTCCATCTCTTCTGCAGCCTCGGCGATGATGCTGTCGACAGCCTCAGCATTCACTGCAGCTGGATCAACTTCCTTCAGGCTAATTTCTTCCTCCTTCTCTTCTTCCTGCTGCTGGTTCTCCTCGGCCGCTTCAGTCACAGCCTCCGTCACGTGCTTCTCTACAGTCGTCGTCGTCGTCTCCAGCTTCGAGGCCTCCGACGCCGTGGGGCTGGGGGAGCCATCGTCGTTCCAACGTCTGGTCTGAGTCAGAGTCAAAGCCACTTTGCGGTTGCGGCGAGCCGACACGTCGCCTCGACATAACCAGGTTATGCCATCAAGCGATGGGATTGGCTGGGATATAAACTGTTCTTGGATAGGTTATTTCCGAGCTGCAAAGACATGAGGTTGGACGGAGCGGACGCTGGCATCGGATGGTCTCTGTGTAGCAAGGAGGAAGCTGTAAGTGAAGAAGAAGGCGATCACGAGAAGGAGGCTGCAGGGGGACCTGCCATGAGCTGAAGTGAAGCGCATCGGAAAAGGAGTTGAGCCGGGGACAACAAACGAGAACTTTGTTAATTCCAGAGATGGAGATCGAGCACAGCGCAACACAGATTTCTACACCTCCATGCTGAAAGGCCTTCTACTCCATTCAACGCTGACGAGAGCTTTCCACTACAAGCTGTTAGGGGCAGCACGAGCGCTGCCAAGCTAATAACTCGTCATTTACTGATGGTAACTTACCGCCAAGTTGAAGTGCATCCGTATTTTACGCAATTGATGCAGTTGAAGGCCATACTTTGCGAGCCAGCCTCATTCGACAATTCGCCTCGAAGATGCCGCAGCTCCAGCTCCAAGTCGTGCGCTGCGTGCTCCGACACAAGCTGTCCAAGACCGACGTCTTCCCCGAGGGCATCTCCGCCATCATCTCCGACTTCCTGGCCGTCGACTGCACTCTAAGCACGCCGTGGAGCTCAGTTGCGTCGGCTGCGAGGACCTGCTGGAGCTCGTGTGGCAGCGCAGTCAACGCGACGCCCTTAGCGGCCATTGGTCGGTGGCTCAGCTGCTACAGACTGAGCCCCACTACCGTCAATGGGCGTTCTCGCGCGCTCTGCTGAAAGCTGTACGACGCTCCGACCTGGTGCTGATCAAGTGGCTGCTGAGCCACTTCCCCACGCTACCAATAACGCAGGAAGTGCTGCTAGAGGCTGCCAAGAAAGGGACTGACGTGGTTCTACCAGATTTGAGCAAGACTCTGCTCGAGGAGCAGTGGATTGGACTGGAGAAAAGAAAATAGACAAGAAGAACAATTCTTTGAAGCAGCAATGATGCATCTGGTGGCGAATGACGGTCGGTTCGAGGAAGATGACGGTGGGGATGGAGAGATGGACAAAGAGGACGATGAAGAGGATGGAGAAGCGGCTGAGGAGGATGAAAGACTTTGAGCTGACCTCGGTCAGCCGGGGAATCGTTTGATTCTGCTCGGTCGAGCGATGAAGAATTTCACAATGATCTAAGGGGGACTTCTACATCCTGAGTTCGAGACCGCTGGGACCTTACATACCTAAGTCAATAGCAGTGGCGATAATGACGCCTTATGGAACATCAAGACTACGACTCATCTGGGCCCGTTCCGACGCCGTACAGACGTGATTAAGGAGAGGCTGGTGGAGGCTGCAACGAACAAACATTGGGCCTTGGTCGAGTGGCTGGACGTGCATACGAATACTCCTGCGAGGAGACGCGAAAACACGCGGCTGGTTGCGATCGCTTTCACTCAGAACAATTTCGATCAATTGAAGTGGTTGGTGAAGCAGGGCTACGGAGTGGGAAGCGTTGGGATACAGTCTTACACGAACCAGGAACTAAACACCCGTGGCGAGATGGTGCGTTTCCTGGTTGAGGGAGGACTTGTCGACCCTGACAGAACCACCGGAGCTTCCATCGAAGGAGCAGCAGAGCGTGGAGATCTCGAACTGGTGCGGCAGTTGGTTCTAAATAACGTCGCGACAGGAGATAATGCGCAGTCCACTTACGCGAGAGCTGTAAAAGTGCGAGTATGAATGGCCACATTCCGGTTGTTCGCTTGCGTTTAACGCGCATGGAGGAACTGGGCTTGACGAACGGTCCATCTGCGGCGATGTTCGGGGCGGCGGTAGGTGGCTGTCTCAAGGTGGTGGAATGGCTGTTCGAGCAGTCTGGTTCTGATGAAAGCGTGGATCTCTTCCAAGACCAACCAGACAATCCTCGAAACAGCGTTGATTTCTTCCCTTGTACCATTCTGGACGCTGCAGCTCAGGGTGGCCATCTCGACGTGCTTCAATTCCTGGATCGCATTGATCGCTTGATGCGCAGGAAGCGCAAGGATCGAGATGGAGAACCACGTGAAGGTCTGCACTGCACGACAATGGCCATGGATGCCGCTGCTGAAGATGATCATATTAATGTAGTACAATGGTTGCATGAGAATCGCACTGAAGGCTGCACCACAAAAGCAATGGACCGAGCTGCGGCACAGGGTCATCTCGAAGTGGTCAAGTGGCTTCACGAGAACCGCAAGGTAGGCTGCACTACTTCGGCGATGGACTGCGCCGCGTTCATGCAGTTTCATGATCGGTCGACTCACTACACCACGCCAACGTGCTGCAGGCAAGGAACCGGACTCGTTCCTGAGAACCAACTCGCGGTTCTCGAGTACCTCCGCGCCAATCGATCAGAAGGCTGCACAACCGCGGCTTTGAATGGTGCTGCGGCACTAGGCAACCTCAAAATCGTGCAGTGGCTGCATGAGAATACGACTGCGACCTGCACGAAAAAGCTATGGATGACGCGGCAGGTCTCGGGCGGCTCGACCTGGTCAAGTATCTTCACGAAAACCGCACGGAGGGATGCACGGCACACGCTATGGACAGCGCCGCAGCCTACGGCCATTTGGAAGTGGTGCAGTGGTTACATGCGAATCGCCCCGAAGGATGTCTGGCGACAGCATTAGACGCAGCCGCAGGTTCCAGTCATTGCAGTGTTGTCCGTCACGATAACCACTTGCGTGTGGTGCAGTGGTTGCTCGCTCAGAGTTCCAGCGAGGTTCACCTTATTTCAGCCATGGGAGGGCTCTGATTGCCTTGAATTTTGAGGTAGCGCTGTTCTTGCATGCGCAACAGCCAACCTCTTGCGATGCCACACTGCAAAGGATCAGGATCGGATTGATGAGGCGCCGATGGGGCTCAAAAAGCAAAATACTAGTTGCTTGGTTCAACTCAAACTACACAGCAAGCGTGGTTCAAGCCGCTCAGGACGGCTGACGTGGTTGCATTCGATTTGTCCGGCCCCTCCTATCGCGCAGGAATAAGAATGCTTTTCATGTAGTGAACAACTCAAGCGAGAAAGTTTGCGTGTTGATTTTATGTTTTGGGATTTCCAGTAGTGCTGCCGAGAACAACATCTCCACATTGCCATGATAGCCTGCCTCGCTGCTGATCTTCTCCGCTATAACCTCGCCAACACCACGGATACCTATGCAGAAGGTTACGAAGGGCAAAAGTTGTTTCGTGTTGAACGTAAACCAACCATCTCCATTCAGCATCATTCTTGTTCCGCCAGCTCCTTCAGGCCGATGTCTCGATACGTCTCCATCTCGTGACGGAGCGTTGCATCTTCACAATGCACAATAATGCTGTTCAACATTCTCAGGTTGATGTCGCTTGGGCTTCTCCGTTTGGGCCTGGGACTCTTCGCAAGCTCCTCAATCTACGCCGCGACAAGCTTGTCATGATAGGTAAGCAGAGTCTAAGTTTGCGGGACTCGGCACGCGTGCTCAGCTTCACTCGTCACTTTCGTAACTAAAGACCACGGTTGACAGGTTTGGCCCTGAGAAGACTCGGTCATTTACTATCATGGGAAATAAGCACCCGACCCGATGATGGACAACTGAGCGACGCCGCTGCTGCTCGATGGACAAGAACTTGGGGCAGCTCCTCAGCTCCTCAGCTGCCCCAAGTTCTTGTCCATCGAGCGGTCATCTGAAACGTTTCCAAATCAGGTTTGTGTCTCATCAATTCTTTTTATCACTTGGGTCGATCCTTGCCACCTCATTCTGCCATCGACGATGACACCGACCAAGCCTCTCGTGGTGGGCGTCATCTTCCCGGCCAAGAAGCTCGCGCGTCTACAGGAAGTGCTGGACAGCGAGGACGACGATGTCCGCTTCATGCTCATCGATTTGCAGGCGCTGACACCCTCGGACGCCTCAGAGACGGCGCTCAAGGCTGCGGTCGCCAAACTCTCGGCCACCTACGGGCCGCTGGACGCGCTGTTACACAAAATGGCACACGATATGGTGTTCGCACAGCTCGGGGACGAGGCGGCAGCCGCCCGTGTGCAGCTGGTGCAGGAGTTGGTGCGCCAGAACCCGTCGATGCGCGTGGTGGACGAGCTGAACAGTGTCGAGCTGCTGACGGACCGCCACAAGGCCTGCAAGATGCTGCAGACGCTGGAGAAGGAGGCAGAGAAGAACTCGAGTCTGCAGCAATTCAAAGTACCCAAGTTCCAAGTCGTGGAGACCAAGGAGCAATTCCAGGAGCTGCTGAAGGAAGTGGAAAACGGAGAGACACGTCTCCCACTCATCTGCAAGTCTGTGGAGGCGTGTGGTGCGTTTAAGAATGATGTGGTGGAGTGCTTATGCTAATCGAATGATGCTTCTAGCGACGGACCGCTCGCATATGATGTGTGTCATCACGAAGAAGGAAGACCTCTGTTACGTTGGATTCCCGGCACTCTACCAGGTAGGGGAAGGAAGATCAATGTGCTGAACGGTGCAAATCGTTACTGATGTTGTGCTATTGCTGCAGGAGTTCATCAACCATTCGAGCAGGCTGTTCAAAGGATATGTACTGGGCGATACGATCAACGTAGCCGAGAGACGCTCGCTGCCCAACCTCGCGGCTGGCGCTCAGCAGGTGCATTTCAACACGCAGGAGAAGTATCCGTCTGCGAAAGATTTCCACCCCGACGTCGACTCGTCAGAAGTTGCCACCATTGCTGGACGAAGCCAAGAGGAAATATTTGATGCCGTGCGCTCCATTGGGGGCGTCTTCGTGACGAACTGAAGCTGACGCTGTTCGGGTTTGACGTGATTATCGCTGACAACACGCAGGATCTCTACGTGATCGATGTCAACTACTTCCCGTCGTATAGGGAGCTGGAAGACCTCAGTTCCACCCTCCGTCGACACGTGAAGCATCTCTGCGGTCACCAGTGAAGACACTTCTTCGGTTGTACAAGGTGAGCAACTAATAGCTGCACAATAGATTGGATTAGTGTATCCTGAGCAATCTGATCACGTCTTGGACCCGACCTACCTCACGCCTCGAACACACATGCCCATGCCAGTGTGCACGCGCATGAGCTCTGCAGCATCTAAGTCATGGAGTTTGTATTTTGATTTCATGACTTGGAATTACTCGCGGTGCATGCCACTCCAGTAATACGTAAACTACCGTCACGTTGAAGTGAATCCGTAAATTACACAATTGTTGCAGTTGAAGGCCATACTTTGCGAGCCAGCCTCATTCGACAATTCGCCTCGAAGATGCTGCAGCTCCAGCTCCAAGTCGTGCGCTGCGTGCTCCGACACAAGCTGTCCAAGACCGGCGTCTTCCCCGAGGGCATCTCCGCCATCATCTCCGACTTCCTGGCCGTCGACTGCACTCTAATCAGCGCCGTGGAGCTCAGTTGCGTCGGCTGCGAGGACCTGCTGGAGCTCGTGTGGCAGCGCAGTCAACGCGACGCCCTTAGCGGCCATTGGTCGGTGGCTCAGCTGCTACAGACTGAGCCCACTACCGTCAATGGGCGTTCTCGCGCTCTGCTGAAAGCTGTACGACGCTCCGACCTGGTGTTGATCAAGTGGCTGCTGAGCCACTTCCCCACTCTACCAATAACGCAAGAAGTGCTGCTAGAGGCTGCTACAAAGGGACTGACGTGGTTCTACCAGATTCTTGACCAAGACTCTGCTCGCGGAGCAGTGGATTGGACTGGGGAAAAGGAGCTTCAAGCTGCACGACTAGCACACGAAGAAGCATTTGAAGACGGTCTAGATGCATTTTTGAAGGAGTAGACTTCGAAGGGATCAACCTGATGCAGCTGTTGGCAGGAGGTCAGTTGGGACAGCAAGACAATGGCGAAGACGAAGAGGGACTTCGAGCTGATCTGGGGCCGCCCGGTGAACCTCTGGGGCCGATTTTCAACAGCCCTGAGGAGTTTGCTGCTCACATGAGAGAGGACCAGTATGTCCAGAGACGAAAGCCGTTGGGACCTTATCTGCCAGAGATCAACAGTCTTGGTGATACGGACGCTCTGTGGAACATCAAGGCCAGGAATGGCCTTGATCGCCCTCCACGCCCTGCCAATATGGTAAACGCAAGACTTGTTGCAGCTGCAAAGGCAAAACACTGGAATTTGGTCGAGTGGCTGGACTTGTGCACGAGTACTCCCGAGACAAGACACGAATGCACGCAACTTGTACCTTTGGCTTTTGCGCAGAGCAATTTCCATCGACTGAAATGGCTGTTGAGGAAGGGATACGTGGTTGGACACTTGGCATTCCCGAATTGCGAGGAACGAATCCGATGTTCGTTCTGAAATGGTGCGCTACCTACTTGAGGGAGGCTACGTCAACCTTGCTCGGGTTGCCGATCGCACTATCTACGATGCAGCAGAGCGTGGAGATCTTGGACTTCTGCAATGGCTTATGGTGAACTTCCTTAGGTCTCGCCATGAAGATGACGACATCCGATACCTTTTCGAGCACGCTGTCAAAAAGCGAGCAAAAACAGCCAAATACCTGTTCTTCAATGGCTTCTAGCCCGCATGGTAGAGCTTGGTTTGCCCCACGGTGCGTCTGACGCGATGTTTGCAGCGGCGGAAGGCGGCTGCCTCACTGTAGTGACATGGTTATATGAGCAGTGCTCCGCCGATCAGCGCGTTCATCTCTTCCGGGATCAGCCGAATGATCCTGACAACAGCGTGGACTTTTTCCTTTCACGATCATGGATGTTGCAGCTCAAAATGGCCACCTGGACATTCTACAATTTCTGCATCGTGCCGATCTTTCGTTGCGAACAAAACGCAAAGGAAAGAATGCAAAACCTCAGCGTGGTCTACCTCTGCATTGCACGAAGATGGCCATGGATGCTGCTGCTGAAGCTGGCCATCTCGATGTCGTCAAGTGGCTGCACGAGAACCGAAGCGAAGGATGCACCACCAAAGCGATGAATCGCGCCGCCGCACAGGGTCATCTGGAAGTGGTGAAATGGCTCCACGAGAATCGCTCCGAAGGCTGCACTACTGCGGCGATGGACAGTGCTGCCTTCATGCAGTTCCACGTGAAAGATGTCGCTCATCATATCACTCCGACGTGTTGTACGGACAAGGAGCCGAGTTGGTTCGCTGATAACCAACTCGCACTTCTTGAGTATTTGCATGCCAATCGATCGGAAGGTTGTACCATAGCAGCCATGAACGGTGCTGCTGCTCTTGGTAACCTCAAAGTCGTGCAGTGGTTGCATGCAAATACGACAGCGGGGTGCACAACCAACGCCATGGACGATGCTGCAGGTCTGGGGCGGTTGGATTTGGTGAAGTGGCTTCACGAAAACCGCTTGGAAGGATGCACAGCAAACGCCATGGACTATGCGGCCGCCAATGGCTATCTTGACGTCGTAGAATGGCTGCATTCTAATCGTTCGGAAGGGCGAGTGTCGACGGCAACAGATGCAGCCGCAGGTCTAAGCCATTTCAGTGTCGTCCGCCATGAAAATCACTTGCGCGTGGTCCAGTGGCTGCTCGTTCATGGCGACGGTGTCCGTCTTGTTTCAGCCATGGGACGGGCCCTGATGGCAATGAACTTTGAGGTGGCACTCTTCTTGCACGCGCAGCAGCCCACCTACTGCGAAGCCACACTGCGCAGGATCCGTATCGGTCTGGAGCAAGCCCGAGGCGGCGCAAATTGCAGAATTCTTCTTGCCTGGCTCAACGAGAACTACCCGCGGCCTGCAACTCGAGTAGGTCAAGCTGGTCGAGGTGGTCGGGCTCGTCGTGTTGGCCCATCCATCCGCATTTTCGACGGTCTGTGATCGTGAGGTATTTTGCCGTTGTATTTTACATGTAGTGCGTGCGAACCACTCGCGTCTTGCAGGTCGCGGCGAAGGAGAAGATGAGCGATGTCACACCGTCGTCTAGCGCGTTTACCGCGGATCCTGACGAATGCGAGACCACGCTAAGAAATGCAGCCTTGCTGATCCGTTCGAAATTGTTTTCCACCACAGCAATTGGCTCCTCGTGATGTCGCCGGAAGTCATCCTTGCGCTGCTCGTAAAGCTCTGGACTCGCTCCAAGATTGAGGTAAGTCAACTTCTTGTTGGTCTCTAGCATTCTTAGTATTGCTACAACGTTGTCTTCATCCACGTCATCGATAACATTTAGCTCCGACAATTGCTCAGCGAAGCGACATGTCGGCTTGCCAATACTCTCCGCGAGACACGTGATCTGCTGGTTCGTTGAGAAACTGTTGACAAGCCCCAAGCGAGTGATTTGCGAGTCATTTTCGTCTGCATCCTGGCAAATAATCTCTGCATCCACGAGTTTAATGCCGTCGAGGAACAACTCCTCCAACTTGGGGCAGGATTGGCAAATGGAAGCCATACCGATCGGGTAGGACCCCACCGCATAAATGGCAAGGAATTCGAGTCGAGCTCCGACGACATGTAAGAAATCTGCAAGCACTTCACCTCCGTCATTTTCACTGTGGCGACCAAGGGCTAGCGTTAAAGCTCGAAGCCCTGAACATCGGTGCAATTCAAGATGCTCAATTTGCTTCGCAGAGGAACGACGCGCTCGGGCGATACCAAACCCAGGCAACACCACGTCCACGTACGAATTGTCTTCCACTTCTTCGTGTACAACTTGCGCCCACAAGTCTACGTCCAGAACGATAGCCGGTAATCCCCTCTGGTCGTCTGCAACTTGAGCGTCTTCATCGCGAAGGAGGAATTCTGTACCTTCGGTAAAATACCCGCTTTGTTCGCAACTCCGACTGACGGCCGCACTCGCCTGATCCCATCGATATGGCGGTGGGCAGTTCGATGAGAGAACTGCAGCAATAGCAAAGGCATTACTCGAGATATGTGAGCCGCTGACAAGAGCACGTTGTCAACGGTAGACATCGATCTAAACAACGCGTACGCCAACCACCCCCACTTCCAGCCCCTCTCCTCGTCCGAGTCGGACATTCGAAATACACCGAACAATCGAATGTGATTTGTTGTGGTCGCAGAACCGATGGCAGAACACAGAGCCGCGAATTGCCACTCGTCGCCGTCCTGACAGCCAACAGACAGCGTTTCAACCCCACGCCTTTCATCTGCGTCCTGCGACTGACTGCACAGCACGGCTCGCAAGAACCTCCCCATATTCTGTTGCATTTCCGCGTAGTTTTCAGCAGTGCTACGTTTTAACGAAAACGCAAACAGCGAAATTGGCAGTCGCGAGGTCAGCAACGCGGTCAGTCTGTGCGTCAGCGCCCAGTTCCCGACGTTAAAGCCTCCAACATCCAGTCGAATCGACTCCATCGTCAGAGGAAGCAACGACCACTGTGTACTCTGTCGACCAGATTGCAATACCTCAAACATCGCTGATAAATCGCGTAAATGTCTCCCCAAAACTTCATCTTCCAACGCCACCAGCTCGAACTGCAGCTCCATCGGAACGGATGCAGACTCACTCGATTGTAAACAGTTTCTCAGTTGCTCCAGCTCACGACGTGCTTCCAAATATTCTTCGCTTGGTCGTTGAGCCTGCGTCGCCATTAAGAACCTCCTGCAGACTTGCGCAGGCGATAAAGCTCCTTCCTCCATAAAATCTTCATTGAACACAACTCGAAACCTTGGGGACAGCTCGCAGTCCAATGGCTGGTCGTCTTCCTCCATCGGCACTCGACACTGTTGCACCAATAGAACTCTCCATGCAGCATTATCGGCAATTGCTGCTTGTGTCAATAAATCTAGAGCTTCTCTAATCCGCTGTAGTGTATTGACGCTTGCTTCTTCTGGGGAGTGCGGAAGTTTCACCACCACCCAGCGATACTCCCAACGAGACGAGTTCTCCACAACGCGCCCTTCCAGATGCAGTCGACCACGCAGCAAATGGCACCACGGATACAAGAACGACCAGCGTCCTGGCGGCGCAGCATCGATGCTGGTCATCTTTAACTCTTAGAAATGATGTATTATAAATGAAATGTTCTAATAACTACTTGTATCACCTTCTAGCTTGGCTCCTGGAGGGTGAAGGGGAAACGATAGCAAGTCTTCATTTAATGGCAGTTCTTCATTTGATCGCAATAGCTCACTTGGCAGCTTGGCCGCGCCTTCCTCTCTAAAACAACCTTGAAACCCGCTAAACAGAATCAAGATGCTGCAGCTCTCCATCGTGCGCTTCGTGCTCCGAGACAAGCTGTCCAAGACCGACGTCTTCCCCGAGGGCATCTCCACCATCATCTCCGACTTCCTGGCCGTCGATTGCACTCTAAGCAGCGCCGTGGAGCTTAGTCGTGTGGGTTGCGTGGACCTGCTGGAGCTCGTGTGGCAGCGCAGTCAACGCGACGCTCGGAGCGGCCATTGGTCGCTGGCTCAGCTGCTACAGACTGAGCCCCACTACCGTCAATGAGCGTTCTCTCGCGCTCTGCTGAAAGCTGTACGACGCTCCGACCTGGTGCTGATCAAGTGGCTGCTAAGTCATTTCCCCACGCTTCCAATCAAGCATTACGTGCTGGAAGAAGCTGCGGAGAAGGGTCTCTTGTGGTTCTACCAGCTACTTGAACAAGTCTCTGCTCGGGGGCCCATTGACTGGAACGGAATGCACGAAGGTGCCAAACAAGAGGACGACATAGAGCAGCGACCTTGGGAGATCTTTCCTGCTGTGGATGGTAGGGATGCGGAGGACCTAACGAGAGATGTTGGACCTCAAGGAAAGGTGTTCGAACTTGGGATGTTTGGCAGGACGAGAAATTTGGAGGTGCTCGCTGCTACAGACCGATTCCTGCAAAAGAGGCAACCATTGGGACCTGGAGTCCCGCCGATCAACAGCTCGGAAGATTACCACTCGCTGTGGAACATCTATGAGGATTGCCTGTTTAGGGGCTGAATCGCGCCCAGACGAGCAACTTCAAGCTGACCCGTGCTGCGAGTGGGGGCACTGGGACCTCGTACACTAGCTGGATATGCGCACGAGCACGCCTGAAACAAGGAACCGAAACATGACGCTTGTATGTCAAGCTTTTGAACAGAACAAGTTTGATGAACTGAAGTGGTTGCTGAGGCAGGGATTTAGGATTGCGCTTGTGCGTTTTCCCGCGTGCGATGCCAAGGAGTGGAGAGTGCGTTCCGAAATGGTGCGCTACATTATCGAAGAAGGTCTCGGTGATAGTGCGTACGTTGCTGCTTCAGCTTTGGCCGAAGCAGCAGCACATGGCGATCTTGACCTGGTGCAATGGTTATGCCTTCACCACATCCCCACAGCTACTGATGATGGGAATGTAAGCTACACGTATGAACCCACATTAAAGCGCGCGGCGAAAGGTGGGCATCTCGCTGTGGTTCAGTGGCTATTAACACGCACGAAGGAGCTCGGCTTCCATCATGGCCCGTCGAGCGCAATGTTTGTTGCAGCAGAGGGTGGGCAGCTCAACGTGGTGAAGTGGCTGTACGAACAGTACGCTGAAGATTCAGGTACAGGACCAAGAAGACAGTTCTGATGGTGTTAACTTGCGTCCGTTCACTGTTGTGGACGTTGCCGCAAAGGAAGGCCATCTCGATATTTTGCAGTTCCTTCATCGTGCCGACCTGTCGCTGAGAACAAAGCGCAAAGATCGCGATGGAGAAATACAACCTCAACGCAGTTTACCCTTGCATTGTACGACCATAGCCATGGACGCTGCAGCTGAAGCTGGCCATCTCGAGGTTGTCAAGTGGCTGCACGAGAACCGAAGCGAAGGATGCACGACAAAAGCGATGGACTGTGCTGTGTTCATGCAGTTCCACGTGAAGACTGCGCATAGTAAATCTCCCACTTGCTGTGCTGACAAGGAGCCTCGTTCGTTCTCTGAGAACCAGTTGGCACTTCTCGAGTTTCTGCATGGTAATCGATCGGAAGGCTGCACAATCGCTGCCATGGATGGAGCTGCTGCTGTGGGCAATCTCAAAGTGGTCAAGTGGCTGCACGAGAACACGACGGCGGGCTGCACGACCAACGCTATGGATGATGCGGCGGGTCTAGGACAATTGAGTTTGGCCCAGTGGCTTCACGAAAGCCGCACTGAGGGTGCACTCCGCTTGCTGTGGACTGCGCTGCTGCCAACGGCCACTTGGAAGTGGTGCAGTGGTTGCTCGCGAATCGTTCGGAAGGGCGTGCAGCAACAGCCCTGGCAGCGGCCGCTGGTTGCAGACATCCGAGTGCCATTTGGCACGGAAATCACCTGGGCATGGTGCAGTGGCTTCTCACGAATTGCGATGGAGGGAAGATTGTTGCGGCCATTGGACGGTCGCTGATGGCGTTGAATTTCGAGGTGGCACTCTTCCTGCACTTCAGTACACAACAGCAAACCTATAGCGAGACAACTCGACGTCGGGTCAGAGCGAGTGTAGGATGGAATGAGGAATGCCAGCGCTCTTGGTTTGACGACAACTACCCGCCACGTGCAACTTGATTCTGGATGGTGGTGATCTTCCGAAGTAGTCAAGTGTCATGACAAGAGAAACAGCAAAACAATGTTTACTGCTGACTTACTCGCTTACTTCTTCTTGTCCATACCCATTTTCTTGGTGTAAGGCACCGCATGCCGCAGGTCGACGCAGTCGAGGCGGACGGTGCCCAATATACGCTCTGGCAGCTCCATGGCACTCTGGGCCTCGATCACAAACGCCAAATCAATGATGAGGTCTCGCGCGAAGCCCATGAGCAAATTCAGGATGCCAGTGGCTACCGTGCTGCTGCCAATGTCGTAGTCGACTTCCAGGTAATTTTTGCCCTGGTAGTACTTCTGGTAGATCTTCGTCCCCAAGATGGCTGGCGTAGTACCGACACCCTCGCGAATAGGCCATGTACCTTGCACTACTCTCGGGATCAGCTTTAGGCGTTGAGTACGGAAGTCATCGCTAGAGCCTCGCAGTAATTCGTGGCATAGGTCAGCAAATACAGAGTTCTTTTTCAGTTCGGCTGGGTCCTCCGGCGTGAAGTACAACACGAGAGCGTGGTGAGGCGGACCTGGCAGCATGAAGTTGATGATGAAGATGAACGGACGATCTTCTGCCGTTCCCGGTGTCGCCTGATCAAAGCCCTCACCCACAAAGGACGATACGCCAATGTGTTGGATCGCCTCGTTCGCCTTGTACAGCTCAACGTTCGCGAGACGCAGCGCCTGGCGAGCAGAGGGAACTTTTGTTTGGGCAGATAAATATTGCGGACCTCGAACTAAAAATCCCTCGGCGCTGGGCTCACTCCAGAACTTAGTAGGTACGCCGTGAAGAACCGTCAGATCCGTGCGGTATCTCTCTAACATGGGGAATTGCTTTTCGGAAACAATCTGCTGGCTGGGAAAAGGTGGTTTCGAAGCACCCGAGACACCGGAACGCCGGCGATCTCCAGTTGCCGTCACTGGACGATGCGTCTGCCGTCCTTGCGCCGCTGTAATGGCAGTAATCATCTCGAGGAAGTACATTCCGTACGAATGGACATAGTACCACGAGCGAGCTAACCTCGAGTTCACCCAGCCGTTCGGATTCATCTGGATCGTCAGAGTGACCCAGCACTCCTCGAAGTGGTTGTCACTGTCTTCCTGTACTCGGGGAGATGATAAACCCACCGCCCATGACGTTCGCACGCACTGCGTTTGAGTTTTTCGGACAGTCTGTATGGGTTGTCGACTGGAAGCAAATGAAATAAGATCCATCTGGCTCCATGCGCCAATATCGAAGCAAACACAAATCGCGAGCGCCTACATACACTGGCCAAACGTACGTAGGGTAGAGCTGCCAGTAGACAACGTCGCTGTGGTCCTCCGTGTGCTCCTCCAACACTCGAGCATGCTCGATGACGTGATTGGCATCGTAGAACGGGCTGTCGACGCGCATGAGCATCTCGAAGACTTTCCGCGGAGAAGCATTGACTTTAAGACTCGTGCGCAGTGCTGGCGGCGGCGCAGATACCTTCAAACTGCTTTGCTGCGTAACATGTTCTGTATCTACTCGCAGTTTGCTCGAGTAGTCGTACAGTTTCCACGAGGTTTCTTGCGAAAATGTAGCCGACGACCGGAAGCTTTTGGCAATGGATCGAGGCATCGACCCAAACGACCCCGAGCGTTGTCGGTTTGCCGCCTGTAGTGGTCCAGTCTTACCATTTGATTGCAGTGAAGCTGACCGTGCTCTGGCATTTCCGCTACTAGAAGGTGGCGCGGCAACACCATGGAACTTACTGTTGGACAACGGAGTCGAGGCTGCTTCCTCCAGTTCAGGGTCGTGGTCCATGTACCAGTTCAAATAGCGCTTCCATTGCTCCTCAGCCTGCGCAATACACTCCAAGATGCTGTTGCGCCACCACACCGCAGTCTCTAGCGACTCGGCAGCAAGTGCGATCGGACCTTTGCTGCGACTCTGCGCAATCATAGCGCCCGCTGCACCAGCACTCGCCGCCGCTGCAGCACTCATACTCATCCCCATGACACCCATCCCAACACCAGCAAGCCCGCCAGTCAGCACCACCGCCGTGGCAGCCGTCGCTGCTGCAGCCGCAGCGGCCGCTCGATTCCGGAACTTCCTGGACGACGCGCGCTTCACACTCTTTGGATCAAAGTCCGTATCGTGAGATGCATAGGATGAATCCAATGGAGACGATTGGTACTCGCTCCCAACGCGCGACGGCGTCGCTCCAGGCGTCACTTCCGCTCCAGACTCGTCAACTTCTTCATTCGACACGTGGTTCAAGTGTCGCAGGCGGAAGGTAAAGAGCTTTTTGGTCTCGATTTTACTGGGGGACTCCCGCACTTCGTCCACCGTCGTGCCAGGCCCCAGCACATACCAACCTCGTGGTTCCTTGTCACCTTTCTTTCGAAAGTAACACAAGAAGTGCGTGCCATTCGGTGTCGAGCGGATCATAAAATACCGCTCTCTCCACAAGTTCACGTGCTGGCCCTTTTACGGAGCCAGCCTTCCATCCGGATCTCCCCGTCGTGGGAGGCAGCACTTCCTCCTCTGCTACTTCAGAAGTCTGCAGGCGAGAAGAAGAGACCGAAGACCCCGAAGCGGGGGCCCTGTGAGCAGCAGAGTCCTGTCCCGCTCCCTGCACATCTCCTCCACAATCTGCAGCAGTCTGGGCTTCATGACTTCCCTCACAGTGCTGTCATCGAGCCCTCTAGACTTGGTCGCTGTAGAGCCGTCCGTACTGGGCTCTGCTTGGTGTTTCCGGGCGCGAAACTCGGCCATGAGCTCGTCGTAGAACCGCCGAGCTCTGTCCTGGAACAAGGGGTCCTGAGCAGGCCGCAGGACTCGTCTGTCGGGCCCCACAGTCGGGGCCCCGGCGTGCACGCTAATGTAGAGCTTCTCCAGCGCCTTGAGCACCACACGCTTGCCATTCTCGCGGCTGGCGTAGCAGGCCGTGATGTAGTCGGCGCACACGATGTCCAGCAGCATGTTGAGGCGGTCCCCGTCCAGCAGGATGTCCGGGATCATGCCGGCGCCCTCGACCTCGAGCTCCATGGCGATACGTCGAAAAGTTGTTATGCGACGTGGATACACAAGCCATAATCATGTTTTTTTAGAGATTTTGTTATGTTTTTAGAGTTCATGCATAAGATAAATATGGACAAGAAAAAAGTGAGGAGAGCAGTGGAAACTCGCAGGCAACGTTTTGCTATTTCTCTTATAAGAGTGTGCATTTCTCTAGCTGCAAGGTGATCAGCAGCAGCACCAGCAGATAGCGATTGCAATTCCGTCGGTAACAAAGAGACTCAAAGACACTACGTTGTCTTGACCAACTTTGCGCAGCTTGGTGCTGCCTCTAGCAGTAATGTAAATCGCCATGTAAGAACGAGGGCTCGACAACAGCCCTAACGAATAAACGGCTTTCGATCCAATCCCAAAGTCCAGACAAGAACCACGATTTTGATAATCGTTAGAGCTTATCGCGATAACCGAATAGGCACTGCGGCCTACGGCCGCGTAGTGATCGGATTCGTACCAGCTAGTTATATTTTCTGGGAAAGACCTGCTCAGAGTGCTTGTAGTTTTTGTGTGCCAGACGTGCAGCTGGCGACAGTCCAGCCAGTCCCAATTGCTGGGCAATATACTTCTCGGGTCTGTCATCAACAATCCAGATAGCCACTCTCGCCGCCAGCTCCTCGTCAGAACCACCAGTGAGAGGCGGTACAATCTTGCCCTTGTTCATTTGAGCGAGATTGTAGTCGTCGATCATGTGCACGTACTTTGAGAAGATCCCAAAGCTGTCAAACCACTCCCGACTCGTTGTAGCGGTCTTGTCAAGCCCAAGCCTCACCCACGCATCGTACGTCGACACTTTGTTCTCCTGCCAGTCCTTGAGAAGCACTTTTCGATTCCTTTGAGAAAGTTTTGGTAGTTCTGGTGTTTCACGAGAGCAAGTTCAGAAAGGTTGTCTAACCCCAATGCCGCCTTGACCTGCTCGTCCGATGCTCGTTTCTTGATCAAACTTCTAACTTCCACCGGGCAACAAACCCACGCTCTTCGGAGTCGGAATCTTGGGCGTCTTCAGATATTTCCTTACTGCGGTCGCCAACCGGATTCGTCCTTAAAACCTTCCTTCGTCAATGGAGTCAGCATGGCAGCTAGCAGCGACGAATATCGTAGCCACCAAAATGACGTGAAGAATCCCCATGAAAGCGAAGAAGTTGCGGCTGTCGGGTTTTCTGGGAATGTATTTGTGAAGACACAACCTTTGTGGACACTTCTTGACATCCGACCAGCGCAGATCGGTATCCACATCAATGGTCATCAATAATCCTGAAGGCTTGGTAATCATCACGAACAAAAAAAAACAAATCAAGGAGAAGCCATTATCCCAATACGAAAAAAATCCAAGCTAAAGCAAGAAATCGAGTAACATATAACACATTTAGTGTTTGAGCTAATGTCAACGCGGCAGTCATGCTGTATTTTTCCGAGACCAGGGACTTCACGACTGTGTGATTGCTTTAAGTAGGTATGTCCAGTTCTGCGCTTGGCAACATTAAAGCCAAGATAAAAATGAGTTATCTAGCATCACCAGCAATAAAGTCAGGTGAACAAACAATATACAGTTCTGTCAGCTAAAGAGCAGGCATTTAGGATCAGAACGATTTGAACGCGATGCGCTCTCGTTTCGTGCCGAGAGTGTTTCCTTCTCATTCCATGTAGCGCTTGCATATTATTGTCCGTAATCTCTCCCTCTTCTGGACGACTTTGTCTCGGCACAAAAAGAGAGAAAGTTGTTTGAACTTAAAGTAATAGTCGTCACTAAACCGTGATAACGACGAAAAAAAACTGTAGGTTGATTTTTGCAAGTATTAGGAAATAAGACTCTCCTCTTGAGATCTTTGCTCTTTAGCCAGAATCAAGTTGCACGTGGCGGGCAGGGGTCCGCAAAAATGGATTGAGATTGTGTGATTGCCGATATTGTCAATCCCAATACTTGATTGTGGCAAGATCGGCAATCACAATCACGGATTTTCCCCAGGGTCCTATCAGGTTTTACTGCTCTAAGAGCCGCAGAGGAAAATTGCTGGCCTCCTGGACGAAATGACCGCGCTTGATGTCATCACTGGTAAACTCCAGCGCAACGACATGACTGTGGCCACTGTTCGCGGCATTTTGAGATTGTTGTTGGATGAGAGCGGAGCGTCGAACCCGAGTGAGTAAACCGAATTGTGACGAGAGCGGCATCGACGACTAAGACTTCGCGAGATGACAGGTCAGCGTGAAAGGCAAGTTGCAGTTGGCACATTGAAGATTCGTGCCGTGCTCGTCGGATCCAGCGGAGAAGGGAGCGTGCTTGGGGTGGTGGCTATGAGGCGTCTGGCAGTGCATGCAGTGTAGTTAGTTTTCCGTGAGCTCGCTCAATCACTTTTCGATTCGCCATCTTGAGCAGAGCCTCGACAGCAACTCACCTTCCTCCAAGTCAACTTCCAACAGGTTATGACGTCCGCGACTACGGCCACGGCGTTCACGACGAAGCTGAAGCAGTTCAACGGAACTGGGTTCTCAGCGTGGGGAGCTCAGGTGAAGCTGGTCCTCGAGATCAAGGGACTGTGGGCTGACGTGGAAAGAGAGGCGCCGTCGGCTGATGGGCTTGCTGCTGAGACCGAGAAGCTCATGGTGTACAGCGAGGCAGTCGCTGCTGGAACGTCCGGGATTGTGGCTCCGTTATCACCACTGCACGACCAGCTGATGAAGCTGAAGATGGCGTCGTCCATCATTCTGTCGGCGCTGACCGAGAAGCTGGCAGCGGAGGTGTACCTGTTTGACCACCCGCTGGCCATGCTGCGTCATCTACGGCTGACCTACAACGTGAAGTGTAGCGCCAGCGTCGGTGCCGCGAAGCGAGAGTACATGAGTCTGTACCTCGCTGACGGGGATTCCATGACGGAGCATATCAAGACCACCAAGCGGGTGATCGGTGACCTTCAAGAGCAGCGCGTGCTTTTGTCGGACGAAGAGAAGCGGCAGAACTTCATGCAGAGCTTGGGACCTGCGTGGAACGGATTCGTTGGCGTGCTAGAGATGTGCCAAACGTTCGAGGCGATGGTGACGCGGTGCCAAGCTGAGGCAATTCGACGTGACCAGTAGAAGAATCGTCGCTCAACGAACAGTGGAAGCAAGTCGAACGCAGCCTTCTCTGCTGAGCAAGCGGCTGGCAAGAAGGGCGGCAAGAAGAAGCGCGATATGACCAAGGTCAAATGCTACAACTGCCATGAAATGGGGCACTTCGCACGAGACTGCCCGAAGGAGCGAGTGCTACCAAAGAGCAAGGGCGGCGAGGCCACTAGTGCGGCTTTTTCTGTCGATGAAGCGACGGAAGAATGCAAACGTGGATGGATCGTGGACAGCGGTGCTACGAGCCACATGACGGGGCATATGGACAATTTGATTGGCGTGCGTGAGCTGGAGGAGCCTCGAGTTCTCACGGTGGCGTCAGGTGATAGCTTAGGTGCGACGGCTGTGGGTCAAGCACCGCTGTATAAGCACGGAAAGGAAGTCTGTGTGCTCCAAGAGGTTCTCTTTGTGAAGGGCCTTGCTCGCAACCTTGTGTCGGTTGGTGCCGCATCGCGTCGTGGGATGACGGTGGAGTTCAAAGGAGTTGGCTGTGCCATTCGTGCCTCGATTGGAGTGACTATACAAGCGTCAAGAGAGCTCAGTCACATGTATGTGCTGGAAGCTGTGAGCAAGCCGGTGCGATGATGACCAGCGAAGCTCCTCACGTCGAGACGTGGCATTGCCGTCTTGGGCACTTGAACGTGCAGAGTGTTCAACAGTTACTGGGAGAGCTGAAGTTACCCTGGCAAGGCGTCGTGAAGCAGGCATGCCCAACGTGTGTGAGCGGCAAGCTATTGCGGAAGCCATTTGCTGCGAAGGGCAAGCGTGTTCTGAAGAAGAACCAGATTTTGCTTGCGATTGACTATGTAGGGCCAATGCAAGTGACGTCGCGTGATGGCTTTACTGGCATGGGGAATATCGTTGTGGAGCCATTTCATCTGGACATGGTGTATCCGCTTCGTGAGAAGAGCTCTCAAGCTCAACTGGATGTTGTGAAGGACTGCATCGCCAAGATGAAGGCGCATGCTCCGACGTATCGTGTTGCGTTCATCAAGTCAGACAACGCAGCAGAATATACGGGTGGTGCGTTTGCTGCCTACTGCGACAAGAACGACATCATGCAGGAGTTCTCAACTCCATACAGTCCACAGCAGAACGGCAAGGTCGAGCGTGGAAATCGAGTGATTGTCGAGATGGCGCGGTCCATGATGATTGGGGCCAACCTGCCAATTGCGTACTGGGCAGATGCTGTTGTGTGCGCTGGATACGTGCGCAATCGTTGCCCAACAAAGGTGCATGACGGGAAGACTCCAATGGAGGCTTTGTTTGGGAAAGCGCCAGACATCAGTAACTTGCGAGTGTTCGGATGCAAGGTACAGGTACTGGTGTTAAAGGAGCATCGGAAGAAGCTGGACTCCAAGACGCGGAACGGCATTTTCATCGGGTATGCTACTGGTGGTGCATACTTGGTTTTCATTCCGCGTCATGGAACAGGCGAAACAATCACAGCTCGTAGTGTAGTCTTCTACGAAGATCAATTTCTTCCTTCTGAAGATGCTGAGGAGATCACCATCAGCTCGCAACTGGATCTCTTGCGGCTTGATGCGGTGAGCAGCACTCCTTCAGCACGTCTCGAGACAGTCGAAGAAGAAAAGTAGGATGTAGCCATGATACCCAGTGAGGCACCAACACCCAGCGAGATGGAAACACTGGCTCAACCAACCTCGGGGAGTCTCCAACCAGTGGGAGCAGCTCGCCTGGAAGCACGATTGCGAGGAGATCCACGTCGAGAAAAGGCAACAGCTCCTGTCCGCAGGTCTAGCAGAATTCCGAGGCCAAGTCAACGCAAGTTGGAGTACGATGAGTCGCACTTGTCGATGGAAGAAGTCTGTACGATGGTTGAGGAGCGTGTTTTGCCAAGCGTCTTTGGTGGGACCAACGTGCAGGACGGGTTCATCTACGACGAACTAACGCCAAATGACATCTCAAGTTGGGCACTGGGTGTGGAGCCACTCAATCTCGATGAAGTCAACGAGTCTGATGATCGAAGCGAGTGGGAGTGTGCCATGGACGATGAGATCAAGAGTCTCCTTGAAAACGGGACGTTTGAGGTGGTGCCGTTGCCGCCAGGACGTTCCGCTATCAAGTCGAAGTGGGTTTTTAAAGGAAGACACTTGCTGACGGGAGCCTGGACAAATACAAGGCACGTATTGTCGCTAAAGGCTACAGTCAGAGATACGGCGAAGATTATACGGAGACGTTCAGCCCGGTGGTGCGTCACAGTACTCTTCGTCTTGTGCTGGTGATTGTGGTGGCGCGGCGCATGAAGCGCACGCAACTGGATGTGAAAACTGCGTTTCTCAACTCAGATTTGGACGAGGAAATCTATCTGGAACCGGCTGAAGGTTACCAGAGTGCTGATGGACTCGTGTGGCGTCTTCTCAAGGCATTGTATGGGTTGAAGCAAGCTTCGAGGTCGTGGTATGAAAACCTGCGGATTTTCTTGGAGTCACAGAGATTTTATCAAGGAGAAGCTGACTACTGCCTGTTCTCAAAGGGCAGCGTGGATGATGACGACTTGATGATCGTCCTGGTGTATGTCGACGACATTTTGGTGTTTGCCACGCACGACGAGGACCTACTCTCATTCAAGGCTGCAATGGAGGCAGTGTACGAGGTGAATGACTTTGAAGATGCCAGCTATTTTCTTGGGTTGGAGTTGCAGTGGTCGCCAAGTGAAAACGAAGTGACAATCAGCCAGCAGAAGTACACGAAATCGATCCTCGAGCGATTCAACATGGCCAAAGCGAGGCCCGCGCGCACTCCTATGGAGGAGCGTTTTCGCGATCAGCTCCGCAAGGAACAGCCAGTGACAAGCATTCGCCCACGTCCAGCGATCGGGGCACTGTTGTACCTGACTGTCAACACGAGACCGCGGACCTAGCTATAGCAGTGAGGATCCTTGCTCAAGAGATCGACACGCCGACCGACAGTCTGAAGCAGGGCGTAAAGCACGTGTTTCGCTACCTAGGCAGCACTCAAGAGTTTGGCCTGCTGTACACAAGCAACGCTGAAAAGGGCCTCGTTGTGTACTGCGATGCTGCATTCGCTGTGGAGCGCGGTGCGAGATCGGTGACAGGCTATGCCATCTTTTACAATAGCTGTCTGATTGAATGGGGGTCGAAGAAGCAGTCGATGGTCACGCTGTCTTCCACCGAGGCGGAATACATCGCAATGGGGAGCGGGGTTCAGGAGTGTATTGGGATCAACCTGGTCTTGAAGGATTTGAGCATGGAAGTTGACCAGATCACTGTGTTCGAGGACAACCAAGGAGCTCAGCACCTGGCTGAAAGCAAGGCTATCACGCAGCGCTCACGCCACATTGACAGCAAATATCACTGGCTTCGGCAAAAGGTGAAGGAGGGCGACGTGCACATCAGCTACTGCCCTACCTCAGAAATGATCGCTGAGCACTTTACCAAGGCGCTTGGGGTCATCAAGTTCAAGCATTTTCGTGACGAACTCGGAGTTCACCGAGTGGGAGTGTTGGATGAGAGCGGAGCGTCGAACCCGAGTGAGTAAACCGAATTGTGACGACAGCGGCATCGACGACTAAGACTTCGCGAGATGACAGGTCAGCGTGAAAGGCAAGTTGCAGTTGGCACATTGAAGATTCGTGCCGTGCTCGTCGGATCCAGCGGAGAAGGGAGCGTGCTTGGGGTGGTGGCTATGAGGCGTCTGGCAGTGCATGCAGTGTAGTTAGTTTTCCGTGAGCTCGCTCAATCACTTTTCAATTCGCCATCTTGAGCAGAGCCTCGACAGCAACTCACCTTCCTCCAAGTCTCTTGCCCCGGATGCGGATATTGTCGAGTCTAGAGCATTTGAAAGCGGGCTGGCTAAAATTCAAGATGGCGTAGAGACCTTGTTGCGAAACGAGCGAAAGGCATTGCATCGTCTCACTACAACCTCACCAGATCCGGATCAATCACCAGCAGATCCTGTTGAGACAGCTACAGCAAGGCCAATACGGAAGCGCGCCGGTGATGCTCTGGATGAGAAGCTCAAGAAAAATCACGCCGACGCAGGGGACTGCAGTCGAAGTTTATCGACGCAACCTGGATTCCTGCGACCTCCGTAGTTGCTGAGCGCTTTTTCTCGACCGTTAAAAGCACTGTCGGGTATTTGAGGAGGCGCCTGAGCCGCGAATCGATATGATCATGAACTTGAAGCTAAACTGGGACTTTGTGACTCTTGCGGACGTGCCGAAGGCCATTGAGCGAACCAAGCACATTAGCGATGCAGTACTTGTGTAATAGATTGCAATAACTAGCCAGAAGATTGAAGAGATTGCAATCATTGATTGTTCCAGATCGATGGAGTCAATCAATAAAAATCTATATTGACGGACGGCCACGGTGGCGGGCAGTTGTCGTCAAACCAAGAGCGCTGGCATTCCTCATTCCATCCTACACTCGCTCTGACCCGACGTCGAGTTGTCTCGCTATAGGTTTGCTGTTGTGTACTGAAGTGCAGGAAGAGTGCCGCCTCGAAATTCAACGCCATCAGCGACCGTCCAATGGCCGCAACAATCTTCCCTCCATCGCAATTCGTGAGAAGCCACTGCACCATGCGCAGGTGATTTCCGTGCCAAGTGGCACTCGGATGTCTGCAACCAGCGGCCGCTGCCAGGGCTGTTGCTGCACGCCCTTCCGAACGATTCGCGAGCAACCACTGCACCACTTCCAAGTGGCCGTTGGCAGCAGCGCAGTCCACAGCAAGCGGAGTGCACCCTCAGTGCGGCTTTCGTGAAGCCACTGGGCCAAACTCAATTGTCCTAGACCCGCCGCATCATCCATAGCGTTGGTCGTGCAGCCCGCCGTCGTGTTCTCGTGCAGCCACTTGACCACTTTGAGATTGCCCACAGCAGCAGCTCCATCCATGGCAGCGATTGTGCAGCCTTCCGATCGATTACCATGCAGAAACTCGAGAAGTGCCAACTGGTTCTCAGAGAACGAACGAGGCTCCTTGTCAGCACAGCAAGTGGGAGATTTACTATGCGCAGTCTTCACGTGGAACTGCATGAACACAGCACAGTCCATCGCTTTTGTCGTGCATCCTTCGCTTCGGTTCTCGTGCAGCCACTTGACAACCTCGAGATGGCCAGCTTCAGCTGCAGCGTCCATGGCTATGGTCGTACAATGCAAGGGTAAACTGCGTTGAGGTTGTATTTCTCCATCGCGATCTTTGCGCTTTGTTCTCAGCGACAGGTCGGCACGATGAAGGAACTGCAAAATATCGAGATGGCCTTCCTTTGCGGCAACGTCCACAACAGTGAACGGACGCAAGTTAACACCATCAGAACTGTCTTCTTGGTCCTGTACCTGAATCTTCAGCGTACTGTTCGTACAGCCACTTCACCACGTTGAGCTGCCCACCCTCTGCTGCAACAAACATTGCGCTCGACGGGCCATGATGGAAGCCGAGCTCCTTCGTGCGTGTTAATAGCCACTGAACCACAGCGAGATGCCCACCTTTCGCCGCGCGCTTTAATGTGGGTTCATACGTGTAGCTTACATTCCCATCATCAGTAGCTGTGGGGATGTGGTGAAGGCATAACCATTGCACCAGGTCAAGATCGCCATGTGCTGCTGCTTCGGCCAAAGCTGAAGCAGCAACGTACGCACTATCACCGAGACCTTCTTCGATAATGTAGCGCACCATTTCGGAACGCACTCTCCACTCCTTGGCATCGCACGCGGGAAAACGCACAAGCGCAATCCTAAATCCCTGCCTCAGCAACCACTTCAGTTCATCAAACTTGTTCTGTTCAAAAGCTTGACATACAAGCGTCATGTTTCGGTTCCTTGTTTCAGGCGTGCTCGTGCGCATATCCAGCTAGTGTACGAGGTCCCAGTGCCCCCACTCGCAGCACGGGTCAGCTTGAAGTTGCTCGTCTGGGCGCGATTCAGCCCCTAAACGGGCAATCCTCATAGATGTTCCACAGCGAGTGGTAATCTTCCGAGCTGTTGATCGGCGGGACTCCAGGTCCCAATGGTTGCCTCTTTTGCAGGAATCGGTCTGTAGCAGCGAGCACCTCCAAATTTCTCGTCCTGCCAAACATCCCAAGTTCGAACACCTTTCCTTGAGGTCCAACATCTCTCGTTAGGTCCTCCGCATCCCTACCATCCACAGCAGGAAAGATCTCCCAAGGTCGCTGCTCTATGTCGTCCTCTTGTTTGGCACCTTCGTGCATTCCGTTCCAGTCAATGGGCCCCCGAGCAGAGACTTGTTCAAGTAGCTGGTAGAACCACAAGAGACCCTTCTCCGCAGCTTCTTCCAGCACGTAATGCTTGATTGGAAGCGTGGGGAAATGACTTAGCAGCCACTTGATCAGCACCAGGTCGGAGCGTCGTACAGCTTTCAGCAGAGCGCGAGAGAACGCTCATGGACGGTAGTGGGGCTCAGTCTGTAGCAGCTGAGCCAGCGACCAATGGCCGCTTCGAGCATCGCGTTGACTGCGCTGCCACACGAGCTCCAGCAGGTCCACGCAGCCCACGCGACTAAGCTCCACGGCGCTGCTTAGAGTGCAATCGACGGCCAGGAAGTCGGAGATGATGGTGGAGATGCCCTCGGGGAAGACGTCGGTCTTGGACAGCTTGTCTCGGAGCACGAAGCGCACGATGGAGAGCTGCAGCATATTGCTTGGATTAACATCATTGTGGATTCGTATTGTTTCAAGAGCAAAAATATTGAAAACATGGATTTCCTGAAGCTTCGACGTCGGCACAAATTTGAAGAAGCTGAGGAATGTTATAGCCGGATGCTCATACTGTTGGATGACGCTTGGTGGGAACAGTGCCTCGGGTTTCAGTACACATTGAGATTTAATTATTTGATCACACGAAGTTTCGTGAAACTGATGGGCTCGCTGATTGCCGACTTACGCTCACTCAGCTACGCCATGCACCTCGAAAAGTATGGCCCCCTTCACTTAACCTATATGGCTATTTTGCAGCGCGATATTTATCTAGTCCAGACGAGATCAAACGAAGTTCTGAAGGAAATTGCGCAAGAGGTCCACGCGCTTACGCCACTGTGGACAGGGGTGGCGGTCCGTCGCAAGACTCGGGGTACCTCCCCAGCGGCAGTGATCGCCCTCACGGGCAGCTCCAGTGAGGAGACAGAGACGGAGGATGAGGACAAGTTTGGCGGCTGGAGATCGTCGAGCACATGCATGCAGATCGGTGGCAGGGACGTACAGAGTGACGACCCGAATATCTGGAGTTACCCGCTAGTGCCGTTGAAGATGGATATGGATGCCCTGGAAGATCGCCATGGGAGGGGTGACTTGGAGGCGAAGGTCGGTAAGTGGCGGATAGCAGGATAGGCGACGTGCTCGGAGCACGCAAGCCGTCGAAGAGCAGCGGCGAGAGGACAGGCGACGAAGTGAGTGCTGGGCAGCGTAAGGCGCAGCCGAAGACCGAGGAGGAAGCGTAGCGGATAGTTGGCTGGAAGCGAGCGGTGAGCCGCTGAAGGCTCAGTCTTACATTTGCCAGGAAGTCGACTGGTCGGTGGTACAGAGGCGAAATAATGAGTAGGCAAGGTGCTGTGGCCACGGAAGGCTAGCCTTGTCGGGAAGAGTCTGGTATTGTTCAGTGAGTTGGGTTCTGCGGCTGCAATCAGTGCCGGCCCGAGAAGACGAAAGAGAGCGCGTAAGGTGGACGTACTGCGGCTGCAAACAGGTGCCGGCGTCCAGGTCCGAAGAGGTACCGCGGCTACAACCAGTCCCGGCCTCTGAGGGGCAAGTATAGGGTACTGCGGCTGCAAACAGTGCCGGCGCCGGAGGGAGGTGCTTAAACATTAGGTGAAACGCCTCAGGTAGTGACTCGACTGGGACGCTGGTCTGGGGCACCCTTGTGGATATTGCCTGACGGCTGGGTGCCGCCAGTTAGTGGGAATGGTCAAGTGAGAGCCGACACCACGTATGAAAAGCTGTTTTATACTCTACATGATATTAGAATGGGGATATCTAATGTTTTTGTTGTTGTTGTTTAGATTTGAACCTGAAAACGATGAGTGCATTAGACAACCATGTGGAGGCAACACTGTACAAGTTTCGAAAGACCCAAAACCGTTCAATCGGCAAAGAAAACGTCAAGCCGGAAGAGCTGACTGGGAATATACCACTGAACCGCTGCATTTCCAGTAGGCGAGCATAGCGCGGACGAGAGGAAATTGTGTTTTCCACAAGAGGGCAAACTCTCCACAGCCAACGGTCTGCGCTGGCCCAAACTCGTGAAAGCGCACCCCTTCTTTAGATCAAGCACTATCAAGTCGTTTTTAAGGGGTTCTCTTCTTCCGCTACCACCATGTCCACGACAAGCACCACGGAGCCAACCAACACGCCAACGCAGCCATTTGCAAACACCGGACCTACGAACACCGGAACGGCCACTGTTGTCGACATGACAGCAGACGGCACCGACTGGACGGCCACGTCTGCCCGTGCGACGTCAGAAGTGCCGCCACTGCGCACGTCGAACGAGCGTCGAAGCGGAAGGGATCGCAGCAGGAGCCCCCAGCCTGCGCTGCTAAGGCTCCGGCCAAGGGCAAGAGAAAGCTGACCCGCAAGTCAGCAGCAGCGACTTCGCCGCAACCGGCGATGGCCGGCACCGCCAACGCAGCGCTCACGGCCGAGCCCGCAGCGGTTGCAGCGATCTCAGCACCACTCGGATCACCGAGTAAAACGCCGGCGCCGCCTGCAGAGGAGGTGATCCCTGCCAACGACTCGCTCCAACAGCATCCGCCAGCCACAGCCGGCCGCCAGAGTGAAGCACATTACTCCCCCAAGCGACCAGTACCCACGCGCTGCACGAAGGCCTGGCTGAAACCCCGTCAGGCGGCCCGCAACGTCCACACCGCACGCAGCCGACACGTCGCCGTGATGCCTTTGACCTGAACGCCTTCATGGCGACGTTCCAGCATGGAGAGACAGCCGCAGCGCTTGAGGCCCGTCCGACGGAGAGCGCCGGAGGTCCGCCCACGCCCGGGCCTGGCTCCGAGCAATCAGCCACTGCTGATATGGTGAACGAGCTGCGTTCACTCCGAGAGGAAGTGCAACAACTACGTAGTCAACTGGCTCGCTCTCCAGAACCTCTAGGCAATGCTACGCTGCCGAACGACACCGGGTCGCTCCCACCCGCGGCCATCTGCGAGATGTCGTGCTCAAGGCTTCCGGTGGAACCCAAGCGAGCGAAGGGTGACTGCTACCCGCCTCAAGTGCACGTGCTCGCCGCTACGAGAATGTTCAAGAACTTCAACCCTCATAACGGTAAGAACCTGTCTCCCATGTCGTTTGTTTTAGGCTTGCGTGAGTCGAGTTGCGTAGCGTTCCGGACGACCCCAGCGGTGCTGATGGCGCTGTTCAGTGGCCGCCTCGGAGCGAGGGGCCTTACTGTCCTACATTTCCGGGCGCAAAGCGAAGCCACGCTTCTCGAGGAGGGCTCCACGAACGGCAACTTCTCGAGCGACTTCTGCCCGTCGGCGGCCCTGCCTCGAGCCGAGGCGACCTGCCGAGGCTACGACGAGATTTTGACGGCCTGGACGGCCTGGCCGCTATGTGTGGTATAGTTTTATGTCATCGCTGGTGGGAGGCTGCGCTGCTTTGTGGCGTCGAACAAACAGGCGGACCCGTTCCAGTCTAGCACTCGCGTCAAATTGACGCTAATGTACACCAACAAGTGGCTAGGTGCGGCGCTCGGGTACCTTCAGCTTGATGACCCAACGTGGTGGACTCAATTCTGCCGCACGTGCGAATCCATCGACTTTCAGGCGAGGGAATGGTCGATGGCGCTCGTGAACGCCCTCCATAACGATACCGTTAAACCCTCGAGCATGGGTCAAGACTCCCGACTTCGAGCAGGGGCTCGCAGCGCGACCAAGGCTCCACCCGGCAAAGACAGCGGGGCGTGCCGGATGAGATCCGTGCAATGATTCCTGGTAACCGCCACGGCCAAGAGCTCTGCCTCCGTTTCCTCGCGAGCGTGGAATGTGCGGGCGGATCAAGGTCACGTTGCGGTCACCCTCGCGCGTCCACAGCTTCATCGAACATGTACCCCGTCGCCTCCGCGAATGGGCCGAGCACGCCTACCGTCGGGAGAAGGAGCGGGTTGAGCGCGACCATCGCTACCGCCCCCACCACGACCGAGACCGCGACACCCACTACCACGAACGCGACGCCCGACACCGCCGCGACGGCGACCGACGTGTCTGAAGGGGCCGAAGTGAAGGTGACTCAGTGTCACTTCGGTCCTCCCTGCGGCGTAACCCAGCTAATAGACATAGCTATTCCTCCCGCGTACGCAATGAGTCTACCCCGGGCGTCAACTCTGCCGCCCAAGCACCCCCACCGTCCAAGTCCGGCGGGCTTCCTACACGGAGGCCCAACGGTCTGTCCGCGCCATCGTCCTCGAAGCCATGCGCAGCATTATCCGCGCCATCGGCCTCGCAGCAATGTGCAGCTTTATCCGCGCCATCGGCCTCGCAGTCATGTGTAGCTTTATCCGCGCCGTCGGCCTTGCAGCCACGTGCAGTATTATCCGCGCCTGTGCCCACTGCGCCACGGGTAGCAGTGTCCGCACCTCCAGTGCCACTGCCACGAGCCTCACCGACTCGTGCCGTGACCTCTGCAGGCACAGTACGCGCAATCCTACCTGGGCTACCGTCGGTGCCTCGGCTCGCAAGGGCGGCGAAACGTGGGAATCCAAAGTCGGCAGTGTCGGCTGTCGGCCCCCGGCCTATTTCGGCAGCGATCACTCCCTCCGGCACTCGCCCCGCAGGGACGTCACTGTGTCACCTCCGCCCGGTGGTGTCAGCCGACACAGCTAATCGCATGCAGAAGAACTCCCTGGCCCGCGCACACCTGGCCGAGGAGCTGCGACTACGGAGGATCAACGCCGCCTTGGCTCAAGTTGGGCTGATGCTCCCCAACTCCTCCTATCCATACCAGTCGAGCACCTCAGCGGGAGCGGATCATCTCCTAAATCTCCCACTCAAGTCCGTTCTCTCGGAATATGTTCGACGCACCCGAGCCCCCTCGCCCAATTTGTCGAGCTGATACGCGGCCAAACCCGATCGGACTATCGGCCGAACAAAAACCTCGTACCCGAGGTCATCTCGGTACTCTGTGCGGGCTACCCTCGCCTTGCCGAACTACTGCAGATCGCGAACGAGGGCGTTCGCGTCCAGCTCGCCCGGGTGCCGCCTGCCAACTCGCGCCCACCCCGAATCACGGATCGGCCGATGAGCGGGTCAATATACTCCGGAAAAACATTCGAAAGGAGCAAGATGAGTGGCGCTGCCTGGTGCTGGACAGCGACTTGCTGGAGACCTGGCCTGAGGTACGCATAAGCCCATTCGGGGTGGTGGATAAGGCTGGCGGGGACCCCTGACTTCGGGTCGTGTGATTCACGATCTCTCCTTTCCGGAGGGCTCGTCAATTAATGACTGCACGGACGCATCAAGTATACCACGACCCGATTACGTGCATTGCGATGCAATTGCCACGGAGATTTCCAGGCTGAAACGCGTCCATCCCCATGTCTTTATCAAGCTCATGGCGAGTGACGTGGCCTCGGCGTTCCGGAACATAAGCATCCACAGCGATAGCGTCCACAACTTCGCTGGCCGCATCGAGGCCGACGACGCTCTGGTTATCGAACTTGCTGCACCCTTCGGGTGGACCGGCTCACCCGCGGTGTCTACGAAGTCGTCGGCGGGGCGATTGCCTTTGTACACGGTTCGCATTGCAACCCTACCAATTCTCAAGGTTTCTTCAGCTACCACTGGGTCGATGACCATGTTAACGTTGCAGCAGACTTAGGGCAAACCTGTCTAGAGATGGACCGCTCGCTCCGATTCGCGTTGACCTCGATCCTGGGATTCAACGCCGTCAACAAAGACAAGTTTACTCAGTGGGCGACCGAGCAAGTCGTCTTGGGCCTCAAGTTCGACTCAGTCGCTGGAACGGTATCAATGCCTGTCGAGAAGATCAGCAAGGCCCGCGCGCTTATCGCAACCGCCTTTCACGCGAAGGAGCTTTCGCGGCGTCAATATCGCTCTCTGCTCAGTAGTCTCCGCCATGTGGCGATCTGCATCCGGGCAGCCCGTCCCTTCCTCCAACGCCTCCGGTCGAAGGAATCTAAACTCCAGCGCTTCCATGTTGTGGAGATGTCCCCTGCGATGCGCCAGGATTTGCTATGGTGGTGGCACATCCTCCACTCGCCTTCTCTCAACGGTGTCCATCTCGAGTATTTTCACGAGCTTCCCGTCCCTGATGTACTTGTCGAGGTCGACGCAAGCGATTTCGGCCTGTGCGCGCTTGATACCTCATCAAGAACGGCCTTTACGTATCGCTTCACGCCACCGGAGCTCGAGCTGATCGCCGACTTCAAAGCCGGAAGCTCGAACAGTTTTGACATCAACTTTCGCGAGCTTCTCTCGTGCGTCTTCGCTCCCTATGTGTGGGGAAACCGCTGGGCTCAACTTTCTTCTGACCATCGCCCCGTCCACATTAGTTTCCGAATCGACAATACTTCGGCAATGACATGGCAAAACCGCCTGTCCTCTCGCAACCCTCGCGCTCAGGACCTACTACGGCTTCTGGGCAACTGGGAGCACAGGCACCATCTCCGTTTCTCGGCCCGCCACGTTGCCGGCATCGACAATACAAGGGCCGACGCCGGCTCCCGACTCTCCGCTCACGCAAGCTATGCTTCACTTTTCTCTCAGCTAACGCAAGGTTGGTCGCAGGTAACTCTTCCTCTAGATGTACAGCAGCTATCGATGATTTGGCCATCCATATCCGCCAGCATTCCGTTGCCGACTCCACCTTCGCCAAGTACTCCCGCGCGTTAGTTGCTTGGACGACGTGGTCCAAGTCTCGTGGGCATGACGCCTGGCTGCGCGGCTGTATGGACGACACGGCCCGCGCGCAAATTATTTCCCATTTTATCTTACATGGCTTCCAGTTCGGGTTCGGCTCGGGCTGCCGCGTTCGGGGTTCGACCATCACGTCTAACCTGGTCGGTGTCCGCCATTTTTCGCGTCTGAGGGCATGTCGTTTCCGATCACACATCCACACGTGCGCATGCTACTGAAAGGAATCGGCCGCCTCGACCCGGCTCCCCGGCGGAAGGCCGCAGTCTCCATCTCGCTATTGGAAACATGCTACCACCGGCTTCCGTTTCCCGATCCCTCTGCACGCGCGCTCTGGGGGTCGTGTGTTTAGCGTTCTTCTTTCTTCTCCGGCGATCTGAAATCGTGGCTACAAGCGGGGTCGCCTTCAAGTGGTTTGCCCTCAGAGCAGAGGATATCGCGGTCCTGGATTCCGAGGACAGGCCGACACTCTCACCAGCTTCAGCACGATCGGTGCGTATCCGCCTCAGGGGTTCAAAGACCAACCAGGCTGGAACCGAGACGATGCGGGTTCTACTGCGCTCTGGCCACGAGTTCCTCTGCCCAGTACTCGGGGCACTACTTCTGCTCACGGCCCGACAAGACCTGCCTATGACGATCCCAGCAGCAGTCTACAGGGCCGCATTAGGACGTCCAGAATGCATCTCAACATCCCACCTAGCCAAGGCCATCAAGAAAGCAGCCTCCTGTGGCGGTGAAGACTAAGCAGTGCTCAGTTCACACTCGCTGCGTGCGGGCGGGGCCACCCACATGTACCGCGCGGGGATCGACGCGCTAACGATTCAATTCCATGGGCGGTGGGCTTCCGATGCCTTCAAGACCTACACGAGGCTGTGTAAGGAATCAACCTCGACAATCGCGACCAAGTTGGTGTCCGGTTCCAGGATGGTCTCGACTCTGCATTAAAGGTTATATGCATCCCCAATGGGGGCTCGCTCTAATTGTCCATCTGGACTGAGCTAAAGGGCACTGCATAACCTACATTAATGAAGAGTCGTTGACCCCAACTTGAAGTGGAAATGTTTATATTCTCACTAATCTCATTGTGCAGCACGCTGCTCAACTTCCAACAGTCGTACAACAAGAAAGTGTATGGTGATGGCCATCGCGTGCACTCTTTCCTTTGTGCTTCACTCAAAGCGATCGTGGATCCAGCGTATTATTCACAACCGATTATCTGGATCAGCGCTCTCAAAGTGACGACAGCCATCATGTCTGGAGTTGGTATGGCTGTGTATATCTATGGTTTCAGCGCTTCAGTGCCGTCAACGATCGCTTACATCATGGGTGGGCATCTCGGAGGTTCGTTCCGGACAACAGTAAATCGTGTTGGCGGTGTGGTCGCCGGGAGCGTCGTACCTTCCGTCTTCAAGTTCTTCTTCATCCAAGTATGCCAGCCGAAGTATTTAGGTGTGTTACTGTCGGATATCGTCATGTTTGTGTGGGTGGCGATGTGTATGTACGTGTACTTCGGCCGTGGTTACAGCTCGTACGCTGGTGTTGTTGCAGCTTTCATAGCCTCAGACGTCTTGATGCGTCAAACCGACATTTGCTACTCCAACGGCTCCGATAGCACGAGATCTATCGCAATAGCGTCCTACTCAAATCTTGCTCAAGTGTCGGTGGCAGTGATCATTTTCATATCGGTGGAAACGTTGCTGTTTCCAAAGAGTGCTGTCACCATGCTGCGGCATAGCATTTTAAAGTCCTTGAAGATGCATCAGAGAGCATTCAATCTGCTGTTTGGGCATCACTCATCCAGCCCAATCTCGATGGATGAATGCAACATGGCAGAAGTGCGACAGCTTTTACAAGTGCAGCTACCGGAAAAGCTCGCGAAACAGAGGAAACTTTACTCGAAGCCCAAGCGGAACCGGTTTTATGGAGACCCGCGTTTTTTGTTGACAAGTACAGGCGTGTCTTGGAGATCTCGCAACGACTGCTGAATAACAACTACCTGCTATTCAAATTGGTCCGCTGGTTCCACTTTCGAGTTATGAGGAACCATGTCAAATTGAGTCCAGCAGATATCCGAGATGAAAGCCGCGAGAATCACAACGACGATTGTGTAGATTGCTACACAAAGTGGAAGGTGTCGTGCGCGCACTTTCAGTCGCTAGTTCACGACAACTTCGAGACGATGGAGATGATCTTCACCGATTCGTTTCGGTATTCTGACCCCAACGAGATGGCAGTGTTCATGCAAATGAAAGAGGCCTTTCGGTTAGCAGACAAAGATTGTAGTGGCGAATTGGATGCAAACGATGTGGCTAGCATGCTGGAAACAATCTTTGCACAATCCGGCGCAGTGAAGCAGACGGAAGTCCAATTGTACGTCCAGCAGTTTATGGACGTCGTGAGCAAGCCTGGCCACTCGACAGTGTCGTTCGATGATTTCATGACTGCACTCGAGCACGGTCTCAAACTTGAAGTGGAGCTGTACCGGCAACGAAAGCCCCGGGCCCAAGCACTCAAGCTGCAGACAGTATCCATTGCTACTGCAGTGGATAGAACAGAGTCAATCAAGTACAAGCAAGAAAGTGAAGACGACAAGGCAAGCAAGGATGTATCCATGGTGATCCGCCGTGAATACGACGTCCTCAACGTCGAGGACTTTTCGACGTCTGAAATCGTGGCACACATGAAATCCGCTTATGTTGAGTGGCTGCTGGAAGACAAACGCTACAAGCGCGTTTCGATGGAGGAGCAATTGCTACTCAACTGCTTAGTGAGTTGTGCCGATAGCATCACTAAAAGCCTTGTCAGTCTGGAGGAAATCACTCTCAATTGATCAAGAGGCACAAACTTTAGTTCTTTAAAGCCTACTGGAACTGGACGACCGTCCGGTCATTGAGCGGCTGTGCCGAACGACCGTTTTGTCCTTCGTCTGTGACTTGGGGCTCTCCCTGGTTGTCCTTGATGCGAGTCAAGTCCTCGGCGGACACCTTAATGGGCTTCTGCACGACCCACCAGTCCACGATCTCATCGCAGACCGGGGTCGTGAGACTGTCCGGGTAGTTGTACAGACGCTTGGCGTTGGTCTTGACCAAGTTCGCGTACAAGCCACTGCAAAATGAAACGAAGGTTAGAAATCCAGACCACAACACTCGTCACAACAATGAACACAGAACTTACAGTGTCAGCGACTTGGATGATGTTGGCGTCACGGCCTCCATGCCGGTCAGCAGCGGTGTCAACCATGCATCGGTCTTGCCACCGACCTGCAGGAACACGCCCACCATCATCAACGCGGAACCGTCACCGTTGCTGTGCACAAGGTGCACCCGCCGTCGAGGCTTGTTGTCCAGTGTGTGCTCGGACGGAGTGTGCAGGTGGAACTGCGCCAGGTTGTAGGCGGCGCCGTTGGCCGACGCCGCGCACGAGCCGCCGACCACGCTGGTCGTGCAGCCCTCGTCGGTCTGGGTGAGGTTGTGTTAGCGCAGTCGCCGGTGAAGGCCAGCGATCGGTTGGCGACGTTTGCCGCCGGTGGGGACTGCCTGGAGCCGGCGCAGGTGGGGTAGTGGTCGGCCCATTGGCTGGGGCTGGCCACCAGTATGATTGCCATCGCCATGCGGACGCTCAGCAGCGACTGGATGACGGACGCCGCTCCTGTGAGCCCCAGCGACGGCTCGGGTCGCCTCCTGCTGCTGCTGCTCATTTCGTACGTCGTGCACGCCATGTCGTTCTTCTCGGTGCTACTGCTGCTCAGACAGAAGCTAGACGCGCAGAGCCTTGGTCTGCAAAGATTTCAATGCGCTACTGCATTGATACGGGCGGGTCGTTGGTCTTGTACCCCACGGAGCTCCGCCGGTGACGGCAGCGGAGACGGTGGCGTCGGAGATCACGGAGGCAGCGATGAGGAGAGAGGCGGCGCTTATATTTGTTAGGATAAAAAGGAATAAGCCTACTGCTTGAGTGCTACGTCTCTACTCGAGTTTGCTGCACTGTGGCGATCGCTGCTTGTGATCTTCAGCGGTAGGCTGTGCTGATTGATACCATCAACGGAGTCCTCTCGTAAATAGTTGTCTCGATCAATTCAATCATGTAGTCGTAGTGCGATTTCAACCGCGGCAACCCATACTTCCAAGCTCGCCAAAACAGCCCGACGGCGAGAATCACCCAACACCATAGCGTTCGTCGATTGAACACAGAGATCAGACATCCTTCTTTGTCGAATGGATCTTGTCCAGCGGCCAAAGCACCGAGAACAAGTCCGACAACAACCAATAGTAAGAAGTGTCTTGCGCGGCTGATCCACCGTCTTTCTCTGTTCTACACAACAGAGGTTAACACATCAAAAAATATAAATAAAACCTTAAAAGTACAGATTGGGACAAAGGATGCCACGCACTCTTCAACTTCTCAAGAGTGGGGTTACTAGGAACCACCACCAGCACGTTCACAGGGCCTCTCCCTTCTGCTTCTTCTTCATCCACTCCGCCGACATCCTGATCCGACAACCCCACACGCCGTAGCCTCGCTCGCGCCGCATCCAACAGCTTCAAGCCAGTGGTGTCCTCCACGCCCTTCTTCACGTCTGCCTCCGTCAGCCACGCGCCGCCCACCGTCTTCGCCAGGAAGAGCTGCAGCTCGTCCGCAGGAAAATTGTACATCTTCTCGTCCTTGATCGCCTTCTTCAAGTCATCCACGAAGTCGCTCTCGTCCACTCGCACCGAGAACACGCTTTCCTCCACGCCAGCGATCGCACAGAAGAGCTTAACCATCTTTCCTTTTGGACGAATTCAAGTGGAAATGAAGGCGTCGCACATTGACTTAACTTTCGTTCATACATGTACAACCAAGTTGAAGTGGTCTTCGTTTTTATGTTTACGTACCGACAGCAAATGACCAGCAAATTCATCAATCGGTGTTAGAGATGAAGCCTCGTCCTCAGTGCAGTTCCTGTGGCAGTGGGTTTGCCTGGCCGACGACCGAGTCGCAACCTGTGCAGTTATTCCCGTTGGTGTGTGGAGATGTTTTGTGTCGGTCGTGCCTGGCGCAGTGCAGTCGAGCGACGTTGGCGTCTGCGGATCTGGTGCCGTTGCGGTGCTGCCACCGTGCAGTTCCTGCCGAGTTTGTCCAAGACGTGCTGCTAGACCCTGAATTCATTTACTACTCGTTCCTACTGACCCGTACAGAAGACAAAAGTGGCAATGAAAAGGTCGCTGATACTGGGAGGCAACAAGTCAAGCCAACCGTCCCAGTGCTCCGAAACCTGACCAAGACGTCAAGTTACCTGCCTCTGTGGTGAAGGTTTCCTCTACTGAGGAGAAGTCGGTGGAGCCATCGCCTGTTAAGGCTCAAACACCCAAGCAGAAACAATTGGCCCGCGATGCCAGAGGACGGTTTATCGGCAACAATTCGCCGGCCTCGTCGTCAAGCAAACTCCTGTGCTACATGTGTCGGTCTTTGATGTTTCGCCCGCAGCTGAAAGCCCCGTGCGGACACGATGTTTGTGTCGATTGTGTTCGATCTCGAGTCGGCCAACAGCTGCGTCGGGATGCGACCGAGTACGACGTCGGGTGCCCGTCCGGTGCTGCAAGAAGTTGTTGCCGTTGGATGTGGTGAAGCGCGTTATTACGGGACAGGACCTGGCGAACTACTTGCAGATGATGGCAAAGAATGGCGTCGGTGGGACTAAAGACGACTCGACCAACGGAACGAAGCGCAAGGTGACCAAGCGACTCCGCCAGCACTGAAGCGCCAAGCGCCAACGACCACCCTTGTCCTCCGTTCCAAGTCGAGTGAATAAGCAACAGAACCAACGGCGGTGAGTAGTGTGTTTGTTGAAGTCGTATCGAGAAAAATCTTAACGCTTTCGTGTCAAAATGGATGAAAACCCTGCGATCCCGTTGCCGGTCTCACTTTGGCTTCCTCCGGCAAGTACCCCACCTTGCTCGCCAGTAGTGGGCATGCAGTACATGAATCTCGCCTTTGACGACCAGTACGAGCTAGTTGCTCGTTCTAAAGACGGCACTCTCGGTGAAAATGGCTCTGCAATGGCCGAAGTGTACGCGTTAGAAGTGTATCGCGAGGAAGTTCGCCGTGCCGAACAAACGGTGCTGGACGGAGCCATCGCGCGGAGCTTGTACGCTGAAGAGGAACACAAGCTGCTGAGCCCAACTGCTGAAGTTAATTCCGATGACGATGACCTCGTTCTGGTTGATGCGAACGAGTGCAAGCCGCCACCAAGTTGCACGTGCTGTTTGGCGCAGTTGGCCGAAACCAACACCCGCCGCATCCTGCCGTGTGGCCATCTCTACTGCACCAACTGCATTGCTATCCGTTGCCGCATGGGTGTTCGCGATCGCAGCATGGTGCCTGCCCACTGCTGCAAGAAAGAGTTCCCAATCGAGTATGTGGGCGAAGCGTTGAGTTTGAGAGAGTTCAGGACGTACGACCAGTACATGAAGGAGAAGGCGTGGCAGACGCTCGACTTGGACTCGGACCGGGACTATGCTCGCATCGTGCGCCAACACAACGGTACGCAGTGTCCTGGTTGCGGGATTGGCGTGCAGAGGTCGGTGGGCTGCAACCGCATGCAATGCGTCAACCACCACGAGTTCTGCTTTGCGTGCGGACGCCAGTGGAAGACGTGCGGCTGCAGCTACTATCCGTGAGAGGTGTTCTCGAGCTTGGTTGCGTTATGTGGTGAAGACTACGCTCTAAGGCGAGGAGGAGAGAGTAGATAATGAAGTTTATTGGTGGTGGGGTTTATCCTATTGCTAGTCTATGCCATGCAGACGTGCTGGATGACCGAGTCGATCCACTTGCGGGCGCTGGCCACATATGAGAACGGACTGGGCAAGCCTGCCTGTTTGCACTTCTCATTAGAGCTCACCAACCCCACCAGAACATCCTCGGTCGCAGTCTCCACAACCAACGGGCCGCCATAGTCGCCCAGACAATTCTTCACGTTGGACACGCCACGGGTGCACATGTTGGTCTTGTCGATAGCCAAGTCGTTCGAGCACTCCTTGTTGGTGATGACTTCCAGCTCCACCGACTGCATGTATTTGGACTGCACGGCTTCAGCGGTGGTGTCGTTCCACCCGAGACGAGCAACGGGCGTGCCAGCCTTAGCGACCGACTTGGTGGCCGAGTCGAGCTTCACCGGGGGTAGTCCGTCTCCACCTCCAGCTCGAGGATCAAAAAGTCGCTGGAGAACCCGGCGTTGTTCGGGTGCGGGATGAAAGCCACGACCTTGATCTGCTGGCCGTCGTCGACGCCCGAGTAGAACCGAGAACCGACAGACACCCACCGAATATTTTTGAGATGCAATCCGTCGTGGTCAACACGTGGGTGGGGCTGATGAGGGCGCCGCCGCAGTGGTTGACACCGTCGGCAGTGGCTCGAACGCCCGTGACGTAGGTCTTCTTGCCCTCGGCAATCTCCGTCCACGGTGCGCTGACGGCGTCTCCAGAAGTACTCGACGCCGCGCCAGCAGGATCGAAAGCCAACGCGACCGTGGCGACTGCGAGTGCAGATGCAATCTTCATATCGGCAAGTAATGACGTTGAGTCGGAGACTGCAAATGCTTGAATGCCTCGGGATGGTGTTTGGTGGGCAGGCAGAGCAGTTTGCATGGGGTCCGCTAAGTTCGCTTGCACCGAATGTCAGCAAAGCAGGGAGGCAAAATGGCTTGCCAGCAGCTTCATAATCAGGCGAACAGCAAGAATCGGGATCTGCATTGAAGATCCCGACCAGGCAGCGCGGCAATTTTCTAGCTGTGCAAAACTGCAGTGCGGTAGTCGCAGCATGCTCTGGCTCTGGTGTGAATCAATCAGTCATCGAGGGGCAATTCGTCTTCTTGGCTTCCAGATGCCACACATGACCGCTGGCTCCGTGACGGTGGTTTCCGAAAGCAAAGATATTATAATTCCACAGCAACTTCACTGTCCGGCTGATGATCTCCAACTTCGCTGACCGGGATGTCAAATACATCCACAAGGAAACATTCCTCACCTTCTCGACCGGCAACGCTTTACATGTATTTGGCCGATCGATTGTCCATTGCCATTCGGTAATAGTCATGACACTAAGTAGAACGATTCCCTGCAGCACCAAACACCGTCAAGCGCTTCCCGATCTTCTTCAGCGACGAACTTAGCTCAAAGGCGCAGTCGAACCTTGTTTCAACATCCGGAGGCAGGACGTTTGGCAGATCTCGTTGCTGCTCTCAGGTGTCTCCGGGGCTCTTCTTTGCCGGACCATCAATGTGACTCCGTCTCCGCTCAGCAAAGCACTGCCGCGACCAACCTCCATTTCAGATTTCGTGGACTGCTGCTCACCGCATTGGAAAATGAAGTTCGGCTCTGTAGTCGCCGCGGCGTTGGCGGCATTGGCTTTTGTCGCGTCCCCGGCCAAGGCGGTTGTCGTCTCGATGGAGCAGCATGCTGAGCGTCGCCTCATTCTAGGCGGCACCACCGTCCCCAAGGGCAAGAAGCAGTACTACGTCGGCATGCGCAACACCCCCGAGGGCAAGAACTTTTGCGGCGGCACCCTCATCAGCCCCATCCACGTGCTGACGGCCTCGCACTGCATCACGTACGACATCCGGTGGGTCTCGGTGGGCTCGCACTTCAACAACGGCACCACCGACGGCGAGCAGATCAAGGTCGCGGCGGTCATGAACCACCCCAACTTCACGGTCTCGCTGCGCTTCTCCAACGACTTTGCCATCCTCGAGCTCGAGTCGGCGTCGACTTTCACGCCGGCGAAGCTCGGCACCGCCAAGGACATCTCTGCTGGCGACGTGGTGGTGACGGTCGGCACCGGTCGCTTGTCAGAAGGATCCACCGCCTTGGCAGGCCACGAACTGCAGCGCGTGAGCTCCACCATCATCACCAACGAGCAGTGCGCGACCGACGGCAGCATTGAAGTGGACGACTCCATGGTGTGCGTGGAAGGCCAGATCAGCAAAGGCTTTTGCGACGGCGACTCCGGCGGCCCGCTGTTCGTCGAGACGTCCAAGAAGGATGCCGACGACATCGTGGTAGGCGTCGTGAGCTGGCGGAATTGGCGCGACGGTGAAGTCTGCGGTCGAGGAAAGGTCTCCCCATGGTGTACTCGCGCATCTCGAGCGCACGGGACTGGATGGACCCCATCATCAGCGGCTCGTGCTTCAGCTAGAGTACTAGATAGAGCAATATACACAGCTAATATCTTCACATGTATGCCATCGTGCTGCTGCTTGCTTCCCTCTCTCCGTAATAAACTAACGCAAAATATCGCGGCAAAAGTCGGACGCTGGCTCATGTGAAGTACGAGAGTGAGCTGTCATAGTTGATGGAGAACTCGTCCAGCAGGTGCAAGTACGATGCGTACATGCGCATCCACTCGCCCGCGATGCGGTCCTGCACATCGGCATTGAACAGAGCGAGAAACACGCGCACGTCGTCCTCGCTCATATTGTTTCGCATCCAGCCCAGTAGATGCGCCACAATAACGCCGCACTCCTCGTCGCTCGTGAGCTGGTTGAACAGCGTGCTCAGCGCCTCGTATTCCTCCTGCTCGGTCAGCGTTTGCGTGATGAGGTTCTTGACGGCCGTCACCTCGCCCTTCAAGATCTTCTCGAGCTCGTCGAACATGTGCAGCACGGCCTCGCTGAGATCTCGACGTTCGTCGTGCACCTTTTCCAGCGCCACCGCCAGCGTTTCATCGTAGGCGTCGTAGAGCGTGGTGACCTTGTGGCCCACACCTGCAATCAGCGTGCGTTCTTCTAGTAAGTACTCTTTCAGCGTCACCACGTGACGCACGTGGTTGTCAAAGCGCTGCAGCCACTTGGCCAGCGCGATGATGCCCTGTGGTGAGGCGCTGAGCAGCTCCTCTTTAGCGATGAAGCACCGCACGCGCTCCATGTCCTGCATGATGGGCTGGTCCAGTAGACGGAAGCCTAGTTCGCTCCAATCCGACTGCAGAGCGTCTTGTCCCCACGGAACGGGCAGCTTGGGGCTGTCGTCCTGCTCTTCTGCATTGTTGTCCTGGCCTTCAGACCCGCTGAGCAGCCGCAACACGCTGCGCACAAAAGTGGACGAGCGTTTGCGGCGCTGGTTGCCGTCTTGGGCCTGTACGAACTGGCGCTGCTTCTCCAGCCAGGTCAGCGTCTCTTGCAGGCCAGATTTGGTCGTACTAGGCTCGGGCTTGATCTCTGCGGGCTGTGAAGGGCTGTGGCTGTGCTCCGGCAGCTCCAGCGCGAACGGCGCCTTGCGGGGCAGCGGTATCGCGGCCATAGACGTCGCCAAAATGCTTCTCCAGCGGCTTGGCACCTGCTTGATCTTTTCCAGAATGAGAGGCCGAGTCGGCTGACGTTTTGTTTGAAGCGGGATTAACCAATCACAGCGCGAAGAACTGCTACAGGCACCGAATAGATCGGACAATCGGTGGCGTGTAGACGCAGGGCGCGTGTGTCTTTGCCTCATGTGTTGGCGGCACCGTGAACGGCACGAAGTGGTTGAATGAGGTCGAGCATGGTGACTGCACTAGCCTCGCAGTGCTCTTAAGCTGCATCCCCATGGCCCAGCAGACATGCTTGTTGTGTTAGCGCGCTAGGGTTTCCGCTATGTGAATGAGAAGCTTTGCTACTAGGTCTTCAAGATGTGGGAAGTTTTGCCAAACCGTCGGCAGTTTGCGGCGGAGAATCTATTCTTCCCGAAAGACACGGTCCGATCGATGCAGATGGGCATGGGGCGTCCTGTCATCCCCAGCGCTTTGGACGTTCGCGCTGCCATTCCGACGGCGGTGAATGCTGCGAAGAATGCCAGCCGTCCCGTCATCGCGGAGTGGCTCGCACCAACAGCGGCAAGACTAGCTGTCGAAGGCTGCAGCTTGTCCACAAGGAGCAACGACAAGAAAGACGACAGCAAGTTGTGCTGTGCTGGTACAAGTAAAAGATTAAAGGATGAACCGAGCAGCTCCGCACAAGCAAGCAAGCAAACTTGCCGTTGTGTTGAAGTTTGGTGCCTGGAATCTGTAGTATCTACACATTTTACATCCTAAAAGAACCCATGCCAAATATAAAATCCAGTCTGTTTCTTTCCGCCAGCCAAGAAGCCCCAAGAAACCCCGAGCCGACGCAGCCATGGCGGAGGAGGACCAGAAGAATGGCGTGGGGCTCACGTCCACGGGGCAGTTCGACCAGGACATCTACGGCGCCTCGACCGACCGCTTCGCTGGCTACAGCGCCACCGTCACGGAGGAGGGCGATGAGGACACGGCCCCAGCAAGGACCGACCAAAGGGGGCGGCCCAGCAGGCTAATGACGGCCTCATTGACGAAGACCACGACCCGTTCGCCGATGCCAGAGAGTCAGGAGGCTCCGGACTGGTCAATACACGTATTGCGGACCGGGAGAACGCGTACAGGAAGCGGCGCTTCGAGCGTATGCTGAGTCCCGAGAGAGGCGACGCCTTCGGGGACCAGACGCCCGCCAGGAGCTACAAGGAGATCATGCAGAGCCAGCAGATCGAGCAGGAGCGCGCCGAAGTGGTCCGCAAGATCCAACAGAAGCAGGAGGAGGAGAATCAGCAGCAAAGGTCAAGGAGGAGGCTGTGGACGCCACTCCTAAAAGAAGACGCAAACGGATGCGTTGGGACCAAGAAGACAGCGAGAAGACGGACGGAGAGAGTCAATCCGAGTGGGACACAGCCTCGGAAGCGTCTTCAGCTTCTGTAGCTGCTACGCCAACAAGAGCAGCGTCCAGATGGGACGCCACGCCCGTGTCTGGCTCAGTGGGAGCTACTCCTAGCAGGAAGAATCGCTGGGATGAGACTCCAGTGGCAGGTGCAGGAGCCTCCAGATGGGATGCTACGCCCGTCAATTTAGGCGGCGTGACCCCAGCAGGAACAGGTAAGCGCTCTCGCTGGGACGAGACCCCAGTGGCCGGCAATGTCGAGATGACGCCCATGAAGGGAGTGCAGATGACTCCTGGCGCCAACACGATGAATGGAGCATTGACGCCGGAAATTGCGCAGCGTATGCGCTGGGAGCGTGAGATTGAGGAGCGCAACCGTCCCTTGACTGACGAAGAGCTGGACGCGCTGTTCCCTGCCACGGGATATAAGATCCTCGACCCACCAGCGTCGTATGTGCCGATCCGAACGCCGTCGCGCAAGTTGCTGGCGACACCGACGCCCATGGGTCAAACGCCTGGCTTTGCGATGCAGGCTACGCCAGCTCGCGAGGACTACGGCGTGCCTGTGGCCACTCCTTCAGGCGGAGATATGCCGTTTATTAAGCCTGAAGACTATCAGTATTTTGGCAAGTTGATGGATGAGGTGAACGAGGAAGAGCTGGACCCTGAAACAGCGAAGGAACGCAAGATTATGCGCTTGCTGCTGAAGATTAAGAACGGCACCCCGCCGCAGCGGAAGACTGCACTGCGGCAGCTCACGGATAAAGCCCGCGAGTTTGGAGCAGGCGCTCTATTCAACCAGATCTTGCCGCTACTTATGGCCCCCACCCTGGAGGATCAGGAACGTCACTTGCTCGTGAAGGTGATCGACCGTGTACTGTACAAACTGGATGACCTCGTTCGACCGTACGTGCACAAGATTCTGGTGGTGATCGAGCCGCTGCTGATCGACGAAGACTACTACGCTCGAGTGGAAGGTCGTGAGATCATTTCGAACCTCGCGAAGGCTGCAGGCCTGGCCACGATGATCTCGACCATGCGTCCGGACATTGACATTGACGACGAGTACGTGCGTAACACGACAGCTCGTGCATTTGCGGTCGTAGCTTCAGCTTTGGGTATCCCAGCGTTGCTGCCGTTCTTGAAGGCAGTTTGCCAGTCGCGAAAGTCGTGGCAGGCGCGACACACTGGTATTAAGATTGTGCAGCAGGTGGCGATCCTGATGGGTTGTGCGGTGCTTCCGCATCTCAAGCACTTGGTGGAGATCATCGAGCATGGCCTTGAAGATGAGCAAAGGTTCGCACAGTCACGGCGCTAGCGTTAGCGGCTTTAGCTGAGGCTGCACACCCGTACGGTATTGAATCGTTTGACTCGGTGCTACGTCCGTTGTGGCGAGGCACGCGTAAGCACCACGGTAAGGGCCTGGCGGCGTTTCTGAAGGCTATTGGTTTCATTATCCCTTTGATGGATGCGCAGTACGCTAATTACTACACGGTCGAGGTCATGGAGATCTTGATTCGTGAGTTCCAGTCGCCCGACGAGGAGATGAAGAAGATTGTGCTGAAGGTGGTGAAGCAATGCGTCTCTACGGATGGCGTGGAGGCCTCGTACGTCAAGGAGAAGATCCTCCCGGAGTTTTTCCGCCACTTTTGGGTTCGTCGAATGGCCTTAGACCGCCGCAACTACCGTCAGTTGGTGGAGACCACGGTGGAGCTGGCGAATAACGTAGGCGCTAGTGAAATTATCTCTCGTGTGGTCGACGACCTCAAAGATGAGAGCGAACCGTACCGCCGCATGGTGATGGAAGCGATCCAGAAGATCATCTCGAACTTGGGTGCTACAGACATCGGAACGGATCTCGAAGAGAAGCTTATTGACGGTATTCTTTATGCCTTCCAGGAGCAGACGTCGGACGACACGTTCGTGATGCTGAATGGCTTTGGCACTGTGGTGAACGCGTTGGGCATTCGTGCGAAGAACTACTTGCCGCAGATCTGCGGCACGATCAAGTGGCGGCTGAACAACAAGCCTGCTAAGGTGCGTATGCAGGCTGCCGACTTGATCAATCGCATTGCAGTGGTCATGAAGACGTGCGACCAGGAGCAGTTAATGGGCCACATGGGTGTCGTTCTGTACGAATACCTGGGCGAAGAGTACCCCGAGGTGCTAGGCAGCATCTTGGGCGCTCTGAAGGCCATTGTGAATGTCATTGGCATGAACAAAATGACGCCGCCGATCAAAGATCTACTTCCACGGTTGACGCCCATTCTAAAGAACCGACACGAGAAGGTTCAAGAGAACGTCGTCGATTTGGTAGGCCGCATCGCTGATCGCGGCGCCGAAATGGTGTCGGCTCGCGAGTGGATGCGCATTTGCTTCGAGCTGCTCGACCTGCTGAAGGCCCACAAGAAGGGCATTCGCCGTGCTGCGGTCAACACATTTGGCTACATCGCCAAGGCAATCGGTCCGCAGGATGTGCTCCACACATTGCTGAACAATCTAAAGTTCAGGAGCGACAGAACCGAGTCTGTACGACGGTAGCCATCGCTATCGTGGCCGAGACGTGCTCGCCGTTCACCGTAGTGCCGGCTCTCATGAACGAATACCGCGTGCCCGAGTTGAACGTGCAGAACGGCGTTCTAAAGGCCTTCTCCTTCATGTTCGAATACATTGGCGAGATGGGCAAGGACTATATCTACGCGGTGGCGCCACTGCTGCAGGACGCGCTCATGGACCGTGATCTGGTGCATCGTCAAACGGCGTGCACCACCGTAAAGCACTTGGCGCTGGGGGTGGCTGGTCTCGGCTGCGAGGACGCGCTGGTGCATCTGCTCAACTTTGTCTGGCCGAACATCTTCGAGACGTCTCCACATGTGATCAACGCCGTGTTCGAGGCCGTGGAGGGCTGTCGAGTGGCGCTGGGGCCGCACGTGGTTCTCCAGTACGTCTTGCAGGGTCTGTTCCACCCGGCTCGCCGTGTCCGCGAGGTGTACTGGAAGATCTACAACTCGCTCTACATGTATGCGCAGGACGGGCTCACCCCAGCCTACCCGGTGCTGGAGGACGACGGCGTCAACTCGTACAACCGCACATACCTGGAGCTCTGCATCTAACTGTAGTAGTTGAAGGAAAAAGGTTGGCAATTGCAATATATCCACACTTTTTCAGCCTCGTCATCTCCACGACATGGTGTGGTAGCAGTTGTAGCTGCGCTTAATACAGAATGCCGCCGCCCATCTGGTGATTCCGAAGGCGCCGCCTCTACGAGCGCCGGACAAACCTCCTCAGTCTCCAAGTTGCCGGCTACCCGGACGTCTCCAAGCATCAAGAATGCTACGCTACCTGCTTCCTATCCTGCTGCCGTCAGTGCTCGCTCTACAGCCGAGAGACTTCCGCGTGCCCCCGTGGACTTCACGCAGCTCTCTGGCGCCACCAACAACGCTCACAATCACCAGCTCCTGTCTCTACTGCAGCAAGACGGCATCATCGCACTGCAGAACGTTCCGCAGTATTCATCTCTACGTCGAGAGTTCCTGGAGAAGGCTGCGGATTGTGCTGTCCGCGCTCAACAACACGGCGCAGAGTTTCTGCTGCACCGTCAACTACGAGACGGCACCAACCGCTACACGGTCAGTCTCAAGTCCGGACTGCAGCTGGACGACACGTTGACTAGTAGCCCGGAGTTGCTGAGACTCTGTCCTGAATATGTGCAAGTGCACGCTGCCTTCAGCTCCGCCGTCGAGCTGGCGGTGGCCAGTGTCGGTAGTGCATTGGACGCCACGCAGCTGTTCAGCGTGATGGTGGAGCAAGAAGTTGCCATGACGGCAAGGAGGTTGATGGAGGAGTCGGTGCACTTGGATCATTTCCACGCCTACCAAGCAGCCTCTGGTGTCGCCACTGCAGAGAGGGAGCTGGAGGTGAATATGGCCGATCTGTCGCTAGAGCTGCACACGGACAACGGACTGATGATCGCCATGTCTGCACCTGAATACTTTGACTTGTCGTCTTCGGGCCAATTGCAGCACAAGACGACAGCAGAACAAGACGCTGGCCTGTTCATTCAGACTGCGGCTGGGGAGATCGTGCGGCCCGTGCTGAAGTCTGACGAGCTCATCCTCATGTTGGGGTCGGGTATTGACGACTGGATTAAGACCACGCCGCCGCTGCACTCGGTGCTGCACGGCATGCGATATCCACGTGGTGTCAGTGTGTCTGGAGATGGAGAAGGACACACGTCGCTGCGCGCGTGGTTCGGCAAGATGGTGCTGCTGGAAGCGCACCATGTCATGGGCAACACGGGCATGACGTTCGGGCACTACGCCAACCAGACCACGCGCTACCTCGTACAGGAGTCTGAAGACAGCGCTTCTTTCGGAGCGGTGGCGTGTCCGCCGCAACGACACTTGGCAGCTTCGGACAATAGCTGCTCCTTGAAGACGTGCACTCTGAAGAGCACTGCGTCGGCCTCCGACCTCACGTATTCATGCCAGGTGACGTGCAACCACGACGATACGGCTAGTGCTACCCAATGCTCGCAGTACTGCGACTGCGAGACCTCGACCAAGACTGGAACGACCTGCTGGATGCTGTGTGTGGAAAACTTTTCGTCGGATGTGTGTCCAGGTGAGCAGGAGTGCAACAACGCGTCTACGGAGGACAAGCTGGCAATGACGTGTGTTGGCGGGACGTCTGCGCCTGCTACGACCAGCTCGCCTGCCAGTTCGACGGGTAGTCCTTCCAGCAACACCAGCACGACGACTGCTCCGAGCTTGAAAACGACTGCTCCGAGTACGACGACGCCAGCGACGACGACGGCAACGGCGACAACCTCACCTGCTACCTCAGCACCGTCACCTGGTGGTTCGCTTTCTGCAGGATCGACAGCGACTGAAGGCTCAGCTTCCACCCCGACCAACGTTGGGGATGTTTCAGCGAGTGCTTCTGCCGCAGACGCAACCTCTTCCACATCGTCGTCGAATTCGTCGAATTCGTCGTCGACTGCAAGTGTCCTGCACGTGGCTTTCTTCGTGAACGGGTTGGCCGTCGCCGTCGCCGTCTTCTTGTGCATCCAGTAAGGGGTTTTCTGGTTGTGTATTTTCATGGCCTACTTCTCACATTTAAATCCATGCTCTTTCCTGTTGCTTTGATGCGCTGCTTCCTTTACCACCGTAGCCTACAGCGATTGCGAAGATGATGAAGAATTCAAACTTTTTCATGTGTCCAAAACGGTTGTTAGTTGGCATCTTCGCCTTTCCGAGAAAATCAGCAGCTGGGCGAGCAGTCGCCTGCAGAGCTCATTGTGGCTTTTGCGTCCGAACGACGAGCGAGCAGACGACAAGCGGAGCATGGAGAAGCAGGTGGAAACGTTGGAGAGTGACGACGAGCTCGCTGAGGTGGTGGAGAGGATCATCTCCGAGACCATCGAGACGGCAGAGATCGAGGCGGTCGAAGACGCTTCGGAGCGAGACTATTCCGTCGTCGCCACTCTCGGCAGCTCTGACACCAACAGCGTCAACAGTCTGGGTGAAGATGGCGAATCAAGCGTTGGAACAGACATTGAAGAAGTCGTAGCTAAACTGACTAAAGATGTAGTGGTTGGAGCTGCAGAAGAGGAAGCTGAACTGATTGTGGAAGAGGTGGTGATGGCTGCGGTCGGGATGGTGGAGAAGCTGACCATCTCCGGGACAAACCAGGGCCCCAAAGATGTCCAAGAGGTAATCGAACGGACCAAAGGTATCGAGATTGCTGAATCGGGAACTGCTAGTCCGGATGAAGAACCGAAGCCAACGCTCAATGAAAGCGTCAAGAAGAGAGGCCGTGGTAACAATCAGCTTGAAGAAGCAACAGATACGCAAAAGAAGAGCGTCTCCAGCTTTGATGCTGCTACACCTACCAAGAGCCATGGATTCCAGTTCGATCCGCCGGCCATCGACCAAGTTGTTTATCACTTTGAGCCTCATCAAGATGTGGATAACCAGTTGGACGATCTACCTATTGGAACGAAACGAGACTTCATTTCTGGCAGTCAGCAGAGTAGTGAAGAGTGCCGGAAGAAGCAGAAACTCGACGATCTCCTGGCGCAATCAGCGCTGGACGAAACAAAGACGAAAGCGAAATCTGTTGCGCGTACGCCGAAGAAAACCTCGAGCGTCAGGAACATGGCCAGTCGCTTTGAAAAGAAGGAAGAGCAATCACTAGATAACCTTTCCTTCCGTACGGTGCGAAGCTTCTTCCCTACCGAGAAGAGTGTCCACGTTGGTGCTGAGAAGCAAAAATACGAAGATCTGAAGCAAAAGGCTGAAGATCCAGCGACAACCACGCAGAAATCCAACCAAGACGAGGAAGAGATCGCATCTCCAGTAGTGGAGAAACATCCCAGCGCTAGTGTGAAGAATATGGCGCACCGTTTTGAGACCAAACGGGAGAAGACGATTGTTCGCACGCTTGACACGTTCTTGGTGCCGAATAGCGAGGCCAGTGTGCGTGTGTCTGCCGAGAAAGCCAAATACGAAGGCAAGGGTTCGCAGTCAGAGTCCACTCCCGTTGTGCGGACTTTAGACACGTTCTTGGTGCCAGATAGCGAGGCCAGTGTCCACGTAGCTGCTGAGAAGGCAAAATTCGAGCGGAAGAGTTCGCAATTGGACTCCGCGCCGAAAGTAAGGACGCTCGACACGTTCCTCGTGGCAGAGAGTGACGCAAGCGTGCGTGTAGCTGCCGAGAAAGCAAAGTTCGAGAGAAAGAGCTCTCAGTCAGACACCGCTCCGGTCGTGCGGACGTTAGACACATTCCTGGTGCCTGAGAGCGAAGCGAGTGTGCGTGTCGCGGCTGAGAAGGCCAAGTTCGAGAGGAAGAGCTCTCAATCCGATAAAGCTCCGATGGTGCGCACTCTTGATACATTCTTGATTCCGGATAGTGAAGCGAGTGTTCGTGTCGCCGCTGAGAAAGCGAAATTCGAGTCGAAGCGAGCTCTCCCAGATGTGAACCCAGTGGTGCGCACCGTCGACACGTTTATCGTTCCCGAGAATGAGGCAAGTGTGCGAGTGGCTGCTGAGAAGGCCAAGTACGAGTCCAAGCGCGTTCTGGAAGAGGTCAACCCCGTAGTTCGGACATTAGATACGTTCCTTGTGCCCGAGAGCGAAGTGAGTGTTCACGTGTCTGCGGAAAAGGCGAAGCTGGAGGCGCTGGAAGAGCAGAAGGCATTGGAAGCGCAGCAGCGCGCTGAAAAGTACAAGAAAAGCCAGGCTTCTGCTCTGGCATCGTCCGAAGACACTGAGCAGGCGGTCGACGAAGTTGACAAGGAAGGTGAAGATGAACACTTGGCTGAAAAAGAGGCTGCCAAACATGCAGAAGGAGAGAGCGAATCTGATCAAGTTAAGCAAAAGGCATCCAAAGCTGAGGTTGTCAATGACGTAGCAGCAGATGCCAAGGAAGGTGAGACGTGGCGAGGTTGGACCGAGTGTTGTGTGTCCTAACTCAAGTTTGGAGAATCCAGGGACGGACAGTCTACGTTAACTCGGAAACCCCATCGATACGAACAAGCTCAGCGTTTCCAAGACCTCGACGTAGTGCATCTTTATCGAATTGATGCCTTTACAAAGTTACTCTTTTCTTTTTCTTCTCTGCCTTCACCCTGACTTACTTCTTTTGGTGGTTGACGTAGCGAAGTGATAGCAAAGCTAAGACCCGGCAGAACACAATGAATGCGATAAGAATTCCGCAGTTCCTCCACATCTCGCTGTGCTTGATCAAGAAGGAGGTTTCCAGATACTCCTTGACGGTCGTGTCGCTAGCCATGGACGGAGGCATACCAGTCATGGCTTGGCATCCAACCGCCGAGTTTCCATCGCTCGGACAATCACCAAACACAATCGCAGCAAGAGTCGCCATCGTGTAGGTGTGCGGCGTGATGTGATACAGCCACTTGTAGCCTGTCGGGATGGAGTTCGCCGGCGGGTTGTAGCCCATAAACAAGAAGAAGATGGTGTTCAATAGCATACTCAGCACTGCAGCGACTTCCATACTCGGTAGGATATACATGACGAACTCGCCAATGTACGCTTGCAGCAGCACGTGCAGCGACATATTGAACCAGTAGATGAAGAAGGACCCAAGGCCAGTAAACCCTACCGACGGGTAGAACACCACCATAAACAGCAACGTAGCCAGGAAAGCGTACGGAATCTCCGCAAGACTCGAGCCGATGAAATACCAGAACGCATTGTATGTTTGGGCTGCACGTTCGCGGTAGTAAGACGCCCGACCTTCAGCAGCAATCGGCAAGATGCTGTGGAATGAGATCACACCGACAAATGTGATGGTCATGTACATCATGCCCATGCCAGAGTTAATACCCTGGTACGTGGCGTAGTCGCTGCCAGTGTATGTGATCCCAATCATGACTCCAAGCCCGATGAAGATGCAGAAGCGCGTCAGATTATACGACGCCGTCCGCCAGTACAAGTTGAAGAACCGCTTGACCAAGAACTTCATCTGCGTCAAATTGGTCGATGCGCGCTTCTCCCCGAATTCCAGAGGCGGAATTGTTGGCGATGGAAGGAACAGACCTTCATGTTCGAAGCTCGCTTGAAGGGCACGACACTGCTCGCTGTCTTTGAACAGAGCCACAAAGTCAGTTTTATCGCCGCTGTCATTGCCAACACCGGCGCCAATCACTTCCAACATCCAGGTCGCCGGGTTATAGCCATTCTGGAGCTTCTTGACGCCATCGACTGCTGCAAAGTAGCTAATGAGGTGCGACGCTTTATCACCAAGGTCGCCAAAGAAGACACTTTCACCCCCACGCTTTAACAATAACAAGCTATCAAATACTTGAAACACTTCGGCTGAAGGCTGGTGGATGGTGCACACAATGGTTCGCCCTGTATCGGCTACTCTGCGAACGCCGTCCATGATCAGTTTGGCCGACCGAGCGTCCAATCCACTCGTCGGTTCGTCCAGGAAGATCACACTGGGCTGAGCAGCGAGCTCAACGCCAATCGTTAACCGCTTCATCTGTTCCGTCGAGGCTCCACGAATGATTTGGTCGGCGATCGGCCCCATATCAAGCAATTCCAAGCACTCATCCACCGAATCAAACTTTTTACTATCAGGAACATCGGCGCCTTGCCGTAGGAATGCGCTGAACGTCAATGCCTCTCGAAAAGTGGACGACACACAGTGAATGTCCATCTGCTCGCAATACCCCGTTGAACGTCGGATAGCAAGGTCGGTAGCTGGATGGCCATTTAATAGGATCTGGCCTTGGATTTTACCTTCGGTCTTGCGACCAGCGATCACGTCCATCAACGTGGTTTTACCAGCACCTGACGATCCCATTAAAGCGGTGATTGTTCCTGGTAGAGCAAACCCGCTGATCCCCTTGAGCAGATCAATACTAGCTTTTGGATTCGTAGGGTCCGGAACAGTATACCACAGGTCTTTGAACGCGACGGTCACTGGAACAAAGTTCTTCTCCTTTGCCACCACTTGGATCACAGTTTGGGTATCATCACCGTGAGCTGCTCGTGGTGTCTTCACGAGCGAATAATCGTTACTTGTCGAGCTATCGCTCTTGTCCTCTCCATCAAGAAAAACATGCTCCGGTCCTTCAAACCGTCGGTACTCAAGGAAGAAGCACGACAGCGACATAAAGAACACGTAGGCGCACACCATAAAGACGAGTCCGAGCCAGATCCAGTACGTGTCCGAAGGCACCTCGAACAAACTTAACGAGTATTTCCCCACGGTCATGCCGTACTTCTCGCAGTAATTCACATCCCCGTAGTTACAGACGTCGAATCGGGAGTCGCTGTATTGGTTCACAGCTAGCGAACGTACAGACCACGCCACAGGGTTCAGCCAGTACAGCCAGATCAAGTAGTCGGGGATGTTTCCTTTGGTGATGACAAAACCACCAAACAAAATGAAGAACAACGTCGTGACCATCGAAATCGGCTCTGCGATGTGCAGGTCGGGGGCTGCAGACGACAGGAAGAGGAAGAAAGCTGCGAACGCCATCACCGTCAAGATCAGCGTCAATTCGAACAACAGGAAGGATCCAGCGGTTGGCACGAACCCACACATCCAGTAGACCATGGAGCCGTAGACGACGCTCTCCAATACTGCGAGCGGCACTTGACTGACAGAGTTAGCCCACACATACGATACTGTTCGGTAGAAATTGGCGCCTCGTTGCTTGTAAAATACTTCTCGACTCGCCATGAACGTCGGGATTTGGGCGGACTGGTTCATCGACAGGAACATCACCGACGCGAACGTAATACCCAGTACAATCTGTGCATCGGTCGCATCAAACTGGTAGTACACACTACCGTTGAGTAGCCCCATGACGGTCAGCATAAAGGCTCTCATCTTCAGGTACGCCGTGTTTCGAATCGTCATCTTCGCTTGCCGCTGCATCAATGTAGCTGTACTGGCCCAAAAGCCTTGGCAGAATTCAGGGAATGAGTCCATGAATTTCTTCTTGGACTCTATGAGGTGCGGTGGAGTGGAAGAGTTCAAGTCATCCGTCAGACGCTTGTAGATCGAAGACGCAGCGAAGACGTCGGCGAATTCGCTAGGACTGCTCGGAATGACGACCCCGGGCTCGGTATCGTACTGGTCTTGTTTGTTTGTCCCCAAATCCATCAAGAAGTCGGCAACGTCGCGATGTGCTGGGCGTTTGAATCCCAAACCTTCGAAGTAGTTGAGCGCTGCGTCTCGAGGACCATTGTACATGATCCGACCGGCGTTCAAGATCAACACATTATCGAATAGTCCGAAAATCTCTGGCGAGGGCTGGAGCAGCGAAATCACCACCGTCTTGTGAAACTTCTTGGCCAAGCTGCGCTGCGTTGCGACGATGTCGTAGGCCGCGGCACTGTCCAGTCCAGTGCTGATCTCGTCCATCATGACGACTTGCTGGTTGCCGAACTGCATCTCACTGGTGGTCACGCGTTTGCGTTCGCCGCCAGACACGCCACGCAGCATGGCATCCCCCACCACCGTGTTTTGGCAGATGTGCAGCCCGAATTGTTGGATTGTCACCTCTGGATGATACTTGAACATGGCTCCAGCAACTTCCAACGCAGCGGCGTTCTCCACGGGACTGCCGCTCATAATCTTCTGCGCTTCAGAGTCCGACAATTCATACCCACAACACGCGTGAGCAAACTCTAACGTCTCCTTGACCGTCAAAGTCGCAATGTGTTTATCGTGTTGGGACACGTACGACACGAATTGAGGCAGCCGATCGTCGCTGGGTGCTCCGTTGTACGTCGTCTCGCCTTCGATCGAGATGTTCCTCTTGACTGGGAACCGTCTGCTAAGTACTTTCATCAACACCGACTTACCCGATCCAGGCTGGCCTAACACAAGCGTCATGGTGCCTGGTTTAAAGGCTCCACTGACGTTCTTCAGGATCTGCTTCTTGACCACGTGCTTGGTGGCTCGGAGCTTGCGGAAGCTCTTTGCAAGTTCATTGGGCAGAGTCGGCAATTCGGTCGTGCTCTCGGCCACGTCCTTGACGATGATATCGGCCGATACAGACAAGTCTTTGAAGCGAACCTCGATCTCCGGTAGCGTGTCGCCCAGTGCCGCCTCCATGCGAGTCGCAACGTGGTCGTGCAGAGCTAACGTTCCCAAAGCCATCAAGGCCTTGCCACTGGAGTACCCGATTGCCGGTTTTCCCGGTTCTTCGTCATTTTGAACCGCCGATGGCATTGCGACCAGTGTTTTGCTGGTCGAATGACTTTTGACTTGCACTCGACTCGGTCGATTGATGAATGTGCAGACGTTTTGTTTCGTAACGGGCAATCACTTGGAATTTGTATGGATTGTGGTAATAATCTTTCGGATGGTGTTTATGTTTGGAGCAAAATCGTGTTTGTGCTCCAACGCCAGCAACTTGCTCCTTGTCGCTTTGTTCATCACGCCTGCACGATCTTCCAGCTTCTCCTTTCTGTGTCCTCGTACCAGACAAAAAATATATCCAAAATGGTTCCGATAATTGAAATAGCGGACAAGTTGGCATCGAGAAACTTCAACTCAATCGTAGTGTTGCGTCCACTCACCAAAGTGAGACTTTACCTATAGTGCCCTATAGACACTCCAGCAGTTCGTTGGTCCAGCGAATAGGCTGGAAGGGAGCCACACCCTCAGGCCACTTAATATCTGTCGTGCTCATAAAAGGAGAATAACGAGCTTCTCCTTCTCGACCAGCTAAATCAAAGTCAATGACTTTCACCTGCTAGCAGCCCACCATAAATGTTCTCCATGACGACGAATTTCCACTCGTGCACCAAAATATAGCAACTTTGGAGCCAATCCAACCTCTGCCAATGTTCTCGTGCACGCCCTTGCCATACGTGCGGCAATCCTTGACAATCACAGCAACTCCAGTATCAGTCTGAGCCTCAAACGTGAACATTGAGAAGCCGCGAACCCGCTCCGTGTACTTCAGGTGATGGTTCCATTGTTGTAGTGGAATTCTTGTGGGGTAAACACTACTGGTCAATTGAGCGATGCAGTCCAGTTGATTTCACGGTGAATAAATCTCTCAGCTCTTGCAGCGCAATCTTCAGTGACGCACACACCTGAGCTAGACTCAAGAGCATTTCCGTGTTGTCGAAGAGAAATAATGGGAAACAAAGCGTAAGGGGGCCGTGCACCACTTGCTCACCCCTATTCATGATACCTGACACATTCAATCGTGAGACGCAGATATCCACCAAGACACAAGGAAATGGGGCGATTGATCGTCGGTGGAGATGATTCAAATAATGGGCGACATTCTTCATCGCACCATTTCCGTTGCTGTTGGATCCATCACGTTTGCACTCCAAGTGCATCAGCAACGTGCTTCCACAGCGCCAAAATCTGCCAGAGTTCGGCGCTTCCGTCTCGATTCTATCAGCTTTAGAGTCGCAATCTATTACGCCTTGGAAACAGCACTCGAGCCTGAACAGTGCTGTTTGTGCGAGAGAAGTTTACTGGTATTACCCACCATCGAGGCAGACAACTCGTCGCACAATTTCAGCACGAGCTGCATGTCCGAGCCCGTCAACTGGATTTGCCGACAATTGGCGTCGAATTTTGCGAACACTTCGTTCATCAGCACGTTATTGATCGTCATACTGCTAATCCTATGCATCTCAAGTTCTCCAGCACGAGCCTGCATCGCCCAATTGGTATTGCCGTAAGGACTAGTCTCCGCAAGCAAAGAGGGCGACCATGTGGGCTTCCACTTGGAGAATTTCTGCTTCTTTGCTTGTGGTTGGTCCTCAGCCTCGCTCTTGAGCAGGTCGTTTTTCGAGATAGGACATTTGACAAACACGTGATCCACAACCGCGCAAGTCAAGTTAACCAGCATACTCCTCAGTAGTTTTGGAAACGAAATATTGGTCAAACACAGACAGTAGTCACAAGACATCATTCCCACTAAAAGGCGTTGCTTTACAGCGTCTTGCCAGCCGCTTTGAAAGCCTTGATGTTCGCCTGCGCGGCGGCCGTGACGCGCTTGTACAGCTCCGGACGGTATCCGAAGGCGAACAGCGCCTCCAACAGCACGAACATGGGAGCCGTCACCAGCGCTTGGTCCAAGCTGTCGAACAGCGCCGGTTTGCGACGCTCGAAGACTCCGTGGCCAATGAACTGCAGCAACAGCAACAACACAGCCTTAAACACACTAATATCGAAAACGTTTTAGCTGCTGCACGGACCTGCATGATCCAGGCGAAGCAGTGCACGGCCAGAGCGAGGTGCCAGCCCGGACGATCCAAGTGCTGCGGCGCAAAGTCCTGCACGAAGAAGTTGGCGAAGAGGTAGCAGACGAAGACCAGAGCGGCGCCCAGTGAGCCGGCCACGTGGTCCAGCTGGATGTACCAGAGCATGTAGACCCCGGCCAGGACGCAGGACGGGTTTAGCAGCATGTACTGGCTGTAGGGCAATGACGCCAAGAACTTGGGCTGTTCGGCGAACGGCTCGAAGGTCGCGAAGAGACAGAGCGCCGAGATGAAGATTTGCCAGATGCAGGCGAAGTGGATGATCTGGTTGACCTTGTTGCTGTGGTAGGACAGGTAGAAGGTCACCTGCTTCTCCAGGTCGAAGCGGTCAGCCCAGGCCACCATTGGATTGAGGGAAGTTGAAGTTGCTGAGACGGGACACTTGTCACTTGGGCCGCGAATTTGGAAATGACCGCCAGACTGGGAATGAATATATTGTATCGGAATGATACTTGCATTTGGGCATGATTGGTGGAAATTGCTCATTTGACGCAATCATTAGACCGCAAAGATACGCAGCAATTACTTGGCGTTTGTATGACGACCACTTCAACTTGCCTTTTGCGGACAACAACTTGCCTTTTGCAGACTTCGAGGAGCATGCTGCACCGACCAGCAGCCCTCCGTCGAAAAAGCTCTCCTCCACCTGTAAGCTCCTCCTGGTCAATTGAGAGCGATTTCCTCCAGACTGACAAGGCTTTTAGTGATGCTATCGGCACAACTCACTAAGCAGTTGAGTAGCAATTGCTCCTCCATCGAAACGCGCTCATAGCGTTTGCCTTCCAGTAGCCACTCAACATAAGCGGATTTCATGTGTGCCACGATTTCAGACGTCGAAAAGTCCTCGACGTTGAGGACGTCGTATTCACGGCGGATCACAATGGACACATCCTTGCTTGCCTTGTCGTCTTCACTTTCTTGATTGTACTTAATCGACTCTGTTCTATCCACCGCTGTAGCAGTGGGCACCGTCTGCAGCTTGAGTGCTTGAGCTCGGGGCTTTCGTCGCTGGTACAGCTCCACTTCAAGCTTGAGACCGTGCTCGAGTGCAGTCATGAAATCGTCGAACGACACTGTCGAGTGGCCAGGCTTGCTCACTACGTCCATAAATTGCTGAACGTACAATTGGACTTCCGTCTGCTTCACTGCGCCGGATTGTGCAAAAATTGTTTCCAGCATGCTAGCCACATCGTTTGCATCCAATTCGCCACTACAATCTTTATCTGCTAACCGAAAGGCCTCTTTCATTTGCATGAACACTGCCATCTCGTTGGGGTCAGAATACCGAAACGAATCGGTGAAGATCATCTCCATCGTCTCGAAGTTGTCGTGAACTAGCGACTGAAAGTGCGCGCACGACACCTTCCACTTTGTGTAGCAATCTACACAATCGTCGTTGTGATTCTCGCGGCTTTCATCTCGGATATCTGCTGGACTCAATTTGACATGGTTCCTCATAACTCGAAAGTGGAACCAGCGGACCAATTTGAATAGCAGGTAGTTGTTATTCAGCAGTCGTTGCGAGATCTCCAAGACACGCCTGTACTTGTCAACAGAAAACGCGGGTCTCCATAAAACCGGTTCCGCTTGGGCTTCGAGTAAAAGTTTCCTCTGTTTCGCGAGCTTTTCCGGTAGCTGCACTTGTAAAAGCTGTCGCACTTCTGCCATGTTGCATTCATCCATCGAGATTGAGCTGGATGAGTGATGCCCAAACAGCAGATTGAATGCTCTCTGATGCATCTTCAAGGACTTTAAAATGCTATGCCGCAGCATGGTGACAGCACTCTTTGGAAACAGCAACGTTTCCACCGATATGAAAATGATCACTGCCACCGACACTTGAGCAAGACTTGAGTAGGACGCTATTGCGATAGATCTCGTGCTATCGGAGCCGTTGGAGTAGCAAATGTCGGTTTGACGCATCAAGACGTCTGAGGCTATGAAAGCTGCAACAACACCAGCGTACGAGCTGTAGCCACGGCCGAAGTACACGTACATACACATCGCCACCCACACAAACATGACGATATCCGACAGTAACACACCTAAATACTTCGGCTGGCATACTTGGATAAAGAAGAACTTGAAGACGGAAGGTACGACGCTCCCAGCGACCACACCGCCGACTCGATTTACAGTTGTCCGGAACGAACCTCCAAGATGCCCACCCATGATGTAAGCGATCGTTGATGGCACTGAAGCGCTGAAACCGTAGACATACACAGCCATACCAACTCCAGACATGATGGCCGTCGTGACTTTAAGAGCGCTGATCCAGATAATCGGTTGTGAATAATACGCTGGATCCACGATCGCTTTGAGTGAAGCACAAAGGAAAGAGTGCACGCGATGGCCATCACCATACACTTTCTTGTTGTACGACTGTTGGAAGTTGAGCAGCGTGCCGCAAAACGAGTTGAGGGAAAATATGAACAGGTTCAGCGGCATATTCCCTGCCAACTCTTCCGGCTTGACGGTCTCTTTGCCGATTGAACGGTTTTGGGTCTTTCGAAACTTGTACAGTGTTGCCTCCACTTGGTTGTCGAGTGCACTCATCGTCCTCAAGTTCAAATCTAAAGAACAAAATAAAACAGTCATTAGAGGCCCCCAATCGTTATGTACAAAGGTGTTTTTCATACGTGGCGTAAGCGCGTGGACCTCTTGCGCAATTTCCTTTATAACTTCGTTTGATCTCGTCTGGACTAGGTAGATTTCGCGTTGCAAAACAGTCATATACGTTACATGAAGAGGTCCATACTTTTCGAGCTGCATGGCGTAGCTGAGAGTGCGCAAGTCCGCAATCAGCGAACCCATCAGTTTCGTGTAATTTCGTGCGATCAAACGGTTAAATCGCAGCGTGTAATGAAACCCGAGACATTGTTCCCACCAAGAATCATCCAACAGTATGAGCATCCGGCTATAACATTCCTCAGCTTGTTCAAATTTGTGGCGCAATCGAAGCTTGAGGAAGTCCATGTTTTCAACATTCTTGCTCTTGAAACAATACGAATCCACAATGACATTGAGGAGATCCAGTACGTCCGTAGTTATTTGCTTGATATCTCTCTGTATCTGCGTTATCGCGCTACAACAACAACAAAAAGGCAAAATAATTGATGTTATTGACAACACTTGGAAAAAGTTCATGGAAGAACTTACAACACAGGATAAGGCAGACACATCGTGACGATAGCAATAACTGCTCCAAGAAGACCCACAACAGAGAAGACCTTCAAGTTTCGTAGTACATTACTCGTATCAAACATGGGATCATCAATGCTTTTAAGTTGTGATGAGACCAACGGGTTGGCTGGATTGATGATTGCGAGCGCTACAGAAAAATAAAACGTTGACGTTACAGAGTGAACACGGTGAACATATGCAATACAAATACTTACTGAAGTAGACATTCGTTCCCACGGCGTATTTTCGCGTGTTGTTGTTGAACGGTAGGACCATGACTGTTGCAGTAAAAATCACAATCCACGGCAGGACCCTGTACAAAGTCGGTAGATTAATCCAGTACGGATCGGTGTTGAACGTCCGCGTGATCTTGTAGTAATTTTTATACGGGTCGTCCAAGCGACGATCAAAGCGCTCCACATCGATCACAGCAAACAGCGCGTAGTTGTATAACAACGCGACCCCCACTCCAATAAACCCCTGACAGGTTTCTCGAATCGTGCCACCGACGTTAAATCCCATAGAGAAGACAACCATGATCGCGCAGTAGCTCAAACCGCCGAGATAATACCATTCCGGAAAGAATAGCCACTTCTTCAGATACGCATCGGCAGGATCATACGCTACGTCACGGGTTTGAATAATAGAAGCGATAATGACGGCGACGGAGGATCGAATTGCCAGCTCTGCTGTACGCCGAAATGTGCCTGTTTCACACCAACAAATATAAAAATTCTCTATCAAGCTCGCAGTAAAAGAAAATCCTACGTGGTAGTCGATGGGGTTTTAGCACCCTCTCGTGACGTTTGTCCAGTTGAATTCGAATTCTTGCTGCCACTTCACCGATGCTGTCGCTACCGGTAGTGAGTGCAGGACGGATGCTAGAGTTATCATCTGCCAATGACACAGTCACATCACTGCAGTAGGAAAAGAACAGTTGTGAGTACACATCGTTTCTAGCGATCTTTGAACGGTAGGCGTACGCTGATACCGTGACCGACACCGGGTCGGTGTCCATACAGCTCGAACTGGTGGACGTGATCGTGGCCGATTGATCAGGTCTGGCGACTGGGACGTAAATTACTTGGTCCAAGCCTGGAATTGGTCACTTTAGTGCTGTATCTACAGCAACTGTATAGGACAACTACTGCAGCGGCGCGATCAATATAACGGATCCCGATCCTATTTATTGTACCGGAGTTTTCGCTTGAAACGGAAGCCCTCTTTGCCTCAGATACGTCGTAACGGCCCACAAACTAAGATGCCATCTTCACCACCCATTGCCTTGTCCATGACATCCGCCTTATTCATCCGCCCACAGACTGCAGTATAGCGTGTCTTCCGTGGCACATTTTCGGCGTGTTTCTCCAAGAACTCTTCAACCAAAAAATTGTTGTACCCATCCTACTTTTTCACTTGCAGAATGTATGTGCAACTGCAACTACTCTCTCATTGGCTAAAATTCTCCATTTTCCTTCAGAAGCTTTCATTCCGCATTCTACCACGCACTACAGGTATCTCCGCCATGGCCGACCGGTTCACGCCGCTGCGCGCCTTCGAAGACAGCAAGAAACGCCGCATGGACGCCATCGGGGTCTCTCTCCTGCCGTCACGCGTGCACCAGGCGCCATCGGCGGCGTGGGTTCCCCTCTGTGCTACAAATGTACTCCAGTATGCAGTCCACCGGCTCCAGCTCGGGGCTGTCCTGGACGCGCGCGGGACCCGGAGCAGGAGCCTGAGCACGGCGGCGGTCTCCCCAATAAACGCTCGAGGATGACGCCCTACGTGCTGCCCGGGGCCTCCCAAAACGGAGAGAAGCGTGACCATGTCCAGCAGTCTGGGCACCAGGAGCTGCCACGACGGATTGACCAAGGAGGAGGAGTTCGAGACGCTGAAGGACGTGTCTCAGAACCTAATGGAGCAGATCTCCATCTCCCAGCAGAACACGCAGGAGTGCACGCAGACGCTCGAAGACAGTCCGTCGCAGTGTCTGATGCGTCTAGTGCTGCATCCCGAAGTGGATCGAGCCGTCACTGCCTTCCAACGCAGTGAGCTGGAGAAGAGAGGCCTCTATCGCATCGAGATGCAGATGATGAGTCCTAGAGTTAGTCTCGGTAGAGATGACTTCACGGGAGTCTTTGATAAGAAGACTTCCGGGGTAGACCCGATTAAATTGAGTAGGAAACATTGCTTGGTGGAGACAGCGCTGGATCCAGAGACACATCGGTATGCGGTGTATGTCACGGACAAAAGCACCAACGGCATTAGAATCGACGGCGTGCAAGTGCCCAAGAACCAGAAGAGGAAGCTGCTGGATGGACAGACCATTACGTTGCTGTCAGCACGACAGGGTGGCGTATTGTTGGGATATGTTGCAGAAGACCCGCATGTTAGAGGAGCGCAGGAAGGAGTGGGGAATAGCAGAAATGGAAACAACAACCAGACGGCAATTCTCGCGGAATCGCAGGATAGATCGCAGCAAGGACCGAATCTACAGGAGTATACACTGGGAGTGCTGTTCTCGGCGCCTCTTGTGGGCAAGGATATCCACGGGAAATACCACCCGATCGCCGAGCTAGATGTCAAGCGAGAATACCTGATTCTGCAGCACAGTTTGCTGGAAGCGTCTAAATTCGCGAAACGACCTGCTTTGAAAGATGATCCTGGCAATAAAGGACCAGGGACGATGTCGAGAATCTATCAGTGTCCACGACAGATCAATGTCGTGGCCAAGTTTGCGAACACAGATCAGTTCCGAGCGATGATCACTTTGGGCTGTCGGGCGCTTCACTTTTCAGGCCATGGCGACGAAAACCATCTGTACTTCGAAGACGGAATGGGCCTCGTGCATCCGATCCCCCACAACAGCCTCAAGGAGCTTTTTCAGCGGGCGGCGGCGGTGAATCCACTCTGCGTCTTGTGTTTGTATCTGCGTGTTCGTCTGCCCCACTGGCACACGCGTTCGTGTCGTGTGGCATCCCGCACGTTATTGGCGTGCGGACCAACCAAAAGATTGAAGACTCTGCGGCAATTGAGTTTACAGGCTCGTTCTATCTCGCTTTGGCCACGGGCAAGTCGGTCGGTGCGAGCTTTACAATTGCACAGCAATCTGTCGCAAAGTCGCCGAACATCAAAGGCCCTCTAGCGGTGGCGAAGAAGTTTATGCTTCTCCCAGAAGACGGAGACCACTCGGAGGTGATCTTCCCGTTGGCTTCGGTAGAATCCAACAATACCGTGGATCTCGGACGGATGAAGACAAAGAAATACCCGAAGCTGTGGTTTGACGACTTACCAGCCATGTGCCAAGGCTTTTGCAATCGTGCCGTCGAAGTATACAAAATCTGCCTTGCGCTCATGATGACACAGTCGCGAATTACACGCCTCGTGACGATTTGCGGTGAAGAAGGGATTGGCAAAACGGCGGTGGCGCATGCTGTCGCGAACTACGTTGGCCCCCGTGTCACTTCTGAAGGAGGTGTGCGCATCTTCTCGGTCTCCAGACTGGCTCAAGACGAAATGGACGAGCACGCCACCATGGTGCGGCGCCACATCAACATTGCAAATGCCAGGTGCCGTGTGCTTAGTCGTTTAGAAACGATGGTGCTAGACCATTTGAAGCAGCACAAGGCTCGGATTGAGTTTAACGGGCAGCAGCTGCTGCTGGTGCTTGACGGCTGCGACTATCTGCTGCGGACAGACTCGCGTCGCGACCGGTTCCGCGCGTTCCTATCGGACCTCCTGACGAACAACGCGTCGCTCAAGATCATTCTGACAGCACGAACGTCCATCAGTACGGATGGTGCTGTCGCTGGACACGGAGAGCGACTGTACACGCTGTCGAGATTCGACGCCAAGAGCTCGACCAAGATGCTAGTGAGTCTAATGAGCCGCCAAATTCGTGTGGAGGAGCTGAAACGTGCGGCCGTCGCAAATTCGGGCGACAAGTTGGATTTGATCGCCTCGCACCCTGCGTTGCTGGCAACACGGGGTATCCCCAAGCGCATCGCCGATCTCGCGGGTAGACTGAATGAAACGCAGATGGACGACATCCCCGTGGACGGTGCCAGCTTGGATTTGATGAAGTAGAAATCACACGAAATAGTAGCAGGAGTATAATACAGCGCATGCGAACCGGTGCAAAGGACTAACGACTTGTGCTGTGCAGTTTGAGCAGATGAACCACGGCAACTGGTAAGCCTATCTTGGATGGTCGACGGAAGTTATGCACCGACTGTTGTACTTGACTGGAAGGAGCATGCTACGACTGTTCTTTCTGGTGTACATGTCGTGATCAAACATGTTGACGACGAAGATGGTGAGCTCCACCGGAAAGACTTCGCTGCGAGCATTCTTTCCGGTGTCGTCTGGCGAAATTAAAGCTGTAGTCGACCTCATTGTCTATTGTGTTGGCAACAGCTCAAGTGACTCGATGGCATCGGCGGATCGACCCCAAATCCGATACGACAATGGTGCTTCTCTCACGGCTCGTGGGTCGGACGCACTGCACGAACACGTGGCGTCGCTGATGGAGAAGGCACTGGGCAAACCTTTGCCTCAAATGGAAGTACGCTTTCGAGACGTATCGATCTCTGCCGACATAGCAGTGAAGGACGAAGCAAACAGCCAATGCGAACTGCCAACGTTGAGCAACGACGTGATCAAGTTCTTCCGCGGCTTGACTTCAAGCAAGCACACAGTGAAGAAGTGGATTTTGGAAAAAGTAAGCGGCGCCTTCAAACCGGGAACGGCCACATTGGTTCTTGGACAGCCAGGCTCTGGAAAGTCGTCGCTTATGAAGCTGCTCAGCGGTCGGTTCCCACAAGTAGGGAATGTCGTGATCGACGATAAAGTGACGTACAACGGCACTCTGGGATCGGAACTGCAACGGCATTTACCACAATTAGTGTCGTATGTGGGCCAGCAAGATATTCATTATCCTTCGTTAACAGTCGAGGAAACTCTCGAATTCGCCCACACTTGCTGCAGTGGAGGACTTAGGCGTTCGGACGGCGACAACTTGGAGGCGCGAGAAGCACTCAAAAACGTATTCAAGCACTATCCCGATGTCATCCTCCACCAACTTGGTCTTGTGGACTGTAAGAATACCGTTTTGGGCGATGCCATGACTCGCGGTGTCTCTGGGGGTGAACGCAAACGTGTAACTACGGGCGAGATGGCATTTGGCAACAAGTTGGTGCTGATGTTGGACGAAATCAGCACAGGCCTCGACAGTGCGGCGACGTTCGATATCATCAAGACACAGTGCAGTCTCGCTAAACATTTCGGCAAGACAGTGGTGATTTCCCTATTGCAGCCGTCGCCAGAAGTGTTTGCGCTTTTCGACAGCGTCATGTTACTGAACGAGGGCCAAGTCATATACCACGGACCTCGAGAGGAAGCGCTTGGATACTTTGAACGTCTTGGTTTCAATTGCCCACCAGAACGCGACGTGGCCGATTTCCTCATGGATCTAGGAACGAACAAGCAGTCTGGGTATGAAGTGGAGGCACTTCGGGCGAAGGGTATTCCCGTACCGCGGCTCAATTTGCCGACGCTTTCACGCGCTCCAATATGCACACTCAAACGATGGAATATCTCACTTCATCCACGCCACCAGCACTAGTTAACTATCAAGAGAGGCTTATTGCTGGTACTCTAGAGTACCAACAGACTTTCTGGCGCAGTACGATGACTGTAGCTCGACGTCAGGCCACCTTGCTCGTCCGGGATAAAGCCTTCCTGTCTGGGCGAGTGTTCATGATGGTATTCATGGGCTTCTTGTACGCGACGGTGTTCTTCCAAGTTAATGAGATGAACGCTCAGCTGGTCATGGGAATTGCGTTCAACGAAGTGGTCTTCATGTCGCTCGGACAGCAGTCACAGATTCCGGTGATCATCGCTGCGCGCGACGTATTCTACAAGCAGCGTCGAGCCAATTTCTTTCGGACTGCGTCGTTTGTCGTTTCGAACTTGGTGAGTCAAATCCCTGTAGCGCTGATGGAAGCAGTTTGCTTCGGTACGTTCCTATACTGGATGTGCGGGTTTGTGGCAACAGCGGGGACTTTCTTGCTCTACGAACTCGTGCTGTTCCTAACGAGTATGGCGTTCTCCGCCTTCTTCTTCTTCCTGTCTTGTGCGTCGCCAAACCTAAACTTTGCCAGCCCCATCGCCAGCTTCTGCGTGATGTTGTTCACCCTCTTTTCAGGTTTCAATATCACGAAAGACCAGATCCCAGACTACCTCATTTGGGTCTTCTGGATCAACCCCATGGCGTGGAGTGTGAGAGCAGTCGTTGTGAACGAGTACACCGCTTCGCGATTTGACATCTGCACGTTTGGTGGGGTGGACTATTGCGGAAACTTCGGGATGACACTTGGAGAGTATTTGTTGAGTACTTTCAGCGTTCCGACCGAGAAGTTCTGGTTGTGGTACGGCATGGTATTCATGGCGGCAACGTACATCTCCTTCATGTTCCTGTCGTACGTCGCACTGGAATTTCACAGGTACGAAAGTCCCGAGAACGTGGTGCTTGACTCCATCAAAACCAAGGACGAAATCGTCGGCGGATACAATCTCAGCCGTACCCCGCGCAGCTCCCCAACGGAAAGCGATGCAATCCTCGAAGTAGAAGCCAAGGAACAACACTTCGTGCCGGTCACGATCGCGTTCAATGACCTTGGTACACGGTTCCCGACCCGACCAATCCTAAAGACACCATCGACTTGCTCAAGGGAATCAGCGGATATGCACTACCTGGCACGATGACTGCGCTCATGGGCTCCTCGGGTGCTGGCAAGACGACACTGATGGACGTGATCGCTGGGCGCAAGACCGGTGGCAAATTCGCGGCGAGATTCTGCTCAACGGCTACCCCGCTACAGACTTGGCCATCCGCCGCTCCACGGGCTACTGCGAGCAGATGGATATCCATTCAGAGTCGTCGACAATCCGTGAAGCATTGACTTTCAGCGCCTTCCTGCGTCAAGGCGCCGATATTCCCGACAGCTACAAGTACGACTCGGTCAATGAGTGCCTCGAGCTACTAGACCTGAACCCGATCGCCGACCAAATCATCCGCGGCAGCTCGGTCGAGCAGATGAAGCGCTTGACGATCGGTGTGGAGCTGGCCGCGCAGCCCAGCGTGATCTTCTTGGACGAACCGACGAGCGGTCTTGATGCTCGCTCGGCTAAAGTCATCATGGACGGAGTTCGTAAGGTGGCCAACACTGGCCGCACCATTGTGTGCACGATCCACCAGCCGTCATCAGCGGTGTTCCGTGTGTTCGACAACTTGCTACTGTTGAAGCGCGGCGGTGAGACTGTGTTTGCTGGTGAGCTGGGTAAGCACGCACACAAGATGATTGAGTACTTTGAGGCGATTCCCGGAGTGACAAAGCTGCAGGACAACTACAACCCTGCGACGTGGATGTTGGAGGTGATCGGCGCCGGTGTGGGCAACAGCAACGGCGACAAGACGGACTTTGTGGAGCTTTTCAAGTCGAGTGGCGAGTTCCAGTATTTGCAGGCGAACTTGAACCGCGATGGAGTGACTCGCCCTTCGGAATCGCTACCTGAGCTGTTACGGCGACAAGCGTGCTGCGACGGACTACACGCAGATGGTGTTCTTGCTGCAGCGCTTCTCCAACATGTACTGGCGCACGGCGTCGTACAACTTGACGCGATTCTGCATCTCGTTGATCCTTGCGCTGATCTTTTGCATCACGTACACGAAAGCCGACTACAGCACGTACACGGGTGTGAACTCTGGCATGGGCATGTTGTCCACTACCACTGGCTTCATGGGCTTCATCGCGCTCTGCGGTGTCATCCCGATTGCGTTTCAAGATCGATTAGCATTCTACCGTGAGCGGTCGTCCCAGACGTACAACGCACTCTGGTACTTTGTCGGGATGACGGTAGTGGAGATCCCCTACGTCTTCTTCAGCACTTTATTGTTCGTAGCTCCGTTCTACCCATTGGTAGGGTTCACTGGCTTCGTCGACTTCTTGGCCTACTGGTTGTATCTGTCGATGACCGTGCTGTGGCATGTGTACTTGGGACAGCTTGTATCGTTCGCCATGCCGACGGTGGAGACGGCGACGCTCGTCGCAGTGATGCTGCAGACGATCTTCTTCCTGTTCAACGGCTTCAATCCTCCCGCGAGCTCCGTCCCTCGCGCGTACAAGTGGTTGTTTGACATCTCTCCATTGAAATATTCGCAAGCGTTGGTCTCAGCATTGGTATTCGGCAAATGTTCGAGTAGTTCCGACATTGGCTGTCAAGTGATGGTGAATTCGCCTCCATCACTTTCGGAAGGTATCACCGTCAAGGAGTATCTCTCGACCGTCTTCATGATGAAGCGTAGCGATGCACTGCAGAACTGCGGGGCTGTTCTCATCGCCATGGTAGTGTTTAAGGTGCTGGGTTTGCTGTCGTTGCGGTTTATCAACCACCAGAAAAAGTAGTAGGATTAATACTACAACTTGAAGCTTATCCAAGGTATCAGGTAATCCCTCGTCCCAAGCAGATCAAGGGGGAATCTCAATCTCAAGAATGCCACGGAAGCAGCGCTCGAAGCGAGGGTCGTGGGCGGAGAGACCCACGCAGACGATGGAGAAGAACCTGGTGGCTGTCTGTAGGTGTCTTCAGCACGATGGATTTCTGTACCTCGACAGGGATGAAGGCTCGGGAGACTTTGACTATGATAGCGCTCCGCCTGCTCCATGGATTGTCGTACACTTCCAAGACAAGCTTGACGACGCCTCTGAGGACCTTGAAAACGTTCATCCAAATGTTGTACCCCTGAGCGATGGTGCTAAAGTCAATGATAGCAATGCTACCAGTCCTGGCGTCTTGCAGCGTATTCGCGACAAGCTCGTGGCGATCCGATTTCTAAGTCTTTTAGCTCGTTGTCCAGAGTTCTCGTGGCGTGGGAATCCCCAGTTCTGGCACCACCTACTCGTTACAATTTGTGGCGTGCTGGATAACAAGGAGTGTTCTCTCAGGAGCCACACAACGCCAAGCAAGCACCTTTTGCGCCAGCGCTGGATGCCAGTGGGGAGTGTGGGATGCCAGCATTTAAACTGATTTTCACAGAGATAAAGTTGACAAAGGAGACCATGGAGCTCTGCGAGCAAGCCTTCTCGACGGACCCCAAAGATGAAATATTTGCATCGGTCAACCAGCGAGTGAAGAACTTGCTCTCAGTGTTTCGAGTGCACATCCCGCAGCAGCCTCGAGTCGTACAAATTGTCTTGCGCTTTGATCGGTGTCAGTTTGTGGAGAATTCCAGTATGCTTGGTGTTCAAGCAGTCCTCGCGGTGGCATCTAACGAGAAGGTGACAAGCCAGGGAGTGTCTAGTGTCTGTTTCGTAGCTCAAAGTTTGGGATTGCGTGAATTGACACTGTCAAAGAGGGATTTAGATCAGCTAGCGCAGACAGTAGCGTCTCATTCACTACACAACTTAGTTCTGAACGGGGTCTTCACCACACGAGAACCTCAGCGGTTCGGACTCGCGTTTGGCTCGCTGATGTCCTCGTGCTTTGGCATCCTACCGTTGGGACGTGCCACCAATGCTGTTGACGACACTCCACGACCACTACCAAGACTCGACCTGGACTGGAATGAACTCGACAGTTCTCAACTGGCAGCACTTTTCTCTGCTGTCCACGCGGGGAATACCCACCGATATGGGCTTCGTCAGCTGTCATTGCGAAGTTTTCATGGCATGAGCTCCTGGCTTTGGCTGGCGTTTGGCCTCTTTCACCCGTCATCCAAGTCCCAGATCACACATCTGGATCTGACAAGTTGTGTCTTACGTCTTGAAGATATTGAACTCATGCGAAGTTTGTTACACTCACCAGACTATGCCATGCTTCTAACGCAGAAGAATTTGGAGCGAACAGCTCGACGACCTCCGCGCGCATTGGGTCATGATTCATGTCATGAGTGGGTCCTTCTACCAGCGGGGACTCGTTTAGAAGTACCTCGACGTCGCGATAAAAAGCACTCAAGAACCCAAACTAACGAAGTGTTGCAGCTCAAGACTGAGAGATGGTGTGAAGCTCTACAAAAAGGGAAGAAGTGGGCTTGTGTGCTTGTTCCAGGTCACGGTAAGCTGTGGGTGAAGTCGTCTTTCATCATCGATACAAAGTCCTGTTCGCAGTACAATTCCGAGCAACAAGCTTTACCTCATGCGTGTAAACTTGAAGAACTTACGATGGTCTCAGTGCAAACTTCGCGAACGCTACAGATCAGTGAGGACGGCGACATTTGCAGTCCCGACGACGTCCAGCTGGTCGATCTTGTATTGTCCGAGTGGGTGAGGACTGTCGGTCTAACTTTGCGGACACTTCATCTACGAAACAATCCGTTGACGGACGCCTTCCTGGGCGTAGTGATAGAGTCGTGTCCGCAATTAAAGCACCTCGACGTCGAAGGCTGTGGGCTTACAAGTACCATGTCGATCATTACAGCGTTCAAAGACGGTCGCTGTCAACTTGAAACTCTCAAGGCGGGTCAAAATGAAATCAGCGCTACCAACCAGCTGCATCTCTTGCGGGTCTTGGCGCTTGAGGCCGCTCGGAGTCTGCGGGTCTTACACCTCGAGGAGAACGTGCCAATAGGAAATCGCCTGTTCCCTCTGTTGACATCGAGTCTCAAAGCGAACAAAACGCTGCGGGAGCTAAAGATAACGATGGACACTCGACAGGAGAGCGCCTTGACGCTCCAATACACGATCGACAAGAACCACCACGATGAATACCTTGGCAATGAAGATCTGCTGTTGAAGAAGCGACTCGCTTTGCTGAGCGTGCCGACCACCAAAACACTTCCAATTGCAGTCGTCAAGATCATCTTTGAATTTGCTAAGGTTGAGATCTACCGACAGATTCTCTGGGAGTGAAAGGCAACTTGTAACTTGAAATGGATACATTTTTGCACCACGTCACAGATTTTGTTTTCGACCAATGATTCGCACTCGCTAACATGACTGAGGCTGAGCTGCGTTCGAGCGGCTTTAAGCGCATCCTGGTGCGGCTAGATGAGGGCACGCGGCGCAAATACTGTAGCAAGGCGCTGGCGGAGGACCTGGAGAAGGCACAGAGCCAGATGAGCGCCTGTGTGGCGGCTATGAAGCAGGCGCGGCAGGTGGAGGAGGCCACGAGGAAGTTGGACGAAGCACAGGGTGGGGTAAAGTCCACCAGCGTAACCGGGTTACTGTCCGAAGTGGAGGCGCTATTTACTCAGCTGGAGAGCGCTACGACGGCGCTGTTGTCATGCAATGGAGACGTCAAGACAGAGCAGACGGACAAAGGCCTCCAACAGGCCAAGACGCTGGTCAAACAGGTCCTACAGACAGACAACGCAGAAGATGTGGACGCTGCGGTGGACAGAGTCAAACAGCTGGAGAAACTCATGCCAATAGCTTCCAATGTGGACGAGAGGAGGCAGAAATGGTGGAGGAAACACGTGCAGAAGGTGGTGGACCATCTTTTAGCGGTCGTCAAGAACGACGCCAAGACAATGACCACACAGACGCAGCGGCTATTGCGAGTCGCCAAGAAAGTTGCTGCCAAATGTCCTAGTCTAACGGACTGGTTCGAGTACGTTGCTGTTAAAAAGTGCTACTATTTTACTAGAAGGTGGACTAATCGGAGTTGGCAGGGGCTTGGAGATAGTAGTGAAAGGGAAGAAGAAGCGGCTCATTGCACTGCCGGATGATGGAGAGACTGCTGTGACGACTGCTTCGACGCCAACGAAGCGAGCGAAGACCAGTAACTCTGCAAATGGTAGTGCGAACAAGGAAAGCAAAGAGCAGTCTATAGAGAAGACGCGGTCGTTGCTGCACCGCTGCTCCCGAGAAGTGAAGACACTACGGGATAAGTTCAATCTTGAAGCGTATGACGCGAATCTGAGCCGTGCAGTCACGATTGTAGATTCGCTGTGGCCTGGATTCAACCACTCGGAACTGGTGCTGTTGACCACAGCGCTGTTTACCCTGGTGGAGACGACAGAGAAGATTGCCATGCTCAACAAGCGACGCGACCGGTTGGTATGCCTGGAAAGTGTGCTAGGCGTCGTGCTTGGGAATTCGACGCTAAAGATGAGCACACGGCGGAAGACCATGATTGAGGAATACGCCAATAATTGTCGTCAGTCGTTAGAGCAGCTCAATCGACCGCCAGAAAGCAATGCACCCGAGGCGAGTCCTTCGGAGGCTGTAGCATCTATCAGTGGCAAAGATGATCGGACGACGCTGTCCAAGCAGCATGTACGATTCTAGAGAATAGACTTCGTGTAAATTGAGGAGCTGTGCAAAACAAAAGCTGTATTTGCTCGACTACGACAGGTACAGGCTACTTGCAAACACAACGTCGCGTTTAATGGCCTCGGAGGCGACCTCCATCTTGCGGTACAGTTGTGGGTCACCGATAACACGAGCGGCGTTACGAACTTCGCGACAAACTTCGTCTAGACGAGTAATGCAACGTACAATGGACCCTTCCTGGACGTCTGTAAGCTCACACAACTGCTTGAAGGGCATACCACGAGCCCATTCATACACGACTTCCATCAAGCCAAAGTTGAGCGCTCCCTTGCAGTACACAGCGGGGTCAATTTCTAAGTGCTGCTCCAGTTGGATAAGTCCAAGAGATTCTGCAATGTTCTTGACCACTTCGCGTGTACTCTCTAGCTGAGCCGTAAGTGCGGGCTCCGACTGCGATTTCTCCTGGAAAATGAGCGCAGACAGCACTGCCACAATTTCTTCAGGCTCTAAATTGGCCAATACATTCTCGAAAATCATCTCAGTCAACACCAGCTCTTCGCACGTGTTGATCTCGCAGGCCACACGGCCCTTGACCTGCACAACGCCATCTTCCGAGATGTATCCGAGACGTTTCAAGACGCTCAGTCGCTGCTGGAAGTCCGGGAAGAGTGAGAGCGAGTCGTTCGACAGTTCTCGGGTCATGCGCACAAGATAAGCCTTTAGCTTGAACTGCTTTTCTACCTTACCCATGACACGAGATACTGAAGGCGAGTCCGTCGCGCATGGATGACTCAACACCATCGAGTATAGCTGCTGCCACTGGGTGTAGCCCGTTGCCACTTCAATGTCGTTGACCTTCAGCTCCCCATCAAATCAACAAACAAAATAGACGCCTTCTGAGTTGCAGCAGCTTCCCTCTCGATCTGCATCAGGTACTCAATGCTACTTGCAAGTTCCTTCTTAGACGAAGAGGCTGAAAGTGTCTTAGTGTTGACGCCGGAGGCCATAAGGGACGTGACACTTTCTACGCAACTCTCAGGCACTTCAATCACAGCGTACTTTCTCCCGAGAAGCGTAGCAGTGGATGGAGCTGTAAGCTCAGTACTCTCTTGGCTTTCGGACTTACCCTTCTTGCCCATACGCCCGAACATTCGATCATCGTCGTCGTCCTTCTTGCTACGCAGCATTCGTCCACCTCCGAACCGATCGTTCAGACTTTTCTTGGTGGACGGAGCCTCCTCCACCTTCGGCGGTTCATAACTGTCAGGACAAAGAGTGATTACCATAATCGACTTAAAGACACCCTTATGATTGGCATCACTACTTGTCGTGCTCTGAAGCTCCGTTTCAAACGATAGCTTCGATCGACTGGCCCCTCCTTCGTCAACCCCCGCAGAAGTTGTCCGCACCACCAGCGCCAGGTGATCCGACGGAAGCCCTTTCACATTCAGTATAACTACTCTCCCGGGTGCAATCGCAGCCTTGGCAGCCTGAATGTTGTTCGCCAGTAGCCATTTCGTCAGTTTCTTTTCTAGTTCACGCTTCTCGCGTTTCAATTGGTAGAACTCTTGCATCTGCGCAAGCTCGCCACTTGCTTCAAGGTGTGGGTAGTCCTCTACTAGAGAGCGTTCAAGCTGTTGGAGCAGCGTCTTGCCCTTCTGAATCAAACGAGGAATGTTCTTCGAGGCCAAAGCCTTCTGCGTGTGGAACTCCGAGAAGGATCGCTTCATCATATCCTCCACTGTGAGCACCTCCACGCGAAGCAAGTTCAAAATCATGTTATATGTCAAACGGAATTGACTGGAGAGAGACGTTGCTTTTCCTGCTAACATCGTTCTCAACGATGTCGGTTCGGGGACATCATTCCAGCACGCAATAATGACCGTACCCACTGAGTCAAGCCCACGGCGACCAGCACGACCAGCCATTTGGGTGTATTCGCCTGGTAGTAAATCTCGGAAGTTCTTGCCATCGTGCTTACGGATCCCATTGAACACAACCGTACGAGCAGGCATGTTCACACCCATAGCAAACGTCTCAGTAGAGAAGAGCACCTTGACCAGGCCCCGACCGAATAAGATCTCGACCATCTCCTTGATAATAGGCAGTAACCCGCCATGGTGCACACCGATACCACGCTTCAGCATTTCCTTCATCATTAGAACCTGCGGAAGTTCCCGGTCTGAACCCTGCAGCCTTTGCACGCTTGTCTCCAGGAAGAGGTGGATCTCTGATCGCTCTGATGGTGAGCTTAGATCCAGCTTTGACAGCTTGTTCGCGCTTTCCTCGCACAACCGCTTGCTGAACGCGAACACGACCACTGGGAGCAAGGACTTTTCCTTCAACGAGTTGATCAATTTGGTCCACTCGCCAGTGTCACCTCCCGATGTCCGGATACTCCGAGCATTAGCGCTACTGCCACCTCCTCGAGGCACCGCTCTACCCCCACGGCCACCAGCTTTTGCCTTCTCCGAGGCAGGCGCAAGCTTAGCTTTTGCAGCGCCGTGTGCAGTCGGAAGGTAGCCTGTGGTCGCATCGTACAGCTTAAACAATTCCTTTCCAGCATACAGGAAATGCTGAAGAGGAACCGGACGCTTGTAGGTAGAGATCACGTGGATCTTTTGCTTCTTCGTACGACCGATCCAGTCAGAGAACTCCAGATGGTTAGGAGTCGTTGCAGACAGGAACACCATGCCAATGTGCTCTGGAAGCATAATGATCACTTCTTCCCACACCACGCCGCGTTCACTGTCGTTGATGTAGTGAATTTCATCGAAGATCACCCACTCGATGTCACGGATAATATCGGCGCCTCGGTAAAGCATGGATCGTAGAATTTCCGTCGTCATGACGAGGCAACTCGCCTCCGGATTGATGCTGACATCGCCCGTGATAAGACCGACATTGTCTGCCCCGAATTTGGTGCGGAAGTCGCGATACTTCTGGTTTGACAGCGCCTTAATCGGCGACGTGTAGATGGTGCGGGTCATGTGCTTTTGGGACATCGCAATAGCGTATTCTGCGATCACAGTCTTACCAGCTGAAGTGTGAGCTGCCACGAACACGCACTCGTGGCGTTCTAGATGCACGATACACTCCTTCTGGAACACGTCCAGCTCAAAGTCGTACTTTATGGCCATCTCCGGCACCTTCTCGTGGAAGTTACGCACATCTACGTGAGCCATGCTCGCCCATTCCGACCGCGGCGTCGTGCGTTTCTGTAATGTTAACGAGTCTGACGTATCTCCGACGTCCAAGAGGGATTCCAACGCCGCTTCTGGGTCTTCGTCGTTGTCATCAACAGCAGCAGCTTCATTCAACGAGGTCTTAGATGAATCTTCTGCTGCCTCCTCCTTCATATCCTTATCACTTTCCTCCTCTTCGTCCTCCACTGTAAATCCCAACTCCATTAATTCTCCATCTTCTTCCATCTCACGAAGCAGCTGATCTAATCCAACCGTTGTGTTTTCATCATTCTGCCGCATCGCATTAGCCGCCTTCTCATCCAACACAGCGCTACGAATCGCAGCCACGTGATCGCTATCCGCGACCGCTTCAAAGTAGGGCTTCAACAGAGACTTAGGGTTTACTCCCACATCAACACTCTCCTGCACTTCCTGTTTCTCAACCTTTTTCATATCTTCCATCGTCAGACAGCCGTCGATTCCTGGCACATTGAACACCAATTTGTCCAGCTCAGACTCGTCCAGAGTTTCGTCACGCAGCACCATCCTGTTCCTGTCCTGCTCCTCCTGTTTCTGCAGCAATTTGTCCATAGGTTTCAGCTCTAACTCTTCCTGTTGGTTACCCTCCAACTCTGCCAGGGACTCGCCACCAGGCGAGAAAGGTTTGTTACTCATTTTGCCCCGAGCGTACTCGTCCTGCTTCGTCAGAGCACTGGAGAAACCCATTTCGGCGGCTCTGGCGGCGTCCAGTGGACGAAATTCGTACTGAAGTTGCAGAGAGTTACATACTAGTCCGTCGCGCTTGGGGACGAGCTCTTGACGCGGTGCAGACATGGGCATTTGCGGTAGAAGACGACTCTGCTGGGGTACACTGGGGCTACGTCCGCCAAAGCCCTTCGGGAAGGGCCCCAGTCGCTCTAAAGCAAACAGAGGATGAGCCACAGTCTCAAGTTCCTTCTTGATAGCCGCGGGGTCCGCATAAGGAGACGAAAGACGCACGCGAGGCAGTGCGAATGGTGGTACAGGAATCGACGTAACCTCTTTTGGGGGACGATTACTGCGGACTCAGGGGCGAACGGAGACGCACACTGCACGGAGAACTGATCTAGATCCACATTAGTAGATGGGGATGCGTCCTTGCTCGCAGAATCTCCATCGTTCAGCCGAGAGAGTTCCGCCAAGGCGCGCTCCACAGCCACCATCCTGTCCATGACGAAGATACGTGACTGGGTACGCTGAAAAATACGGAACGTTTCAACGTTTTTACGCATCGTTTTAACGGGTTATTGTCATTTTCCAAACCGGCGAAATCATGACTGCGGCGGACGATGAGGACATGGCGCTGCGCTGCTGCGTGTGCGGCACGTCGGCCGAGGACGACAGCAACTACCTCAACACCAAGATGAAGATGCTCATCTCCAAATGCGGTCATCGCTTGTGCGTCGTCTCGCTCGCTGCTACGCCCGACAGCGTCGATATCTAACCTTTCGTGTACCCCTTTTTACCAGCTGTGACCACTGCATCAAGCGCGAGTTCCAGCACCACCGCGAGATCGAGTGTCCTGCTTGCGGGAAGCAAGTGAAGAAGAGCCAGCTGCAGGACAAGACCATCGAGGAGCTCAACTTCGCCAAGGAGACGTCGGTGCGCAAGAAAGTAACCAAAGAGTGCGTCGGGTTACACTGTGATTTTCCCTGTCAAAACAATGGTTTTAACGTTTTTGCACAGTTATAACAAGACTGAAGACGACTTCGACACGCTGGACGAATACAACGACTATCTGGAGACTCTGGAGAACCTAAGTATGCTCCTTCATCATGGTTGATTAACTAAGAATTCTGCTGACTTTTTATTGAAGTTTTCGACTTGGTGTATGGCGACGAGAACGAAAAACTGCTGCCCAGAAACAGTGGAAGCAGTATCGCCTGGAAAATGCCATAGCTATTGCTACAAACGACGCTAAAAAGGCTGACGAAGAGCGTCGGATTGCCCAATTAATTGCCGAACAGCAACGGTTGGCCGACGAGCGGCGACAGCTGCAGCAGAAGGAGGACTCGCAATTTGAAGCGGATCTGGAGCGGCAAAAGGCTCAGCTTATGGAGGTGGCGCTGGGAGAACGAGATGAAAGCGAAGTTGCCAAGTTACGCGCTACGACCACCGCCATCCCCATCGACCAGGCGGTTACTGCCGAGATGGAGGCAGCGATGATGGGCTTCCAGCCGGGAGTCATCGGCGGACCGCAGCCGGTGCCGGTGCCTGGAGGCAAACGTGGACCGAACTTTGGCGTGAATGAATCCAAAAACTGCGCCGCCAACAGCAGCTTGCAGGAGGATACGACCCGGATCTGCACTTCAAGCGGAACCGGAGCGAGGCCTGGTGCGGCATTTACTTCCACCCTGTCGATAGAACGAGCAGCAACGGCTCAGCTCCGATGGAAATCTGCTAGCCAACGAGATGACCAGGCTTGCTTCAGTTTTTAAGCCGATGTAAACACGACGAAAAGTGCTAGCAACTCAGATGAACCTAAGATTGAAGCACCAGGAATCGATGAATCCGTGCTGTTAGAAGTCAACTGCAAGAAGTCGATCTCGTCTGAGTACACTGCAGACTCGGGGAGGCATCTCCTGACAAAATACAGTATAACTATTTTGCATTAAAAATTCTTCCTCGGTATTATTGGCCAGAGTTCCGGTTTGAATCATGCGAATCCACTTTGCAGCCGACAGATCTTCGTTCTGTGCTTGTTTTCGATGCGCATAGTGTTCATTAAGTACCTGAAGAGCAGTAACACACAATCCAGCGTGACCCCCGTCAGTACCATCAAACTCGAGCAAACTGTCCCATCAGTCGTGGATCTTTAAGACATGCCTTGGCATCGAACCATTTCACGACATACTCGCGGATCTCGTCAACAAATCTCAACTGCTCGATGCCCACCACATTATGCCCAAAATCAATTGTTATAGCAAGAAACGAGAAATTCATGCTGTCAACACCAAAATTTTGCCGCCAGCGTCAGACGGTTTGGATTAGAAAGCTTGAGTCGCAGCCAAAAGTCAGCTCCCTCCTTGTATATGCGTTGCGCCTCATCAAGAAGAATACAGACTGTATATCCCAAACCCGGGAGCTTGAATTCCACATCATCCCAATCCATACCGTACTTACGCTGCAGTAGTCACCAAAGTTTGTTTGTTGTCCGTATGCCCAATGCTGTCAAATTCAACACACAGCGACGTCTTTCCAGTTACAGGGGCTCCTCACCAACATGACATTGCTCTTCTCCAGGTGGTTAATAATTTGTGCCGTTAAATTAGTCCGATAAGAGTCCGCGGATATTTCAAGTTTACACCATTCTGGTTGATCCCGTTTGATCCCTGTTCCCCAAGCCACAGAGAACGCGTGAAATCAATCCCCAGCCCCGATAACGAGGGAAATTTAACGTTTGATATCTCTCCAATTGACGGAATCTCTACCAGAACGTTCACAGCTCTGACTGCTTCCTTGTCCTCCGTCGTGTCCTTCTTTGACAGTCCAGTTACTTTGAGTTTGGCTCGTGCTCCGCCCTTGTCATTTTGACTGACAAGGTCATCTTCTTTGTCTACAGCTGTGACGTGGTGCAAATGTATCCATCTGTCTTAAGTACGGTTATCATATGTACCCCATCGGGTTACGTATGCCATTGGCCACTAGCAGTTCTACCATGTCGGGCTTCGAACGGATTCTCGCGCGTGTGGGCGGCGACGCACTGCGCTCATACTGCTCGTCGGCCATCGAGGACGAGCTGCGTAACCTGCAGGCCCGTATGCGTACCTGTCTGGGCAGCGTGGAGCAAGCTCTCAAGGTGCAGGAAGCCGTCGCCAAGCTGGACGTGCCCCTGAGCCGCGAGAACGCCGCTACATGCGACGAGATCAAGAACAAGTTCGCCAAGTTCAGCTCCGACCTCAAGCAGTTCGTGGATGAGCAGCGCAAGCTGCAGGAGCAGGCGCCCGAGCCGGAAGCAGCGCCCGCCAGCGGCCAGCGCGAGCGCGTAACCAAGTTACTGGGCAAAGTTCAACACCGCATAACCCGCAAGCGTAACGATGCCTGGATCGACAAGAACTTTGCAGATGTGGAGACGATCGCAGGGATCATTGGAGAAGCAGGCTTTGAAGGGCCTGATAAAGCGCTACGAAACGAGCTGGTGCTGGTGCTGGACCATTTAATCTCGGCCGTGCTGCTGAGCCCCATCACGACGCAGAAGACGTTGACGCAGATGAGCAAAGTACTCAAGAAGCTGGCGGATGTCCACGAGGATATCGACGAGTACATCAAGTGAGTGATATGGTGGTTATGGGGGTGGTTAGGGTGCTGACAAATGCTTAATGTATTAGGTCGTCCAGTGCGTTGCTGGAGAAGAAAAGAGCATCCTATGCGCCGCAGAACGGTGACGTAGAGGAACCCCAGATCAAAAGACAGCGGGTGGAGCCTGCCAACCAGGACTTTTGGTCAAAGTGGAGCGGACAGCGGCTGCTAACGCTGCAGTGGAGGAGATAGCGGCTACGGCCAATGGTAACACTGCCTATGAAGTGTACGTGTCCGGGCTACCGTTCGGTACGACCACGAAAGCGGAGGTGGAGACGTACTTCCGTATCGCTGGAAAGGTGGACGACGTGGAGATCCCCACGATGGCTGATGGCAGCACGGTGGGCGTTGCGATCGTTCGGTTCGCTGGCCTCGAAGGCATGCGGCAGGCGCTGCGGATGGACGGGTACCCGTTCAATGGCGGCAATAACATCCGCGTGGTCGTGCACAAGCCCAAGTAAGCTCAAGCGCCATTCCGTACCATAGATCTCTCTTAGAAGTCATCGAGAGCATAAGCTACTACATCAACGCAAGGCGGACGATACAAATAGTGTCGAAGAGTTTTGTCGGATTGTCGTGTGTTCGCAACTAACAGTAAAAACACATCGCTACATGTATGAATAACCAGTTCATTGATACGTGAACACTTTGAATAGTCCTGTGTTGTAAAGATCGTCGTGATGAGGACACTTCTCATAACACGCAGATCCTCAACCGAAGCCCACATGTTCATACAGTACGTGTACGTGTACGTGTACGTATTTCTTGACAGCCATGAGGGTTTAACTTGCTTATTATATGTTGCTGTTCACGACTTCATAGTGCTATCACCGTGTTGATTTCGACAAAGGAAGTGTTTCCTCAGCTCGGCCTAGAACAAAACAACGAATATAGTTTTGTATCCGTGTTGGTGCATTGCAACTGGAACGTATGGGAATGGTCCATACTCATATTATGGGACGCTCGCAGATCATCGTGCTCAGCGTTCGGAGCTCGGGATCGGATGAGCGATCAGTATAACGTGTGTAGCACGTGGTATCAGCTCAACACGCACCATGGGGGCTGCATGTACTGGTATGCTTCAATTTTAGTAAGTAATAATACATCTTCTTTGCGTGTCCTCTGCTGCCAACGAATCCTCGGATGGGTTTTACAATTTTCGCGACCTGTGGTAACAATTCTCTCGAACTTTGAGCTCACATTGCAATTTGCCTCCTCTCGCTCCGTCTCTCTCTCTCTCTCTTCCAAGCTTGCAAACTCCAAGGCCCACCAACATGCGTCCGACTTCCATCGTCGTCGTGGCTGCCGTCGCTCTCTTCGCCTGCAGTGAAGCTGCTTCCAATTCAGACCCGAAACTCTCGGTGTTGAACGCTGCAAACACGAAGGCGGTCAATTCTGCTCGGTTCTTGCGGATTGCTGCGACCGATGATGACGAGTCGGGCGGTATCATTCCTGGCAAGAGGCTCTTGAGAGCTACCACATACCGGTATGACGAAGACTCCAATGACGATGACGACCAGAACGGCGAAGAGCGCAAGATTTCGCCGTCGCAGCTCAAGAAATACTCGTCCAGCATTCTGATGGCAGAGGATGATGCCACCAAGGCCGCCCAAGCTGCCACCAAGCTCAAGGGCCAAAAAGCGATCCTCATGAAGCAGATTCAGAATACCCGTTATGCTGAAGGTCGAATCAACGACTGGGCCGAGAACGGACTCACTCTGATCCAGGTGAAACAACGATTTGGCGGCAACGGTGCAAGTGCAGACATGAAGAAGGCAATCAATTTGTACGCGGCAGTTGAGCTGATCAACAAGCAGAGCAGAGTTGCTATTCCAAAGGTACATTAGTTGTGCCCAATAGGCCATAACCGCTTTCAATGCTATCATGCTCCCTCGTTTCCAGCAACGCCTATGTTCTCCTTTTGGCTGCTGTCGCTCCATAAAGTCACTTCAGTTCCTTTTAACAAAGAGAAATATCCATAACTAATATTCCACCAGAAAAGAAAACTTCATTTCTCTCGACAGGACAGCACTGACCTTCAAGTTCGTCCGCGATGTCGTCATCAAACTCAAGGGTCCAAAGGCCGACATCATGCAGCAGATCCAAAATACCCGCAAGGCCAAAGGAAGGGTTGATGACTGGGCCCAGAACAGACTCACTCTGAAGGAGGTCAAACAACAATTCGGTGGCCCAGGTGCAAGTGACGACATGACGATGAGTTGCTCAACAAGTAAAGTAGAATTGCTACTCCTTAATCGGGTTTCGTTTATGCTTAAGTTAATGAATTAAAATGAGCAATTTTCCGGTTTGATTTGTGGGAACAACACCATGGCAACCCACAGCACCTTCTGGTACATAGTGCCACACATTTGGTACTATTCCAACTTCGAAGCGCTCTATTCTAATTTCAATGGTTTCGCACCTGACCTTGCTTCGTTTGGAAACTCCGCTTCATGCCTTCAGTGCACAGCCTCATTCTGCAACATACCTTCGTCTTTGCCAATCGATGGCAGACCCCACCCCCCAAAGATATCCGGCCTATTGTGTGGTAGACTGACGTGCACCCCGACTCGACTTTCGCTACACGGTGAGATGCCCAACGTTCAGCGAACTCGTTTGCTCGAGCAAGAGGATATGCGCTGGTAGTGAAAAGATCTCACCAGGAGAACGCTGAAAAACCTTCCATGTGCCCTACTCAAACAGAGACTGAGCTGGCGGATCGAACTCAACAAACTTTCTCCTACAGAAGCCGCCTACATCGATTCCGTGTGGCTCGACATTTGGAAGCGCAGGATCGTACGCTGCTCGTGGTGGATTTCAGTCTTCAGGCTACCTCGAGGGTCGAACGGCATCATGCGAAGCTGAAACAATGGCTCACTAGCTCTCGCTCAGGCATGCTGATGATGCTGAGCCAAATGAGGCACTGGTGGCAACAATCCAATCTCCAACATCGTGTCATGCTATCGGACAGTCGCGTGAAGCTGGTGAACAGACTCCGAGACCGACTATTTGCTGGTGTTGTCCGGATCATTCACACATACGCGCTGAAGCGCTGTCTAGACCAACTACAGCATGTTGGTCGTGGTAAGTGCTGTGGTGTTTACACCAAGGCAACCGGCCTTCCGTGCTATCACAAGCTGCTCGAAATTGATATGCGCCAAGGCATGTTGAATTGTACGGATTTTCACCGGCACTGGTGGATCGACGACAGAAGTGCGCCTGCAGCAGCAGCCCCGATGGTGCTTGAGCCACAGACAATCGCAAGTAGACGAGCGGACAATATGCCACACAATAGGCCGGATATCTTTGGGGGTGGGGTCTGCCATCGATTGGCAAAGACGAAGGTATGTTGCAGAATGAGGCTGTGCACTGAAGGCATGAAGCGGAGTTTCCAAACGAAGCAAGGTCAGGTGCGAAACCATTGAAATTAGAATAGAGCGCTTCGAAGTTGGAATAGTACCAAATGTGTGGCACTATGTACCAGAAGGTGCTGTGGATTGCCATGGTGTTGATTATCAACCCCCATTTATCTCGTAGCATCAGATCTATCGTTGAGAAATCCAAATGGTGTGTTGCTCTAGAGCAATTGCATTCGTGTCTTTTGGCGGTTCAGAAACCAATTGACGTATTATCGACAGTATTGCCGATTCGTCGCAATGGAGTTCAGCTGCGTGTTGGTGATAGCTGAACTAGCAAAAGACCAGGTCTACTTAAAAATAATAACTGTAGTAACACACGTATGCTATTACTGGTATGGAATTTCCTTTTCTGTGTAACGCAGCACATCGCCAACCGCGCAACGATCAACGGCGGCAATGCAGCATCAATGCCATTAATCATGCCGTTTCCGTTTGAATGGTCCGGTCAATATACCGTATACAATGTAGCTGTTGGCGCTGCGGATTGTTGGTTATGGTGCAAAAGACCTTTCTCAAGCTCAAAACACGCAGATCCTCGAGATGGTTTGTACTCCTTGACGAAGTTGAAAGCCATAAAAGATTAATCTGTGAGTCCTCGGATGAGTTTACTACAGGTTTGTAAATCAATGTTCACAACCGTGATAGCAATTCTCTGGTGGTCCAACATTCACTTTTCAATTTGCCTTCCACGAGTCCAAGACAACCCATTCCAAAACCCACCATGCGTCCGACTTCGATCCTCATCGTGGCTGCCATCGCTCTCTTCGCTAGCACCGACGCTGCTTCCGTCCCGGAGCAACAACTTTCGATCGTGAACTCGGTTAACGCCGTCGAGGCGGTCGACGCTTCGAAGAGATTCTTGAGAACTTCCAAGCACCAAGACGACGACAGCGACGACCAGAATGACAGCAGCGACAACGACGACCAGGACTCGGACTCGGACGACGACGACGACGACGACCAGAACGGCGAAGAACGCATGTTTAACGCGGGGAAGTTCTTGATGGCTGAGGACGATGCCGTCAAGATCGCTAACTCCTTTACCCAGCTGAAGGGCGGGGACGCCCAACTCTTGGCTAAAATCCAGAACACCCGCCACGCCGAAGGTCGAATCAACAACTGGGACAAGAACGGACTCACTCTGAAGCAGGTGAAGCTACAATTCGGTGGCAAGGATGCAGTTGAAGACATGAAAGAAGCGATCAAATTGTACGCGGCAGTTCTGCTGCGCAACAGGCAGAGCGGTGTCGCAGCACCTTAAGAAAACAGGTTAGCTCTGGATCAACCTTGGTAACTCAACCGGTTGTATGAACACGAATGCAGTACCTTTACACCTGCTCGAGATCCGTGAAATGATCCGTGATTGTTGCGGCGATATCACTGTTAACTTGGGTCGATAAATAGTCGGTGAACTCCTTGGCAGCCCTGAACGCCATCAAAAATAATGGATAGTTCTGAGTCAGTAACTGCCCCACACCTTAAAAAAATAATGCACGAGACCTTACGGTTGTAAGAGCGCGGGTAGTTCGCCCAGTGTGTACTCGAATTGCTTGATGGTCCCGAGCAGTTTGGTGAGCGCCGATTTGATCTGTGGACGCAACGGCAGTCGCATCCCCGTGGAAATGATTGCTTCCAACGACAGCGCCACCTCATCTAGCTCTGTAGTGGGTATCTTTTTGTGTGCAAACAAATATCCGTCCAGCTCAGCGACTGTAAAATGATGTTTGTGGCGCAAATATGAACGCAGCTGATCCACAACTACTGGGAATGCTCTAATTTGAGATTCTTCAGAGGTTTGTTGAAGCCCCATTGCCATCTCCAAGCAAGACGGAAATTCCTCGTCGGACTCGGAGTCCAACACGTCCAGTTCTATCGCCGACTCCGAGTCTAGCACCTCCAATTCCACTGTTGGCTCTTCATCTGAAGTCTCGAGCACTTCCAGCTCCATCGATGGCTCGAATTCTGCCTCCAAATCTACTTCACTAGCACTGCTCTCTTCTTCGTAGATTTCTGTCTTCATATGCACCACCTTTGGACCTGTAGTTGCTTTTCCTCTCAAAACTTCAGGCAGGACGATTCTCTTCGGCGTCTCACCACCAACATCCACCACACCACCTTCATTGTCATTGGAATTCCCCAAGTTCGGCCCCTCCATTACCTCTACAGCTTCCGATTCAGGGTCTTCATCCTCAGGTACCTCCACACCCACAATTATTACTTCATCTTCACTGTCGGAGATCTCAATCACCTCTGTTTCCTTCTCTACCGCCATGTCCATCGTCACAACGTCCTCTACGCCATCCAATCTCGTTTGCCCCGCTGTCTCTGTTGGTTCTCTCTTCTTGCTGTGTGTTCTGTTCTTGGACTGCATCGTCATCTGCTGCACAGCTTCCTCTATTTCTCTTTGCAATTGTTCAATGCTATTTAATTGTTTCTGCAGCGTCGTCGACCGCCAGTCGCCAGTCGGTCGCAGGTACTCAGACGCCGCTTGCAGCTGCTTCAGCGTCGTCAGAGACGACGCCAAGCGGCGTATCCGCTTGTCCACCGTCTTGCACTCCTTTTGCAATACATTTTGGCACTGGACAGCGAGCTCTGGGGGCTCCACACGCCGCAGGATGGACGCATAGACATTGTCTTCCTCGGTCTCCATTATTGGTGAGTATTCCCAACTCATGAATATGCTATATCGTAGTGACCAACTTCAACGTCGGAAAAAGGCAACTTGCTGGAGTTTCACTGCGATTACTGCGCCTGAGCGATTGGATGTACACGCAAGTTGTCTTGTGCTCTTTGTCTGATGTGTGTGTGTGGCGTCGGCAACCGTTTGCAGAAAAATATCGCTTGAAAGCTGGATTCCGGCGCCAACGGATCCCTGCACGGCTTCAAGCTTGAAACCTTCGGGCGGAAGATGAAACGACCAGCTCCTTCGGAATCCCGCGGACACTTTGTCAGTTGGCAACTTCCTACCAAGTCTACACTACTAGCAGCAATAAAGAAATTGGAGGGATGGTGGGTCGACAGCCTCCTCGCAGCACGTCAATCAAGTACGAAGCAAATTGTCAACAGGAAGAGATAAGGAACTTCGCGATCTTAACTAGTTTTCTTGTAGTGACCTGACGGCGCCGCTGCATACCGGCGAGACTTCTGAGCGCGAAAGCGCCAGCTCCAAACAACGAGGATCGGCTTCTCGTGCTTCAAACTCACTGGTACATCGACGACAACGCAAAGGAACCGTCGGCAGTGAGGACTTTGCTGACAAGGCTGCCAAACTACGTATCGACTTTGACGGCAGTCGCAGGAGTGCATTAGAGCACCAACGATTTTCACGTAAGCTGTCGACGTTTGCACGTAGTGGATGGTAATAGTGGGCTTATTGTTTTCTGCTTTGAACAGCGGAGTTCCGGTTCAATACGCAGATGGCCTTCCGAGTGGCGTGTGGAGTCATTATTGCCTCTTGTATTCAGACTCGAGAGCGCAGCCACGACGTCTCTGGCAAGCGATGGGAGTTGTTCCCGTCTTGGTATTATCTTGGCGGCTTAAGTTATTGCGCGGTGGCTGTGATCTTCACGACCGGAAAGAACATCGGCAGCACGCTTAAAGTCGCGTGGCAGGCGTTCATGGGCGTGGGGATCGCGCTCATTTTCAACATAATACTGTTCTCCTGCGTAAACTTGCATACGCTCGGTGCTAGTGACGCGTCAAGCGACGGAGATCATCCCGGGTACATTGAGATTGATCAAGCATTCTCCACCAGCAAGTATTGGGTCAATCTGCACAACTTTTACGTGGTATTGCCCTGGATGATTATCTTCACGGTGGCGCTGCTAGTGCTGCCAGTATCGGCCACCGTCCAAAAATTCGCGGTTGGCAACAACCTTTACTTCGGTGCGAATTCGTATAGTTCGAGTGTGAATTAATTTGGGTCCTAACTCGTTTACGTTTTCAGCTCTTACGATTATCAATCCGGCAAACCCTGCCACGGGAGCTTTGAAGACGTCGGACGACACCATGTTTCGTACGGCGAATATCCTACGTAACTTGCAAGTGTATTTCGTCGTGGGGTTAGCAGGCTCAATTCTCTCGCTAGCCATCATGTTCCTCCCCTTCCCGATCTTGTACGTGTTTAATCTCTTGACGTGGTTTATTCACATAACTCACATTGAGTTGTTTTGTACTGCCTGTAGTGCCATCAACCGGCTCCGTGAGAACTCCAAATACGCAGCGGAAGACATTCTCGAACTTCTCAACATCATTGTGGACTCGTACTGTTTCAAGAACAAGAACGTGGAACATATGAACTTCCTCAAGCTCAAGCTGCAGCGCAAGTTTGACGCTGCTGCTGCTCGGCATCAACGGATGCAGGGACTTCTGGACGATGCATGGTGGGAACAGTCTTTCGGCTTCCACTATCTACTGAGTTTCCACCGTCCTATCATGTTCAACTACGTGAAGCTCGTCGGGTCTTTGATCTCGGACTTACGTACGCTTAGCTACGCGATGCAGCTGGAAAAGTACGAGAACCTGCACTTCACGTACATGAAGGTTCTCCAGCGAGAGATTTACGTCATCCAGACGCGCTCGGGTGAACTCCTCAACGAAATCTCGCAGGAAGTTCATTTATCTTCGCGTGAAGTGAAACTCCGGTCGATTGCTCGTCTCGAGTCGCAAATGGAGGCGATTCTGCATCGGTATCGAGCGACGCAGCACCGCACGCTGCAAAACCACCCGGTGACGGTCAACGAGATGGCCGGCAATGTGCCGCTCAACCTCTTCCTCTTTTCGCTCAACTCTTTCTGCAGTACGATGATCGGCTTCCAAGACATCCACAACAAGAAGAACTACACGGACGTCCACCGTATCCGGTCGTTTGTGATGGCGTCGATCTCATCCTTCTTCACGATAGACCATTACTTGGATGGCCACGCCATGTTGACGGCGTTGAGAGGCTGCATTGCCATTATCCTCGGCATCTTCTTGTCGGTCTACGTCTACGGCTTCAACAGCACCGTGCCATCTACGGTGGGCTACGTAATGGGCAGCCACCTCGGTGGGTCTTTTAGAGTCACGGTGAACCGAGTGGGTGGCGTAGTCGCTGGCAGTGTGGTGCCATCGGTCTTTCAGTTCTTCATCGCGCAGATCTGCAACCCTGAACATCTCAACGTCTTCCTCTCGGACGTTGTGCTCTTCTTCTGGGTGGGGATGTCCATGTACGTGAGTTTCACTGGAGGCTACGGAGCCTACGCTGGACTCGTCTCGGCTTTCGTTGCTACGGGGATTCTGATGCGTCAGTCGGACATGTGCTCCGCCAATGCATCAGATAATGCGTCCACCGTCGCCATTTCGTCCTACTCGAGTCTAGCACAGACGTCAGTGGGGATCGTACTCTTCATCATCGTCGAATTGGCCATGTGTCCGAAGAGCGCGACCAATTTGCTACGAAAGAATATCCAGAAGACGCTGCGTCTCCAGCTGCAGGCGTTTGAAGTTCTCTTCGGTCACCACTTGGCAAGTTCCAACACGATGGATGCAGACACGTTGGAGACGCTGCGAGAGATTCTGCAGGTGAAGATCCCGGCTAAGCACTTGGAGCAGACCGCTCTGCTGATCGAAGCTCAAGCCGAACCGCTGCTATGGCGCCCGGCGTTCTCGCTTCAAAAGTATGAGCGCGTCCTCGACAGCTCTCGCAGACTGCTGAACAACAACACGCTGCTGTTTAAACTCGTGCGCTGGTTCAACTACCGCATGGAGCAGAACCGCGTGGAGCGCAGCAACGTGGATATCCGCGACGGTGGCACCGAGGGGTCGACCAACGCAAAATGGCAGAAGGCGACCGAGCAATTCCAGTCGTCCGTGACTGACTCGTTCCAGACGTTGCTGATGTTGTTTGGGGACGCCTTCCTGTACTCGGATCCTGATCAAACCGCCATCTTCATGCAGATGAAAGAGGCGTTCCGTCTCGCCGACAAAGACTGCAGTGGAGAGATCGACGCGGATGAAGTGGCCGATATGCTGGAGACCATCTTCGCCCAGTCTGGGGCTGTAAAGAAGGCGAGATCCAAAAGTACGTCGAAGAGTTCATGAACGTCGTGGATAAGGACAAGAGCGGTCTGGTCTCGTTCGAAGAGTTCATGGAGGCGCTCGAGAACGGACTCAAACTCGAGGTTGAAGTCTACAGTCGTCGCAAACCGAAAGCACCGGCACTATTAACCAAACGAGAGCCACTGCCGTGCATCTCTGAAGACGCTGCGAGTGAAGAAAGCGGCAATGACGATGTCAGCCAACACAAGGCGAGAGGAAGTATCGGCTTGACGATCGAAAGCGGCGTCAACCCCAAGAACTACGAGGCCAAAGTCAGCACGACGCGAGCTCCGGAAGGTTACCGTCGGTCGTCGCAAGCTTCGTCTATTGAAGGTAACAGGAAGGCGTCCAAGGCGTCTTCTGCAGCTTCGTCCGTCATGCGTCGCCAACACGACGTCCTCAATGTGGAAGATTTCTCCACCAGCGACATCGCAGCGCAGATGAAGACTGCGTATGTGGAATGGCTACTGGAAGACGCTCGATACGAAAAAGTGTCGATGGAAGAACTGTTGCTGCTTAATTGCCTCGTCAGTGGAGCGGAAGGCATCGCCAAAAGCCTCACCGATATGGCGGAGATCGTCGTAGCGTCCTAAACGTATCACTGCATAGACTTGAACACACTTTAGATCCACATCTACGTGCACGGCGGCTTCCTTGTCCTTTACCGTGCCGTCAGTTAGTTTACCGGTTGTGCTGAACGCGAATGCCTCCATGGACCAAACACAAACTTCTCCTCGTTTACAGACGACGGCTGAGTCCCATCGCACTTTCACTCTCTAGGCGATTACAGATGCCTACCAAGACACGCCGGGGGCTGACAGAACCCCACGACAAAGTACGAGTTGGAAAGCCTCGGGGATTTGTCGTCTCGAAATGCGTCCTCTCCTCTTCATCGCACCGAGATGCCCCACTTCGCTTTCGACCGGGCTGGAGAAGACCGCACCATGGTCGTGGTTCATGTCAAACAGCTTGGGGTATTGGCGTTGGTGTGGTCGACTGTCGCATCAACGGCGGTGGCCGTTTGTGCGTCAGGAGAGAACACTCTCACGACTGATGGATGCACAGGCTGCGGCAACTACGATTTGTGTCTCGGGTTCGACTCTGCAAGTGACTGCACAGGTTCCGGCTGTGAGACGAGTGGGGTTTGCACCTACGAATGCATGGCTGTCGACAGTACGATACAAGTTCTAGCGGTGCTTATCGACTTTGGCAGCGTCAAAAGCGGCAAGGAAGTGGCGTCGTTGGAAGCGGGCAGCTACACGGAAGAGGAAATCAACAGCTACCCGGACTTTACCAGTCAATGGCCGTCGGCGGATAATGACCAGGTCATGGGGGTCGGCACCATCAAGTTAGCCCCCGTCGTCACCAAGTTGTACGTATACTTGGGTAGAAGTTTAAGTAGAGATGACTTATTTCCTTGTTGAGTGCAGCATCTTGTCGGGAGGAAAGAACACCATGAAGTATCCGAGAGGTAAAGTGTCCAGCGTGACCTTCTACGACGATTTCATTTCGGCCTCGACAGCGGCGACGGACGTGATACTGAACAATCTCGACATGCGGAGCAACCTCGACTCGCTTTCAACTTTTCTCCCGTCGACGGTGCAGACGCTCGACCTGACCAATGCATTACTCGAGACGTTTCCCAAGCTGAGCATGGCCTCACTTCAGGCGTTGTAAGTTTATCTTTCGAGTTCGCTGCTGTGTCGCGATCGTTGATGGTTCTGGGTATTGAAGGGTTCTGGACAACAATTATATGACGAGTGTGGACGCCTTGAACGCGATCGACACCATCTCTACGCTGTAAGTGCTATCTCTCGTTACTGCTTAGGTTTTGGCGAGTATTTACCGGTCTCTTCTACAGGAGCTTGCAAAACAACGACATTGATACGTTCACGGGGGTCTTCTCCAACCTCTCGTCACTGTACGGACCAAATGGCATCGGTATTTTTGCTAGTGAAACTAACTCGATAGGTATGCAGGTACCTGGGCGACAACAACTTGACAAGCGTGCCCACGGCCATTTACAAGCACACAAACTTGAAGACATTGTAAGTAGTTAACATAACTCTTAGCATGGTGACGAAAGCTCATTTTTGTTGTTGTCGTTGTTATCATGGCAGAAACCTGACGGGGAATCCGTTGTCGAGTCGGGAGTTCACGAAAGAGCAGGCCACCTTCCTGTCCAACTTGGACCAATTGTTGTTGTCTGCATCAGACTTCAAAGTGGGTCTGGAATGCGATGCCAGTTCCCAAGTTGACGTTCACGGCGTGACGGTATGTCTAGGCAACGGAGTTTCTTCTACAGATGCAAGCGCAACTGGTACCGGTGCCGATGTGGCGTCGAATGCTCCTACCAATAGCTCAGGCAGCACTGTTGCATCCGACACACAGACAGCTACTCCTTCTGGGTCGTCGTCGACTAGTGTGATCGTCGGAGTCGTCTGCGGACTATTGGTCACCGTCATCGCTGCGATTCTCTTCTTCTTTTATCGCCGGAAGCGAAATGGTCTCGGCAAAGCCACGAAGACGAGTAGTTATGGAGATGACTCTATCTCCTCTGGCCTGGTCGACGGCAGACCAGGATATATGACGCCAGGATATGGTCAACTGCGGACTTCAAACGGTGTCACAATGGGGATTCCAATGGATGAAGATGGGATCGCGGAGGGTATTCCGACGGCATTGTATGATGCTAGTACGGGGATGCCTACAAGCACAGACACAGACCCAACGACTGGCGTGGTAACGCGAAATATCCCATCGACGAGGAAACAGAAAGGTCTCTTCTCGATCTGGAGCGACCAAGAACTTCTTTCCCTGCAAGTGCGTGCAGAAGACATCGAAGACCTCACTGAGCTAGGGAGTGGAGCCTACGCCACCGTTTGGCTTGTGCGCTATCGAAATTCGCAGCTATTGGCGTCAAAGCGACTTCGAACCGAAAGAAAACAGAAGAAACACACGGCAATGTTTGTTGAGGAGATCAAACTACTGGCGAATTTTGACCACCCGAATCTCGTGAAACTCGTCGGTGCTGCTTGGACTATTGAAAACGATCTACAGGCGTTGATGGAGTATATGGATGGAGGTGATCTCCGTCAGTATTTAGCGGATGCGAGTACCCCTTGTGGCTGGATATACCGCAAGTTTGAGATTGCGATCGATATCATCGAAGCGCTGGTGTATCTGCACTCGTTCGTGCCTCCCTTATCCATCGCGACCTCAAGTCGAAGAACGTGTTGCTGTCAGCAGATTACACGGCAAAGTTGAGTGACTTCGGAACGTCTCGCTTCCGATCAGTGGAGAGTACGATGACAGCAGGTGTTGGTACCGGTCGATGGTTAGCTCCGGAAGTGATTCGAGGCGATACCGACTACGGTTCTGCCGCCGATATCTACAGCTTTGGTGCGCTACTGACGGAGCTGGACACGAACCAGATCCCGTACAACAACATTCGCGGCAAGAACGGCAAGAAACTCTCGGAGATGACGATCTTGCACCAAGTAGCAACAGGGAAATTGTTCCCATCAGTGCGAGCGTCTTGCGGCCCAGAGTTGAGGGAATTGATCACACAGTGTCTGGGGAGCAACCCTCGAGATCGACCTCCTGCAACGTTCCTCGCGTACGAGCTGCGGTCCATCCAGAAAAACATGGCAGAGTCCATGCACAAAGGACTCATGCGTCGTCAAGTCTATGAGTGCTGATGCAGACTCGGATACATGGCGAATGCCTGTAGACACAAAAAGTTAATAGTACAGTCGACCCTTTGATCGTCGACGGAGTTGAGTTGGCGATTAATTACTTTTGCTGTCAGTTAATAAACGATGGCATTGCTTAGCAACAGTGGATCGAGGAAGTTGTGGATACTGGTAAGCGCGTGGAGAGCTCTTCAAGGATCCAAATTACTGCCGATGGTGCGTCCATGCGTGAGTCGCCGCAAGTCTGCTACTGTAGATCGAAAAAGCCGAGACACCAGTGACGGATTCCCGTTCCGAGCCCCTTCGTGTTCGACTCCCAAGCACTTGTACGCTCCAAGACGCTTGGAATCGCTAGGGTTTCCTCCTGGCCATGTACGATGTATGCAATCGAGCAAATGAGACTGTGACACTGTGAGCTCTGAGCTACGGAATCGCGTCTCCGTTCTACGCCTCCAGCTGGTCTCCTGACAGTCCAAGAAAACGTCGGGGATTTGTTGAGCCCCGTTTCTCAAAGGAGCCATGATGCCGCCTCACCTTTGCATTGCCAGACACACTCGACCGTCCGGAAGAACACACTGCAGCTTTTACGGTCCAAGTCTTTCAGGATGGCTGGGTGGCTCCGAAGTCTGTGGGTGGTGGTGGTGGTGATGGTACTACCGACCGTGAGCGGAGACTGCGCCGCCGGGTCGTCCACCATGACCACCGACGGTTGTTCCGCCTGCAGCAAGTACGCCGTCTGTATCGGGTATACGTCTAAGGACGCCTGCACCGGAACCTACTGCGAGACGGCGGACGGCTGCACCTACGACTGCATGAACGTGTCCGACTCGTCGGCGTCGCTCACGATTCTGATCGACTTTGGCGGCTTTCGAAGCTCGTACGAAGTGGCTTCTATCAAGGCGGGCAGCTACACGGAAGACGACTTTAACAGCTATCCGGATGACACGAGTGACTGGCCCTCGGCAACTAACGACAAGGTCACCACCATCAGCACGATCGAAATGCCTTCTGCAGCCAAAACTTTGTATGTTGGAGGGGAATTCTTTTATAGCTGGAAAGTATGGCTAACTTGTGTGCGTAGTATTTTGTCAGGAGGAACGTCAGCTGTGGACTACCCAAGAGGAAAAGTGGCGAGTGTGACCTTGTCGAACGACTTCATCTCGAAGGATGATACAGTCAAGAAAGTGGTGCTACAGAACCTCGACACAAGGAGTCAGATCGGCACGCTGGCGAGTTTATTGCCGTCGACTGTGGAGGAGCTGGATCTGAGCAATACCCTACTGTCTTCATTCCCGACGAGCGTTGGCGACTTGTCTTCGCTGCAGCAGCTGTGAGATTTATTGTATTGTTGAAAAGGTGTTGTTACTTGGTGCTGAATTTTATGGTGAATGGTTTTAGGGTGCTGGATCATAACTACATGACGTCGATCAAATCGTCCGACGCGATCGGCTCCATCACGATGCTGTGAGTGCCTTCAAACTCTCTGTTTGGATGAAACATTGGCATTTTTATTTATTTATTTTATCATCATGCAGGAGCCTGGAGGACAACGACATCTCCAATTTCACAGCAGTATTTTCCAAGTTGACCTACCTGTACGTGGTAGCTAGCAGAGGAATATCCTGTATGTATTTAACGTTTTTTGCCGTTGATTGTACAGATATTTAGGCAGCAACAACCTCACCAGCATCCCGACGGCCATTTACAGTCACTCCAACCTGAAGACGCTGTACGTTCACTTTCCGTTTATCGATGTGGTAGTCATGCTAATCTTGCGTTTTTATGCCAAAGAAATCTGACGGACAATGCGTTCTCGACTCGAGACTTCACTCAAAGCCAAGTCGATTTTTTAAACAACCTGGAGACGCTGGTACTCTCGACATCAGACTTTACCGTAGGCGTGGATGCGACGACAGTTCGTTGGTCGTAGTGCACGACGTGACTGTGTGTTTAAGTGACGGAGTTGCTGCCACGAGCACGACTAGCACAGCCAGCTCAACGAAGGACACGACGTCTAGCTCCACTGGTGGCATTGGATCCGACACGCAGTCGACTGCTTCTTCTGGGTCATTATCCACCAGCGTGATCGCAATTGTCTGCGGACTTTCAGTGCTTTTGGTGTGTGCCATCCTCTTCGTCATGCGCCGTCGAAGAAGGAATAACCCCACAAAGTGACCAAGATGAGCAGCCTTGGAGACGACTCGATCACTTCGGAAATGGTCGAAAGCAGACCAGGATACACGCCAGGATATGGTCACCTACGGACATCGACTGGTGTGACGATGGGGATTCCGATGAACGAGAACGGAGTCGCCGAGGGGATCCCAACTGCGTTGTACGATGCCAGCACTGGCATTCCAACATCTACCGAGGACATTTCAACTTCAGCACTTGCGACCAGAGAAATCCCATCCACGGGGAAGGAGAAGACGTTCTTGTCCATTTGGACGGATCCGGAGCTGCTGTCGTTGCAAGTCCGTGCTGATGATATCGAAGACCTCTACGAACTGGGAAGTGGAGCCTTCGCCACCGTTTGGCTTGTTCGGTATCGAAACTCTCAGCTTTTGGCATCAAAGCGACTTCGAGCCGAACGAAAGGAGAAGAAACACACGGCAATGTTCGTGGAGGAGATCAAACTACTGGCGAAGTTTGACCACCCGAACCTCGTCAAGGTGATCGGCGCTGCATGGACCATCGAAAGTGATTTACAGGCATTACTGGAGTATATGGATGGAGGTGATCTCCGTCACTATTTAACGGATGCGAGTACCCCTTGTGGATGGACATACCGCAAGTTTGAGATCGCGATCGGCGTCATCGAAGCGCTGGTGTATCTGCACTCGTTCGTGCCTCCTCTGATCCATCGCGACCTCAAGTCGAAGAACGTGTTGCTGTCAGCAGATTACACGGCAAAGTTGAGTGACTTCGGAACGTCTCGCTTCCGATCAGTGGAGAGTACGATGACGGCAGGTGTTGGTACCGGTCGATGGTTAGCTCCGGAAGTGATTCGAGGCGACGCCGACTACGGTCCTGCCGCCGATATCTACAGCTTTGGTGCGCTACTGACGGAGCTGGACACGAACCAGATCCCATACAGCAACATCCGTGGTCAGAACGGCAAGAAACTCTCAGAGATGACGATTCTTCATCGAGTGGCGACGGGTAACCTTCGTCCCAAGGTAACAGCAACCTGCAGTGCAGAACTGAAAGCTTTGGTCGAGCGATGTCTAGAAAGCCACCCGCGAGATCGTCCCGCTGCGACTTTCATCGCGTACGAACTCCGCGAGATCCAGAAGGAAATGGCCTTCTCGCTGCACAAGGGACTGCAGCGAAGACATCAAGACGAGAAGATTGAGATCTTCGACTTGGACTCCATGAATCCCCTGTAGACAGTATTGCCGGTGTAGTCAAGTGTGTGGAGCGGTGGATAATATAAAAACTGAACCGCCTTCGAAGACCATCTACAACATCAAAAAGTAGTCCTCCGTCAAGGTTATCCACTTGATTATTAGAAGCCTACAACGTCTTGGTGGTCTGGAAGTTCTTGACATTGATCTTGACCTGCTTCATGACCCGCTTGTGGAGTTCAGGGCGGTATCCCAACGGGAATAAGATCTCCAGTAGCACGAACATGGGCGCCGTGATCAGAGCCTGGTCAAGACTGTCGAACAGCGCCGGTTTGCGGCGCTCAAAGACGCCGTGGCCAATGAACTGCAGGATCCAGGCTGTAGCGTGGATCACCAGCGACACGTGCATGCTGTGGAGGCCCCAAATTGCAGCTCCTTCCTGGACAAAGTAGTTGGCGAAGACGAAGCAGACGGAGATGATGACGGCGCCCAGAGAGCCCGCGAGAGGGTCCAGAGCCATGTACCAGACCATGTAGATGGCGGCCATGACGGCCGAGTAGTTGAGCAGCACGAAAGGCCCGAAAGGAAGCGACGAGAGAACGGCGGGGGTGGCGAAGAGCGGCGATGTATGCGCCAGGATCATGAGCCCGGAGACGAAGATGGGCCAGATGCAAGCCAGGTGGATGATCTGGTTGGTCTTGTTGTCATGGTAGGACAGGTAGAAGGTCACCTGCTTCTCCAGGTCGAAGCGATCGGCGATGAAGCCCATTGGGAATTGAGGAGATACTGGACTTGACTTGAGCTCTTGGCAGCAAATTCGAAAGTGATGCGAATTGTTAAACGACTTCAAGTGTTTGTTTTATCCAATAGTTGATTTTAGCAGTTTTCTTTTCGATAATTGGCTGAAAATAAGACGATCACGCAAAAGCGATTCAGTGGACACCGGAGGACGCTGTCTGTCCAAAAGGATTGCCACCATGGCAATGACATTGCAAGGGTACTGCGTGTATGCCAGTAACCCACCGACGGTGCATTTACAGCATTTACAGCGAGCATGAAGGTCAACGTAAGCTTCCTGGCCGCTGTGATCATCCTGACCTGACCGAACGCAAGTCCGAGCGGAGCTGGCGCAGTATTGTCGAGCCTGCGCTGGAATCACGACATGATGACTTGTGCTGTGTTGGCAGTTCCGGTCCCCATCGTGATTCCGCCCGGTCGATTTCTTTATCGTCCATTGCCCAACATCAAACTTATCATTCTCGGCGATTGCCAACCGCCGTGTGGTCGACAAGTCAGGCTAACAAAATTCACGCCATCTTTCCTTTGCCACAGCTGGTGTCTTGCTTCAGGTCTCCGCTCCTACACTGAGGTCTTGATGCTTTTGGGAAGCGTTGCACTTCGGCCTCCTCAGCCTGAGATGCCTCTTGGATTTGGCCAGCCTCGCGTCTCTGTGGCTCGAGCGGTGTGAGCCGATACTGCCTATCCTGGCTGTAATGTTTCTTTTCCTCCCCGAGACAACAGCTCAATAACCGGCGCGTTAGCAGGTCGGCCAGTTCAGGATGGACGGGGCGATTTGGCTGGCGGTTGGCTTGGCGTGGATGCTCTCCATCCTGCCGACTGCAGTCCGCTCTGACTGCGCGATGGGGTCGTCGACACTCACTACCGAAGGCTGCACGGGTTGCAACGACTACGCCGTGTGTTTGGGCTACTCCTCGGCAGACGAATGCACCGGGTCTGGTTGTGAGACCGTGGACGACTGCACTTTCGAATGTATGAACGTGTCGGACGCCACGCCGACTCTCGTCGTGCTGATCGAATTCGGTGGCTATAAGAGCAGTCAGGAGGTGGCGGCCATGCGAGCAGGCAGCTACAGCGACGACGTGTTCGACAGCTACCCGGATGTTACGAGCTATTGGCCTTCGGTGAACAACGACAACGTGACTGCTGTGAGCACCATCGACATGCCGTCTACAGTCTCCACATTGTACGTTGCTGTCCTGAATATCGATCGACCAATTGCGCTTACCGGTCTGTTGCTGTTAGCATCTTGTCTGGAGGAACTGCCAGTGTGGAATACCCCAAAGGCAAAGTGGCGAGTGTGACTTTCACGTCTGATTTCATCTCATCGGATACGAGCGTGACCAAAGTGACAATTCAAAACTTGGATTTGGAGAGTCAAACCGAGTCGCTGGCCACGCTGCTGCCGTCGTCGGTGCAGACGATCGACCTCGCCAATACTCTGCTCACTTCGTTCCCGACGAGGCTGGGCAGTTTACCTTCTCTCAAGCAATTGTTAGTGTTCATTTTGTTTGCTTCTGTACTTGAATTGATCTCACAATGATGTATGTAGACTTGTGGATAATAACTACATGACGAGTGTCGATGCGTTGAACGTGATTGACTCCATATCGACTCTGTACGTGAAGACTGCTACTTCACAAACTTTCCAGTCGTTAACCACTTTTTCTTGCCATTTCTTAGGAGTCTGGAGAACAACAATATCAATACCTTCACTGGTGTGTTCTCGAACCTATCGTATCTGTACTTGGGCAGTAACAACTTGTCAAGCGTCCCTACTGTTATCTACAGTCACTCCAGTCTCAAGTTGCTGTACGTGTGCTCCCTCTTTACCTTTTTCTAGTTGCGCATTATACTCATTTTTTTATCAACAGGAACCTGACGGGGAATCCGATCTCAAGCAGAGACTTCAGTCGAAAACAGGCTGACTTTTTGAACAATTTGGAGACGTTGGTGCTGTCGGAGTCCGACTTTACTATCGCTTTGGAGTGCGACGACATTTACCAGGTTACTATCCACGATGTGACGGTGTGTCTTAGCGACGGAGCATCCACAACAAGCGGCAACACCAACATGTCGGGGTCAGATATCGCTGGGTCCACGGCAGGGATCGCCTCCGTGTCGGAATCCTCATTTGCGAGCATGATCGTGGGCCTCATCTGCAGCAGCATTATCCTACTCATCGCTCTGATTCTGTTCATCGTAAACCGCAGCAGACGGATGAGAGAGGCCAAGGTCAGCAGTTGTGGGGAGCATTCCCCTCGTCCGATGCCAACCGTCAAGAAAGGCAACAACGATATGGACAATTAGACACCTCAACAGGCATCCCGATCGGCATCCTAATAATTGACGACGGGGTCGCAACATCCCCCACGATGTCATTATGGGACTCCCCACCGACGATAGTGATTCAACATACCCCGGATCATTACCAGTGGTGGGCAAGAAGAAAGCCAACACATTCCTATCGATCTGGACCGATGCGGAATTACTGTCGCTGCAGGTTCGCGAGGAAGACATTGAGGACATCAAGCCGCTCGGTAGCGGGGCTTCCGCGACGGTGTGGCTTGTACGCTACCGAGATTCTCAATTGCTGGCGTCCAAGCGTCTCCGCCCTGAGAGACGGCAGAAGCAGCACGTATCCACTTTCGTGGACGAGATCAAACTCAACGCCAACTTTGAGCACCCCAACCTCGTCAAGCTCATCGGAGCCGCCTGGACCATCGAAAGTGACCTCCAGGCGCTGCTAGAGTACATGGACGGCGGAGATCTCCGTCAGTATCTAGCCGACACCAACACCCCGTTCGGATGGACGTTCCAGAAGTTCGACATCGCTCTTGGCGTCATCGAAGCGCTCGTGTATCTGCACTCGTTCGTGCCGCCTCTCATCCACCGCGACCTCAAGTCAAAGAACGTGCTGCTGTCGCAGACTTCACGGCCAAGTTGAGTGACTTCGGAACGTCTCGATTCCGATCGATGGAGCGTACCATGACGGCAGGTGTGGGTACCGGTCGATGGTTAGCCCCGGAAGTGATCCGAGGCGACACTGACTACGGATGCGCCGCCGACATCTACAGCTTCGGCGCACTCCTCACGGAGCTGGACACCAACCAGATTCCATACAGCAACACGCGCAACTCGAACGGCAAGAAACTCTCGGACATGACAATCCTGCACCGGGTCGCGACGGGGAAACTGCACCCGCAAGTTCGGTCCACTTGTGGGCCCGAACTGCGAGCGTTGGTGGAGCGTTGTCTGGCCGAGAGCCCTGCCGATCGACCGACCGCGACTATGATCGCCTACGAATTGCGAGTCGTCCAGAAGAAAATGGCCGCCTTGCTGAAGAGGAAACAGATAGAGTAGAAATAAACTTATCCAGCCTTTCGCGTCGACACGACGTGAAAGTCAACGGTCTTTCCAGTCGAGATAGGAATTGAGATAGTCGTGATGGGTTCAAGCTGAACATACACTTGCCATGGCAGTCATTTCGAGAATCCGCAGCGATGACACGAGTCCTGACGATTGTCGGCGTCTTATTCGCTTGCCAGATCGATGTCCTTACAGCGGAATGCGCCGGCGGCTCGGACACCATCACGACGGAAGGTTGCGGGTGCGACCCGTACGACTTGTGCGTTGGGTACTCGTCCGAGGCGAGCTGCTCCGGCTCGGGCTGCGTCACGGACGGGGACTGCACGTACGAGTGTCTTGCCGTCGACGAGACGGCGACGACTTTGGCAGTACTAGTGACGTTCGGGGACTATGAGAGCAGCGAGGAGGTTGCTGCCAGAGCGGCAGGCAGCTACGACGACGCTAAACTGGACAGCTACACCGACACCACCAGCTCCTGGCCCTCGGTGAGCAACAACCAAGTCACGACCATCGGCACAGTTAGCCTCTCCTCTCCTGTCACGACGTTGTAAGGGGATGTAGTTATTCGATGTCGGTGTTGATATCTAACAATTGCTTTTCGCTCAGTATGATTTCTGGAGGCAACAGCACCATGGAATACCCCAAGAGCAAAGTGGCCAACATCACATTGGAGGGCACCCTTGTCTCTACAGATACGGCGGTCACGTATGTGCTGCTGCACAACTTAAACTTGGAGAACCAAGTGGATGCGCTGCCCAACTTGCTGCCGTCGTCGGTCACGTTGCTGAATATCGGCAACGATCTTATCAAGAGCTTTCCGACTGTCCTGAAAAGCTTAAGTAACCTTCAGCAACTGTACGTAAGACATACGCGATTTCGTTTTCCTTATCTAATGGTTCTGCTGACAGATATATGGACATGAACTACGTCACGAGCGTGAATTCGTCCGAAGTGATCGAGTCGATCAATTATTTGTATGTGACAAGAAAATCGAAAGACATTTACAATGCTAAGAACTAATATCTATATCTTGAATGACAGGAGCATCCAACAGAACAACCTGAATAGCTTCACCGCCCTCTTCCCCAATCTCCAGTATTTGTATGTGCTTTCCAAAGCTACGTGTGGTGTTTGGTGTGGATTCTAACGTTTTTTTGACGGAAAAAAATGAAGATATCTGAACGACAACAACTTGACGGGCATCCCTGATGTCGTCTACGAGCACGACAAACTCACTGAGCTGTAAGTCTTCCAAAAAAGCTTCATCATCTAACAAAATATTAACCATGATTTAGATACTTGTCAGGAAATACCTTTCCGAGTCTGCGGTTTACGCAAAGCGAGATCGACTTCCTGCAGAACTTGACAGTTCTTGGGTTGGAGATGGACGACTTCAGTGTGAGTCTTCACTGCGATAAGGACAAGGAAGTAGTGGTGCACGACTTGACTGTCTGCCTCACCGAGGAAACCTCCACGACCAGCACGGATTCATCGAGTTCTGGTGGTGCTTCGACATCGTCAAGTTCGTCGTCGTCTGTGAGCGTTGGGGCAATTGTCGGAATCATTGTCGCGGTGGTGGCAGTGGTCGCAGTGGTGATTGGGCTTATCATGTATCGCCGGCGTCAAAAGAAAAACTCGCGGGATAAACTCACTGGAACAAACAACGATTACCATGCTGGATCGACCAAGAGCGGGTTCTCCATGGGCCTCCCAACCAACGGAACCGATTCGGGGTGTTACGATCCGTCTGGACCGACCCGGATCTACTCTCATTGCAAGTCCGCGCCGAAGACATTGAAGATATCCGTCAGCTAGGCAGCGGAGCCTACGCCACCGTCTGGCTTGTGCGATATCGCGATTCGCAGCTTCTCGCTTCCAAGAGGCTGCGTCCCGACCAGCGATCGAAGCAGCGGACCTCCGCTTTCATCGAAGAGATCAAGTTGGTGGCCACCTTCGACCACCCGAACCTCGTCAAGTTCATTGGCGCTGCGTGGACCATCGAGAGTGACCTGCAAGCGCTACTCGAGTACATGGAAGGCGGTGACCTTCGGGACTACCTCGCGAGCCCGAATACCCCTCAAATTTGGACATCAGAGAAGTTTGGCATTGCCGTCGGTGTGATTGAAGCGCTGGTGTACTTGCACTCGTTCATCCCGCCATTGGTGCACCGCGATCTCAAGTCTCGCAACGTGTTGCTGTCGTCGGAGCTGCAGGCGAAGTTGAGCGACTTTGGTACGTCTCGCTTCCGGTCGGAGGAGAACACGATGACGGCGGGGGTCGGCACGGGCCGCTGGCTTGCGCCTGAGGTGATCACTGGGGAAGGTAACTACGGCCCGGCCGCAGACATCTACAGCTTCGGCGTGCTGTTGACGGAGCTGGATACCCACGAGATCCCGTACAGCGATGCGGTGGGCACAAACGGCCACGGGTTGTCGGACATGGCGATTCTGCATCAAGTGGCGACGGCCATGTTGCGGCCGAATGTTAGTGAGACTTGTGCTCCGAAACTCCGCGAATTGGTCGATCGTTGCTTGGATCACGATCCATCCGCCAGACCCGCAGCGACATTGATCGCCTATGAACTGCGCCGGATGGAGCCCGAAATCGTTGCGCTTTGAGCTTGGATTGGAGTAGTGAGATAACGACCGAAGAAATGTTGCTGCGCTAGTTGAAATGCTCCCCACCCCACGCTTGATTTGACATGTGTTTCACGATGTGGTATGATTTGCAACATGCTGCTAGCGGATACCTTCACGCGGTCCGATGGAATGGCATCGACTAACTCACTCTCCTTTCCCCGGCACCACCGCGCGCGACTTTCATTTCTGCGACGCAGGACTCGCACCACCAGAACCCATGACGTTCCTCGAGAGCAAACGAGATGCTGCTACCGTCGCTGCTGCGGTGGTGACAGTCGGGCTGTTGGCGTCGTACCTGTCGAGACAATCGACCGACACGAAGAACCGCAAGCTTGCACATGTGCCCGAGACCACCCTCCCGTTGTTGGGCAACATGTTGGACGCAGCGAAGAACCAGCCTCGGTTCCACGACTGGATCAGCGAGCAGAGCGCCGCGTTCAACAACGAGCCGTGGATCGTCGTGTCATCTCCGGAACTGTTCGAAGACGTACTCAAGACTCAAGCAGACGTCTTCGAGCGCGGACCTGTGAGCAAACATCAGGCGTACGACGTGCTGGGCTACGGCATCTCCATCTCCGACGGTGATGCGTGGTTCTTCCAGCGCAAGTCGGCCAGCCACCTCTTTCGATGCAGATGATGAAGACTGTGATGGAAGACACCGTGCAGGATAAATTACAGGTCTTTCTCGACGTCTTGGCGGGGTACGAGGCTCGCGGGAAGCCTTTCAGCATGAAACAAGAACTCAGTCACTTCACCATCGACGTATTCTCCAAGATCGGTTTCGGTGTCGAGTTGGACACGCTCAAGAACACGTTGACTCGTGAAAGAGACCACGAGTTCCTCGAAGCTTTCGAGACGGCTGGGGTGGCTTTCGGTGTGCGAATTGGGACGCCGTCGTGGCTTTGGCAGCTCAAGCGACAGCTGAATATCGGCTGGGAAAAGTTCTACTGGATAACTGCAAGCTTATCCAGGATTTCATCAACAGCTTCATCCTCAAGGCCATGTCGGAGAGGGAGCTGAAGATGGAGGCACGCAATCTCATCTCCTTCTACCTGGAGAGCAAGATCGACACGTCGGAGATGAATATCGAGGAGGACGAAGTCACCATCCTGCGCGATATGGTCACCAACTTCATCTTCGCCGGCAAGGACTCAACCGCGCACAGCATGGGGTGGTTCATCCTCAACATGAATCGCCACCCTGAGGTGCTGCGGAAGATCCGCGAGGAGATTCAGGAGAAGCTGCCTGAGCTGCTCACCGGTGAGCTGCAAGTTCCATCTGCAACACAAGTCCAGGACCTCGTGTATCTGGAGCTGCTCTTCGCGAGAACCTCCGCTTGTTCCCGTCGACGGGCTTCATCATGCGTCAAGCGAACCGATCCACCACTCTCATCGACGGCACGTTTGTGGAAGAAGAACGTCGATCCTCTTACCGTCGTACTCGAACGCACGCAACCTGAAGACGTGGGGTGAAGATGCCCACGAATTCAAACCGGAGCGATTCATCGACGTCAACACGGGCAAAATCCGCAACTACTCCGTTCGTGTTCAGCACATTTGGATCCGGCCCGCACATTTGCTTGGGCATGAAGTTCGCTTTCATGGAGATGAAGATGGCCTTAGCCACCCTCTTCAGCAAGTACGACATCAAGACCATCGAGGACCCATGGAAACTCACGTACGAATTCCACTTCTTGATCCCCGTCGGCGGTCCAATGGAAGTCCAAGTGACCCCGCTGGAATATGCGTCCCCAAAAGCAGAGTCCGCCTAGATGAAGTGAAGTTAATGGCACCCCGAAAGTCAAATTCATTAACAGCTTACACTACGAATGCAAAAGAGATGATTCAGCTCTACAGCTCGGGGACTGTCGTTGGGTTCGGTCTTATGCCGTTGCGACCGGGGACTTGACCTCGACGAAGTGTGGCGATTTGGCCTTGCTCTTGTCGAAGAGCGTCTCAATATCTTCGAGCAGGATGCCCTTGGTCTCCGGACAGAAGAAGTAGACGAACACCCCGCAGATGCAGCAGAGCCCCGCGAACAAGAAGAAGACACCGTTGATGTTGAGGTGCGGGAAGAGCTTGACCACTTCGGTCATGACGGCACCCATAGCCCAGTTGGCCGCGGTGGAGAGCGTCACACCCGTAGCGCGCACACTCAGCGGGAAGATCTCGGCCGGGTAGATCCAGCATACGGGGCCCCAACTGATGGCGAAGTTGAAGACGAAGAAAGCCGAGCCCACACAGATGAACCAACCACCAACCTTGGGGCATCCCGCATCGTCGACGTTGCCGTCACAGATGGCGGTGAACAGGATGGCGGCGAACAAGTGACCGGTCACCATCCCAACGGCGCCGATCAATAGCAGTTTGCGACGACCGGTAGTGTCAACCCAACGCATGGCCGGGATGGTGCTGAGGAAGTTGACCCCGGAGATAAAGAAGGCCGAGTAGACACCGGCGTTGGTGATGTCCTTAAAGATCAGTCCACCGTAGCTCATGATGGGATTGATACCCGTCGCTTGTTGCAGCACTTGAAGTAACATGGCGATGATCACGCGCTTGCGGATCGACGGCTCGAGCAGCTCCATCAGTCCCTTGTTGGCGGCAATCTCTTCATCCACTTGATCGCCAATAGCTTGCAGTTCATGACTGACATTGTCCGTCATACGCAGACGTTTGAGGATCTTCTCGGCTTCATCCTTGCCTTTGTGCAGGTACGTCCAGCGAGGACTCTCCGGCACGAAGAAGATGCCGAGCATGACGACGAGCGGGGCGGCCATGGCCACGCCGTTGGTGGTACGCCAACCGCGGTCGCGGTTCTCGACGATAACGTTGACGACGTTGGCCAGGAAGAGACCGATGACGATCGTCATCTGCATGAAGCCCGACAGCAGGCCGCGCAGCTCCTTGGGGGCCATCTCGGCGCCGAACAGCGGCAGCGAGAAGGATGAGTTGCCGACGCCGAAGCCCTGCACCACTCGAGCAGCGTACATGAGGTCGTGCTTCTGCGCCTTGTTGAAGCAGACCCACGACGTGCCGATGCAGAAGAGCAATCCGGCCGTGAAGATGGTCCAGCGGCGACCGAGCTTGTCGGCCACGAAGCCGCCAATGAAGGCGCCGCCGAGGCAGCCCAGGTTGTACGCCATGTTGTACCAGACCGTGAAGTCGGTCCACTCGGCCGGCAGGTCGGACGTGGACGCCGTGCACTGCTTGTACGTGAAGTTGTGCCAGCCGACGCAGTAGTCGTAGATGAAGCTGTCCATGATCAGCACTCCGCTCGTCACTCCTTGGTCATAGCCGAAGAAGAGGCCGCCGAGCGCCGCGAAGACGCACACGACGATGGCGTAGGTGCGTTTGCCCTCGGTCGGGACGTCGTCGCCAATTTGGGTGCTCATAGCACTGCACAGGTGAAGACCTTGACTCGACTTGCGCGTTGCAGAGGAAGTTGGGGAATGAAGCGAGTGGTGGGGCGAGCGAGCAGCGCTGGACAAACGTGCAGGAAAGTCTTTTGAGACTTGCTCTTTAATACGGCGGTACGGGCGATTAGTCTCCCTCGTTGAAGATGGTGACAAGTTGAACCGCGACCGCGACCGACTTTGCGTGCGACCTGCACTTCTTCGACGGGTGACGTGCATCTCAGCAGAAGCGAGTGCCGGCTCAGCCGAGACGAGGGTGGGCTCCACTTGATTTATTCCTTGTGCGGGATGACAACGGAGATATGCCTCGCGTTTTACTGCAGATCGCGTCAGATCGACAAGATCGTCGGGATTGACGGCTTTAATACCGCCGGCAACGCTCGTGTGTGCGGGATTGCAACCAACAACAAACACTAGCTCAGGAGCTTTATTGCATTGGCGGTGCTAGCGATCTTCGGAGACCGAGGCTGCGTGGAGTTTGCTGAAGTTTTCTACGGCACGCATCTCGCTAGCCGGAACGCCTCCGAAAAACGGTCGAGTGAGTCGCTTTCGGGAGTCGTAAGTCTCGGACGCGGTTGTCCTGCCGTTCAGAGCGGCGAGGCCTCTATTTGTCGTCGCCCGACAAGCAAAATGGAGGCACTGGTAAGACGAGTTACTCCTGGACGATGCCGAGCACAACCGGGCGAGCTGCAAAGCTCGGCAGGTAGACCTGTTGAACTTTGTCATTGACAGCCGGCCCTTGCCGTTGCACTGGATCGGATCCACTTGATTCATCGGAGAGGAGCCCCGCGCTTAGAGTCGAGGGCTTGGCAACAGCAGCAATAACTCGAGAAATCCTCGTTGCTGCAGAGCTCAGCGAGCTTAGAACGAGTACAAGTCGAGGCAAACACTAGCGAGATGAAGACAGCTCATAAGGTGCAAGCAGAGTTCATTAACGACTCGTTCGACGTGTTCGTGGGGCGCTTCTCGCCGCTTGCTCTCGATGTTAAGACAGCGTTACTTGATCACTGCAAACCACAGTGGCACCACCACCACGAATGCAAGCTCGCACGACGAGCTTCAAGGGCAGGATATACCCCTAAGCGATCCCTCCATCGGCTTTGAGAATGCAGTCGAAAATGCATTGCGATCTAGAGCCTCATGATTGTAGTTTTGGTGTCCGCCATGTCGGTGCCAAACGTGCTTTCAATCGCGTCGTGGTAAGCTGTGCATTTCCGATCATGTCTTGGCAAGTTCGGCGGTGCGGGTGGCGATTGACGGCGATCCAAAGGCATGCAGCGAGCGTCTCGACGATCTCCTTGAACCTGGCGTACATCAGAAAAGAGAGCATGGGTCTGGCTCGGGGCAAAAGTTTGCCTTTCACCTCTGGGGCTTCCACCGAAAGGCAAGCGATGCACTGCATGACGAGCACGCTGTTCGAGAGCAACCGTAGGCTCATAAATCAAGTAGGCAGCGAGACGTGCATCGCATCCACTTGCCGAGACTAATAAATGCCTTCGTCATCTGGAAAGTTTTATTAAAAAATAAAGTCGTCTAGACTTCGTCGTGCACCTCGCAACATGCCACAGGTGGTCCGAGCCCAACGCCGGTTCAATCCAGCGGATATCCATCTCGCGACGTGGTTTGCTGTCTACCGGTTGTCCAAGAACAAGACCAAGCACTCGGCAGTGAAAATTGCACCGGAACTCGCTGCATTGGCAAGATCACAATGCAAAATTTGGCTCTGGGACCAGATCGGAGCCTTCGTGCTGCTTCAACACTGTTGTTCGCTGGAAGGCAGAGATCGACGCAGTCGAAACCGGTCGCTGCTGGCCTTGCGTTGACGTGCCTTAATGGTTAGCGTCATAGTGAGCTTTGTGGATCTCCACGAAGACCAAGAGGCTCGCATCTTGCAGTTCCTGATCAAAGCCCGACCGTGTACGAGCTGTGGGCGACTGCGTCTACCTGGCAAGTGCAAAGCAAGAGTGTGTCACCAGGAAGCGAGGCCACTTGACGATTTTCCGTCGACGCAGATTGCTCTGCTTAATCCACCGGATGCTTTTTGGTGTACCAGCCACGGTATTCCTCTCAAGTCTTGTGGTTCGGATCGCAGGGTCCACACCATTGGGGGCGAATCCCCACGATCTGTTCTGGACGTGGAGAGCGAGCCTTCGGGTGAGATACTTGAAATCCTTGTGCATGAAAAGCTGAAAATGGTGACGAAAATCTATTTCTCATATGAACTGAGCTTTGGAGTTATTGAGCTGATTGTCGTCGCATCCTAGTGCTGGACCAGTGTCCGATACGGTGCAGATAACGACGTCGTCTTCTCGACGACAGCTCTTGGAGTGGGCGAGTCCTGCCAATGCTGATGACCAATAGTGACCCGCTACAGACTGAAAGTTCTTTTGAGACTCTGCCGGCTGGAGCAAGATGGTGAAGCTGTTTTGCGCCATCGTTGGTGTGGCGGGGGCCGCTTTCCCAGTTGACATCGATGAGGGTCAGTCGGTGGGGGACTTGAAGGAGAAGATCAAGGAGAAGAAGCCGCTCACGATCACATGTCCTGCACGTTTGCTGCAGCTCTTCCTGACGTGGACGGAGAGCGACAGGTGGCTGCAGTCCCGCTCAGAAGATGTGAAGAAGCTCAAGAAGGGCGGGAAGACTGTTTTAATCGAAGTGCTATTACTCGAAGACAAAGAGCTGCAGGGGAGGATGGCCTTACAGACGTGTTGGAGGATATGGACCAACCAGCCACTGGCCAAATCCACGTGCTGGTGGTGGTCCCCCGCCCGAAGAGAAGACATCGTCTCCACTTGTGGACATTGCCGCCACGTTGTTTCAATACACTTTCTTGAAGGTTCTTAGTACAACGTCTTCGAGAACTCAAGAACTGAAGCGCCAATTGGTTGAGACATACAAGTGTGATCGCGGCGAAAACCAGTACGGCCACCCCATGTTGCTGTGCATGCTGCTGAATGTTGCTCTACCGAGCACTGTTGTGACTGCATCACACATTTTCCGACGAGAACACGATCGCCTGAAAGATTGTTTCGTGCAAATCGAGGATATTGACGATGTGAGGAATGGTTTGCTGTTGTCCAAACCGCCTTCAATCATCACGACCTTGCGTATCTTGTCGACGAGCGAGAGCAGTTCACACTGAAGATTTTTAATCCGAAGATCAAGGCGGAGCTGCTCGTGGACTGGTTGGCCCAAAAGCAATGGGATGCATTTGAAGGGAATTCTCTACGAGACGATTGGAGGACGACTAAGGATCCAGTGTTTGCTCCAGGTGCGCCGGATTTCGAAGTGCACACAACGTTTGGCGAGTTGGATGGCAAGGCACTTTCGTTTCCAAGAGGGTCAACACCACGTCCTTTCAGCCGCTGTTTGTACCATCAAGCACTGTTGGCCAAAGCAAAGGCGATTACCGAGGGATGGGAGTCGAAAGGTCGACAACTTCTCGTCAGAAGGGTCCACATTACCAGAGAAGACGAAATTGGAGTCTGAGCCTGATGCCGGCATGGATGGCCACGATGAAGATGATGCTGTATCTGCAGACTACAAGGCAGTTGATTCGGACGACGAGGAACGCGACTCGGACGGTCTGCTGAGGCACATGGACAAAAAGAATAATGGTAGACCCGTTATTCTCTTGCTCTGCTTCCTCCTCTTTTTCTTCTTCTCATCATCGCCACGTCAATCACGACCTGTTCACTTGACATGGGCGGAGTTACGCGCGCTGGTTTAGTTTTTGATAACGCAGTTACTCACGCATTCATAGCTCTAGCCGCGGCGACGTAGTCACTACCCGTTGGTCCACATACTCTTCCTGCTATAGCAGAGGCACTTGCAGGAACCAGAGCGGGAACGGGGACCTTGTTTGTCGAACGTGACTGTTGATTTGCGCTGCGAGTTGACATCAAACGGCCGCGTATTCATCGTCATCTCGATCAACTTGTAGACGTACAAGCCACGATCAAACTCTGCTGGCGTCATCTCTATCAAACGAAGAGCGATGCGCTTTCCGATTTCCAGAGCGGTCACATTCTTTTGCCATGCACCTGATTGCCGACTCCGTTTCAGACTCGCGGGCTAGAGACTTAACGTGCGGGGCTTCAAAGTAGCGCTGAGCTTTTTCCAGAACCCAACGGCGGCTCGATCGCTTCCAGCGGGATCACGCAATTGCAGCGGGCGATGCGACGGATGTAGAAGACATGGCGACACAATAGGTGGTGGTTTACCATAAATGCACACGAGCACTGCCACCCACGGTCAGCTTTGACACAAAATTCCTTGGTTGGTTCGTCGTTGAAGGCGTCATTGGACGCAACCGCAGAGAAGTACCCGCGTATCGGCTCGCAGAACTGGTATCGCGCTCGCGTCGCAGCATGGCGGTATTGCGGGAAGATTAAGCTACTGGCAACAGAGCTCACTGTGGCAGCGAGGAGGCGCTTCTCGGCGTCGTATTGTTGGCAACCTGATTCCCACCCTCGAGATCTACAAGAACGTTGGGTTGTGCTCGGAATTATCCAGGCCTACATGTATTGACTGGCCGTGATTGTTTAGAGATTTCGCATGAAACGAGGATCGGAGTTTGCAATGGTAATGGATGGGAGTCAACAAGCACGAGTGTTGGTCATTTTCCGTCCCATAATCGAGCGACCATATACATGTGGAACCAAGCACTATCCAAACCTGCAGTATTCTACAATCCAGCCCAGCGAGCCGCACACCGAGACGAGCACCATGTTCGCGTCGATTGTTGGGCGTCGTAGCGTCGATCACGGGAGACAATCGACGCTGGAGACGTCCGTTCATTTCAAACCCTGCTGCGCGCCAACATTTAACCTTGGTTTCAGTAAGCTCTGTCGTCCCATAATCACTATCCCTCCAGCATGGAGTCAACATGTCGGATTGTGCGTCCCGTCAGCAAGTGACAGGCCGCATCTTCAGTGGTGCTGTGCATTTTACCGACCTATTAATACGTGTCAAACTTGCTTCCCTGTGAGATCACTTCTCAATTCGACTCCTCCGTCCAGTACCCACAGCACCGGGAGACTCGACAGCAACTGAAGAACTCTCCGTCCTTCAGTATGCCAACCACGCCCAAAGACTCGATGGGGCCCACGATCGGGTACGACAGCGGCAAGATGCTCATGGCGGAAGGGCCTCTCGCGCTGCACAACCACGTGGCCTCCCGCATGGAGAAGGCGCTCGGACAGCCACTCCCGCAGATGGAGGTGCGTTTCAAGGACGTGTCCGTCTCGGCCGACATTGTGGTCAAGGACGCCACCGACATCAAGACGGAGCTGCCCACGCTGATCAACGTGATGCGCACCTCGTTCCGTGAGCTGCGTTCGAGCAAGCACGTGGTCAAGAAGCAGATCCTGAGGAACGTCAGCGGCGTCTTCAAACCGGGCACCATCACGCTCGTGCTGGGCCAGCCCGGCTCGGGCAAGTCGTCGCTCATGAAGCTGCTGAGTGGCCGCTTCCCCGAGGAGAAGAACATCACGATGGAAGGTGACGTGACGTACAACGGCACGCCCGCCATGGAACTACTCAACCGGTTGCCGCAGCTCGTGTCATACGTGACGCAGCGCGACAAGCACTACCCGACGTTGACCGTCAAGGAGACGCTCGAGTTCGCGCACGCTTGCGGCGGAGGGTCTGCCCAAGGAATTCGAGCACAACCTCATTAATGGATCGCCCGAGGAAAACGAGGCGGCGCTTGAGGCGGCCCGCGCCATGTTCAAGCACTACCCGGACATCGTCATCCAGCAGCTTGGTCTCGACAACTGCCAGAACACCATCGTGGGTAACGCCATGCTGCGTGGTGTTTCCGGTGGTGAACGCAAGCGCGTGACCACGGGCGAGATGGAGTTCGGCAACAAATACGTCATGATGATGGACGAGATCAGCACGGGCTTGGACAGCGCCGCCACCTACGACATCATCGCGACGCAGCGCAGTCTGGCCAAGAAGTTCCGCAAGACGGTGGTGATCTCGCTGCTGCAGCCATCGCCGGAAGTCTTTGAACTCTTTGACAACGTCGTCATCATGAACGAAGGCTACATGATGTACAACGGCCCGCGCACGGAAGCTCTCGGCTACTTTGAGAGTCTGGGCTTCAAGTGTCCTCCACGACGAGATGTGGCCGACTTCCTGTTGGATCTCGGGACGAACAAGCAGTACCAGTACGAAGTGGATGTGGCCCCCGGGATTGCGATCCCCAAACCCCCGCCGAGTTTGCAGACACCTTCCAGCGCTCGTCAATATACCGGCAAATTGCGGAAAACCTCAACGAGGCTGTGCACCCGAGTCTGATTCAAGACAAGCAGGCGTACATCGATGCCAAGCCGGAATTCCACCAGAACTTTTTCGAGAGCACTGCGCTGCTGATGAAGCGCCAGATCACAGTGACGAGACGTGAGTCGGCGGCACTTATCGGGCGCTTGGTCATGAACACTGTCATGGGCTTGATGTACTCGAGCGTCTTCTACCAGATCAAACCCACGAATGCTCAGCTGGTCATGGGAGTCATCTTCGCGTCCGTGTTGTGCCTGTCGTTGGGCCAGTCAGCCCAAATCCCGACCGTCATGGAAGCGCGTGAGGTGTTTTACAAGCAGCGAGGCGCCAACTTCTTCCGAACGGCGTCGTACGTTCTGTCCAGCTCGGCGAGTCAATTCCCTCCGATCGTTTTGGAGAGTGTTGTCTTCGGCTCGATCGTGTACTGGATGTGCGGCTTTGTGGATACGATCGGAGCGTACTTCCTGTTCATTTTGACGCTCATCTTGACGAATGTGGCGTTCACGGCCTTCTTCTTCTTCCTGGCGTCGGCGTCACCGAATTTCAACATTGCCAACCCGATCTCCAGCGTCTCGATCCTGTTCTTCATCCTGTTCGGAGGCTTCGTGATCACCAAGGAGCAGATCCCGGACTACTTGATCTGGGTCTACTGGATCAATCCCATCGCGTGGTGTGTGCGAGCTCTTGCTGTCAACCAGTACCGCGACTCGAGCTTCGACACGTGCGAGTACGGCGGGATCAACTTCTGCGAGAACTACAACCAGACCATGGGCGACTACGCCCTGAGCACGTTCGAAGTCCCGAATGCGAAGTATTGGCTCTGGTACGGCCTGGTCTACATGGTGGCAGCGTACGTCTTCTTCATGTTCCTGTCGTATCTCGCTCTGGAGTACCACCGATACGAAAGCCCTGAGAACGTGGTGCTCGACGGAGACAACTACGACGATGCCTCCGACGGATACAGTCTCAGCCGTACCCCGCGCAGCTCCCCAACGGAAGGCGATGCAATCCTCGAGGTGGAAGCCAAGGAACGACACTTCGTGCCGGTCACGATCGCCTTCAAGGACCTCTGGTACACCGTCCCCGACCCGACCAATCCTAAAGACACCATCGACTTGCTCAAGGGAATCAGCGGGTATGCACTACCTGGCACGATGACTGCGCTCATGGGCTCCTCGGGTGCTGGTAAGACGACACTGATGGACGTGATCGCTGGGCGCAAGACCGGCGGCAAGATTCGCGGCGAGATTCTGCTCAACGGCTACCCCGCTACAGACTTGGCCATCCGCCGCTCCACGGGCTACTGCGAGCAGATGGATATCCATTCAGAGTCGTCGACAATCCGTGAAGCATTGACTTTCAGCGCCTTCCTGCGTCAAGGTGCCGATATTCCCGACAGCTACAAGTACGACTCGGTCAATGAGTGCCTCGAGCTACTAGACCTGAACCCGATCGCCGACCAAATCATCCGCGGCAGCTCGGTCGAGCAGATGAAGCGCTTGACGATCGGTGTGGAACTGGCCGCGCAGCCCAGCGTGATCTTCTTGGACGAACCGACGAGCGGTCTTGATGCTCGCTCGGCTAAAGTCATCATGGACGGAGTTCGTAAGGTGGCCAACACTGGCCGCACCATTGTGTGCACGATCCACCAGCCGTCATCAGCGGTGTTCCGTGTGTTCGACAACTTGCTACTGTTGAAGCGCGGCGGTGAGACTGTGTTTGCTGGTGAGCTGGGTAAGCACGCACACAAGATGATTGAGTACTTTGAGGCGATTCCCGGAGTGACAAAGCTGCAGGACAACTACAACCCTGCGACGTGGATGTTGGAGGTGATCGGCGCCGGTGTGGGCAACAGCAACGGCGACAAGACGGACTTTGTGGAGCTTTTCAAGTCGAGTGGCGAGTTCCAGTATTTGCAGGCGAACTTGGACCGCGATGGAGTGACTCGCCCTTCGGAATCGCTACCTGAGCTGCAGTACGGTGACAAGCGTGCTGCGACGGACTACACGCAGATGGTGTTCTTGCTGCAGCGCTTCTCCAACATGTACTGGCGCACGGCGTCGTACAACTTGACGCGGTTCTTCGTGTCGTTTGTGCTGGGAATCGTCTTCGGTATCACGTATCTCGACGCGTCGTACACGTCTTACTCCGGCATCAACTCTGGCATGGGTATGATGTACTTGGCGACTGCGTTCCTCGGTATTGTGTCTTTCAACAGTATTCTGCCGATTGCTGCTGAGGAACGCGCTGTCTTTTACCGCGAGCGAGCTGCGCAGACGTACAACGCCTTCTGGTACTTCTTCGGCTCGAGTGCGATGGAGATCCCGTACGTGTTCCTGGCGATGCTGCTCTTCATGGCAACCTTCTACCCCATGGTGGGCTTCACTGGTTTCGGAGCATTCCTGACCTTTTGGTTGGTCGTCTCTCTGCACGTGCTGCTGCAAGCCTACATTGGTGAGTTCATGGTCTACCTGATGCCGAACGTCGAAGTGACGGAGATCCTCGGAATGCTGATGCAGATGATCTTCCTCCTGTTCATGGGCTTCAGTCCACCGGCTGAGTCGATCCCTACGGGCTACAAGTGGCTGTACCACATCACGCCGCAGAAGTACACACTGGGGGCCTTGTCGACGATTGTGTTTGGAGACTGCCCGAACGAAGGAGGCAGTGACGTCGGATGCAAGCAGATGACCAACATCCCGCCGTCGCTACAAGCTGGCATCACCGTGAAGGAATACCTCGAGAGCAACTTCTTGATGAAGCACAGTCAGATCTGGAGGAACTGCGCCATCCTGGTCGGATTCGTGGTTTTCTTCCGCATCCTGACCATCCTTGCGATGCGCTTCGTCAACCACCAGAAGCGATAGACCATTCACTGTAGCAACAAGGAATGGGCTTCCTACAATACAACTTTCTTTGTATACACATTTTATCTATCGCCTTGATGAACAACTCCAAGACCTGACTCCACGTCGACACCCGCCCTGCACGATCCCGCGTCCTCATTGACTCGTCCGAAGCTAGGCATCACCGCCGCCGCTACAACCGTTAAAAGTCCGCCGAAAAGCCAGCACAGCGAGGGCACTGACATGACCCACACGTTGAACATTTGAGGGTACAAGTAAAATCCGCCGACCGCAGCAGCGCGACTAACACCGACGGCGTAGCCCACTCCTCGAGCACGTCGATACGTCTTGAAATGCTCAGGACTGCAAGCGAGAACGCAGCTCCAGCAACCGGAAAGGGACGCAGTCACTAGAACGGTCGAGGTGATGACCCACGCACGCGACCAAGGCACGTAGCTTAGAACCACGGAGATGATAGCAGCCGACGCGGCAAAGACTGCGAACGAGCGCTGCCGACCACAGCTATCTAGAATCGTTGCAGCTAGCAATGATCCCAACACTTGAGCGACATTCAGCACCGCAATTGTACCCCAACTTGCAAACATGTTGTAGCCGTTCAAGCTGATCACCGTCGGCACGTAGATCCCCAATGCGTAAGACGACAGCGTTACGATGATCCACAATGTCCATACAGCTAGCGGGTGGGTGAACTTCTTGAAAATGGAGGTCTTGGTCGGAGAAGTTGGCGTCGTCAACGTTGAGGTCGATACCAAGGCAGTTTTCATCTCGTTTGCCGTCTGCACGTCGTCACACAGTACACGGAGGCCCTGAAGTCCATGCGAACGCTCGATTCTTTCGATGACGACCTGAGCTTCGTCAGTCCGTCCAACGTTAGCAAGCCAGCGCGGGGACTCTGGAATCGTGAAACGAAGCACCCCACCGTAGAGTGCAAATCCACACACCACCAGATACGTTGTGCGCCATTCCAGTCGTGGCGCCACTGCGAAGGAGAGAACCAGTCCGATCAGGCCACCGATACCCGTGAAAGCGTCCAAAAGCGCGATCATTCTACCCGACATTGACGCCGGGCTCAATTCGTGGACCAGCACCGTGGTGGTAGTGATCTGTCCGCCGAGACCCAGACCAGTGACGACGTGACCGATGATCAGCATGTACTCTGCGTTGGCTCGTGATGAAATTGCGAGGCCTCCAAGTGAGAGCGCCATGGCGATCAGGAGAGAGAGCCGTCGCCCGAATGAGTCCGCAACGTGACCGAAGATTGGTCCGCCCGCCACAGCTCCCATGAACACGCTGGCTCCGACGATTTCGAGTACAGGAGTCCCCATTCCGATATCATTGGCAACCAGCACCCTCGTGAAGATAAATAGCACGGCTTCGGATGCTTGAACAGCCCAACTGAGGCCAACCAACAGGAGAAGTCGGACGTAGAACCATGAGAGGCGAGGTTGTAGGGCGTCGAGTCGTTGACTAACGCTGCAGTCGAGTGTGACAGACTTGCGCGGAGATGCTGGAGGAGTCAATGTAGTATGAGATGTCTTGGTTCACGATTTGCGCTTCATCATCGTCGTTTTCATCCAGCATCTACCAACACTATGAGGGGCATTGCGTTCACGAAGGTGCAGGAAGGGTTATGTTGTTCTGAAGAACATCCTTCCTAGGAATCGGCGTCTGCGTCGGACACAAGTAGTGCACGAGCTGAAGGCCTCATTTTAATTCTGAGCGGGAAATTCAAATTCAAAATTTCAGCTTTTGCGCCATGAATGGTCAACAAAATAATTGTACAGTGCTATCCGTTAAAGTCCGAAATTGTACCTGACACGGACTATACTAAATGAATTGGTTGTCATATCCTGCCAACCTCTCTCTTTCGACCAGTTGCTGCTCTGGTCCTTTAGTCGGCTCGCCTTAATCGTCACCGCTTGCTCCTCCACTTCATGTGTAGCACTATTAACTCTTCACATATTATATGCCGGCAAGGCCAACATATCGGGCGTATCTTTGATTTTCCCGTTTTCGCAGCGTCTCTAATATGTTAGCCCTGCCAACATATTCGGGATTAAGCTTGTTTTTGTATTGAAAAGTTGATCATAGTTAGATGCAATGTGATAAAAACTAGTGATGCACAGGTGTACGGGGAATAGGGGGCAGACAGACCACAACGAGCAGGTTAAGGGGGACGGGAAGCGCGACAGGGTCCAGCTTCTGGGCGAGCGTTGCCTCTCGTGTCATTTCAGATTTGCCGGCTGAAAAACACAGCTAGATAGTGCTCCGATTGGAATGACCACCCGTCAAACATTATGCCGAAATTAGCGAGTAAGGCCAAACCAATGTCGATTTTGACTCGATGCACGACCAAATCGGCGTACTTGAGCAGCGTCTCCGACGAAAGGGACTCCAAGTTGGTGTACTTGGTCACAGTAGTGTCCTCGCACCACGAGAACGGCAAGACAAAGATGTCGTCGAAGTATGTCTGTGCATACGCCCGATGGGGCCGGAACAACTGCATCACGAGACGATTGAACGTCGCCGGCGCGTTCGACAGCCCTTGGGGCATAACGAGCCACTCCCAGAACATACCGCTCGGGGTGCTCACCGCTGTCAGCGGCACATCACCTGCTCGCATGAGCAGTTGGTGATAGCCATCGACTAAGTCGAGCGCGCTATACATGGTACAACCAACCATGTTGTTCTGAAGAACATCCTTTCTAGGAATCGGCGTCTGTGCCGGGATCGTGGCAGCGTTCAGCATATTGAAAGCATGAACGATGCGCCACTTGCCGTTAGGCTTTCTGACACAGAACGTCGGCGTGGAGTGCGGAGACTTGCTCTCACGCACAAGCCCTGCCGTGTGCTTAGCACGGAAGAAGGCGTCAATGACGTCGCGCCGCTCCTTCGGCAAGGGCCACTGGCGTGTGACGCAGTACTTCGTTCCGGGAACCAAGTCAATCTCGTGACGGACTCCTCGGTCAGGAGGGGAGCCACTAGGTGGCTCCTTTGAGACGACGTCTCCATACTCCTTAAGCAAATAATAGAAGGGGTCAGTCGGGTCCTTTAGGATCGCTGACCCACTCCGCGCATTCAATGCCTTCTTGGTCTCGGCCAAGACCGACTCGTCCACGAGGGACGACGAGTTCAACTCGTCTTCGGGTCGGATGATGACCACTTCGGCGAGCTCGCCGTCCTTCAGCGCCACCCCAAACTCGACGACGGACATCTCGTCCAGCTCTAAGAGCTCGCCAACACTTTGCAGGTCATCGAGGTGAATACCTCCATCGACCGCACCCGTCACTCCGTCGACGAGAGTGTAGAGCTGCTCACAGCTCGGTTGCGAAGAGCCGCTCGAGGCGGGCGGCACCGTCGGCGCGATAGACACCTTGTGTCACGCACGCCGCGCCTTCCGACGCCTTCGCCTTGCCGAGGCACGTCCAGACGGGGACGGGGTGCTCACTGCGCCCTCGCCGCCTCTCGAATGAGGGGATTCGCCCGAGGGGGCGCCATGTGAAGCGCCGTGAGATCTTTGATTGCGGCCGGCACTCGCTGCAGTCGATGAAACGGCCTTCAAAGAAGGCTCGGTGTCACTTCGGACGCCCAGCGACTCGCTCGGTCCACGACCGACGTCGATCAGTGAAGTACGTGCCACTGCACAATCAACAGCCCTCACAGGCTCAGTGTCCGGGACACTCAGTGACACACTCAGTCTAAGACCGCAGCCACGCGACGGAGTACGTGCCGCCGCACAACTAACAGCCCTAAAAGGCTCTTCAGGACTACGGTCCTTCATGGTGCCGTCCACCTACTCGGACACACAGACATCTAGCACCATGGCCGACTCGGCCCAGTGCTCGCGCCAGTAGCGCTTCTGCTTCCTAGCCTAGGTGGGTTCATGACTCGCCAAAGCTCCGATTGGAGAGATGCGCGTAGCGCCCAAGGTCTTCGACCGCCAATCGATCCATGGCTCGTGGCGTTCCAGCCATGCCATGCCAAGGATGAGATCGTACCTCAAATCCAGGTCAAGGAGCAGATAGCGTTCTACGCTATCGAAGTCCAAGAACTTCAGCCCAAGGTCCATCGGGACCCTCGGCACCGTAACAGGGGCCCCGTCGCGAGACGGACAGTGACCGTGTCTCCACTTCGCTCTTGTAGAGCCTCAGCGTACCGCTGGCTACCTTGAACGGTAGAGCGCCTGACATAGTTGCCAGACGCCCCAGAGCCTATCAAGACTACCCACGGCTTGTCGAAGCCCTTGACGTCCACCAGGATGACCAGCAAGCCCGGCTTGCATACACGTTGCGCGTTATAGAGCACGGAGCTCTTCGGGACTGAGCCCTGCCACCTCTTACTTCCCACAGGTACTACAGAACTCAGTTCTTCCCCAGTAGGCGCGGGGCGGCCTACTGGGAGCCGGCTTTCCATGCGCCGAGCATGTTTGGCTCTCGGCATGGGTGCGGCCGAGCTGGCCGGAGCGCTGCCTGCGCAGAGGACATGTCGGCCTCAAGTGGCGGGCGCTCCCGCAAACATAGCATCGCCGGACGCCTGCTCGTTGCTCGGCAACTCTGAGCTCCTCGGCTTCATCCTCAGCATTGCTGAGATCCATGGACTCTTGAACATTCGATCCGGTAGAGCACCGACTCGAGACGACTTTAAGTTGAACTCGGCATTCAATACCATACCGACGGCCTTCTCAAAGTCGGCTGGGCTCTGACGGAATGCTTCCGTACGAGCCACTCCAGCTCGGAGCTCTTCCGTGAAGACGGTCACGGTGACCACCTCGGGTAGATGGTCGGCAACCATGCCCGCAATGAGCGTTCGTAGCTCTTGGACATAGTCCACCAAGTCCTTCTTACCCTGGCGGGTAGCAAGGAAGCGTGGCCTCGCGAAATACGCCTGGTTAGGCGGCAAGGACACCTGAAAGAGCTTCTCTTTCAGCTCCTTCCAGGTCGGGAAGGCCTCTTCGACAGACGTCCCCGACGTCAAGGCCCACTCTCTCGCTCGCCCTTCGAGCTTAGAGATCGCAAGCGCCATGCGCTGGTTCTCCATTTGGAGCATGGCCGATCCCATGGCCATCTCGACCTCTCGGGTCCACAACAGCAGGTTCTCCCCTCCTTCCCTGAGAAGGTCTTCACGCTCACCGAGAGCGACTTCGCCCGCTGAGGGGAGCTGCAGCAGCGACACGCTGCTGGATATGCTCCAGCATAGCATTCTCGTACTTCGAGAACGCCTCAAGGCGCACCGTCACGGCGTCAGGTCCTTGCGACGCAAGGAGCGCCATGCCCTCAGGGCCCAGCAAGGACGCAAGCTTATTAAGCGTGTCCTGCTGACTAGGAGGCAGGTATGCGAACGCTGCCTGCTCCATCCTCACAGATGTTGAGTCGACGACTCAGGAGTCGGATTGACTACAAGTGCTACCAGGTACAGCGGGGCTGTGTAGCAGTGCACGTGCACAGAGGAAGAGGTAGGACTCCCCGAGTCTCTCTCTTTAGGCGTCCCGCCTTCGGTTCTTACAAGAACCAAGTACAGTCCCGTAACTAGGACTCGCAGAGTCAGTGTCCCTTAAAACAAGTACAACACTAATTAACTGCAAAAATAGAACTGAATTGAATTGTTTATCTGACCTTTGCTGTAAATGTATAGACTAAACTATGTGGCATAGTTAATCTAAGAGATATGTAAATGAGTGGTGGAGAGCCAAATGGCTACACTATGGCTACATAGCCAAAAGTCTACACACGGTTATGACTTTCTTGTAACCCCGTTACAGTAGTGCCCGAGGGAATCGCCTTCGCGGATATTGGAGGTGGAAATCCGTGTAAGTGTGTTGGTGATTGCTTCCAGGACACATGCAGAAAACGCATGGCGATATTTTGCGCCAAGGATTATTGTGCCTTGCTAGCTGAGTGTCGGCTTCGCGGTGCGTACTCTGGAGTGCCTGGAATTGATAGACACGGACCGCGTTGCATTAGCCGTCTCCACGACAGCGTGTCTGGAAGTGGGTGGCATTATCGGGGAATACTCTGGCCACCTCTGTGTGTATGCAGCGCTGGTCAACCGACTGACTGCGGGCGCACACCGCGGTTACCACCACCACCACCCCCGACATTTCTTCCGACTGACAAGTACACTGCGGTCACTACTGTCCACGGTCTCCGTCGTTCGAAATACAAACAAAACGTGAATGCAGGCTCCAAATACGTAGCAGTATTTGCAACCACACCACTAATCGCCAATGCCGAGCGCCCCACCCTCAAAGCACGAGTCTGAGCTGCATTTCAGCAGCCTGAGCCGCATCTGGTGGGGCTCCGCCGCTATGCAAATGATGCAGGCGATCTTGTTGCTCTTGTCTACGTTGAACGCTCTCAACCGCCTCATCCCCGCGTCCGTCAGCACGCTCCACGGTAAAAGCTTCGGCATGAAGGGAGACGTTGTCTTTGCCACACAAACCGCTCGGCGTGGTGATTGGTTGGCAGTTTCAGATACCTGTCCGATCGCTGCGCTTCACAAAGTGGCACAGATTCTCATAGATCTGGCACCGTTTTATGGTTCTCAGCGGTGTTGTTACCTGTGCTGACACGCAATTGATGTGCATCCCAGTTCGTATTGTGCCATCTCAATGCGATTTCGTGCCAGTTACGCATTCTCGTTGTTGACTGACCGAGGTCATGACGAATTTGCCGCCGCCAGAGCTTGAGGAGACAACGTGAGGGCTTGTTTCTCGTGAAACACAGCGAGATCCACAAGAAGTTCGGGTTGTACCCGGAATCATTCAGGTCAATTGGTGATTGTTTAATGATTTTGCATGGAACGAAGATCGCAATTTGCAGTGGGAGTCAACAAGCAGGAGTGTTGGTCATTTTCCATCGAGCGACCATACTGAACCAAGCACTATCCAAACCTGCAGTATTCTACAATCCAGCCCAGCGAGCCGCACACCGAGACGAGCACCATGTTCGCGTCGATTGTGGGGCGTCGTAGCGTCGATCACGGGAGACAATCGACGCTGGAGACGTCCGTTCATTTCAAACCCTGCTGCGCGCCAACATTTAACCTTGGTTTCAGTAAGCTCTGTCGTCCCATAATCACTATCCCTCCAGCATGGAGTCAACATGTCGGATTGTGCGTCCCGTCAGCAAGTGACAGGCCGCATCTTCAGTGGTGCTGTGCATTTTACCGACCTATTAATACGTGTCAAACTTGCTTCCCTGTGAGATCACTTCTCAATTCGACTCCTCCGTCCAGTACCCACAGCATCGGGAGACTCGACAGCAACTGAAGAACTCTCCGTCCTTCAGTATGCCAACCACGCCCAAAGACTCGATGGGGCCCACGATCGGGTACGACAGCGGCAAGATGCTCATGGCGGAAGGGCCTCTCGCGCTGCACAACCACGTGGCCTCCCGCATGGAGAAGGCGCTCGGACAGCCACTCCCGCAGATGGAGGTGCGTTTCAAGGACGTGTCCGTCTCGGCCGACATTGTGGTCAAGGACGCCACCGACATCAAAACGGAGCTGCCCACGCTGATCAACGTGATGCGCACCTCGTTCCGTGAGCTGCGTTCGAGCAAGCACGTGGTCAAGAAGCAGATCCTGAGGAACGTCAGCGGCGTCTTCAAACCGGGCACCATCACGCTCGTGCTGGGCCAGCCCGGCTCGGGCAAGTCGTCGCTCATGAAGCTGCTGAGTGGCCGCTTCCCCGAGGAGAAGAACATCACGATGGAAGGTGACGTGACGTACAACGGCACGCCCGCCATGGAACTACTCAACCGGTTGCCGCAGCTCGTGTCATACGTGACGCAGCGCGACAAGCACTACCCGACGTTGACCGTCAAGGAGACGCTCGAGTTCGCGCACGCTTGCGGCGGAGGGTCTGCCCAAGGAATTCGAGCACAACCTCATTAATGGATCGCCCGAGGAAAACGAGGCGGCGCTTGAGGCGGCCCGCGCCATGTTCAAGCACTACCCGGACATCGTCATCCAGCAGCTTGGTCTCGACAACTGCCAGAACACCATCGTGGGTAACGCCATGCTGCGTGGTGTTTCCGGTGGTGAACGCAAGCGCGTGACCACGGGCGAGATGGAGTTCGGCAACAAATACGTCATGATGATGGACGAGATCAGCACGGGCTTGGACAGCGCCGCCACCTACGACATCATCGCGACGCAGCGCAGTCTGGCCAAGAAGTTCCGCAAGACGGTGGTGATCTCGCTGCTGCAGCCATCGCCGGAAGTCTTTGAACTCTTTGACAACGTCGTCATCATGAACGAAGGCTACATGATGTACAACGGCCCGCGCACGGAAGCTCTCGGCTACTTTGAGAGTCTGGGCTTCAAGTGTCCTCCACGACGAGATGTGGCCGACTTCCTGTTGGATCTCGGGACGAACAAGCAGTACCAGTACGAAGTGGATGTGGCCCCGGGATTGCGATCCCCCAAACCCCGCCGAGTTTGCAGACACCTTCCAGCGCTCGTCAATATACCGGCAAATTGCGGAAAACCTCAACGAGGCTGTGCACCCGAGTCTGATTCAAGACAAGCAGGCGTACATCGATGCCAAGCCGGAATTCCACCAGAACTTTTTCGAGAGCACTGCGCTGCTGATGAAGCGCCAGATCACAGTGACGAGACGTGAGTCGGCGGCACTTATCGGGCGCTTGGTCATGAACACTGTCATGGGCTTGATGTACTCGAGCGTCTTCTACCAGATCAAACCCACGAATGCTCAGCTGGTCATGGGAGTCATCTTCGCGTCCGTGTTGTGCCTGTCGTTGGGCCAGTCAGCCCAAATCCCGACCGTCATGGAAGCGCGTGAGGTGTTTTACAAGCAGCGAGGCGCCAACTTCTTCCGAACGGCGTCGTACGTTCTGTCCAGCTCGGCGAGTCAATTCCCTCCGATCGTTTTGGAGAGTGTTGTCTTCGGCTCGATCGTGTACTGGATGTGCGGCTTTGTGGATACGATCGGAGCGTACTTCCTGTTCATTTTGACGCTCATCTTGACGAATGTGGCGTTCACGGCCTTCTTCTTCTTCCTGGCGTCGGCGTCACCGAATTTCAACATTGCCAACCCGATCTCCAGCGTCTCGATCCTGTTCTTCATCCTGTTCGGAGGCTTCGTGATCACCAAGGAGCAGATCCCGGACTACTTGATCTGGGTCTACTGGATCAATCCCATCGCGTGGTGTGTGCGAGCTCTTGCTGTCAACCAGTACCGCGACTCGAGCTTCGACACGTGCGAGTACGGCGGGATCAACTTCTGCGAGAACTACAACCAGACCATGGGCGACTACGCCCTGAGCACGTTCGAAGTCCCGAATGCGAAGTATTGGCTCTGGTACGGCCTGGTCTACATGGTGGCAGCGTACGTCTTTTCATGTTCCTGTCGTATCTCGCTCTGGAGTACCACCGATACGAAAGCCCTGAGAACGTGGTGCTCGACGGAGACAACTACGACGATGCCTCCGACGGATACAGTCTCAGCCGTACCCCGCGCAGCTCCCCAACGGAAGGCGATGCAATCCTCGAGGTGGAAGCCAAGGAACGACACTTCGTGCCGGTCACGATCGCCTTCAAGGACCTCTGGTACACCGTCCCCGACCCGACCAATCCTAAAGACACCATCGACTTGCTCAAGGGAATCAGCGGGTATGCACTACCTGGCACGATGACTGCGCTCATGGGCTCCTCGGGTGCTGGTAAGACGACACTGATGGACGTGATCGCTGGGCGCAAGACCGGCGGCAAGATTCGCGGCGAGATTCTGCTCAACGGCTACCCCGCTACAGACTTGGCCATCCGCCGCTCCACGGGCTACTGCGAGCAGATGGATATCCACTCAGAGTCGTCGACAATCCGTGAAGCATTGACTTTCAGCGCCTTCCTGCGTCAAGGTGCCGATATTCCCGACAGCTACAAGTACGACTCGGTCAATGAGTGCCTCGAGCTACTAGACCTGAACCCGATCGCCGACCAAATCATCCGCGGCAGCTCGGTCGAGCAGATGAAGCGCTTGACGATCGGTGTGGAACTGGCCGCGCAGCCCAGCGTGATCTTCTTGGACGAACCGACGAGCGGTCTTGATGCTCGCTCGGCTAAAGTCATCATGGACGGAGTTCGTAAGGTGGCCAACACTGGCCGCACCATTGTGTGCACGATCCACCAGCCGTCATCAGCGGTGTTCCGTGTGTTCGACAACTTGCTACTGTTGAAGCGCGGCGGTGAGACTGTGTTTGCTGGTGAGCTGGGTAAGCACGCACACAAGATGATTGAGTACTTTGAGGCGATTCCCGGAGTGACAAAGCTGCAGGACAACTACAACCCTGCGACGTGGATGTTGGAGGTGATCGGCGCCGGTGTGGGCAACAGCAACGGCGACAAGACGGACTTTGTGGAGCTTTTCAAGTCGAGTGGCGAGTTCCAGTATTTGCAGGCGAACTTGGACCGCGATGGAGTGACTCGCCCTTCGGAATCGCTACCTGAGCTGCAGTACGGTGACAAGCGTGCTGCGACGGACTACACGCAGATGGTGTTCTTGCTGCAGCGCTTCTCCAACATGTACTGGCGCACGGCGTCGTACAACTTGACGCGGTTCTTCGTGTCGTTTGTGCTGGGAATCGTCTTCGGTATCACGTATCTCGACGCGTCGTACACGTCTTACTCCGGCATCAACTCTGGCATGGGTATGATGTACTTGGCGACTGCGTTCCTCGGTATTGTGTCTTTCAACAGTATTCTGCCGATTGCTGCTGAGGAACGCGCTGTCTTTTACCGCGAGCGAGCTGCGCAGACGTACAACGCCTTCTGGTACTTCTTCGGCTCGAGTGCGATGGAGATCCCGTACGTGTTCCTGGCGATGCTGCTCTTCATGGCAACCTTCTACCCCATGGTGGGCTTCACTGGTTTCGGAGCATTCCTGACCTTTTGGTTGGTCGTCTCTCTGCACGTGCTGCTGCAAGCCTACATTGGTGAGTTCATGGTCTACCTGATGCCGAACGTCGAAGTGACGGAGATCCTCGGAATGCTGATGCAGATGATCTTCCTCCTGTTCATGGGCTTCAGTCCACCGGCTGAGTCGATCCCTACGGGCTACAAGTGGCTGTACCACATCACGCCGCAGAAGTACACACTGGGGGCCTTGTCGACGATTGTGTTTGGAGACTGCCCGAACGAAGGAGGCAGTGACGTCGGATGCAAGCAGATGACCAACATCCCGCCGTCGCTACAAGCTGGCATCACCGTGAAGGAATACCTCGAGAGCAACTTCTTGATGAAGCACAGTCAGATCTGGAGGAACTGCGCCATCCTGGTCGGATTCGTGGTTTTCTTCCGCATCCTGACCATCCTTGCGATGCGCTTCGTCAACCACCAGAAGCGATAGACCATTCACTGTAGCAACAAGGAATGGGCTTCCTACAATACAACTTTCTTTGTATACACATTTTATCTATCGCCTTGATGAACAACTCCAAGACCTGACTCCACGTCGACACCCGCCCTGCACGATCCCGCGTCCTCATTGACTCGTCCGAAGCTAGGCATCACCGCCGCCGCTACAACCGTTAAAAGTCCGCCGAAAAGCCAGCACAGCGAGGGCACTGACATGACCCACACGTTGAACATTTGAGGGTACAAGTAAAATCCGCCGACCGCAGCAGCGCGACTAACACCGACGGCGTAGCCCACTCCTCGAGCACGTCGATACGTCTTGAAATGCTCAGGACTGCAAGCGAGAACGCAGCTCCAGCAACCGGAAAGGGACGCAGTCACTAGAACGGTCGAGGTGATGACCCACGCACGCGACCAAGGCACGTAGCTTAGAACCACGGAGATGATAGCAGCCGACGCGGCAAAGACTGCGAACGAGCGCTGCCGACCACAGCTATCTAGAATCGTTGCAGCTAGCAATGATCCCAACACTTGAGCGACATTCAGCACCGCAATTGTACCCCAACTTGCAAACATGTTGTAGCCGTTCAAGCTGATCACCGTCGGCACGTAGATCCCCAATGCGTAAGACGACAGCGTTACGATGATCCACAATGTCCATACAGCTAGCGGGTGGGTGAACTTCTTGAAAATGGAGGTCTTGGTCGGAGAAGTTGGCGTCGTCAACGTTGAGGTCGATACCAAGGCAGTTTTCATCTCGTTTGCCGTCTGCACGTCGTCACACAGTACACGGAGGCCCTGAAGTCCATGCGAACGCTCGATTCTTTCGATGACGACCTGAGCGTCAGTCCGTCCAACGTTAGCAAGCCAGCGCGGGGACTCTGGAATCGTGAAACGAAGCACCCCACCGTAGAGTGCAAATCCACACACCACCAGATACGTTGTGCGCCATTCCAGTCGTGGCGCCACTGCGAAGGAGAGAACCAGTCCGATCAGGCCACCGATACCCGTGAAAGCGTCCAAAAGCGCGATCATTCTACCCGACATTGACGCCGGGCTCAATTCGTGGACCAGCACCGTGGTGGTAGTGATCTGTCCGCCGAGACCCAGACCAGTGACGACGTGACCGATGATCAGCATGTACTCTGCGTTGGCTCGTGATGAAATTGCGAGGCCTCCAAGTGAGAGCGCCATGGCGATCAGGAGAGAGAGCCGTCGCCCGAATGAGTCCGCAACGTGACCGAAGATTGGTCCGCCCGCCACAGCTCCCATGAACACGCTGGCTCCGACGATTTCGAGTACGGGAGTCCCCATTCCGATATCATTGGCAACCAGCACCCTCGTGAAGATAAATAGCACGGCTTCGGATGCTTGAACAGCCCAACTGAGGCCAACCAACAGGAGAAGTCGGACGTAGAACCATGAGAGGCGAGGTTGTAGGGCGTCGAGTCGTTGACTAACGCTGCAGTCGAGTGTGACAGACTTGCGCGGAGAAGCTGGAGGAGTCAATGTAGTATGAGATGTCTTGGTTCACGATTTGCGCTTCATCACCGTCGTTTTCATCCAGCATCTACCAACACTATGAGGGGCATTACGTTCACGAAGGTGCAGGAAGGGTTATGTAACGTACAGTATGTGCGTCGGACACAAGTAGTGCACGAGCTGAAGGCCTCATTTTAATTCTGAGCGGGAAATTCAAATTCAAAATTTCAGCTTTTGCGCCATGAATGGTCAACAAAATAATTGTACAGTGCTATCCGTTAAAGTCCGAAATTGTACCTGACACGGACTATACTAAATGAATTGGTTGTCATATCCTGCCAACCTCTCTCTTTCGACCAGTTGCTGCTCTGGTCCTTTAGTCGGCTCGCCTTAATCGTCACCGCTTGCTCCTCCACTTCATGTGTAGCACTATTAACTCTTCACATATTATATGCCGGCAAGGCCAACATATCGGGCGTATCTTTGATTTTCCCGTTTTCGCAGCGTCTCTAATATGTTAGCCCTGCCAACATATTCGGGATTAAGCTTGTTTTTGTATTGAAAAGTTGATCATAGTTAGATGCAATGTGATAAAAACTAGTGATGCACAGGTGTACGGGGAATAGGGGGCAGACAGACCACAACGAGCAGGTTAAGGGGGACGGGAAGCGCGACAGGGTCCAGCTTCTGGGCGAGCGTTGCCTCTCGTGTCATTTCAGATTTGCCGGCTGAAAAACACAGCTAGATAGTGCTCCGATTGGAATGACCACCCGTCAAACATTATGCCGAAATTAGCGAGTAAGGCCAAACCAATGTCGATTTTGACTCGATGCACGACCAAATCGGCGTACTTGAGCAGCGTCTCCGACGAAAGGGACTCCAAGTTGGTGTACTTGGTCACAGTAGTGTCCTCGCACCACGAGAACGGCAAGACAAAGATGTCGTCGAAGTATGTCTGTGCATACGCCCGATGGGGCCGGAACAACTGCATCACGAGACGATTGAACGTCGCCGGCGCGTTCGACAGCCCTTGGGGCATAACGAGCCACTCCCAGAACATACCGCTCGGGGTGCTCACCGCTGTCAGCGGCACATCACTTGGTCGCATGAGCAGTTGGTGATAGCCATCGACTAAGTCGAGCGCGCTATACATGGTACAACCAACCATGTTGTTCTGAAGAACATCCTTTCTAGGAATCGGCGTCTGTGCCGGGATCGTGGCAGCGTTCAGCATATTGAAAGCATGAACGATGCGCCACTTGCCGTTAGGCTTTCTGACACAGAACGTCGGCGTGGAGTGCGGAGACTTGCTCTCACGCACAAGCCCTGCCGTGTGCTTAGCACGGAAGAAGGCGTCAATGACGTCGCGCCGCTCCTTCGGCAAGGGCCACTGGCGTGTGACGCAGTACTTCGTTCCGGGAACCAAGTCAATCTCGTGACGGACTCCTCGGTCAGGAGGGGAGCCACTAGGTGGCTCCTTTGAGACGACGTCTCCATACTCCTTAAGCAAATAATAGAAGGGGTCAGTCGGGTCCTTTAGGATCGCTGACCCACTCCGCGCATTCAATGCCTTCTTGGTCTCGGCCAAGATCGACTCGTCCACGAGGGACGACGCGTTAAACTCGTCTTCGGGTCGGATGATGACCACTTTGGCGAGCTCGCCGTCCTTCAGCGCCACCCCAAACTCGACGACGGACATCTCGTCCAGCTCTAAGAGCTCGCCAACACTTTGCAGGTCATCGAGGTGAATACCTCCATCGACCGCACCCGTCACTCCGTCGACGAGAGTGTAGAGCTGCTCACAGCTCGGTTGCGAAGAGCCGCTCGAGGCGGGCGGCACCGTCGGCGCGATAGACACCTTGTGTCACGCACGCCGCGCCTTCCGACGCCTTCGCCTTGCCGAGGCACGTCCAGACGAGGACGGGGTGCTCACTGCGCCCTCGCCGCCTCTCGAATGAGGGGATTCGCCCGAGGGGGCGCCATGTGAAGCGCCGTGAGATCTTTGATTGCGGCCGGCACTCGCTGCAGTCGATGAAACGGCCTTCAAAGAAGGCTCGGTGTCACTTCGACGCCCAGCGACTCGCTCGGTCCACGACCGACGTCGATCAGTGAAGTACGTGCCACTGCACAATCAACAGCCCTCACAGGCTCAGTGTCCGGGACACTCAGTGACACACTCAGTCTAAGACCGCAGCCACGCGACGGAGTACGTGCCGCCGCACAACTAACAGCCCTAAAAGGCTCTTCAGGACTACGGTCCTTCATGGTGCCGTCCACCTACTCGGACACACAGACATCTAGCACCATGGCCGACTCGGCCCAGTGCTCGCGCCAGTAGCGCTTCTGCTTCCTAGCCTAGGTGGGTTCATGACTCGCCAAAGCTCCGATTGGAGAGATGCGCGTAGCGCCCAAGGTCTTCGACCGCCAATCGATCCATGGCTCGTGGCGTTCCAGCCATGCCATGCCAAGGATGAGATCGTACCTCAAATCCAGGTCAAGGAGCAGATAGCGTTCTACGCTATCGAAGTCCAAGAACTTCAGCCCAAGGTCCATCGGGACCCTCGGCACCGTAACAGGGGCCCCGTCGCGAGACGGACAGTGACCGTGTCTCCACTTCGCTCTTGTAGAGCCTCAGCGTACCGCTGGCTACCTTGAACGGTAGAGCGCCTGACATAGTTACCAGACGCCCCAGAGCCTATCAAGACTACCCACGGCTTGTCGAAGCCCTTGACGTCCACCAGGATGACCAGCAAGCCCGGCTTGCATACACGTTGCGCGTTATAGAGCACGGAGCTCTTCGGGACTGAGCCCTGCCACCTCTTACTTCCCACAGGTACTACAGAACTCAGTTCTTCCCCAGTAGGCGCGGGGCGGCCTACTGGGAGCCGGCTTTCCATGCGCCGAGCATGTTTGGCTCTCGGCATGGGCGCGGCCGAGCTGGCCGGAGCGCTGCCTGCGCAGAGGACATGTCGGCCTCAAGTGGCGGGCGCTCCCGCAAACATAGCATCGCCGGACGCCTGCTCGTTGCTCGGTAAGTCTGAGCTCCTCGGCTTCATCCTCAGCATTGCTGAGATCCATGGACTCTTGAACATTCGATCCGGAAGAGCTGGTGTTGGCACCGACTCGAGACAACTTTAAGTTGAACTCGGCATTCAATGCCATACTGACGGCCTTCTCAAAGTCGGCCGGGCTCTGACGGAATACTTCCGTACGAGCCACTCCAGCTCGGAGCTCTTCCGTGAAGACGGTCACGGTGACCACCTCGGGTAGACGGTCGGCAACCATGCCCGCAATGAGCGTTCGTAGCTCTTGGGCATAGTCCACCAAGTCCTTCTTACCCTGGCGGGTAGCAAGGAAGCGTGACTCACGCAATACGCCTGGTTAGGCGGCAAGGACACCTGAAAGAGCTTCTCTTTCAGCTCCTTCCAGGTCGGGAAGGCCTCTTCGACAGACGTCCCCGACGTCAAGGCCCACTCTCTCGCTCGCCCTTCGAGCTTAGAGATCGCAAGCGCCATGCGCTGGTTCTCCATTTGGAGCATGGCCGATCCCATGGCCATCTCGACCTCTCGGGTCCACAACAGCAGGTTCTCCCCTCCTTCCCTGAGAAGGTCTTCACGCTCACCGAGAGCGACTTCGCCCGCTGAGGGGGAGCTGCAGCAGCGACACGCTGCTGGATATGCTCCAGCATAGCATTCTCGTACTTCGAGAACGCCTCAAGGCGCACCGTCACGGCGTCAGGTCCTTGCGACGCAAGGAGCGCCATGCCCTCAGGGCCCAGCAAGGACGCAAGCTTATTAAGCGTGTCCTGCTGACTAGGAGGCAGGTATGCGAACGCTGCCTGCTCCATCCTCACAGATGTTCAGTCGACGACTCAGGAGTCGGATTGACTACAAGTGCTACCAGGTACAGCGGGGCTGTGTAGCAGTGCACGTGCACAGAGGAAGAGGTAGGACTCCCCGAGTCTCTCTCTTTAGGCGTCCCGCCTTCGGTTCTATACAAGAACCAAGTACAGTTCCGTAACTAGGACTCGCAGAGTCAGTGTCCCTTAAAACAAGTACAACACTAATTAACTGCAAAAATAGAACTGAATTGAATTGTTTATCTGACCTTTGCTGTAAATGTATAGACTAAACTATGTGGCATAGTTAATCTAAGAGATATGTAAATGAGTGGTGGAGAGCCAAATGGCTACACTATGGCTACATAGCCAAAAGTCTACACACGGTTATGACTTTCTTGTAACCCCGTTACAGTAGTGCCCGAGGGAATCGCCTTCGCGGATATTGGAGGTGGAAATCCGTGTAAGTGTGTTGGTGATTGCTTCCAGGACACATGCAGAAAACGCATGGCGATATTTTGCGCCAAGGATTATTGTGCCTTGCTAGCTGAGTGTCGGCTTCGCGGTGCGTACTCTGGAGTGCCTGGAATTGATAGACACGGACCGCGTTGCATTAGCCGTCTCCACGACAGCGTGTCTGGAAGTGGGTGGCATTATCGGGGAATACGCTGGCCACCTCTGTGTGTATGCAGCGCTGGTCAACCGACTGACTGCGGGCGCACACCGCGGTTACCACCACCACCACCCCCGACATTTCTTCCGACTGACAAGTACACTGCGGTCACTACTGTCCACGGTCTCCGTCGTTCGAAATACAAACAAAACGTGAATGCAGGCTCCAAATACGTAGCAGTAGTTGCAACCACACCACTAATGGCCAATGCCGACTTGCCAGCCGCACCGAGGCTAGCCTCGAACTTCCGTGGGAGCGTAATTCGAGACCATTTGCGCCGACACAGCAATACCAATTTTGGTGGGGTTGTAGGGAGCTATGGTGACACGTTTTGCCTTCTGCAACGTAACTGGGATGATATCTCCGGGCCCACCACAAGCATGAGCCTCCATTGGCAGAACTCTTACAGCTAACAGGTCTTCCCGTGATAGCTCCGACACTCTGCGAACGACGGCTTAAGTCGGCGTCAAAACGAAATACTCACGGGTTCGTGGTTTGGTCTGAGCAATAATGGCTCAGTTCTTTTAGAGGGGCGCCCATCTTCAGTCAGCGCCGCGGTGTGTAGTCAAGCTTGAGCAGCGCGTTAAATATCTCGACTGGGTTGTTTCTCGCGGCGAAGCCACTTCAAGTCAAGTACGCTTGCAACGGACTAAATCTACCAAACAACTGCTGCCCGCTCATATACTGCCAAAAGGCCAGAAAGCTGGGGTCAGCCATCCACTTCAACAGTATTTGATCCCGCAGTCCACAAAACTCCCATTTCGACCTCGCAAACTGTAAATCGTAAACATCACGTATAATGACAGTTGACATACCCGAGGGAAACGTTTTAATTGCTTTGTGAATGTTTTCCATCGCGTGGAAAAACAGATTAGATACTGAAACCCTTGAAACTCCCAAACACTATCTGCAGCGTGTTATACTGGGCTTGATCGGCATTTGCCATTGCGTAGCAAACACGCAGGTAGCGAGTGATCCAGAAGAACAATCGCTTCAGCAACAGCAAGACAGCTTCGACAATGAGTTGCATTTCTTGGAACCCACAAACAGAGCGACTAAGCGAGCGTACGCATGAGGCACAGCTGTCGAAGCGTTGCAAACTGAAGGACGCGCACAAGGACTTCTGTCGGGAGATGGTGGAGAATAGTCTTCGCCCGATGCGAATCCATCGTGCCGTAGCCCACAAGTTTGCTAACCCGCTAGAAGACTCACCAAGTTGAGTCGTCCAGATCGCGCCTATTTGAAAACCATGATCTTATCGACGGCCTACGGAAGTGGATCTACGCGAGGGCTTTCACAGGCGGTGAAGATGCGATGCAGCCCTTTACGTTTGGCTGGGAGCTAGACAGTGATGGCTATCGTACTGTTGGGAATGGCTCGGATGAACGACTGTTTGTCGTGGAGTTAACTACAAAATCGATGGTTACCGGAAGGCTCTATCCCTTCCCCAAACAGCCTTATTCATCACATTGACGCTACGCACAAGATGAACTACAGGGAGTATCCAGTCGTGGTGATGGGAATATTTGACCGCTCGCGCAGATTTCGTCGGAGACATCACCACTTTGAAGGTAGGTGAGCATTTCCCCACGCCAAGCGCACTGCAGCGCCCCACCCTCAAAGCACGAGTCTGAGCTGCATTTCAGCAGCCTGAGCCGCATCTGGTGGGGCTCCGCCGCTATGCAAATGGTGCAGGCGATCTTGTTGCTCTTGTCTACGTTGAACGCTCTCAACCGCCTCATCTCCGCGTCCGTCAGCACGCTCCACGGTAAAAGCTTCGGCATGAAGGGGAGACGTTGTCTTTGCCACACAAACCGCTCGGCGTGGTGATTGGCTGGCAGTTTCAGATACCTGTCCGATCGCTGCGCTTCACAAAGTGGCACAGATTTTCATAGATCTGGCACCGTTTTGTGGTTCTCAGCGGTGTTGTTACCTGTGCTGACACGCAATTGATGTGCATCCCAGTTCGTATTGTGCCATCTCAATGCGATTTCGTGCCAGTTACGCATTCTCGTTGTTGACTGACCGAGGTCATGACGAATTTGCCGCCGCCAGAGCTTGAGGAGACAACGTGAGGGCGTGTTTCTCGTGAAACACAGCGAGATCCACAAGAAGTTCGGGTTGTACCCGGAATCATTAAGGTCAATTGGTGATTGTTTAATGATTTTGCATGGAACGAAGATCGCAATTTGCAGTGGGAGTCAACAAGCAGGAGTGTTGGTCATTTTCCGTCGAGCGACCATACTGAACCAAGCACTATCCAAACCTGCAGTATTCTACAATCCAGCCCAGCGAGCCGCACACCGAGACGAGCACCATGTTCGCGTCGATTGTTGGGCGTCGTAGCGTCGATCACGGGAGACAATCGACGCTGGAGACGTCCGTTCATTTCAAACCCTGCTGCGCGCCAACATTTAACCTTGGTTTCAGTAAGCACTGTCGTCCCATAATCACTATCCCTCCAGCATGGAGTCAACATGTCGGATTGTGCGTCCCGTCAGCAAGTGACAGGCCGCATCTTCAGTGGTGCTGTGCATTTTACCGACCTATTAATACGTGTCAAACTTGCTTCCCTGTGAGATCACTTCTCAATTCGACTCCTCCGTCCAGTACCCACAGCACCGGGAGACTCGACAGCAACTGAAGAACTCTCCGTCCTTCAGTATGCCAACCACGCCCAAAGACTCGATGGGGCCCACGATCGGGTACGACAGCGGCAAGATGCTCATGGCGGAAGGGCCTCTCGCGCTGCACAACCACGTGGCCTCCCGCATGGAGAAGGCGCTCGGACAGCCACTCCCGCAGATGGAGGTGCGTTTCAAGGACGTGTCCGTCTCGGCCGACATTGTGGTCAAGGACGCCACCGACATCAAGACGGAGCTGCCCACGCTGATCAACGTGATGCGCACCTCGTTCCGTGAGCTGCGTTCGAGCAAGCACGTGGTCAAGAAGCAGATCCTGAGGAACGTCAGCGGCGTCTTCAAACCGGGCACCATCACGCTCGTGCTGGGCCAGCCCGGCTCGGGCAAGTCGTCGCTCATGAAGCTGCTGAGTGGCCGCTTCCCCGAGGAGAAGAACATCACGATGGAAGGTGACGTGACTTACAACGGCACGCCCGCCATGGAACTACTCAACCGGTTGCCGCAGCTCGTGTCATACGTGACGCAGCGCGACAAGCACTACCCGACGTTGACCGTCAAGGAGACGCTCGAGTTCGCGCACGCTTGCGGCGGAGGGGTCTGCCCAAGGAATTCGAGCACAACCTCATTAATGGATCGCCCGAGGAAAACGAGGCGGCGCTTGAGGCGGCCCGAGCCATGTTCAAGCACTACCCGGACATCGTCATCCAGCAGCTTGGTCTCGACAACTGCCAGAACACCATCGTGGGTAACGCCATGCTGCGTGGTGTTTCCGGTGGTGAACGCAAGCGCGTGACCACGGGCGAGATGGAGTTCGGCAACAAATACGTCATGATGATGGACGAGATCAGCACGGGCTTGGACAGCGCCGCCACCTACGACATCATCGCGACGCAGCGCAGTCTGGCCAAGAAGTTCCGCAAGACGGTGGTGATCTCGCTGCTGCAGCCATCGCCGGAAGTCTTTGAACTCTTTGACAACGTCGTCATCATGAACGAAGGCTACATGATGTACAACGGCCCGCGTACGGAAGCTCTCGGCTACTTTGAGAGTCTGGGCTTCAAGTGTCCTCCACGACGAGATGTGGCCGACTTCCTGTTGGATCTCGGGACGAACAAGCAGTACCAGTACGAAGTGGATGTGGCCCCCGGGATTGCGATCCCCCAAACCCCGCCGAGTTTGCAGACACCTTCCAGCGCTCGTCAATATACCGGCAAATTGCGGAAAACCTCAACGAGGCTGTGCACCCGAGTCTGATTCAAGACAAGCAGGCGTACATCGATGCCAAGCCGGAATTCCACCAGAACTTTTCGAGAGCACTGCGCTGCTGATGAAGCGCCAGATCACAGTGACGAGACGTGAGTCGGCGGCACTTATCGGGCGCTTGGTCATGAACACTGTCATGGGCTTGATGTACTCGAGCGTCTTCTACCAGATCAAACCCACGAATGCTCAGCTGGTCATGTTGTGGGTTTTACTGGAAGACGAATGAGTCTTGATAAGCTTGCGTTGTAGCAGGAAAAAGGAAGACTGAGCTATATGAAAGTGCCCTGACGGCAAGTAGACACGAGACGCTGCAGCGTCTGTGCGAAGGAAGTGAAACCTATGAAACCTAAAGCAGTGAAACCTATGGGAATGAAACCTAAAACTGCTGGAGTTGGGAGTTGTTGCCTTTTGAGGGATGCTATCCATCACAATCCCTCCTTTAGACGAGCAGTGGCCCGGGTATCGGGTAGCTGGTCGAGATACTCGCGGATGAGCTCCTTGACTTGTCCGAGGTTAGCAAGTGGCTCCCATGACGGGGAAATTGAGGTGTTTATCCACTTGACCTTGTACTGCTGAATACCCTTGCGTTTTCGATGCCCCGTAATCGCTTGGACCAATTCACCAGTCGATCCGTCGGCAACGAGTACTGCAGGAGCTCGTTGTTGGCGACTTGGCTCGGGATCGTAGTGGTGACGTCGAAGCAAAGAGACGTGAAACTCGGGAAAAAGACGCAAACCCTCCGGCAGAGTCAAGCGGTAGCGATCAGGACCCGTGACCGACTCAATACGGTATGGCCCGATAAACCGAGACGCAAATTTGCGCTTGCCCGCTGATCCAGTGTGCGCGATGTCGAGGTTCTTCGTATCTAGTAGCACTTTATCGCCAACGGCAAAAATGGCAGTCGGACGGTTGCGATCGTAGTGGCGATGCCAGGAACGCTGAGCCGCAGCCATGGCATCTTGCGCGGCGATCAGAATGGCTTGCTGAGATTCGAGAAATGTTGCGGCTGGCTGAAGCGAAGTAGTAGCAGGGGTAGCGCCAAATCACTCACCGATCGCGGTAAATAGCCAAGATCCGCGACGAATGGGGCCAAACCCGTAGTCGAATGGACTCGAGAATTGTACGCAAATTCCGCCAACGGTAGAAATCCCTCCCAATCGGTCTGATGCGGCTCGAGGAAGTGTCGAAGGTACTCGATGATGAACTTGTTAGTCACCTCCGACTGCCCATCTGTGGAAGGTTTGAACGCCGTGCTCAAATGCAAGTCGGAACCTTGGAGCTTCATGATGTTCGTCCAGAGCTTCGAAGTAAATTTGGGATCGCGGTCGGAGACAATTGAGCTGGGAAGACCATGTAGACGTTGATAGGATGCACAGAACTGCTTGGCAGTGTCAAGGGCTGAGTCTGTACTTGAAGCTGGCGTGAAGTGTGCTCGTTTTGTTAGTCGATCAACAATCACCATTATCGCGTCATGACCGACAGCCGTCGTTGGTAGGCTCACCATGAAGTCCATGCTGATATCTTGCCAGCGTGCCGACGGAATATCCAGTGGATGTAGTAGCCCCGGTGCTTTACCGCGTGGGTTCTTCGAACGTTGGCAGGACTCACAACTCGCCACATACTTGCGAACGCTTTTCACCAAATTAGGCCAGTAATACTTCGCTGCCATGAAAATGTGGGTCTTATGATATCCAGGGTGACCTCGAGACGCAACATCATGTTCCTCAAAAAGCAGTCGATTGCGTAGTGCTGGGTCGACAGGAATGCACAATCGGCGTGGAGCATCAGAAAATGGCTGGAAGTAAACTAGGCCGTTGTCAACGTGAAAAAGCCGAAACTCTGATGATGGCCTGGCCTGCTCCGTGGTTAGCTGTTTCAAAATTGGACCGAGGAACGTGTCTGTAGGCCCCAGCCGCCGGCACTCGTCGAAAATGGTAGGTGAACTAGTGAGACTCATTGCGAAAAGCGCGTTTGGCTCGACTGCAAGCTCTGGTGTGGTCAACGAAGCCAAGAGCGCCGATAGACTGATAGCCCGAGCGGTGCCGTCGTTCCAGACGGGTTTTCGAGAGATCATATCCGCCACAAAATTCGACTTGCCTTCAATCCACTTGAACATGGGCTGAAATAAAGCCAACTCGTTGAGCCAGCGCGCCAGTCGTTGCGAGCACGTTTGTTGTTGGAGAATGGTAGCTATCGTGTGATGATCTGTGTTAATGTAGAATGGCCGATCGATCAAATACACTTTCCAGAGTCGCATCGCGTGTAGTGCGGCAAGAAGCTCCTTCTCGCGAGTCGGGTAGATTACTTCAGCTCGAGAAAGTTTTCGCCCACCGTAAGCGATCACTCGCTCTGCGCCATGCTCATCGCGTTGGAACAGATAGCCACCAACTGCAAAGTCTGAAGCGTCCATACTGACGTGGAAGGGCTGCGAAAAATCGGGGTGTGCCAATATTGGCGGCGATGTTAGCCTCTCCTTGAGTGTTTTGAACGCTGACCTGTGCACTTCGGTGAACTTGATCTCGTCATTCTTAGCCTTGCCCTTGGTCAGTTCCGTGAGTGGAGCTACTAAAGCAGCGAAGTCGGGACAAAACCGTAGGACATACACACACGTACCCAAGAACGACTGAAGCTGATGCTTCGTGTGGGGTTCCGGCCAGTCGGCAATGATGCTGCACTTGGTAGGGTCCATGCGAACACCTTCTCTACCGATAAAATCACCAAGACAGGGTATCTCCGCAGCACAGAATGTGCACTTAGAGAGTTTGATGTACAAGTTCTGATCCACGCAGCGCTGGAATACCTTCTCCAAAGCGGCGAGATGCTCCTCCACAGATTCTGAAGCTGTAAACACGAAAATGTCGTCGAAGTAGGTTTGGCAGAAATCGCGTTGATCACTGAAGATGCTCTGCACAAGCCGGTTGAAGCACGACGGGCTGCTGGACACTCCCATCGGGGTGACCAGGTACTCGTAGAGTCCATCGGGTGTGGAGAAGGCTGTGTACGGGATCGAGTCAGCGCGCAGTCGGACTTGATAAAAACCCCAAAGCAGGTCCATGGCTGAGAACAGTTTGGCCCCAGCCATCGCTTGATAAATCTCCTCCTTGCGTGGGATGGGGTTGGCTGGCACGCGCATCTTAGCATTCAGCCCTCTGAAGTCATGTACAATGCGCCATTCTCCGGAGCTCTTCCGCACACAAAATGTTGGCGAACAGTAAGGAGACGCCGACTTGCGGATAATCTTTGCTGCTAGCATTTCCTTCGTCCACAGACGAATCGCCTCTCGTTGAGCTGCAGACAAAGGGAACTGCTTCCGATGCACTGGCGTGTTGTCTGTCAGCTCGATACTCGCCTCCATTAGACCCTCGCGCACAGGAGGCACAGACGGAAGTTCTTCCCGGAATAATTGAGACCGAAACTTGCAGAGAAGGGGATAGGCCGGTGATGTCTTCAACGCTTCCCAAGCGAGTTCTTCCTTGGAAGGCGACTCACTTGCGTTGAACAGGAGACAGAATTCGTTGTCGGTGGCCTGGAGCAGGTTCTTCAGTTGTTTAGTTGAGATGACACGAGTAGCTCCATGAGCAGACTCGTAGTTGTGGCGACTGTAATAATGCAGTAACTCTGTGTCGGAGCACGCAGTAGACCTTGCAGAACTGCGAACGCGACGACCGCCAACCCGGGCTGCGATGTTAGCGGGTACGCACTGACAAAAAGCCAATGATACGTCGCTGTTGCGTGGCGCGATAGAGCGGGTTGCCCAATCGATATCCGGGTTTGCAGTAGATAACCAAGGCATGCCCAGGAGGACATCCTTGCCTTCGGGCACCTCCATGACGAGGGCTCGAGTAACATAAGGGGTAAAACCGGGAATGAGGCACTTCAACCGTGCCACCTTTCGCGGAATGATTAACTTTTGCCGCCACCAATTCGGATAGAGACAGGTGTGGTGTAGTTCTTCACTGACAGGCCGAGCTGTTCAACGAGCTTGGGCGTGATAGCGTTAAACGATGCACCGCAATCGATAAAGTGGAAACAGCCTGCGACTGAATCGTAGCCGACTGTTCCAAGAAACCATAAATTCCGTCCTTGGGTCTACGGTATGTCGGGCTGTCGCGGCTGTAAACGAATAGAGCCGGTGACTTCTCGCATACAGATGGACTCGAAGCCGGTGTGGCTGGGCTCACAGACTGCGTATGGTCTGCACAGTCGGAGCCGTGCTCGGCGGGGCGCCAGCCCGCCGAGCCAATTACTTTTTGCACTCCAGTGTTCCCGCGATCGGGACACACTGGCGCAATGTGGCCTGGCTGGCCACAGATGTGGCAGACGATCGGAGTCTTTGCCTTGGGCTTGTTATTTGAAGCTCGCGGGGTAGAATCGGAAGCTGGCTTGTTCTGCTTCTTCTCGGTTGTGGAGGCTAAAGGCTTCGTGTCGCCAGGACCAGCACTCCGAGCATCCTCAAAACGTTGCGCGTGCATGATGGCGTCATGTAGCGTCGTAGGAATGTTTTGCGAGATGTGACAGCTGGTGTCCGATCGTAAGTTTTGCTGATAGAACCACCGCTTCACAATCTCAGGGAGTTCCATGGTCGACTGCGAGAGGAGCAGCATAAACTTCGACGTGTAGTCCTGCTGCGTTCCAGAAACGCGCAGCTTGTAGAGCTTCGTCAACAGCTTGTAATCAAAATCACTATCACGAAACCGTAGACGAATCTGCTGTTTGAACACAGCCCAGACGCGTGGTGACTCACCCAGTGTAGTCTTGAATTCTCGATACCACGACATGGCTTCAGTGCCTAAAAAGGGGACAACCATGTCGACGAACCGAGAGTCTGGGGAATCCCGCTCAGCAGCGTACGCGCTGAAGTGTTCCTCGATGTGGAATAGCCACAGCTCGAGGTCTTCAGAGGACTTGCCATTGAACTTCGGCGGGTCCGCCTTCTGCTTCTGCGTGTTCGCACGCGCCTGGCTCTCGAACATTTCGCGCTGAAACAACGCTTGTTGTTGCATAAACGCTTGGAATTGCTGCTGCTGGGCCTGCATGGCTTGCTGTTGCTGCGCTTGCATGGCTTGCTGTTGCTGCGCTTGCATGGATTGCTGCTGTACGATGAACATCTGCATGAGCTGTGCAGCTACATCAGCTCCGGCAGCGGCTGGAGGCGTTGGGGCCTGAGTCGTGTTGCCGGTGGCGGCAGCTGGGACAGTGGACGGCCCAGGGTTTGCTGCGGCCTCACCGCTTGTTGCGTGACCTTCGGTACCAGCCATATTGGAGTCGTGCATTCCCGCCATGTTGTCTTCGTCGTCTAGCCGGCTCTGCTGACGGGGGCGAAGGTTGGGGGACACGTCTTCAACGGGTCGGGGTGTTTTCATGCGCTTAAGTATCGCACTTAGCCGAGGCGATACAGTAGTCCGGACTTGCTAACGGCGAGTTGGGACTGGGCTGGAAACTTGAATTCGATCCAGGTATACCTCAGGTATAATTTCGAAATTGTTGTGGGTTTTACTGGAAGACGAATGAGTCTTGATAAGCTTGCGTTGTAGCAGGAAAAAGGAAGACTGAGCTATATGAAAGTGCCCTGACGGCAAGTAGACACGAGACGCTGCAGCGTCTGTGCGAAGGAAGTGAAACCTATGAAACCTAAAGCAGTGAAACCTATGGGAATGAAACCTAAAACTGCTGGAGTTGGGAGTTGTTGCCTTTTGAGGGATGCTATCCATCACAGGTCATGGGAGTCATCTTCGCGTCCGTGTTGTGCCTGTCGTTGGGCCAGTCAGCCCAAATCCCGACCGTGATGGAAGCGCGTGAGGTGTTTTACAAGCAGCGAGGCGCCAACTTCTTCCGAACGGCGTCGTACGTTTTGTCCAGCTCGGCGAGTCAACTCCCTCCGATCGTTTTGGAGAGTGTTGTCTTCGGCTCGATCGTGTACTGGATGTGCGGCTTTGTGGATACGATCGGAGCGTACTTCCTGTTCATTTTGACGCTCATCTTGACGAATGTGGCGTTCGCGGCCTTCTTCTTCTTCCTGGCGTCGGCGTCACCGAATTTCAACATTGCCAACCCGATCTCCAGCGTCTCGATCCTGTTCTTCATCCTGTTCGGAGGCTTCGTGATCACCAAGGAGCAGATCCCGGACTACTTGATCTGGGTCTACTGGATCAATCCCATCGCGTGGTGTGTGCGAGCTCTTGCTGTCAACCAGTACCGCGACTCGAGCTTCGACACGTGCGAGTACGGCGGGATCAACTTCTGCGAGAACTACAACCAGACCATGGGCGACTACGCCCTGAGCACGTTCGAAGTCCCGAATGCGAAGTATTGGCTCTGGTACGGCCTGGTCTACATGGTGGCAGCGTACGTCTTCTTCATGTTCCTGTCGTATCTCGCTCTGGAGTACCACCGATACGAAAGCCCTGAGAACGTGGTGCTCGACGGAGACAACTACGACGATGCCTCCGACGGATACAGTCTCAGCCGTACCCCGCGCAGCTCCCCAACGGAAGGCGATGCAATCCTCGAGGTGGAAGCCAAGGAACGACACTTCGTGCCGGTCACGATCGCCTTCAAGGACCTCTGGTACACCGTCCCCGACCCGACCAATCCTAAAGACACCATCGACTTGCTCAAGGGAATCAGCGGGTATGCACTACCTGGCACGATGACTGCGCTCATGGGCTCCTCGGGTGCTGGTAAGACGACACTGATGGACGCGATCGCTGGGCGCAAGACCGGTGGCAAGATTCGCGGCGAGATTCTGCTCAACGGCTACCCCGCTACAGACTTGGCCATCCGCCGCTCCACGGGCTACTGCGAGCAGATGGATATCCATTCAGAGTCGTCGACAATCCGTGAGGCATTGACTTTCAGCGCCTTCCTGCGTCAAGGCGCCGATATTCCCGACAGCTACAAGTACGACTCGGTCAACGAATGCCTCGAGTTACTAGACCTGAACCCGATCGCCGACCAAATCATCCGCGGCAGCTCGGTCGAGCAGATGAAGCGCCTGACGATCGGTGTGGAACTGGCCGCGCAGCCCAGCGTGATCTTCTTGGACGAACCGACGAGCGGTCTTGATGCTCGCTCGGCTAAAGTCATCATGGACGGAGTTCGTAAGGTGGCCAACACTGGCCGCACCATTGTGTGCACGATCCACCAGCCGTCATCAGCGGTGTTCCGTGTGTTCGACAACTTGCTACTGTTGAAGCGCGGCGGTGAGACTGTGTTTGCTGGTGAGCTGGGTAAGCACGCACACAAGATGATTGAGTACTTTGAGGCGATTCCCGGAGTGACAAAGCTGCAGGACAACTACAACCCTGCGACGTGGATGTTGGAGGTGATCGGCGCCGGTGTGGGCAACAGCAACGGCGACAAGACGGACTTTGTGGAGCTTTTCAAGTCGAGTGGCGAGTTCCAGTATTTGCAGGCGAACTTGGACCGCGATGGAGTGACTCGCCCTTCGGAATCGCTACCTGAGCTGCAGTACGGCGACAAGCGTGCTGCGACGGACTACACGCAGATGGTGTTCTTGCTGCAGCGCTTCTCCAACATGTACTGGCGCACGGCGTCGTACAACTTGACGCGGTTCTTCGTGTCGTTTGTGCTGGGAATCGTCTTCGGTATCACGTATCTCGACGCGTCGTACACGTCTTACTCCGGCATCAACTCTGGCATGGGTATGATGTACTTGGCGACTGCGTTCCTCGGTATTGTGTCTTTCAACAGTATTCTGCCGATTGCTGCTGAGGAACGCGCTGTCTTTACCGCGAGCGAGCTGCGCAGACGTACAACGCCTTCTGGTACTTCTTCGGCTCGAGTGCGATGGAGATCCCGTACGTGTTCCTGGCGATTCTGCTCTTCATGGCAACCTTCTACCCCATGGTGGGCTTCACTGGTTTCGGAGCATTCCTGACCTTTTGGTTGGTCGTCTCTCTGCACGTGCTGCTGCAAGCCTACATTGGTGAGTTCATGGTCTACCTGATGCCGAACGTCGAAGTGACGGAGATCCTCGGAATGCTGATGCAGATGATCTTCCTCCTGTTCATGGGCTTCAGTCCACCGGCTGAGTCGATCCCTACGGGCTACAAGTGGCTGTACCACATCACGCCGCAGAAGTACACACTGGGGGCCTTGTCGACGATTGTGTTTGGAGACTGCCCGAACGAAGGAGGCAGTGACGTCGGATGCAAGCAGATGACCAACATCCCGCCGTCGCTACAAGCTGGCATCACCGTGAAGGAATACCTCGAGAGCAACTTCTTGATGAAGCACAGTCAGATCTGGAGGAACTGCGCCATCCTGGTCGGATTCGTGGTTTTCTTCCGCATCCTGACCATCCTTGCGATGCGCTTCGTCAACCACCAGAAGCGATAGACCATTCACTGTAGCAACAAGGAATGGGCTTCCTACAATACAACTTTCTTTGTATACACATTTTATCTATCGCCTTGATGAACAACTCCAAGACCTGACTCCACGTCGACACCCGCCCTGCACGATTCCGCGTCCTCATTGACTCGTCCGAAGCTAGGCATCACCGCCGCCGCTACAACCGTTAAAAGTCCGCCGAAAAGCCAGCACAGCGAGGGCACTGACATGACCCACACGTTGAACATTTGAGGGTACAAGTAAAATCCGCCGACCGCAGCAGCGCGACTAACACCGACGGCGTAGCCCTCCTCGAGCACGTCGATACGTCTTGAAATGCTCAGGACTGCAAGCGAGAACGCAGCTCCAACAACCGGAAAGGGACGCAGTCACTAGAACGGTCGAGGTGATGACCCACGCACGCGACCAAGGCACGTAGCTTAGAACCACGGAGATGATAGCAGCCGACGCGGCAAAGACTGCGAACGAGCGCTGCCGACCACAGCTATCTAGAATCGTTGCAGCTAGCAATGATCCCAACACTTGAGCGACATTCAGCACCGCAATTGTACCCCAACTTGCAAACATGTTGTAGCCGTTCAAGCTGATCACCGTCGGCACGTAGATCCCCAATGCGTAAGACGACAGCGTTACGATGATCCACAATGTCCATACAGCTAGCGGGTGGGTGAACTTCTTGAAAATGGAGGTCTTGGTCGGAGAAGTTGGCGTCGTCAACGTTGAGGTCGATACCAAGGCAGTTTTCATCTCGTTTGCCGTCTGCACGTCGTCACACAGTACACGGAGGCCCTGAAGTCCATGCGAACGCTCGATTCTTTCGATGACGACCTGAGCGTCGTCAGTCCGTCCAACGTTAGCAAGCCAGCGCGGGGACTCTGGAATCGTGAAACGAAGCACCCCACCGTAGAGTGCAAATCCACACACCACCAGATACGTTGTGCGCCATTCCAGTCGTGGCGCCACTGCGAAGGAGAGAACCAGTCCGATCAGGCCACCGATACCCGTGAAAGCGTCCAAAAGCGCGATCATTCTACCCGACATTGACGCCGGGCTCAATTCGTGGACCAGCACCGTGGTGGTAGTGATCTGTCCGCCGAGACCCAGACCAGTGACGACGTGACCGATGATCAGCATGTACTCTGCGTTGGCTCGTGATGAAATTGCGAGGCCTCCAAGTGAGAGCGCCATGGCGATCAGGAGAGAGAGCCGTCGCCCGAATGAGTCCGCAACGTGACCGAAGATTGGTCCGCCCGCCACAGCTCCCATGAACACGCTGGCTCCGACGATTTCGAGTACAGGAGTCCCCATTCCGATATCATTGGCAACCAGCACCCTCGTGAAGATAAATAACACGGCTTCGGATGCTTGAACAGCCCAACTGAGGCCAACCAACAGGAGAAGTCGGACGTAGAACCATGAGAGGCGAGGTTGTAGGGCGTCGAGTCGTTGACTAACGCTGCAGTCGAGTGTGACAGACTTGCGCGGAGAAGCTGGAGGAGTCAATGTAGTATGAGATGTCTTGGTTCACGATTTGCGCTTCATCACCGTCGTTTTCATCCAGCATCTACCAACACTATGAGGGGCATTGCGTTCACGAAGGTGCAGGAAGGGTTATGTTGCTCTGAAGAACATCCTTCCTAGGAATCGGCGTCTGCGTCGGACACAAGTAGTGCACGAGCTGAAGGCCTCATTTTAATTCTGAGCGGGAAATTCAAATTCAAAATTTCAACTTTTGCGCCATGAATGGTCAACAAAATAATTGTACAGTGCTATCCGTTAAAGTCCGAAATTGTACCTGACACGGACTATACTAAATGAATTGGTTGTCATATCCTGCCAACCTCTCTCTTTCGACCAGTTGCTGCTCTGGTCCTTTAGTCGGCTCGCCTTAATCGTCACCGCTTGCTCCTCCACTTCATGTGTAGCACTATTAACTCTTCACATATTATATGCCGGCAAGGCCAACATATCGGGCGTATCTTTGATTTTCCCGTTTTCGCAGCGTCTCTAATATGTTAGCCCTGCCAACATATTCGGGATTAAGCTTGTTTTTGTATTGAAAAGTTGATCATAGTTAGATGCAATGTGATAAAAACTAGTGATGCACAGGTGTACGGGGAATAGGGGGCAGACAGACCACAACGAGCAGGTTAAGGGGGACGGGAAGCGCGACAGGGTCCAGCTTCTGGGCGAGCGTTGCCTCTCGTGTCATTTCAGATTTGCCGGCTGAAAAACACAGCTAGATAGTGCTCCGATTGGAATGACCACCCGTCAAACATTATGCCGAAATTAGCGAGTAAGGCCAAACCAATGTCGATTTTGACTCGATGCACGACCAAATCGGCGTACTTGAGCAGCGTCTCCGACGAAAGGGACTCCAAGTTGGTGTACTTGGTCACAGTAGTGTCCTCGCACCACGAGAACGGCAAGACAAAGATGTCGTCGAAGTATGTCTGTGCATACGCCCGATGGGGCCGGAACAACTGCATCACGAGACGATTGAACGTCGCCGGCGCGTTCGACAGCCCTTGGGGCATAACGAGCCACTCCCAGAACATACCGCTCGGGGTGCTCACCGCTGTCAGCGGCACATCACTTGGTCGCATGAGCAGTTGGTGATAGCCATCGACTAAGTCGAGCGCGCTATACATGGTACAACCAACCATGTTGTTCTGAAGAACATCCTTTCTAGGAATCGGCGTCTGTGCCGGGATCGTGGCAGCGTTCAGCATATTGAAAGCATGAACGATGCGCCACTTGCCGTTAGGCTTTCTGACACAGAACGTCGGCGTGGAGTGCGGAGACTTGCTCTCACGCACAAGCCCTGCCGTGCTTAGCACGGAAGAAGGCGTCAATGACGTCGCGCTGCTCCTTCGGCAAGGGCCACTGGCGTGTGACGCAGTACTTCGTTCCGGGAACCAAGTCAATTTCATGACGGACCCTTCCGTCAGGAGGGACCACTAGGTGGCTCCTTTGAGACGACGTCTCCATACTCCTTAAGCAAATAATAGAAGGGGTAAGTCGGGTCCTTTAGGATCGCTGACCCACTCCGCACATTCAATGCCTTCTTGGTCTCGGCCAAGATCGACTCGTCCACGAGGGACGACGCGTTAAACTCGTCTTCGGGTCGGATGATGACCACTTTGGCGAGCTCGCCGTCCTTCAGCGCCACCCCAAACTCGACGACGGACATCTCGTCCAGCTCTAAGAGCTCGCCAACACTTTGCAGGTCATCGAGGTGAATACCTCCATCGACCGCACCCGTCACTCCGTCGACGAGAGTGTAGAGCTGCTCACAGCTCGGTCGCGAAGAGCCGCTCGAGGCGGGCGGCGCCGTCGGCGCGATAGACACCTTGTGTCACGCACGCCGCGCCTTCCGACGCCTTCGCCTTGCCGAGGCACGTCCAGACGAGGACGGGGTGCTCACTGCGCCCTCGCCGCCTCTCGAATGAGGGGATTCGCCCGAGGGGCGCCATGTGAAGCGCCGTGAGATCTTTGATTGCGGCGGCACTCGCTGCAGTCGATGAAACGGCCTTCAAAGAAGGCTCGGTGTCACTTCGGACGCCCAGCGACTCGCTCGGTCCACGACCGACGTCGCTCAGTGAGTACGTGCCACTGCACAATCAACAGCCCTCAAAGGCTCAGTGTCCGGGACACTCAGTGACACACTCAGTCTAAGACCGCAGCCACTCGACGGAGTACGTGCCGCCGCACAACTAACAGCCCTAAAAGGCTCTTCAGGACTACGGTCCTTCATGGTGCCGTCCACCAACTCGGACACACAGACATCTAGCACCATGGCCGACTCGGCCCAGTGCTCGCGCCAGTAGCGCTTCTGCTTCCTAGCCTAGGTGGGTTCATGACTCGCCAAAGCTCCGCTTGGAGAGATGCGCGTAGCGCCCAAGGTCTTCGACCGCCAATCGATCCATGGCTCGTGGCGTTCCAGCCATGCCATGCCAAGGATGAGATCGTACCTCAAATCCAGGTCAAGGACCAGATAGCGTTCTACGCTATCGAAGTCCAAGAACTTCAGCCCAAGGTCCATCGGGACCCTCGGCACCGTAACAGGGGCCCCGTCGCGAGACGGACAGTGACCGTGTCTCCACTTCGCTCTTGTAGAGCCTCAGCGTACCGCTGGCTACCTTGAACGGTAGAGCGCCTGACATAGTTACCAGACGCCCCAGAGCCTATCAAGACTACCCACGGCTTGTCGAAGCCCTTGACGTCCACCAGGATGACCAGCAAGCCCGGCTTGCATACACGTTGCGCGTTATAGAGCACGGAGCTCTTCGGGACTGAGCCCTGCCACCTCTTACTTCCCACAGGTACTACAGAACTCAGTTCTTCCCCAGTAGGCGCGGGGCGGCCTACTGGGAGCCGGCTTTCCATGCGCCGAGCATGTTTGGCTCTCGGCATGGGCGCGGCCGAGCTGGCCGGAGCGCTGCCTGCGCAGAGGACATGTCGGCCTCAAGTGGCGGGCGCTCCCGCAAACATAGCATCGCCGGACGCCTGCTCGTTGCTCGGTAAGTCTGAGCTCCTCGGCTTCATCCTCAGCATTGCTGAGATCCATGGACTCTTGAACATTCGATCCGGAAGAGCTGGTGTTGGCACCGACTCGAGACAACTTTAAGTTGAACTCGGCATTCAATGCCATACTGACGGCCTTCTCAAAGTCGGCCGGGCTCTGACGGAATACTTCCGTACGAGCCACTCCAGCTCGGAGCTCTTCCGTGAAGACGGTCACGGTGACCACCTCGGGTAGACGGTCGGCAACCATGCCCGCAATGAGCGTTCGTAGCTCTTGGGCATAGTCCACCAAGTCCTTCTTACCCTGGCGGGTAGCAAGGAAGCGTGACCTCACGCAATACGCCTGGTTAGGCGGCAAGGACACCTGAAAGAGCTTCTCTTTCAGCTCCTTCCAGGTCGGGAAGGCCTCTTCGACAGACGTCCCCGACGTCAAGGCCCACTCTCTCGCTCGCCCTTCGAGCTTAAAGATCGCAAGCGCCACGCGCTGGTTCTCCACTTGGAGCATGGCCGATCCCATGGCCATCTCGACCTCTCGGGTCCACAACAGCAGGTTCTCCCCTCCTTCCCCGAGAAGGTCTTCACGCTCACCGAGAGCGGCTTCGCCCGCTGAGGGGCGCTGCAGCAGCGACACGCTGCTGGATATGCTCCAGCATAGCATTCTCGTACTTCGAGAACGCCTCAAGGCACACCGTCACGGCGTCAGGTCCTTGCGACGCAAGGAGCGCCATGCCCTCAGGGCCCAGCAAGGACGCAAGCTTATTAAGCGTGTCCTGCTGACTAGGAGGCAGGTATGCGAACGCTGCCTGCTCCATCCTCACAGATGTTCAGTCGACGACTCAGGAGTCGGATTGACTACAAGTGCTACCAGGTACAGCGGGGCTGTGTAGCAGTGCACGTGCACAGAGGAAGAGGTAGGACTCCCCGAGTCTCTCTCTTTAGGCGTCCCGCCTTCGGTTCTATACAAGAACCAAGTACAGTCCCGTAACTAGGACTCGCAGAGTCAGTGTCCCTTAAAACAAGTACAACACTAATTAACTGCAAAAATAGAACTGAATTGAATTGTTTATCTGACCTTTGCTGTAAATATATAGACTAAACTATGTGGCATAGTTAATCTAAGAGATATGTAAATGAGTGGTGGAGAGCCAAATGGCTACACTATGGCTACATAGCCAAAATTCTACACACGGTTATGACTTTCTTGTAACCCCGTTACAGTAGTGCCCGAGGGAATCGCCTTCGCGGATATTGGAGGTGGAAATCCGTGTAAGTGTGTTGGTGATTGCTTCCAGGACACATGCAGAAAACGCATGGCGATATTTTGCGCCAAGGATTATTGTGCCTTGCTAGCTGAGTGTCGGCTTCGCGGTGCGTACTCTGAAGTGCCTGGAATTGATAGACACGGGCCGCGTTGCATTAGTCGTCTCCACGACAGCGTGTCTGGAAGTGGGTGGCATTATCGGGGAATACGCTGGTCACCTCTGTGTGTATGCAGCGCTGGTCAACCGACTGACTGCGGGCGCACACCGCGGTTACCACCCCCGACATTTCTTCCGACGGACAAGTACACTGCGGTCACTACTGTCCACGGTCTCCGTCGTTCGAAATACAAACAAAACGTGAATGCAGGCTCCAAATACGTAGCAGTAGTTGCAACCACACCACTAATGGCCAATGCCGACTTGCCAGCCGCACCGAGGCTAGCCTCGAACTTCCATGGGAGCGTAATTCGAGACCATTTGCGCCGACACAGCAATACCAATTCTGGTGGGGTTGTAGGGAGCTATGGTGACACGTTTTGCCTTCTGCAACGTAACTGGGATGATATCTCCGGGCCCACCACAAGCATGAGCCTCCATTGGCAGAACTCTTACAGCTAACAGGTCTTCCCGTGATAGCTCCGACACTCTGCGAACGACGGCTTAAGTCGGCGTCAAAACGAAATACTCACGGGTTCGTGGTTTGGTCTGAGCAATAATGGCTCAGTTCTTTTAGAGGGCGCCCATCTTCAGTCAGCGCCGCGGTGTGTAGTCAAGCTTGAGCAGCGCGTTAAATATCTCGACTGGGTTGTTTCTCGCGGCGAAGCCACTTCAAGTCAAGTACGCTTGCAACGGACTAAATCTTCCAAACAACTGCTGCCCGCTCATATACTGCCAAAAGGCCAGAAGGCTGGGGTCAGCCATCCACTTCAACAGTATTTGATCCCGCAGTCCACAAAACTCCCATTTCGACCTCGCAAACTGTAAATCGTATACATCACGTATAATGACAGTTGACACACGAAACGTTTTAATTGCTTTGTGAATGTTTTCCATCGCGTGGAAAGAACAGATTAGATACTGAAACCCTTGAAAGCTCCCAAACACTATCTGCAGCGTGTTATACTGGGCTTGATCGGCATTTGCCATTGCGTAGCAAACACGCAGGTAGCGAGTGATCCAGAAGAACAATCGCTTCAGCAACAGCAAGACAGCTTCGACAATGAGTTGCATTTCTTGGAACCCACAAACAGAGCGACTAAGCGAGCGTACGTATGAGGCACAGCTGTCGAAGCGTTGCAAACTGAAGGACGCGCACAAGGACTTCTGTCGGGAGATGGTGGAGAATAGTCTTCGCCCGATGCGAATCCATCGTGCCGTAGCCCACAAGTTTGCTAACCCGCTAGAAGACTCACCAAGTTGAGTCGTCCAGATCGTGCCTATTTGAAAAACCATGATCTTATCGACGGCCTACGGAAGTGGATCTACGCGAGGGCTTTCACAGGCGGTGAAGATGCGATGCAGCCCTTCACGTTTGGCTGGGAGCTAGACAGTGATGGCTATCGTACTGTTGGGAATGGCTCGGATGAACGACTGTTTGTCGTGGAGTTAACTACAAAATCGATGGTTACCAGAAGGCTCTATCCCCCAAACAGCCTTATTCATCACATTGACGCTACGCACAAGATGAACTACAGGGAGTATCCAGTCGTGGTGATGGGAATATTTGACCGCTCGCGCAGATTTCGTCGGAGACATCACCACTTTGAAGGTAGGTGAGCATTTCCCCACGCCAAGCGCACTGCAGCGCCCCACCCTCAAAGCACGAGTCTGAGCTGCATTTCAGCAGCCTGAGCCGCATCCGGTGGGGCTCCGCCGCTATGCAAATGATGCAGGCGATCTTGTTGCTCTTGTCTACGTTGAACGCTCTCAACCGCCTCATCCCCGCGTCCGTCAGCACGCTCCACGGTAAAAGCTTCGGCATGAAGGAGACCTTGTCTTTGCCACACAAACCGCTCGGCGTGGTGATTGGCTGGCAGTTTCAGATACCTGTCCGATCGCTGCGCTTCACAAAGTGGCACAGATTTTCATAGATCTGGCACCGTTTTGTGGTTCTCAGCGGTGTTGTTACCTGTGCTGACACGCAATTGATGTGCACCCCAGTTCGTGTTGTGCCATCTCAATGCGATTTCGTGCCAGTTACGCATTCTCGTTGTTGACTGACCGAGGTCATGACGAATTTGCCGCCGCCAGAGCTTGAGGAGACAACGTGAGGGCGTGTTTCTCGTGAAACACAGCGAGATCCACAAGAAGTTCGGGTTGTACCCGGAATCATTAAGGTCAATTGGTGATTGTTTAATGATTTTGCATGGAACGAAGATCGCAATTTGCAGTGGGAGTCAACAAGCAGGAGTGTTGGTCATTTTCCGTCGAGCGACCATACTGAACCAAGCACTATCCAAACCTGCAGTATTCTACAATCCAGCCCAGCGAGCCGCACACCGAGACGAGCACCATGTTCGCGTCGATTGTGGGGCGTCGTAGCGTCGATCACGGGAGACAATCGACGCTGGAGACGTCCGTTCATTTCAAACCCTGCTGCGCGCCAACATTTAACCTTGGTTTCAGTAAGCTCTGTCGTCCCATAATCACTATCCCTCCAGCATGGAGTCAACATGTCGGATTGTGCGTCCCGTCAGCAAGTGACAGGCCGCATCTTCAGTGGTGCTGTGCATTTTACCGACCTATTAATACGTGTCAAACTTGCTTCCCTGTGAGATCACTTCTCAATTCGACTCCTCCGTCCAGTACCCACAGCACCGGGAGACTCGACAGCAACTGAAGAACTCTCCGTCCTTCAGTATGCCAACCACGCCCAAAGACTCGATGGGGCCCACGATCGGGTACGACAGCGGCAAGATGCTCATGGCGGAAGGGCCTCTCGCGCTGCACAACCACGTGGCCTCCCGCATGGAGAAGGCGCTCGGACAGCCACTCCCGCAGATGGAGGTGCGTTTCAAGGACGTGTCCGTCTCGGCCGACATTGTGGTCAAGGACGCCACCGACATCAAGACGGAGCTGCCCACGCTGATCAACGTGATGCGCACCTCGTTCCGTGAGCTGCGTTCGAGCAAGCACGTGGTCAAGAAGCAGATCCTGAGGAACGTCAGCGGCGTCTTCAAACCGGGCACCATCACGCTCGTGCTGGGCCAGCCCGGCTCGGGCAAGTCGTCGCTCATGAAGCTGCTGAGTGGCCGCTTCCCCGAGGAGAAGAACATCACGATGGAAGGTGACGTGACGTACAACGGCACGCCCGCCATGGAACTACTCAACCGGTTGCCGCAGCTCGTGTCATACGTGACGCAGCGCGACAAGCACTACCCGACGTTGACCGTCAAGGAGACGCTCGAGTTCGCGCACGCTTGCGGCGGAGGGTCTGCCCAAGGAATTCGAGCACAACCTCATTAATGGATCGCCCGAGGAAAACGAGGCGGCGCTTGAGGCGGCCCGAGCCATGTTCAAGCACTACCCGGACATCGTCATCCAGCAGCTTGGTCTCGACAACTGCCAGAACACCATCGTGGGTAACGCCATGCTGCGTGGTGTTTCCGGTGGTGAACGCAAGCGCGTGACCACGGGCGAGATGGAGTTCGGCAACAAATACGTCATGATGATGGACGAGATCAGCACGGGCTTGGACAGCGCCGCCACCTACGACATCATCGCGACGCAGCGCAGTCTGGCCAAGAAGTTCCGCAAGACGGTGGTGATCTCGCTGCTGCAGCCATCGCCGGAAGTCTTTGAACTCTTTGACAACGTCGTCATCATGAACGAAGGCTACATGATGTACAACGGCCCGCGCACGGAAGCTCTCGGCTACTTTGAGAGTCTGGGCTTCAAGTGTCCTCCACGACGAGATGTGGCCGACTTCCTGTTGGATCTCGGACGAACAAGCAGTACCAGTACGAAGTGGATGTGGCCCCCGGATTGCGATCCCCCAAACCCCGCCGAGTTTGCAGACACCTTCCAGCGCTCGTCAATATACCGGCAAATTGCGGAAAACCTCAACGAGGCTGTGCACCCGAGTCTGATTCAAGACAAGCAGGCGTACATCGATGCCAAGCCGGAATTCCACCAGAACTTTTTCGAGAGCACTGCGCTGCTGATGAAGCGCCAGATCACAGTGACGAGACGTGAGTCGGCGGCACTTATCGGGCGCTTGGTCATGAACACTGTCATGGGCTTGATGTACTCGAGCGTCTTCTACCAGATCAAACCCACGAATGCTCAGCTGGTCATGGGAGTCATCTTCGCGTCCGTGTTGTGCCTGTCGTTGGGCCAGTCAGCCCAAATCCCGACCGTCATGGAAGCGCGTGAGGTGTTTTACAAGCAGCGAGGCGCCAACTTCTTCCGAACGGCGTCGTACGTTCTCTCCAGCTCGGCGAGTCAATTCCCTCCGATCGTTTTGGAGAGTGTTGTCTTTGGCTCGATCGTGTACTGGATGTGCGGCTTTGTGGATACGATCGGAGCGTACTTCCTGTTCATTTTGACGCTCATCTTGACGAATGTGGCGTTCACGGCCTTCTTCTTCTTTTTGGCGTCGGCGTCACCGAATTTCAACATTGCCAACCCGATCTCCAGCGTCTCGATCCTGTTCTTCATCCTGTTCGGAGGCTTCGTGATCACCAAGGAGCAGATCCCGGACTACTTGATCTGGGTCTACTGGATCAATCCCATCGCGTGGTGTGTGCGAGCTCTTGCTGTCAACCAGTACCGCGACTCGAGCTTCGACACGTGCGAGTACGGCGGGATCAACTTCTGCGAGAACTACAACCAGACCATGGGCGACTACGCCCTGAGCACGTTCGAAGTCCCGAATGCGAAGTATTGGCTCTGGTACGGCATGGCCTACATGGCGGCAGCATACGTCTTCTTCATGTTCCTGTCATATCTCGCTCTGGAGTACCACCGATACGAAAGCCCTGAGAACGTGGTACTCGACGGAGACAACTATGACGATGCCTCCGACGGATACAGTCTCAGCCGTACCCCGCGCAGCTCCCCAACGGAAGGCGATGCAATCCTCGAGGTGGAAGCCAAGGAACGACACTTCGTGCCGGTCACGATCGCGTTCAAGGACCTCTGGTACACCGTCCCCGACCCGACCAACCCCAAAGAAACCATCGACTTGCTCAAGGGTATCAGCGGATATGCACTACCTGGCACGATGACTGCGCTCATGGGCTCCTCGGGTGCTGGTAAGACGACACTGATGGACGTGATCGCTGGGCGCAAGACCGGCGGTAAAATTCGCGGCGAGATTCTGCTCAACGGCTACCCCGCTACAGACTTGGCCATCCGCCGCTCCACGGGCTACTGCGAGCAGATGGATATCCACTCGGAGTCGTCGACAATCCGTGAGGCTCTGATGTTTAGTGCCTTCCTGCGTCAAGGTGCCGATATTCCCGACAGCTACAAGTACGACTCGGTCAATGAGTGCCTCGAGTTACTAGACCTGAACCCGATCGCCGACCAAATCATCCGCGGCAGCTCGGTGGAGCAGATGAAGCGCTTGACGATCGGTGTGGAGCTGGCCGCGCAGCCCAGCGTGATCTTCTTGGACGAACCGACGAGCGGTCTTGATGCTCGCTCGGCTAAAGTCATCATGGACGGTGTGCGTAAGGTGGCCAACACTGGCCGCACCATTGTGTGCACGATCCACCAGCCGTCATCAGCGGTGTTCCGTGTGTTCGACAACTTGCTACTGTTGAAGCGCGGCGGTGAGACTGTGTTTGCTGGTGAGCTGGGTAAGCACGCACACAAGATGATTGAGTACTTTGAGGCGATTCCTGGAGTGACAAAGCTGCAGGACAACTACAACCCTGCGACGTGGATGTTGGAGGTGATCGGCGCCGGCGTGGGCAACAGCAACGGCGACAAGACGGACTTTGTGGAGCTTTTCAAGTCGAGTGGCGAGTTCCAGTATTTGCAGGCGAACTTGGACCGCGATGGAGTGACTCGCCCTTCGGAGTCGCTACCTGAGCTGCAGTACGGCGACAAGCGTGCGGCGACGGACTACACGCAGATGGTGTTCTTGCTGCAGCGCTTCTCCAACATGTACTGGCGCACGGCGTCGTACAACTTGACGCGGTTCTTCGTGTCGTTTGTGCTGGGAATCGTCTTCGGTATCACGTATCTTGACGCGTCGTACACGTCTTACTCCGGCATCAACTCTGGTATGGGTATGATGTACTTGGCGACTGCGTTCCTCGGTATTGTGTCTTTCAACAGTATTCTGCCGATTGCTGCTGAGGAACGCGCTGTCTTTTACCGCGAGCGAGCTGCGCAGACGTACAACGCCTTCTGGTACTTCTTCGGCTCGAGTGTGATGGAGATCCCGTACGTGTTCCTGGCGATTCTGCTCTTCATGGCAACCTTCTACCCCATGGTGGGCTTCACTGGCTTCGGAGCATTCCTGACCTTTTGGTTGGTCGTCTCTCTGCACGTGCTGCTGCAAGCCTACATTGGCGAGTTCATGGTCTACCTGATGCCGAACGTCGAAGTAACGGAGATCCTCGGAATGTTGATGCAGATGATCTTCCTCCTGTTCATGGGCTTCAGTCCGCCGGCTGAGTCGATCCCTACGGGCTACAAGTGGCTGTACCACATCACGCCGCAGAAGTACACACTGGGGGCCTTGTCGACGATTGTGTTTGGAGACTGCCCGAACGAAGGAGGCAGTGACGTCGGATGCAAGCAGATGACCAACATCCCGCCGTCGCTACAAGCTGGCATCACCGTGAAGGAATACCTCGAGAGCAACTTCTTGATGAAGCACAGTCAGATCTGGAGGAACTGCGCCATCCTGGTCGGATTCGTGGTTTTCTTCCGCATCCTGACCATCCTTGCAATGCGCTTCGTCAACCACCAGAAGAGATAGACCATTCATTGTAGCAACAAGGAATGGGCTTCCTACAATACAACTTTCTTTGTATACACATTTTATCTATCGCCTTGATGAACAACTCCAAGCCCTGACTCCACGTCGACACCCGCCTGCACGATTCCGCGTCCTCATTGACTCGTCCGAAGCTAGGCATCACCGCCGCTGCTACAACCGTTAAAAGTCCGCCGAAAAGCCAGCACAGCGAGGGCACTGACATGACCCACACGTTGAACATTTGAGGGTACAAGTAAAATCCGCCGACCGCAGCAGCACGACTAACACCGACGGCGTAGCCCACTCCTCGAGCACGTCGATACGTCTTGAAATGCTCAGGACTGCAAGCGAGAACGCAGCTCCAACAACCGGATAGGGACGCAGTCACTAGAACGGTCGAGGTGATGACCCACGCACGCGACCAAGGCACGTAGCTTAGAACCACGGAGATGATAGCAGCCGACGCGGCAAAGACTGCGAACGAGCGCTGCCGACCACAGCTATCTAGAATCGTTGCAGCTAGCAATGATCCCAACACTTGAGCAACATTCAGCACCGCAACTGTACCCCAACTTGCAAACATGTTGTAGCCGTTCAAGCTGATCACCGTCGGTACGTAGATCCCCAATGCGTAAGACGACAGCGTTACGATGATCCACAATGTCCATACAGCTAGCGGGTGGGTGAACTTCTTGAAAATGGAGGTCTTGGTCGGAGAAGTTGGCGTCGTCAACGTTGAGGTCGATACCAAGGCAGTTTTCATCTCGTTTGCCGTCTGCACGTCGTCACACAGTACACGGAGGCCCTGAAGTCCATGCGAACGCTCGATTCTTTCGATGACGACCTGAGCGTCGTCGGTCCGTCCAACGTTAGCAAGCCAGCGCGGGGACTCTGGGATCGTGAAACGAAGCACCCCACCGTAGAGTGCAAATCCACACACCACCAGATACGTTGTGCGCCATTCCAGTCGTGGCGCCACTGCGAAGGAGAGAACCAGTCCGATCAGGCCACCGATACCCGTGAAAGCGTCCAAAAGCGCGATCATTCTACCCGACATTGACGCCGGGCTCAATTCGTGGACCAGCACCGTGGTGGTAGTGATCTGTCCGCCGAGACCCAGACCAGTGACGACGTGACCGACGATCAGCATGTACTCTGCGTTGGTTCGTGATGAAATTGCGAGGCCTCCAAGTGAGAGCGCCATCGCGATCAGGAGAGAGAGCCGTCGCCCGAATGAGTCCGCAACGTGACCGAAGATTGGTCCGCCCGCCACAGCTCCCATGAACACGCTGGCTCCGACGATTTCGAGTACAGAGTCCCCATTCCGATATCATTGGCAACCAGCACCCTCGTGAAGATAAATAGCACGGCTTCGGATGCTTGAACAGCCCAACTGAGGCCAACCAACAGGAGAAGTCGGACGTAGAACCATGAGAGGCGAGGTTGTAGGGCGTCGAGTCGTTGACTAACGCTGCAGTCGAGTGTCACAGACTTGCGCGGAGAAGCTGGAGGAGTCCCATTGCTGGAGTGTGTTGCGACTGGAGATTCGACCACTTGGTACCCCATGCTGCTTTTCAGGATGGAATTGGAAAGTGGCAGTTCAGGTCGCGCTAGACCGACATTGGACACGGGTCGACGGACGGTACAAGAGTTTGCGTGCAGATCTGGACAAGCTCATATCGTACAGGTGATCTTTGTCTTCATCATCAAATCCATTCAGTAGCGATGTGGTGCGACAAAGACTTCGTGAACGAGTTGTTGTGTGTTCCGAAGCAGATGGCAAGACCCTCCTAATCCGCTAATAAATCTTAAAACTGGTGGGTTTCCTTGTCCAGCTCTGCATTGCGCGCCACTTCGAGCTCCGGTTCAGTGTCTTGACGGTTTTTACCAACGAGTGGATGGTCTTCAGCTTCGACACCCGACTCCAAATCGGTCTTGAGCTCTTCGCTGCTTTCGTGAGGCGATGGATTAAAGCCGTACGGCACCACAACGCCCAGCACGACAGCAGCTAGCAGTCCGGCAAAGACCCACGTAATCGTTGCACCGACATCAACCACACGCCAAACATGTGCGGGTACAGCAGCGATCCACCAGCAGCTCCGAGGCGACTGAATCCGAATGCGTAGGATATTCCTCGGGCACGGACTGCTGTCGGGAAATGCTCGGGGTGTACGTTAATACACAGCTCCAACTACCCGCCAGCAAAGCGGACACGGAGCAGGTCCCAACGATCACCACGGTACGGTACCAAGGCGCGTAGCTCAGCAGCACTGAGACTATCGACACCAACGTCGCAAACCAAGCCAGTGACTTCTTGCGGCCGTGTGTCTCGAGTGTCGATGCAGCCACAACGCACCCAACCACCTGAGCTGCATGAATCAATGCGATTGTGGTCCAACCTTCGTACATGTTGAAGCCGGAAGTGCTGATGAGCGTCGGCACATACACCCCCAACGCATACGACGACATTGCCATCACAATCCACAGTGTCCACAACACCAGCGTGTGTGCTGTGGTCTTGCCAAGTGACGATACCTTGATCAGAGACACACTCGATTGTAAAGCCATAGGTGTTGGGGCCTCGTGCTTCTTGACGTTGAGGTACCGCGGCACCTTCCCGTGCGCGTGTTCCAGCTTCTCCACTGCTGCCAGAGCCTCGTCCACTCGACCCACACTCGCCAGCCAGCGAGGTGACTCGGGGATGCCGAAACGCAGCACACCCGCGTACAACACGCACCCGCAGATGGCCAAGTACGTGACTCTCCAGCCGAGCTGCGGGGCCAACCCGAAAGCCAACGCCACCCCCACGACGCCGCCGATCCCCGTGAACGCTTCGAGCAGCGCCACCACTCGACCCCGCATCTTTCTGGGGGCAACTCCTGCACCAACACCGTGGCGGCCGGCAGTTCCCCGCCCAGGCCAATGCCCGCAACGATTCTGGCGGCGATCACGTGGTAGTCTCGTTGGGCGACGGCCGAGAGCGCCAACCCCGCCAATGACAGTGTCATGGCCAACAGCAGAGCCAACCGCCGACCCCGAGCGTCGGCGATGAATCCGAAGAGCGGTCCGCCGAGTGCCGACCCCAGGAAGACTCCGACGCCCAGCGCTTCGAGCGCGTATGTCCCCATGCCGACATTGTGCGCCACAAGGCGCCGCGTGAAGGTGAAAAGCACGAGCTCTGCGGCGTGCACGGCCCAGCTGACGCCGGTAAGCAGCAGCAGGCGGATGTAGAACCACGAGAGGCGGTCGTCCAGCGCATCCAGACGGCTATCGACGGTGTCTAACTGCACCGAAGAGACCTGACAGGAGTCTGGAGCAGATCGCCCCGGCGACTTGACCGCGCACGTTGTCATCACGGATGCTGTAGGGAAATGCGGAAACCTTGCAGACGTTAACTGTACCACGAGACGTTGCGGTAGTCGCAGCGTTTTTCCTCGAGCCCGTTGGACAGTTTGGAGAGCTCGGCATGCATCGGGAACATTGTGGGTTCCGGATAGACTTTGAAAAGCGCGTGGGGGGGCAGAAGCCCCGCTGAATCTCGTGATGCGGTAGGAGCTGGCTGGTCAGAGATGAGTGTTATTTAATAGAGCTTGGCGGTATGTACAGCATGGTCGGTCATCATCATCGTGATGACGAGGAAGCGGCTCTTCTCTGCTAGCGCCCGACCTTGATTTTCGTGCAAAGCTCCGGAGAAGGCTGGCAAAATGTCTCCAAGCCCTTGTCCGACTTCCGTCGCCGACAGTCGAACAGGCTGGGCTCGAAACGATCGTTGTTTATGCGGGATATCGCCACTGTGGTGCCTCAACGATTTTAATCGGGCATGATGGCGAACAGCCTAGTGGTGTCGCAACGCTGAAGGTTTTCGCCCGCCTTCCGCGTAAGCCGCCAACCGCGCAATCACAAGGAGGCTCCAGTCGCGCTGATTATGAGAGGCTTGACCGCTGTCCAACGTTACTAGTGCTGTGCAAGACCGACCAGCAGTTGAGCCGATCCTAAATGACTTATCGTCGGGCTAAGTAATCTGTCCAACGCCTCATCCATGGACCAACAACTTGTTGGCAGCAACCCAGTCCAATCGAGCGACGCAGCTTCCCACTTCCCGTCGCATTCTGCCCCCTCTGCACGCAGATTCACTTTGCATCATTCCCCAACGTGCTCGCTACCCCGCCGACGCCATGAGACTCGTACAGTACTTGGCGCTCTTCGGTCTACCAGCCGCAGTGGCGCGTGCCGACAGACCGCCGATTCAGGCTCGCAATAGCTCCGGCGGCTCGCTCGTGTTCAAAATCCTGCAGTTGGCGGACCTGCACGTTACCGGCATCCCCACGGTCGGCTGCGGCACCAGCGTGCCCAGCGGCATGACCAGCCAGGAGTGCAATGAATCGCTGACCTATGCCTTCGTGGAGCAACTGCTGGATGTCGAGGAGCCCGACTTCATCGCCTTCACAGGAGACAACGTGCAGGTCTACGGGCCGAGCACTCACCAGCGCGCCATCGACGCCGTGACCAAAGCAGCAGAGCAGCGCAGCATCCCCTATGGCATGGTTTTTGGCAACCACGACCAAGAAGGAGATTTTCCTAGAGAGAAATCGTCGAAATGGTGTCGGAGAAGAAGCACTCGTACACCATCAGCGGACCGGAGACCGTCGACGGGGTGGGCAACTATATGCTGAACGTGACGGCCCCGGTGTCTGGTTCTTGGGGAGACGAAGGCGACAGTGTGTTCGCATGTACTTCCTGGACTCGGGAGCTGAAGCATTGACGGAGAAATACCCGTACGTCTTCTCCGAGTACGATTGGATCAAGCAGAGCCAGATCGACTTCTATCGACAGCTCTCAGAGACAGGTCGGGCCGATAGACACCTCAGCGCCGACTCGGTGCTGCCAGCCGTCATGTTCTTCCACATTCCGCTGGTTGAGTTCGCGTACTCGAACGGGTGCACCGGCGAGAAGAACGAGTGGGTACACGACCAAGGAATGAACCTGCGGCTGCTGTCGACACTGTCGGAGATGAACGAGGTTAAGGCGGCGTTCGTAGGCCACGACCACGTCAACGAGTACTGCTGTCCGGTCAAGGGCGTGCAGCTCTGCTACGGAGGCGGCACTGGCTTTGGTCGTGCGTATGGAGCCGCCGACTTCTCCCGCAGAGCTCGAGTGATCGAGTGGACAGTAGATAGCAATGAACGCCACGAGATCCGCAGCTGGAAGCGGCACTACGACGATATCAACACCAAGCACAGCGAGGAGGTGCTCTACTCCGAGCTGTAGGGACCATGTAGAACATAGCAACACATTATCAACAGAGCATGAGGAACCACCAAATCTCCGTGGAATCTGAGAGATTCCAAGGTCTCATCTTCGAACAGCAAAGTCTGCATTACAAGCTTCACGCTGGATAAGACGGAGATGAAGAGCAGCGTCGATAGCCGTCTGGATGCGCTGGACGACCGCCTCTCGTGGTTCTACATCCGCCTGCTGCTGCTTACCGGCGTCAGCTGGGCCGTGCACGCCGCAGAGCTCGTGCTCTTCACCTTCACGCGGCGCCTTGTGGCGCACAATGTCGGCATGGGGACATACGCGCTCGAAGCGCTGGGCGTCGGAGTCTTCCTGGGGTCGGCACTCGGCGGACCGCTCTTCGGATTCATCGCCGACGCTCGGGGTCGGCGGTTGGCTCTGCTGTTGGCCATGACACTGTCATTGGCGGGGTTGGCGCTCTCGGCCGTCGCCCAACGAGACTACCACGTGATCGCCGCCAGAATCGTTGCGGGCATTGGCCTGGGCGGGGAACTGCCGGCCGCCACGGTGTTGGTGCAGGAGTTGGCCCCCAGAAAGATGCAGGGTCGAGTGGTGGCGCTGCTCGAAGCGTTCACGGGGATCGGCGGCGTCGTGGGGGTGGCGTTGGCTTTCGGGTTGGCCCCGCAGCTCGGCTGGAGAGTCACGTACTTGGCCATCTGCGGGTGTGTTGTACGCGGGTGTGCTGCGTTTTGGCATCCCCGAGTCACCTCGCTGGCTGGCGAGTGTGGGTCGAGTGGACGAGGCTCTGGCAGCAGTGGAGAAGCTGGAGCACGCGCACGGGAAGGTGCTACTCCACGACAAGCACGGAAAAACAATGGCGACTCGTTCGGAATTCGCTGGTGGTGTGAAGTTGTGGGTATTTGAGCGGCCTATGGCTATGTTGTGGGCACTCTGGATCGTGGCGTCCGTGTCGTCGTATGCGTTGGCAGTGTACGTGCCAACTCTGATCAGCCTTTGGGGCTTCAACATATTCGAACACTGGAGCACGAAGAGCTTGTTGTCTTTCGCACAAGCTGGCGGTTGCGTGATGGTGTCGAGTTTATTGGATACCTGTGGGCCAAAGACGGCCTTGTTGAGTTTCTCGACCTCCAGTGCAGTGACAGCCGTGATGTTAAGCCACTTGCCGTGGCTTTCTATCAATGTGGTTGTCTGTACTTGCGCTGTGGCTGCTTTGACTGCTGGATGCTGGAGCTGTGTGTTGGTATTCACTGCGAATTGTTTTTCAACGGAAGTTCGTGGACGTGGAGTTGGATACGCCTTCGGAGCTAGTCGGCTGAGCTCTGTTGGAGGCGGTTTGTTGTACCCGCACATGTTCAACGTGTGGCTCATGACGGTGCCGATGATCACGTGGATATTTGCCGCGCTGTTGGTTCTGGTGGTGACTGGAACTGTGCTTGTCGTCGATCCGATTCACGAAGAGAATGGCGCTAACAACATGCGAGATACGAAGACTTACGGCTCCTTCTTCCTAGAACTGGACCATGAAGATAAGCTGCCGCTTCTTTCAAGCTAGAAGTACTACACAAGACGTACCATAAAATACCATGTATTGATGAAGTTGTTCCCGATAAACCAGATTACTTCTTCTGGTGATTGACGAAGCGCAGCGTGAGCAGCGCCAGCAGTCGATAGATCACGATGAAGCCCAGCACGAACCCAAAGTTCTTGTAGATCTCGCTGTGCTTCATGAGGAACACGTCGTCCAGATACTGCTTCACAGTTGTGTTCGCCGCCAGAGACGGCGGGATGTCCGACATGACTTGGCACCCGACTTCCGACCCATCGCCGTCACTCGGGCAGTCCCCAAACACGAGCGCCGCCACCAGCGCCAGCGAGTACTTGTGCGGCGTGATGTCGTACAGCCACTTGTAGCCCGTCGGGATGGAGTTTCCGGGAGGGTTGAAGCCGTTGAATAGGAAGAAGATCATCTGCAGTAGCACGCCGAAGATCGTGGCAACCTCCACAGTCGGCATCAAGTACGTCATAAGCTGGCCGAAGTACGCTTGCCACAGCACGTGCATCGACAAGTGCAGCCAGTAGGCAAAGAACTTTGCTCCACCAGTGAAGCCCACCATCGGGAAGTACGGGATCATGAAGATCATGGTGCCAAAGAACACATATGGCACCTCCACAACGGTTGAGCCCACAAAATACCAGAGCGCGTTGTACGTCTGAGCCGCGCGCTCGCGGTAGAACGCCAGACGATCCTCGGACGCAGACGGCATCACACTACTGAACGAGATGAAGCCGATGAAGCCAGTCGTGCAGAACAGCATGCCCAAACCGGAATTAATGCCGGCGTAGGACGTGTACGACGCGTCGAGATACGTGATGCCGAAGATGAGACCGACAATGAGCGAGATGCTGAAGCGGGTCAAGTTGTACGAAGCTGTGCGCCAGTACATGTAGAAGAAGCGCTGGATGAGGAACCTCGCTTGAGTCAGCTCCGTCGCAGCGCGTTTGTCGCCGTACTGCAGCTCAGGTAGCGACGGGGACGGTCGACCCACACCTTCGCGGTCCAAGTTTGCCTGGAGACGCTGAAACTCAGCGCTCGATTTGAAAAGCTCTGCGAAATCAGCTCTATCGCCGTTGTTGTTGCCCACCCCAGCGCCAATCACCTCCAGCATCCACGTCGCGGGATTGTAGTTGTTTTCCAGCTTCTCAACGCCAGCAATCGACTCGAAGTAGTTGATCATATTGCGAGTGTTTGCCCAGCTCACCAGCGAACACAGTCTCACCGCCACGCTTCAGTAGCAGCATACTGTCGAAGACACGGAACACCTCCGATGAAGGTTGGTGGATCGTGCACACAATGGTGCGACCAGTGTTGGCCACCTTACGAACACCGTCCATGATGAGTTTGGCCGACCGAGCGTCAAGACCACTCGTCGGTTCGTCCAAGAAGATCACGCTGGGCTGCGCGGCCAGCTCCACGCCGATCGTCAAGCGCTTCATCTGCTCCACCGAGCTGCCGCGGATGATTTGGTCGGCGATCGGCTTCAGGTCCAGCAGGTCGAGACACTCGTTGACCGAGTCGTACTTGGCGCTGTCGGGTACATCAGCGCCCTGGCGCAGGAACGAGCTGAAAGTCAATGCTTCACGGATTGTCGACGACTCTGAATGGATATCCATCTGCTCGCAGTAGCCTGTGGAGCGGCGGATGGCCAAGTCCGAGGCAGGGTAGCCATTAAGGAGAACCTCGCCTTGGATCTTGCCACCGGTCTTGCGACCAGCGATCACGTCCATAAGTGTTGTCTTACCAGCACCTGAAGCACCCATGAGCGCCGTAATGGTTCCAGGTAGCGCATACCCGCTGATTCCTTTGAGCAGATCGATGGTGTCCCTGGGGTTGGTCGGGTCGGGGACGGTGTACCACAGGTCCTTGAACGCGACGGTCACTGGAGTGACATGGCGTTCTCTGGGCTCTACTGAGAGCAAAGTGTCGCGAACGCCTTGAGAGCTGCGTGGGGTTTGAGCTAAGACGTAGCTGTCGGTGACGTCTTCTTTCTCCTCGATGTCGAGCATCACGTTCTCTGGACTTTCGTATCGGTGATACTCGAGGGCGAGATACGACATGAACATGCAGAAGATGTACGTGGCGACCATGTAGATCATGCCGTACCAGAGCCAGGATTTTCCGGTCGGGACTTCAAACGTGCCTAAAGCGTAGTCGCCTGCAGTCTTTCCGTATTGAGAGCAGTAGTCGATGCCATCGTAGACGCACACGTCGAAGCGCTATCGGAGTACTGGTTCACAGCGAGCGCGCGAACACCCCACGCCAGCGGGTTCATCCAGTAAATCCAAATGAGGTAGTCTGGGATCTCGTTCTTCGTGATCACAAAGCCGCCGAAGAGGAAGAGGAACATGATGGAGACCATCGAGATCGGGTTGGCCACGTTCAAGTTGAGTGAAGCACACGACAGGAAGAAGAACCACGCGGAAATGGCCAGGTTCGTCAGCAGCATCATGACTTCAAACAGGACGAACGCCTCGAACTTCGACACGTAGCCGCACATCCAGTAGACAATAGAGCCAAACACCAAACACTCCGCAAAGCCGAGTGGGATCTGACTGACCGAGTTGGCGAGCACGTACGATGCCGTACGGAAGAAGTTGGCGCGACGCTGCTTGTAGAAGACCTCGCGAGCCGCCAGAAACACGGGGATCTGTGCTTGCTGCCCCACCGACACGAAGAAGATTGCGTTGAAGATGATGCCCATGACCAGCTGCGAGTTCATCTCGTCGAATTGGTAGAACACACTCGAGTACAGCAGCCCCAGTAAAATGACCATGACCGACCGGCCGACGAGGAAGGCCGTATCACGCCTCGTCAGCATGATCTGACGCCGCATAACTCGAAGTGTGCTATCCCAGAAGTTCTGGTGGAACTCTGGGATCGGATCAAGGTGCTTTACCTTATCCTCAATCAGACTTGCGTCCACAGGACCGTGAACTTCTTGAATCAATTGCTCGTAGACAATCGAGTTCTGAAACACCTCAGCGTACTCGCTTGGTGTGCGAGGGATGCTGCCCTGCGGAATCGAGCTCACTTCGTATTGGAACTGCTTCTTCGTTCCAAGATCCATCAAGAAGTCGGCCACATCGCGACGTGGGGGCACTTGAAGCCCAGGTTCTCGAAGTATTGAAGTGCGTCTGCACGAGGTCCGTGGTAGGAGACTTCACCCGCGTTCAGGATCACCACGTCGTCGAACAACCCAAACACTTCAGGAGATGGCTGCAGCAGCGAGATCACCACCGTCTTGCGGAACTTCTTGGCGATGCTGCGCTGCGTCGCGATGATGTCGTAGGTGGCGGCGCTGTCCAAGCCCGTGCTGATCTCGTCCATCATCATGACGTACTTGTTGCCGAACTCCATCTCGCCCGTGGTCACGCGCTTGCGTTCACCACCAGACACACCGCGAGTCATGGCGTCGCCCACGATAGTGTTCTGGCAGTTGTCGAGGCCGAGCTGCTGGATGACGATGTCCGGGTAGTGCTTGAACATGGCTCGGGCCGCCTCCAGTGCCGCCTTGTTCTCCTCGGGCGTACCGACGGTGAAGAGCTGTGCGTCGCGCTCCGAGAAGCCACCGCCACAACAAGCGTGCGCGAACTCAAGCGTCTCCTTGACCGTAAGTGCCGGGTAGTGCTTGTCGCGCTGCGTCACGTACGACACGAGCTGCGGCAGACGTCGCTGCAGCTCGGCCGCTGGCGTGCCGTTGTACAGGACCTCTCCTTCGATCGAGACGTTCTTGTCCTGCGGGAAGCGGCCGCTGAGCAGCTTCATGAGCGACGACTTGCCCGAGCCGGGCTGGCCCAGCACGAGCGTGATGGTGCCCGGCTTGAAGACGCCGCTCACGTTCTTGAGAATCTGCTTCTTGACCACGTGGTTCTTGGAGCCCAGGCCACGAAGTCCTTTCATGACCTCGTTGGCCAGCGTTGGCAGCTCCGTCTTGACGTCCGTCTCGTCCTTGACGGCGATGTCGGCCGAGATGGATACGTCCTTGAAGCGCACCTCCATCTGCGGTAGCGCCCAGCGCCTTCTCCATGCGGGAGGCCACGTGGTCGTGCAGCTCCATCGGTCCTCGCGCCATGAGCGTCTTGCCGTTGTCGTATTCGATGGTGGACCTCGCGGGCTCGTCGGGACGCTTGTCCGCCATGATGATTCAGACCGTCGCTCTGGCTGTCGTCGGCTGCGCAAATTGGAAAGTGAGCTGCTATCGTGTGGGTTGCGCCGCCTTTCATGCTGGGCACCAACTCGGATACCATTCGCCAGGCTGCAACGGTTTTTTTGGATGACGGCCGGATAAACAACCTGCGAAGTAGCCACTGTTCTAAAGCGCATTGAATCTGGCAGGACTGGTGTGGTGAAGAGGGATATTCAAGCGGCAGGCAGAGGCAAAACACGCATCGAAAGCTTGGCATCGGCACTGAGAGGGGCAACTGATTGCTTAACGGTCGCTGTTTACGAGCACTCGCTAAAGTACGACGATATCCGCTGGGCATTTCGCTAGGACGGTTGCGATTTCACTAGACTGCGCTGTGCATGGCATCGCCGAAAGGATAAAGACGGGGGCAGCATATTGCCTCGATGATCGACCAGGACGTCGAGTAGGCGAGGCAAGAAATGCTCATGGCAGGCGAATCCCCCACAAGACTCCTGTGTTAAACGATGCCTCTTCGACAGGTGGACCGGCGTCGAAGGATTCTTCACCGTAAACGAAGTCATGATTGTGGGCAAGCCAACACCTACACTCTCGGCGCCAGGGCCAAGAAGAGAAGCGGATGGCAGTCACAACGTGCTCTGCTCGTCCTGACGGCGCCAACATACCGCAGACTCGTGGACTCCTGGCCTGGCAGCAAAAGATAAGCCGACGGCTTGGTGCTCGCCACACGCTGACAGCTCGTCGATAGCTGCTGTCAGCTGACTCACATCCGCGAGTCACTCTCGAAACTGAAGTTTTAGGTATCTACAGTGGTCTGGTAGGTCCACTTCACTTCCAAACCTAAATGAAAAGCAAGCACACTTCGCATGAATTCACTACGACCGACATGGTCGTCTCTGAAGGAGATCCGATAAAGCCAAACGGAAATGCATTGACACGAGCGACTTACAAAATGCGTTGTCTTGCTAACCAGCAAGACAAGATACTACAACCGCTTCCTAAGCACGGCGGAGCAGTATCTGTAACTAGGCCTGCGCCACGGGGACTTGATCTCGACGAAGTTGGGCGACTTGGGCTGCGGCTTGCTGTGGAACAGCGCCTCGATGTCCTCGAGCATGATGCCCTTGGTCTCCGGGCAGAAGAAGTAGACGAAGACGCCGCACGTGCAGCAGAGCCCCGCGAACAGGAAGAAGACGCCGTTGATGTTGAGGTGCGGGAAGAGCTTGACCACCTCGGTCATGACGGCGCCCATGGCCCAGTTGGCGGCCGTCGAGAGCGCCACGGCCGGCGCGCGCACGCTGAGCGGGAAAATCTCGGCCGGGTAGATCCAGCACACGGGGCCCCAGCTGATGGCGAAGTTGAAGACGAAGAAGGCCGAGCCCACGCAGATGAACCAGCCGCCCACGCGCGGACAGCCGGCGTTGTCGACGTTGCCGTCGCAGATGGCGGTGAACAGGATGGCGGCGAAGAGGTGGCCGACCACCATGCCCACGGCGCCGATCAGCAGTAGCTGACGACGGCCGAACGTGTCGACCCAGCGCATGGCCGGGATGGTGCTGAGGAAGTTGACGCCCGAGAGGAAGAAGGCCGAGTAGATGCCGGCGTCCGTGATGTCCTTGAAGATGAGCGCGCCGTAGCTCATGATGGGGTTGATGCCCGTGGCCTGCTGCAGCACCTGCAGCATCATGGCGATGGCCACGCGCTTGAAGATGGACGGCTCCAGCAGCTCGGACAGGCCCTTCTTGTTGGCCAGCTCCTCGGCCACCTGGTCGCCGATCACCTCGAGCTCGTGGCCGACGTTGTCGGTCTGGCGGAGGCGCTTGAGCACGCGCTCGGCCTCGTCCTTGCCCTTGTGCAGGTACGTCCAGCGAGGACTCTCCGGCACGAAGAAGATGCCGAGCATGACGACGAGCGGGGCGGCCATGGCCACGCCGTTGGTGGTGCGCCAGCCGCGCGCGCGGTTCTCGACGATGATGTTGACGACGTTGGCCAGGAAGAGGCCCGTGACGACCGTCATCTGCATGAAGCCCGACAGCAGGCCGCGCAGCTCCTTGGGGCCACCTCGGCGCCGAACAGCGGAAGCGAGAAGGACGAGTTGCCGACGCCGAAGCCCTGGATCACGCGCGCGACGTACATGAGGTTGTGCTCCTGCGCCTTGTTGAAGCAGACCCACGACGTGCCGATGCAGAAGAGCAGGCCGGCCGTGAAGATGGTCCAGCGGCGACCGAGCTTGTCGGCCACGAAGCCGCCCACGAAGGCGCCGCCGAGGCAGCCCAGGTTGTACGCCATGTTGTACCAGACCGTGAAGTCGGTCCACTCGGCCGGCAGGTCGGACGTGGACGCCGTGCACTGCTTGTACGTGAAGTTGTGCCAGCCGACGCAGTAGTCGTAGAGGAAGCTGTCCATGATCAGCACTCCGCTCGTCACTCCTTGGTCATAGCCGAAGAAGAGGCCGCCGAGCGCCGCGAAGACGCAGACGATGATGGCGTAGGTGCGCGAGCCCTCGGTGGGGACGTCATCCGCGTCGTTGTGGACGTTCACGACGACTCCAGCAGCCATTGCGGAGGAATGGGACGGCTGAAGTGCTTGTGGGACGGGAAGCGAATTGCAGAATGAGACCGAGCGCGGTGGCGGCGGCTCGCAGAGGCGACACAGCAGCAGCAGCAGCGAGGAAGCTTGAGCTCTGCTTCTTCGCCGATGGTGAACGACATGTGGTGGGCACTACCACGCCGCTGGGCAGGCGGCAATCGGTGAGCTGGGGCGGTCGAGTGGACGACTGGCTCGGGCGAAATTGCTGTGCCGTTGAAGCTGGGGGCTTGAAGTTGGCGGCGACTTGGGATCGCCGGGACGCCCTGCCGCCCCACCTTGCACGCGGCGAGCGGTTTCTGTTCGCGGCGCTGTCAATCAGCGCGCCCTACCACTTGATTTATTCGCTCACGTAGCACGGATAGTTTACGAGGACACTGGGGTGATGAATCGAATCGATTGATCAATCTCTCTATCAAACGCATGGCGGATAAGTGCTCATCTTTGTGATAGCTCCTTGGGGAGCCCTTGGTTTTGCAGCTGGGAGCAATGGCGCTGGCACGGAAACATTCGGCTTCGGCTGTATAAGTCCTTTGGAAGGCAAGAACTGAAGTTTCTGCGTGGTAGTGTCTGAAGAGGGGCACCGCCGGCACATCAACTACGATAACGCGCATCAAAAATGTGTGAGCGATCTGCAAGACTGTAGAAACAGGCTGGCACCTCGATAATAAGCGCAATGGGGACTATTTTCGAGGGTGTCTTTGATGCAAAACTCTTGCCATCTGCGCGTCGTTAAATCAAGTATCACGGAAGAGTTCCATGTAGAGAGGCTGCTAGGCAGCCTGCTACCGACACCGCTGCTCCGTGGTCAGCGCGATGCTCTGATCGACAATGTGTTCCTTCAGACTAAAGCGTGCTTGCAAATCACGCACGGGAGTTTAGTTGAACATGCATCAACGCTGAACGACGTTTCGTCCTCTACGACGAACAGAGACCAGCGCCGTGGTTTAACTTCGTGTTCAACGACGCATTTTGTCTGCGTTACCTATCCGTTGTAACACTGCGCATGCACGCATCGTGCTTCCCGATCCCAAAGCAAGACTTCATTGGAAAAAATGTTCGCATTGATCGCTGGTTGCAGCCTTGTATGGATGAGTGGACTGAAGAGGTGCCGCTCGAAGCAGAAACTTCAGGATTGACGATAGAGCGGGTCCACAGATACAGTCTCCGCCAGCTTTCTCTTGTCTAGTATCACAGTCAACGACAGTCACATGTAAAGCTGCCAAGGAGGTTTGCCAAGCGAGAATTGTTCCTCCAAACAAGAAAGTATCAAGACACGCCCACGTGTCATGCCAAGCGGCTAGCGAATAAATCAAGTGGTAGGGCGCGCTGATTGACAGCGCCGCGAACAGAAACCGCTCGCCGCGTGCAAGGTGGGGCGGCAGGGCGTCCCGGCGATCCCAAGTCGCCGCCAACTTCAAGCCCCCAGCTTCAACGGCACAGCAATTTCGCCCGAGCCAGTCGTCCACTCGACCGCCCCAGCTCACCGATTGCCGCCTGCCCAGCGGCGTGGTAGTGCCCACCACATGTCGTTCACCATCGGCGAAGAAGCAGAGCTCAAGCTTCCCTCGCTGCTGCTGCTGCTGTGTCGCCTCTGCGAGCCGCCGCCACCGCGCTCGGTCTCATTCTGCAATTCGCTTCCCGTCCCACAAGCACTTCAGCCGTCCCATTCCTCCGCAATGGCTGCTGGAGTCGTCGTGAACGTCCACAACGACGCGGATGACGTCCCCACCGAGGGATCGCGCACCTACGCCATCATCGTCTGCGTCTTCGCGGCGCTCGGCGGCCTCTTCTTCGGCTATGACCAAGGAGTGACGAGCGGAGTGCTGATCATGGACAGCTTCATCTACGACTACTGCGTCGGCTGGCACAACTTCACGTACAAGCAGTGCACGGCGTCCACGTCCGACCTGCCGGCCGAGTGGACCGACTTCACGGTCTGGTACAACATGGCGTACAACCTGGGCTGCCTCGGCGGCGCCTTCGTGGGCGGCTTCGTGGCCGACAAGCTCGGTCGCCGCTGGACCATCTTCACGGCCGGCCTGCTCTTCTGCATCGGCACGTCGTGGGTCTGCTTCAACAAGGCGCAGGAGCACAACCTCATGTACGTCGCGCGCGTGATCCAGGGCTTCGGCGTCGGCAACTCGTCCTTCTCGCTTCCGCTGTTCGGCGCCGAGATGGCCCCCAAGGAGCTGCGCGGCCTGCTGTCGGGCTTCATGCAGATGACGGTCGTCACGGGCCTCTTCCTGGCCAACGTCGTCAACATCATCGTCGAGAACCGCGCGCGCGGCTGGCGCACCACCAACGGCGTGGCCATGGCCGCCCCGCTCGTCGTCATGCTCGGCATCTTCTTCGTGCCGGAGAGTCCTCGCTGGACGTACCTGCACAAGGGCAAGGACGAGGCCGAGCGCGTGCTCAAGCGCCTCCGCCAGACCGACAACGTCGGCCACGAGCTCGAGGTGATCGGCGACCAGGTGGCCGAGGAGCTGGCCAACAAGAAGGGCCTGTCCGAGCTGCTGGAGCCGTCCATCTTCAAGCGCGTGGCCATCGCCATGATGCTGCAGGTGCTGCAGCAGGCCACGGGCATCAACCCCATCATGAGCTACGGCGCGCTCATCTTCAAGGACATCACGGACGCCGGCATCTACTCGGCCTTCTTCCTCTCGGGCGTCAACTTCCTCAGCACCATCCCGGCCATGCGCTGGGTCGACACGTTCGGCCGTCGTCAGCTACTGCTGATCGGCGCCGTGGGCATGGTGGTCGGCCACCTCTTCGCCGCCATCCTGTTCACCGCCATCTGCGACGGCAACGTCGACAACGCCGGCTGTCCGCGCGTGGGCGGCTGGTTCATCTGCGTGGGCTCGGCCTTCTTCGTCTTCAACTTCGCCATCAGCTGGGGCCCCGTGTGCTGGATCTACCCGGCCGAGATTTTCCCGCTCAGCGTGCGCGCGCCGGCCGTGGCGCTCTCGACGGCCGCCAACTGGGCCATGGGCGCCGTCATGACCGAGGTGGTCAAGCTCTTCCCGCACCTCAACATCAACGGCGTCTTCTTCCTGTTCGCGGGGCTCTGCTGCACGTGCGGCGTCTTCGTCTACTTCTTCTGCCCGGAGACCAAGGGCATCATGCTCGAGGACATCGAGGCGCTGTTCCACAGCAAGCCGCAGCCCAAGTCGCCCAACTTCGTCGAGATCAAGTCCCCGTGGCGCAGGCGTAAGCGATAGAGTTTTTCTCTTCTACTATTTGCCAAAAATAATTGTTTTTTTCTTCAAAATATGAAATGATACTTGTATGGAAAATACATGTTGTTTTGTATGAATTTCGTGGGCCTCCTGGTGTTGTGTACCGGTATTAACATCACGATGTTTATCATTCTGGTCGAGTTTGTGCGGGGGCTGCCGGGCCGAGTGCCTACAGAAAACACCCAGAAGAAAGGAAATGATTAACTTCATATTCAAATATCCCATTCAAATTCAATCATTATTCAACAGATCAGATTTCAGAATAAGCCCCCCAACCATAAGAACAATCAGGATAAGCAGCTGAATGAATTCAATTGTATAAATTTCGTGGTTCACCATGGCACGATGAATTCCCGACACCGAAAAATGGTAGCAATACAAAAGCCAGATGAAACATTAATTTTTAAAAGGCGCTGGAAATTGCAGTGCTGCTTGCACTACGACATTAAAACAAGGCTTGCCCGCATTTTGAACATACGAAGCAAAATCAACACGAAGACTAAGCATATTATGCTTTAAGCGTGCGCCACGACAAAGGTAGCCTGGTGCGCAGTCCCCCACCCAGCCATTTGTCCACTGTGGAAGCCGTGAAGTAATCCGCCAAAATTTGAAATTGAATACATGTCATTTATAGGACAAAATAGAGAGATCGTGCAACAGTCATAACACAGTAACACAGAGCTCCAGAGCGGGTAGGGCAACGAGACGCTGTCAATTTAGCGGAAGGAAAAATATGTTAACTCTCAACCTACAGTGTCCATCTGTCACTTACAAGTCGTTGGTCTAAACTGACAACAAGAAGTACTTCTAGTACGGTTGGCAGGCCAAGACAAAGCCTCAGTCCTCATAGTACCCTAAGAAGTCCCGGTGCAGGGGTGTTCGCGGTTCAACCAGCTCTACGGTGGTCACAGCTGGTGGGCAGCAGGATAGCACGCTGTCCGATATGATGGAGGAGGCAATGTGTCTGGAAACGCCCATCGTTCAGCTGTAGACAATACACCAGGAGAGATGGTGTTTTTTCGGTGCTGCGTTGAGTGGATGACCCTTTGCCTCAACAGCATCGGCAGACGAACCCACTAGCGTTTTGTCTGACAATGATACCGCCAGCAATGCTGTCGAAGGCAGGAGAATCTTCTCGATATATATGGAGCAGGCTCGACATGCCAGTCAGATTTGCTACCGTCTCCAGTGTTAGGGCAACAATTGCTCAACTTGAAAGTCAAGTTTGGCACACAGCCACAGATCTCGACGCAGACGCAACTTGCCACACGGCCATAGATCAGGCAGGCAAACCTTAACAAATAGGCAAAGTTGGTCAGCTAGCTGAGGAGCCACAAATTGTGGCAGACGACTACCACCATGAAAGACTACAGAAATGCCTTCGAACTGGAAACCAAGAGGAAGCCGCCGCAGAGCCCACATGGGATGCGGTCCGGCACCAAATCCGAGATGCCGAGCGCGAGGAATCAGCGAGATAAAGCTACTAAGGGCGGTCGCCAAGCATTTGGGTGAGCAACGTTTAAATATCACGAGCTACAAACGAGCCACAAGTTTCGGTTTGCATCGCTTAAACGTGTTAACGGCTTGCTCCGTGAGCGTTAAGTAATGCCATTGACCACAAAGTCCTTGTGAAAAGTGTAGCTGACGGGAATGGCGGAGAGCAAGCCACGACAGTAAAGTTGGCTCAGGTTTTCTGCAACGGTCCGTCGTATCGACACTCAAGCGTTCGTGAGTGCCAGCATTGTCGGAGAGCTATATAAGGTGCCGCAAGACAACATTATTTATGATGCCTTTGTCCCATTCCGGGAGCAAGATGTTGAGGCCACCTCAGTCTGCACTACGTTTACCCAGGATCGTGCGCACTTGTTCATGGACCCGATTTTGCTGTTTTTGAGACGCTATAACATGTTCACTTCACAGGATCTAGCTGTCCTGACGTGTATCAAATCAGGAAATGCAGAAGAAAATGCAGATGTTTCGAAACCAAGTGTGAAGTACCCAGACACTGCAGCATGGAGGTTTGGAGAGGTAGGCGTATATCTCTACCTCAGCTGGCTGATAACGATCGCAGAATTCCATACGACAGTACATAGGCTCAATACAAACTCCCATACAACACTCTTGCACCCTCATCAGGAAGAATTGGCCCAGCACCACGGAACCTGATTCTGTGTGTGATATATTACCTCTCTTGATGAGCTTATTCCTGCTTTTCCTACCGTATAACGTGTTATGTTAGCACCTCTTCCGTGCCACAGAGTCCACGGGTGACTGGTTGGGAGGCGTGTCAGTCAGAATCAGTAAGGTAAGTGTGGTATGTTCAGCGGCGCCTCTGCCAGTGTAAGAAGCCTAATTCCACCACGTTGACATTTGTGAGGTGTTTATTGTTCATTAAGTATCCTGTGGTTCCGGCGGAATGAAGTAAAACTCGCTGGTGTATTGATGGCGGGTGTTTTTACAAGAGCTTACCGAGCGTCATATTGGCTCAGTCATAATATTTAATGCATTTGTCAAAAACAAGTAACGTCGGTATAGCCGAAGCGCAGGCGGTTAATTACACCCAATAAGCATGCGTTTTAGCATGATATTGACTATTTTATGACAAAACGTTCCCAATCCTGCGATCATTATCAGCCAGAGGAAGTACAACGCAAAGCGCATATAACATTTCCTAAATGAAGCATTCTCTGGAGCATTAAAATACAGAAATCCAGCTTGGTGGTGGATCGCATCAACGGGCGGAAATGGAGTGCAGCCAGTGTCAATTTTGGCGGCAAGACCATGGTTCTTTTCCGTGCCAGCCCAGCCGTACGCTAAAATCAGACGGCGTACATTATAATTGCTCGTATTTTAGTACATTGAGCTACTCGCAAGCAAATTGACAGCATCTTTGGATGGAGTCCGTCAGGATGAGCTCGTAGAGCTCGCTCTATGCCATGTTGGTTTAATGTGTCAGGCATATTATCTAGCCTACTTGGTTTAGCTATAACTTGTGGGGAAATGGGGTCGAGATGCGCAGCCCGTTTGCAAGTATGCAAAAGAGTCGTGAAGAATTCAAATTGATTTGTGAGCTTGCTAGTCAACAACGGCAAGAGGACCACACTTCAATGGTACGTAAAATCTAATCATTTCAAGAATATTTTTAAGCCTGACTAACGGGGTTATTTTAAAACAATAATAAAGTTGCGTACGAGTTGCAGCGCATATCTGCGGTTCGTGGGTTTATGAACTTAGTGTAAGAAAGTACCACCGACTATGTGAGTCTGTGATGACACTGACCGTTGGCAGCTAATTTACTGTTGTTATGGTTTTGCAAAACAAAAACGAAACAGACGTAAGCGCTACCTTGTTGTACTGTCCACAAGTTAGTTGTATCTAGTTGTATTGTTTATAAGATAACTGTAGTGATAATGCCTGGTACCACTAGTACACAAAATATCTTCGTCAGCACTCCTCACTCACGTGCTTGATCGTTTACTTGCTGTCTTGTTCCACAAGCACAGACGTAAACTCTCCTGTAAAACAAACCCACAATTAAAATGTTTTGAAAAAGGATCTATTCATTCTTATTATCGCTGCAACGATTTCTCCCATGTATTGGAAAATGCTGGCTCGGGCTGGGAAGAACCAGGATCGCCACGTAAATTCGTCCAGGTACGAATCGAGGTTCTCACTATCCATTTTGTGAATCGCCTTAACGTGATGCTTTTTTTTAATCCCCCACAGGCCCTCTATGGTCTTTGTGTGCGTGGCGGATATTGGATCGAAAACGTTAAAGGTAACTGTCGATATTCCATGATTGCAAGTGGACGGTTGTCCTTCAGCAAGGAATTAGCCAACATGCTGCCAGTACCACTTCGCCACCACCATGCTGCTGCCGCCGGCTACAGCACCAGCACTTCCTCGCGAAACCGGGGCGTATGGTGGCACCACCGTATGGGCACAGCTTCTCTTTGCCGACGAGTCTAACCTGCATGCACCAAAGGATGATATTCTTCTCGTCGCAGGCCACCTCCGTGGCTCTGGCGACGGAGAAGGTGAATTCATGAACATGGTGCTGGAAGGGTGTCTCCATAGTGGCTCTTGAGGGGAGCGACGCCGGAAATTCTGAACTGAATGGCTGTCGTGGCAGGACGTCAGTCATGTGAGAGCAGGCGTGTTTTGGTAATCAATGCAAACTTGAAGTGTAGTGGTGTTTGTATTTTGCGAGGTAACTAATCAAAAGTGTCCTTTTCTTATGACTGCCTTTGGTATAAGCCGCCCGGGCGTTCATTTCAAAATGCTTTTTTAAATTCTAAAATGTTGACTTGTACAGGAGAGCTCGGATGTAATTATTTTTGTATTCCTGTTCGGTCATCGTTCCAGCATCTTTTCAACCCGCAGTTGATCTGGAACACTCAGCCTAGGTTCTATGAGTAGACCTTTTCAAATAGGTTTGTCGTTTAGATAACACCAGTGCCTCAATCGCTGTTTTACCCATACTTTCCGAACTCGTCTATCCTATCCATTTTATGTCTTCATTAGAAGAGGCAGATAGATTATCTGGTAGCAAATCCATTTACGTACAGTATGTACATCCAAGCTGTCCTGTAAAACAAGCCCGATTGCAATTGAAAATTTTCATGTATTGCAGGAAATTAAACTACTTCAGTTGTTTCAATCTTGTTGCTATCGGAGCGTATAGTCCAACCTGGAGCACGAGCAGGATAAAACAAAATCGCCGTGTAATGAGGGTATATCGTAACTACATGCGAGCCTATATGGATCACTGTTATCGACATATCTAACCCCGTAACCTTGAACAGCTCGAATTACCATTTCAGTCTATGTCGAGGGGGCAAAGTTGTTTGAACGCGGCCTTCCTCAGGGCGAACGACTCTCCTGCGACCGTGATGAACGCTGACATCTTTTAGATGCTCTTCGGTACACTAGGATGCGTTGCCGAAGTGGTCCGTTGAGCCAGAAAACTTCAGCGCGTGGAGCACGTGGACACAGTATCCAAACATGAAGTAAAAATTGCAAGGGCAAAACCTCGCTGCTCATCAACATCTCAACCCCACGGTGGATGCCCTTCCCTTTCCATTCTTGCGTAGTTATTTCCCACTTGCGCAGAGATAGCAACGGCCTGTACCGTTTTGCTGCCTGCCACCACAGACACTCGTGGAGTTGGAAACGAGAAAACTTGTCGACGTGGGGCAGTCTAACCATTGAATCGGGCCGAAAGACGTCGGCGGGGAAGCCGGACGCAGTTTCCAATCGGCTAAGTACGCAATTCTAGCATTTTCTGAATGCTTACTTAACACTAGTTCTACGTAAGAGGAAGTCGTTTTGGTAACAAGATAAAATTTCTACAGGACATACCTGAATACTTTAAACGAAAGCTGAAGAAGTTTGAACTTTTGCCAACTTGTTTCCTCTGCAGCAGCTCCTGCTTCTGCTTGCACGGTCCAGTGTAAATTCAACTCCGAGGCCTCCAGCCCCACGCCACAAACATGCACACAAGTTACGGCTAGCTACTTTTAGCTTCCTTGGTCCCTGTCGCCGTCGCTCGTCTCAGTCCTCCTTCATCTTTTGCATCTTCCGTTGCCACAAGACTTCGCAGCCCCCAGCGGACTTGAGCGACCGGTCCATTGTCGCAACAGAGCCGGCGTCTCGAAGGTGTGGTGAAGCGGTTTTCCGGAAATGCGGTCGATATGGGAGCCCAGCATGCCGGATCCTAACTCAGATCCCCGGATCAGACATGGATACATCACGGAAGCAATGGATCCAGACGTGGGCAGCCCAGATCTGCGACCAAGGCCGTTCCAGGCGTGGATCTGGCACACCAGAGGACTGATCATGCGACAACATCCAGCGGCAGGTATAGAAATGGTGCAGGTGATAGGTTTTGGGATGGGATCTCCAATGGATCCACTCATAATTTGCTTAATACAGAGTCGAATTTGCCTTGTGCACCACAAGTGCCCTTCTTAGCGCATAAGACCACGGGATCTACATTGGCCCAGTCCAGCTACGTCGGGATCACCGCGGATCAAGCAGCGCTCGGGTGATCTGGATAATATATTGGCCAGATCCACTCGCAGTCTAGATCCACAAGTACCAAGTGCAGATCCAAGGTTTACTGGAGTTACTACTTGGCCAGGACAACCGATCGACCCTCAACCCCCAAGATCACGCTATTGGAAGCGTTCAAGTACGGAAAAGGAAGACCACACACCCTCAAGGCAACCCCCACCTGGATCCAAGATCCAGGCCCCATATCCAAGTAGATCCAAGCGATTACTGGTCTGGCAAATATTCAAGGACGCAGAGTGAAGATTCCCGCGCTGCTCCTGACCTCCACGTCCCGCCAAGACGTTCGATCTTGACCGATCAAGCATCCTCGAAGCACCTGAAGAGCAGATCCAGCCCGCCGACAGGTACACAAGGTGAGCACACTTCAGCATCCCCACGGATATCGGAGTACCCCTCCGTTAGTCGGTGTCTGGGCGCAGTGGAAGCGGATTTTGATAAATCCCGCTACACCACAAAGGCCATGGCGGTGCATCTCGCTCATGCACTTTCTCTTCTGTACGGGCCTCGTTGCTGCTTTTGTCGTGGCTATTTATGTTTGTAATGTTAATATACATTATGCAAGGGAGTTCCTGTCCGTGCATTTCAAACAAAATGTTTTGCCACGACCGTCGCACTGCAAGTAGCATCTTTGAACTACCGCCGATTCCTGCTGTTTGCTAAATTGTGTAATGACGCGATTAATTCTGACCGCACGCGGTTGGAATCAGCCATGTCGATGATGATGTTGCAATCGCCATAGTATGTACATCACTTTGTCTATGGTGAGTAGCGCTGCCGCCGCCAGATTGAGCTCCACTTGTGTCGGTTTGCCAAAAGTCGTCTCCGCCGTCATTTTTACAATGATCTGCAGTCATCTTCTGATGTGTCAGCGAGCTCGACGCCTCACAGCCAACAATGTGTTGGTTTGCTGGCAAAAGCTGAAGTGAATTACAGTTACAATTTGCAATCTCTACAGATAGCTTCTCTCCTACTTGCTCGTCCTCTCTGCCTTCTTCTTCTTGACCAGTTTCTTGTTGTCTTGTCCTCAATACCTCCTGCACATCCTGGACCACTATCCTGGCGTCGACCAAATTAGGGAACGGTTCTACTTAAACCGTCCCGAACCGTGCTCGAGCGATGCAACCTCAACACAATGACAGGAGGTAGCAAAGAGCAGACTGTCAGTTCCTTTTTATCAGCTAAACGACAAAGGTTACCACCACGACACTTACAATTTTAGTGCAAGCCAAGTTGCTAAAAAAGTTGTTTGTCCGACTCGGACCTGCTGCCGCTGCTGTCCTCTCGCAGTTGACAGAACGACAAGTACATTTCCCCGAACTCTTTTGGTCCGAAGCAGTCATTCTTGGTGCCGGGGCCTACGCCTATCTTGTTGTTCCAGACTGCATCGAGTCTCACTAAAATTGTTTTTGGAAGTGTAACTGTTGACGGTTCTTGCCATGAGTCGCTGCGGCCGCTACAAGCAAGATGCGGTGTTCAAGCATAGTGTGCAAATGTCAGATCACAGTCTGTGTTTATCCTGGTAGTGCTTCGGTTTAGAAGTACGGGACAGCCAACTGAGATTAATTCGGCATTTTGTGGTCCACACTTTTAGTAGGTGCTGGCTTCATATATATTTCAAGTACAAAAATCTTATAATTTTATCCATTTGTATGCGTTATGCAAATTAATATTTCCGGATGTGTTTGATTAACGCCGTTATTCCACTAGCCAATCAAACAAATCCGACTAAGTGATAAATTTTTGCTGATGGCTCGTTGATATCGTCTCAGAGGTAGGGAAATGAATATGATGGCAAGGGGCAGCAGGACGAGAACACAAGGCCTAATAGGCACTGCCCATGCAGGGGGGGCGCGAAAAAGCAAGATTGAGCTCGGACTGAAATCGGTTGATTACGCTGATTGAAATCGACGCAAATCATTCTGGCAATGCTCTAGAATTTTCAGCGATTGCAGATACTGCGGCTGCGAAGCAGGCGCAGGAGATGCAATAGCAATAGCGCTCTCCATCTACTGTGTAGGCTACACAGTGAAGCGCTACCAGTCCAATCCTCTAGTTTCGTTGTTGACTATCCGAAGATGTCGAACTAAATCCTGCCATCCAAAACTGCGTTCGTCCGGAATGCCAGGAGATCGAAACGGTAGAACACTGTTTTTCACGTGCCCGTCATTAGAACCAATGTGGAGCGAACTATGGAGCCGGTGGTCGACGTTCTTTTGCGCCGATCTAAGCTGAAGGTTGCTACTCTTCCCAAGCTTGCAAGACCTCCGTATGAACTGGAGAAGTTAGCACAAAGAACTAATACTTCTATGGAGGATTTACACAGCGATAGTGTTTCACGCAACATGGCGGCTCAGGAAGGGCATTCATTACCAGGAAACGACAGCTGAAGTGATAAATATTCTCAATCTGCTGAACTCGTTCAAGATGCACTACCAATTCCTCTACTAACACGCACATGAGCTTCATTGCAACCGCGCTGCTGTGGTCCGCGTGCTGCAAAAACTTGGCTTTGATCCATCAGAAAATAATATCCCGGAACCGATGCACCACGTGGACGACACAAACGTAACTCTCACGGATAGATAGCTTGTCGCCTCAAGACGATAGATTTCTTCGGGTGATACCTACAAAGTTTCACCCCAGTTCGGACCGAAGAGCCACCGAGGAAGGTTACAAAGAGAGCGAAGGCCAGTCAGTTGAGTATTTGCCATGAAGGCAGCACGTTGGTGACTGCGACGCAGGAGGAAGGCACAAACCATCAGATCGTGGTCGGAATGACGAGAATTGGACGTGGCCAGAGCAAGCGAAGGCGAAGCGAGCGACGCTTTATTGACTGTGCCTGGAGTGTTTTTGCGCGAACGTCGATCCAGTTCTCACACTGTAACGCCAGCTTGTGGAGTCGATCAAAGCGAGATAACAATGAGCGAATCGGCGACTCTCACAGGTGCCTTTACGGTGGCCACAAGTTGCAAGTTGTGCGTCGTCGGGCAAGAGTGTCGGGGAGTGATGGAGTGTGTGTGCTCGCAATCGAGTGTTGGTCCACAATCGCGTTTACGGCCACGCACAGATCTCTCCAGACCTCCCGCCACCTTCCAAGAAAGCGTTGAATGGTCATCGTGAGTAATCCCCCGTCTCTTTCGGCCGCGACACTCCGTGATTCGCCCAGATTGCCAGAGCCCAGAGACCGTCGTACTTAAACGAGATCCCATAATCTGCGTCGGGATTGTGCGCGGTGCAGCGGCCGACACGGGCGAATCACACAGCCCTGCAATCACCCTTCTGACTGGGACGCAGTATGCGCTCGACGATCAAGCCATCGGGAGGCGGACCAAATCTCAAGCGATATCACACCTTCCAGTGCCGATGCAAAGCCTGCAAGCTGGTCTTTCGTCTCTGCAGTGCACACCGCTGGACAGCTCTCTCCGTCGTACAAGACCTGCTGGGTTTGATATTCGAGCAGCGCCGTGCCAAATCGCAAGCGCGAGGTGTTTATCCAAAGGCGCGCTGGCCGCAATCCACAGCAACAAGCCGTTGCATTGGTATCCGAGTTGGTGCCGCCAAGGATGTACAACCAAAGGCGTCGCGACGCAACCCCACTTTCGAGCAGCTCACTTTCCAATTTGCGCTCTGCGCCGGACAACGCAGCCGACAGCAGACAGTAGCAGATACTTCAGCATGGAGGACAAGCGTCCCGACGAGCCCGCGAGGGCCACCATCGAATACGACAACGGCAAGACGCTCATGGCGCGAGGACCGATGGAGTTGCACGACCACGTGGCCTCCCGCATGGAGAAGGCGCTGGGCAAGGCACTGCCTCAGATGGAGGTGCGCTTCAAGGACGTGTCCATCTCGGCCGACATCGCCGTCAAGGACGAGACGGACGTCAAGACGGAGCTGCCAACGCTGGCCAACGAGGTCATGAAGAGTCTGCGCGGCCTGAGCGCCAAGAAGCACGTGGTCAAGAAGCAGATTTTGAAGAACGTGAGCGGCATCTTCAAGCCGGGCACCATCACGCTCGTGCTGGGCCAGCCCGGCTCGGGCAAGTCGTCGCTCATGAAGCTGCTCAGCGGCCGCTTCCCGCAGGACAAGAACGTCTCGATCGAAGGAGAGGTCCTGTACAACGGCACGCCGGCGGCCGAGCTGCAGCGACGTCTGCCGCAGCTCGTGTCGTACGTGACGCAGCGCGACAAGCACTACCCGGCACTTACGGTCAAGGAGACGCTTGAGTTCGCGCACGCTTGTTGTGGCGGTGGCTTCTCGGAGCGCGACGCACAACTCTTCAATGTCGGTACGCCCGAGGAGAACAAGGCGGCACTGGAGGCGGCCCGAGCCATGTTCAAGCACTACCCGGACATCGTCATCCAGCAGCTCGGCCTCGACAACTGCCAGAACACTATCGTGGGCGACGCCATGACTCGCGGTGTGTCTGGTGGTGAACGCAAGCGCGTGACCACGGGCGAGATGGAGTTCGGCAACAAGTACGTCATGATGATGGACGAGATCAGCACGGGCTTGGACAGCGCCGCCACCTACGACATCATCGCGACGCAGCGCAGCATCGCCAAGAAGTTCCGCAAAACGGTGGTGATCTCGCTGCTGCAGCCATCTCCTGAAGTGTTTGGGCTGTTCGACGACGTGGTGATCCTGAACGCGGGTGAAGTCTCCTACCACGGACCTCGTGCAGACGCACTTCAATACTTCGAGAACCTGGGCTTCAAGTGTCCCCCACGTCGCGATGTGGCCGACTTCCTGTTGGACCTCGGAACCGACAAGCAGTTCCAGTACGAAGTGAGCTCGATCCCGCAGGGCAGCATCCCTCGCACACCAGGCCAGTACGCTGAGGTGTTCCAGCGCTCAGATGTGTACGAGAAGATGATGAAGGACGTCCATGGCCCCGTGGATGCGCACCTGATCGAAGACAAGGTGAAGCACATCGATCCGATCCCCGAATTCCACCAGAACTTTTGGGAAAGCACCATGGGAGTCATGCAGCGTCAGATCACACTGACCAAGCGCGATACGGCGTTCCTGGTCGGCCGCTCGGTCATGGTGATCTTGATGGGTCTGCTGTACTCGAGCGTATTTTACCAGTTCAACGAGACCAACGCGCAGTTGGTGATGGGTATCATCTTCAACGCAGTCATGTTCGTGTCGCTCGGGCAACAAGCACAGATTCCGATGTTCATGGCGGCTCGCGAGGTCTTCTACAAGCAGCGTCGCGCCAACTTCTTCCGCACGGCATCGTACGTGCTCGCCAACTCGGTCGGCCAGATCCCGCTCGGCTTGGCCGAAAGTCTCGTCTTTGGTTCCATCGTCTACTGGATGTGCGGCTACGTGTCTACAGTGGGGGCGTTCATCCTGTTCGAGCTGATGCTGTTCCTGACGAACCTGGCATTCGCAGCGTGGTTCTTCTTCCTGTCGTCTGTATCCCCGGACCTCAATGTGGCCAACCCGGTCTCGATGGTCTCCATTCTGTTCTTCGTCCTCTTCGCTGGGTTTGTGATCACGAAGGACCAGATCCCAGACTACCTCATTTGGATTTACTGGATCAACCCGATGGCGTGGGGTGTCCGCGCGCTTGCTGTGAACCAGTACACCGACGACAGCTTTAACAAGTGTATTTACGACGGCGTCGACTACTGCACCAACTACGGGATGACGATGGGCGAGTACTCGCTGACCACGTTTGAGGTCCCGACGGAGAAGTTCTGGCTGTGGTACGGCATGGTGTTCATGGGGGCTGCGTACGTCTTTTCATGATTCTTTCATACGTGACTTTGGAGTTCCACCGATACGAAAGCCCCGAGAACGTGGTGCTTGACACCGAGAACAGCGAGGACAATGACAGCTACGTGCTCTCTCGCACGCCACGCAGCTCCCCAGGACGCGAGGCAATCCTCGAGGTGGAACCCAGGGAGCGACACTTTGTGCCAGTCACGGTGGCGTTCAAGGACCTTTGGTACACGGTCCCTGACCCGACCAACCCCAAGGAAACCATCGATCTGCTCAAGGGTATCAGCGGGTATGCACTTCCTGGCACGATGACTGCGCTTATGGGCTCCTCGGGTGCCGGCAAGACGACACTTATGGATGTGATCGCTGGGCGCAAGACCGGTGGTAAAATTCAGGGCGAGATTCTGCTCAACGGCTACCCAGCCACGGACTTGGCCATCCGCCGCTCCACGGGCTACTGCGAGCAGATGGATATCCATTCAGAGTCGTCGACGATTCGTGAGGCTTTGACCTTCAGTGCATTCCTGCGCCAAGGTGTCGATGTGCCTGACAGTCTGAAGTACGACTCAGTCAATGAAGCTCTGGACGTGCTGGACCTGAACCCAATCGCCGACCAGATCATCCGCGGCAGCTCGGTGGAGCAGATGAAGCGCCTGACGATCGGTGTGGAGCTGGCGGCACAACCCAGCGTGATCTTCTTGGACGAACCGACGAGTGGATTAGACGCTCGGTCGGCCAAACTCATCATGGACGGTGTGCGCAAGGTGGCCAACACTGGCCGCACCATTGTGTGCACGATCCACCAGCCGTCGTCCGAGGTGTTCCGTGTGTTCGACAACTTGCTGCTGTTGAAGCGTGGCGGTGAGACTGTGTTCGCTGGTGAGCTGGGCAAGCACGCACATAAGATGATCGAGTACTTCGAGTCGATCCCCGGCGTTGCAAAGTTGGAGGACAACTACAACCCTGCGACGTGGATGCTGGAGGTGATCGGCGCCGGTGTGGGCAACAGCAACGGCGACAAGACGGACTTTGTGGAGCTTTTCAAGTCGAGCGCTGAGTTCCAGTATCTTCAGTCAAACATGGACCGCGAAGGCGTGGCTCGTCCGTCTGCATCGTTGCCTGAACTGCAGTACGGCGACAAACGCGCTGCGACGGAGCTGACTCAGGCTCGGTTCCTGATCCAGCGATTCTTCAACATGTACTGGCGCACAGCTTCGTACAACTTGACCCGCTTCAGCATCTCTCTGTTCCTCGGCCTTCTCTTCGGTATCACTTACATCAGTGCTGAGTACAGCTCGTACGCCGGCATTAACTCGGGCATGGGCATGATGTTCTGCACGACTGGCTTCATCGGCTTCATCTCGTTCAGCAGTGTGATGCCTTCGGCATCCGACGACCGTCTGGCATTCTACCGTGAGCGGGCGGCTCAGACGTACAACGCGCTCTGGTATTTTGTGGGCTCAACCGTTGTGGAGGTGCCGTATGTGTTCTTCAGCACCATGATCTTCATGATCCCGTTCTTCCCGATGGTAGGCTTCACGGGCGCGAAGACGTTCTTTGCCTACTGGCTGCATCTGTCGATGCATGTGCTGTGGCAGGCGTATTTCGGTCAGCTCATGACGTACTTGCTGCCGACCGTGGAGGTCGCCACGATCTTCGGTGTGCTGCTACAAACGATCTTCTTCCTGTTCAACGGCTTCAACCCTCCTGGAAGCGCTATCCCGTCGGGCTACAAGTGGCTGTACCACATCACGCCGCACAAGTACTCGCTGGCGCTGGTGGTGGCGCTCGTGTTCGGTGACTGCCCCAGTGCCGGTGGTTCGGAAGTCGGGTGCCAGGTCATGACAGGTTTGCCACCGTCGTTGCCTGAGAACATGACGGTGCAGCAATATCTGGACGACGTGTTCCTGATGAAACACAGCGAGATCTACAAGAACTTCGGGTTCGTGCTGGGCTTCATCGTGGTCTACCGACTGCTGGCGCTGCTCACGCTGCGCTTCGTCAACCACCAGAAGAAGTAGAAACAACGGACAGGGATTCGTAGTACCGATATCGATTTTGACAAATAATACATTTGCATTCATACTACAGAACATAGTAGTACTACGTTGTGCCTCGTATGCAGTATAGTCTCTGCTATCCTACTTACTCGCAGTTCACTTTGTTTTAATATGCTACTGCTTCTGCTACTGAAAATTAGATCACTACTGCATACTAAGTTTACTGCTTCCGAGAAAATGCCGCTACTGGTTTGGGGAAAAGCTCTCAATTGATATCAAGTTCGCCGAAAATGTACCAAAGGTGTCTCGCCGCAACTGACACTGATGTGTCTAGCTCGGCACGGTGTCGCCGAAGCTGCTCCATACCCGCCAGGCGTTATAATCCCGCGCGACGGCCCACGTGAACCAATCTCTATTGATTGAAGACAAGGTATTGCCGCTGGGTCCGAGTGGTGGAGTTTCCCGGTTGCCGTTTTGGGAGGCGTTGTCGTGGCAAAGGCAGCTTGTTGACAGCACCACTCTGCTTGTCGTTGGTGTCAATCTGGTGGTACGACACCTCGTTGGTGTCGGCGGAGATGGCGGTGGCGACGCCACGCACGATTTTGACGAATCCGGCGGCATGTTTGGGGATGGCGTTGTCGTAGGGGACGAACATCTTGTTGGCATAGCTGTCCTCGACATATGCGCGTGGTGCGCCAATCGTGTGGTAAAAGAAGGAGTTTTTCTCGAGTATAATGACTTCGGTGTTGTCTGCTTCCATGAGGTTATTCGCTAGAACTTGGGCCGTCCTGATGCCCGCTGGACCGCCGCCGATGATCACGATACGGGTCGTGGAGATGGTGCTGGTCTTGGTGCTGCTGGCGCTTTCTGTTGTGTCGGCGGATTTTGTTGTGAGGCTTTAGCTGCCTTAATCTAGACCTGAGTAAGGTCACGTATTACGACTTGGCAGATGCGCAGGAGAGAGGTTCGCAATCTATACACTTGTTGCGATGAGAATGTTTGGATTTCCCGTGGATCCATACCACTGGCACATCAGTGCGCAGTTGTTCTTCCACAGTCGTGACTGTGTTCTGGACCAGTTAGGATTTGGGTCACCCGCGCCACGAAACACTCCGTCACGTTTGATTCCACGATCATAAGCAGCACGACCAAGTCTCAAACGTTTATAGCTAGCAAAACGGTTTATCCTGTCACTGGTTAATCAAATTATCGTTCTTTCTTCTTCCACAGTCGTGAAAATGGGTAGTTTTTCGATTGCTACCACGCTTAGGTGTCGTGGCGGCAATGTTCAAAACGTGTTGTTTTTGATTATCATGAAGGTTAATATCTATTCAGCTGTACAATGTTGCTCCCTGATGCAGTATTTGTAGATTGCTATGACGACACAGGGGTCCGTCAATATAGATTTTTATTGATTGACTGCTTCGATCTGGAACAATCAATGATTGCAATCTCTTCAATCTCCTAGCTGGTTATTGCAATCTATTACACAAGTACTGCATCGCTACTGTGTTTGGCTCGCTCAATGGCCTTCGACACGTCCGCAAGAGTCACTAAGTCCCAGTCCAGCTTCAAGTACATGACCATCTCGAGTTTTTCGTGGCTCAGGCGCTTCCTCAAATACCCGACAGTGCTTTTTACGGTCGAGAAAAAGCGCTCAGCAACTACGGAGGTCGCAGGAATCCAGGTTGCGTTGATAAACTTCAACTGCGGTCCCCTGCGTCGGCGTGATTTTTCTTGAGCTTCTCATCCAGAGCATCAGTGGCGCGCTTCCGTTTTGACCTTGCTGTAGCTGTCTCAACAGGAGCTGCTGGTGATTGATCCGGATCCGGTGAGGTTGTAGTGAGACGATGCAATGCCTTTCGCTCGTTTCGCAACAAGGATGTCTCTACGCCAGCTTGAATTTTAGCCAGCCCGCTTTCAAACGCTCCAGACTCGACAATATCCGCATCCGGGGCAAGATACTTCTCCATGCCATAGTCGTCGTCTAGCACAATGTCAAAAATGTCGCCACAGTCATGTCGTTGCGCTGGAGTTTACCAGTGATGACATCAAGCGCGGTCATTTCGTCCAGGAGGCCAGCAATTTTCCTCTGCGGCTCTAACAGCAGTAAAACCTGATAGGACCGAGGGGAAAATCCGTGATTGTGATTGCCGATCTTGCCACAATCAGGTATTGCGACTGACAATATCGGCAATCACACATCCCAATCCATTTTTCGGACCCCTGATGACGACAACGTGTTTTGTGTGCTACTGTGAAGTAGTTAACACAGCAACAAAACTATAGGTCGTGAATTCGAATAAAGCATAAGAAGAAAAAACAACGCCGGATACAAATATAATTCTTCGATACTTAAGCACCCGGTCCTAGGAATGTATAGCGATTTTGAGGGGGCGAGTGAATAACATCTTGAGTAGCAGTTACCGACTTGCGCTTCATCAACCATCACAACAAGTGTAGCGACGACGGACAAAACGTCGTAGTACGCTAATAGCGTTGTTATCTACCAATGGTATTAACGTGAACATCGTTAATACCCAATTACCTGTACTATTAACGTTTGGTAATACCGCGGGTAATATGAAAATTACGAATCTATTGCGAATATTTCAGAGCGAGACGAGAGGCGAAGCGCGACATCGCCGCGCTGCGAACGTAGCTGTTCCTGAGCTGCGCTGTGTCAGCGGTGGTGGGAAGGTCTGTGACGAGATATCCATGGGCTTGGATCGGCCGCAGCAAAGCCATACCTCTTTGGTGTGCGCTAATGATCACCGTCATGGGGCTGTTGTACGCCACGATGCTCTTTCAGCTCGACCCGACAGAGATTCAGGTAGTCATGGCTATCCTCTTCGGCAGCATGTTGTTCCTGTCGCTCGGTTAGATTTCGCAGCTTCATGACAGCTCGTGAAATCTTCTACAAGTAACGCGGAGCGAACTTATTTGACAAGGGGAGCTACGTATTCGCCAACTCAGTCAGTCAGCCACTGCTTTGCATCGCAGGGATGCTCATTTTCGACACGTAGGTGTACTGGATGTGCGGCTTTGTGTCGGAGGTGCTCGGGTTCTTGCTGTTCCCGCTGTTGCTTTTCGCGACAAGCTTTGGACTGGGCCCTCTTCTTCGTTGTGGTGGCTGCTGGCCCCGATATCAACATCGCGACTCACATTTCCAAGGCTACCTCGACGTTGACCTTCAGCATCTTCGCGGGTTTTATCATCAGCGAGAGCCAAATCCCTGCCTACTTCATCTGGTTATACTGGATCACACCGATCTCCTGGATGCTCCGTTCTCTTGGCATTATCGAGTACCAGTCGTCTGCGTTGGACGTCTGCGAGTACGGAGGAGTCGGCTACTTCTCGACCGAAGGCATCACTATGGGCAAATACTATCTGCAGTTATTCGTGAGATGGAGAAGGTGTGGACCCTCTACGTCTCATTTACATGGTAGTCTTCTACGTGACGTGCATGACGCTCGGCTACCTCGCGCTGGAGTACAAGCGCTACGAGACGCCTGAAAATGTCGGCGCTACTAAACCAGTCGACGACGAAGACGCTTACCGTCTCACTAGCACCCCTACAGCTCGCAGTGCAGAGAAGTCTTTGACCGCGAGTGAAGTGATGATGGGTGTAGCGTTCCGCAACACGACGGTCACGCCGGTGACGGTGGCAGTCAAGAACTTGCGTTACTCGGTGCCGAAGTCGCCAAACCCGAAGGAATCGATTGAATTGCTCAAGGGGGCCAGCGGCTTCGCTCTACCAGGTAATATGACGGCTCTAATGGGAGCTTCGGGGCTGGTAAAACGACTTTGATGGACGTGATTGCCAACCGCAAGACTGGTGGCAAGATCACCAGCGAGATCCTTTGAACGGATACGAGGCCAACGCGATTGCCATTCGACGATGCACGGGATTCTGTCAGCAGACGGACATCCACTCAGAGGCGTCGACGATCCGCGAGGCCCTCTCCTTCAGCGCCTTCCTGCCCCAGGACGCCAGTGTGCCCAACAACGCCAAGTACGATTCGATCGAGGAATGTTTGATGCTGGACAGGCACGACATTGCCGACCAAATCATTCGCACCAGCTCTACGGAGCAGTTGAAGCGCTTGACGATTGGCGTTGAATTGGCAGCTCAGCCCAGTGTACTGTTCCTTGACGAGCCCACGAGTGGCCTAGATGCTCGCTCTGCCAAGGTCATTATGGACGGAGTTCGTAAGGTGGCTGACTCTGGTCGTACCATTCTCTGAAGATCCACTAGCCGTCCTCAAAAGTCTTCTTCTTGTTCGACAGCCTCCTCCTGCTGAAGCGTGGAGGTTTTGTTCTTCGACGATTTGGGCCACAAGTGTAAGCACTTGGTCGACTACTTCGAAGGTCTTCCTGGTATGTCACCACTGCCACCTACGTACAAATCCGCGACGTGGATGCTCGAGTGTATTGGTGCTGGTATGTCCAACGACTTGGCTGACGGCATGGACTTCGTATCGATTTTACAGGCCAGCCAGCAGAAGCAGCAGTTGGACCACACTTTGAGCTCGGAAGAAATCGACAAACCTTCTGCCGACGCCGCGGAATTGACCTTTGAGAAAGCGACCGGCAGCGTCAGTGACCCAGACGAGATCCCTCATCAAGCACGTTTACTTGCGCATGTAGGCGTCTCGATGTTGTTGGCGTTGCTACAGGCCGAGTACAACACGGCCAAAACCATGATGGTCTCCCCTCTGTGCCAGACGATTTCCGAGGTGATATCAGATTCAAGCAACACGAACTCAGCGCAAGAAAAACGAAAGACGCCTTTGTTGTTTCAGAAATTATGGAATACGCTTATGCAGTTTGGACAAGATAACTCACTGATTGATCGGCACTTTTACTGATCGCGTGACGATGGAGTAGCTGCGGATGCTCTTTCGTCATGTGGTATGAAGCAGGTTGCACTTGGTGGTGTGCGGCGAAGTGATGATCTTGTTGGCGTGTGGCGCAGCGACGATCTTGGAGGAGTGCGCTGCTGTGTTTGCTGTGAGAATGTTCGAAGTGGAGTTTGTGGGGGCGCGCAGTGATGCGATGCTTGAGCGGGACGTGGCGACCTGCGAGGCGTGCAGTGATGCGATGCTGGAGAGAGTTGGTGTGGCGCTCTGCGAGGTGTATCGCCTTCTCTGGCATGTGGGCTGCGATGATTACCAAAACGGCTATCTGTCCGACCAAAAAGTGCACGCTGTCGTGAAGTGTCGGAGCGGGTGCGGCCGATACCGTCATGTTGCCGTCTCGCGCCAGAGTCTTGTGGTAATTCATCATCGAACTTCTCGAAGTTATCACTGTCTGATGGGATTGCATCACCGTCCAAGTAGTGGATTTCGCTGGCGGATTGTTTGACCTCCGAATTTGAGTAGACATAAGCGAGCTTCTCAACACTAGCTGGTTTCAGGCGATTCCGGCGTTTATTGTGGATGAATGAGTGGATACTCCACGAGCGCTCGCTAGCAGCAGAAGACGTCGGAATGCTCAATACACGTGCAGCAAATTGCTTTACCTGGGCAAGCATCCTCATATCTTTGAAAAGTTCGTCTTGGTACATCCACCAATCGATCGGAGTGTACTTGGCATTTTTGTTCAGTTTGTCTGCCTTCCACCCGCGCTTCTTTTGGGCGAAGTTGGAAACGGCACTGTGAAATTTCCTTGCGGTGATTCCCGGGTTAAATCCAACGCGCTCGGCCAGCTCTACACAGCTATTTACGGCATTCTCAAAGTCTCCGGGTTCGAAATCAGCGATTGGTTTTGTCGGATCCAGCAAAAACGCTGCTAGTGTTGATTCGCGCTTGATTTCAGACCATCGGGAGTGGATGAAAGCCCGTATTTTTCTCAGAATGGTCGGGTCCATTCCATTTGTTTGCTGGTAGTAAATGTCGTTATGGTACAGACCCCGAAAATAATGGTATACCATCGACAAGCAGCATCCATCCTTCTCCAGACAGCGCAGAGCGTCAATTATGGGGTTTGTTAGACGCAACACAAGCCGTGCTTTCATCCAGAAATTTCCATCCGCGAGTGTTGTCTTCACACGATTCAGCTTCACAACAGCGTCTTTGTAGCGCTCCATGAGGCCGTCATCAGCGAACAGCTCCAACAAGATGCCTTCGTTCGAGACTACACTCGAAATACAAGCAGTCTTTAAGTACCATCGAGTTGAGGATGGTCAGGACCCGACACTGCTGGTGACGTTGATCGTTCATTCGATGCCGCTGCTTCTCGCGAAAGCGATACAGAAGTGCTGGCCGCTTTCGAACGAATTTTGCTATGCCCACCGCTTTTGCAAGTACATCTTTTAAGTCATCAATAGAGAACAGGTCTTTTAGCAGCAAGTTCAGGGTATGTGCTGAGCACCCGTTGCAGGTCACCGCTGGCAGCTCTTTCGTAACCAATTCCCAGGACTTCACCATATTCGACGCGTTGTCGGTCACTACAGCGCACACACTGCCCTGTATAGCATCTTCAACCTCTCTGATAACTTTGATTAGGGCGGAGGCCATGTACTCGCCCGTGTGCCTATCATCGCGAGTTGGTACAGATGACCAAAACACTGGCCGTATAAACGGCGATGTCACCATGAAGTTGACGATGCTCTCGCTGTTTGGGTCTGACCACCCGTCGCTAACAACAGCGACATTATCTTCGTCACGCAGCTCATCGATAACGTCCCGCTTTTCCCGTGCGTAGGCCTCATCCAAAAGCGTCGTGGACAAATGCTGGCGCGATGGCAAAGTCATTCCGGGACGATACTTGGTCAAAATGTGCTGAAAATGGGGATTTTCGATAACGCGAAATGGAATGGCCGTTGAGTAAAATGCTGCAGCAATTTCGCGATGGAATTGCTTCTTCTCCGCTCTCGTAATTGGCTCTTGTGCGGCAGGAGCGAATGAGACTTCTTCGCTTCGAGATTTCTTCTGGGGTGTCCTGTCGACCTCCTCGCTGTTTGGGAAACCGTGCCGTTTATCCAGCAGCTTGTCTCTCCTGTCGTACTCGTCGTTGCTTCTTGGGCGTCGCTCTCCTCGGAACAGTGACAGTGTAATGGGTCCACACCTCGTGCTGTGGCGGTGGCATCGCGCCGAGCTCCCACGCGTCTGCTGAGCTGCTGCTTGGTTGGATCGAGGTGCGTTAAGATATGAGGCGCGCGCTGCAGCAGCAGCAAACTTCAACATTGATTCGCAAGGCCCGAATCTTTCACGACACACAGTGCCACCATGTTATTAACAATACTAACGAATACTAACGTGGTAATACCAACTTTCGTTAATATAAAAGGTAATATGCGACCCAACACTATACGCTATCGATTTTGACAAAGATTACATTTGCATTTCTTCATGTCCGAAGCAGTTGCTTCATACATACCGGGCCTAGACCTGGTTGACGGGGGACTTGACCTCGACGAACTCGGGCGACTTGGGGGCCTTGTTCTTGTTGAAGAGCGCCTCGATGTCCTCGAGCATGATGCCCTTGGTCTCCGGACAGAAAAAGTAGACGAAGACCAGACAGATGAAGCACAGCCCCGCGAACAGGTAGAAGACGCCGTCGATGTTGAGCGACGGGAAGAGCTTGACCACCTCGGTCATGACGGCGCCCATGGCCCAGTTGGCCGCCGTGGACAGCGCCACGCCCGACGCGCGCACGTTGAGCGGGAAGATCTCGGCCGGGTAGATCCAGCACACGGGGCCCCAGCTGATGGCAAAGTTGAAGACGAAGAAGGCCGAGCCCAGACAGATGAACCAGCCGCCTACGCGCGGACAACCAGCGTTGTCGACGTTGCCGTTGCAGATGGCCGAGAAGAGGATGGCGGCCCACAGGTGGCCGACGATCATGCCCACGCCGCCGATCAGCAGCATCGTGCGACGACCGTAGGTGTCCACCCAGCGCATGGCCGGGATGGTGCTGACGAAGTTGACGCCCGAGATGAAGAGCGCCGAGTACCGACCCGAGTTGGTGATGTCCTTGAAGATGAGGGCGCCGTAGCTCATGATGGGGTTGATGCCCGTGGCCTGCTGCAGCACCTGCAGCAGCATGGCGATGATGACGCGTTTGCGGACGCTGGGCTCGAAGATCTCGAAGATGCCCTTGCCTTCCGCTTCCTCCTCGGCGATCTGGTCGCCGATGACCTCGAGCTCGTGAGAGACGTGGTCGGTCTGACGTAGACGCTTGAGCACCGCCTCGGCGGCGTCCTTGCCCTTGTGCTTGTAGGTCCAGCGAGGACTCTCGGGCACGAACCAGATGCCGAGCAGCACCACAATGGGCGGCGCCATGGAGATGCCGTTGGTGGTGCGCCAGCCGCGGTCGTGGTTGTACACGATGATGTTGACGATGTTGGCCAGGAAGAGCCCGATGACGACCGTCATCTGCATGAAGCCCGAGAGCATGCCGCGCAGCTCCTTGGGGCCATCTCGGCGCCGAACAGCGGCAGCGAGAAGGACGAGTTGCCCACGCCGAAGCCCTGCACAATGCGCGCCAAGTACATGAGCGTGTGCGCCTGGGACTTGTTGAAGGCGACCCAGCACGTGCCGGCGCAGAAGAGCAGCCCGGCGCAGAAGATGGTGGCGCGACGACCGAGCTTGTCGGCCACGAAGCCGCCGATGAAGGCGCCCACGAGACACCCAAGGTTGTACGTCATGTTGTACCAGACCGTGAAGGTGGTCCACTCGCTCGGCAGGTCGGACGTGGAGCGCGTGCACTCCTCGTAGGTGAAGTTGTGCCAGCCGACGCAGTAGTCGTAGAGGAACGAGTCCATGATGAGCATGGACGACGTCACGCCCTGGTCGTAGCCGAAGAACATGCCGCCGAGCGCCGCGAAGACGCACACGACGATGGCATAGGTGCGTTTGCCCTCGGTGGGGGTGTCGTCGAATTCGGGGCGCTGCATGTTGACGATGGGCCCGCCCGCCATGGTGACCGAAACCGGAACGGACGAACGGAAGAGACTTGGTGCTTGCAGAGCAGATTGCAGAGTGAGCAGAGAGCGGAGCGGGGCGGGGCGAGGCGCTCGGGCTGGAACCACCCGCAATGATAGGAGCGCGCCGGCGTCCAGGTCACTCGTGAATGAGTCGTCCCGCCTCGATAAGAGCAGGGCTTGAAGTTGAACCGAGACTGGGGCCCGATCCGACTGTCGGCTCGCCCCTCCTCGCCGCTTGCTTGATTTATTTGTCGGAGGCTCTGCGATTTGAGCCCGCCGAGCAGCAGCAGCGCCAACGTCCTGAGCCGAAGCACCTTCCGCAAGATCGACTACTGAAGTTTTGCTGCGTCGACGACGTTTGCCGGCCCGTTACGACGGGCGTCCCACTGTCGATGCCGCCCTGCTTGAAGCTGAGGCAAGTCACTTTTCGCCCGGCACACACTTCGATCGCTCTAGTCAAAAAGCGCCGACATCTTTACCCTCTTGTTTTGTCGTTTTTGTCGGGAACTTTTTGCCGTTTTGGATGCGCAGAAAGTGGCGGGGCCTCCGATATTCTGCGTCGACCACCGTGGCGGGCGACACAAGGTGGGGATCATTCTGCCTTGCTTGTCGTGACGATCCGTGCGAGCCCAACGATTCGGTGGGCCTGGCTCGCCATCGTGGCGAACGCAGTTGTGTCAAGGGCAAGACGAGGCGCTCGGCTCCGGCGGGACGGCGGCCACGACGTTTTTAACAAGACCGCCGGGCTCTCAATCATCGCAGAGCCTTGACTTGACTTGCTCGCCATACTGACGCTGTTCAGTGCGTGATTTTAATCGGCGTCGAGTTGCTGAGACTATTGTAGCTGACGTCGGTCTGACACGTTTGCTATTGTATCGCCGGGATCGTGCTGGAGTGCGAGAGGGCTCTTGCCGTCGCCGCAGAGCTTGAAGCCCGCGGTCGCCGCCTTCTTCCGGATCAGCGCGAGTCACATGGCCACTTGATTTATTTGGAGCGGTCCCGCGCCCAGTGTGGTCCGCGGCGGCTGCGGGCGTTGTCCAAGGGGCTTTGTTTCGCAGCGCTCTGCGCAAGTCGCTACGGCGTCCTCTACGGAAGGTGCCGGCGCAAGTTGTCCGCTCACCGTTAGCCCCAGTATCGGCAGACCTGCGCTTTTCGTCGACGCCACGAACAGCGTGCCGAGTTGTGTGCCTGTATGCGTGCCATAGCACGACCTGCAGGTGGTCGACTTGTGCACTGTGCGCTGCTGCGTGGCCAAGGACGAGCTCGTCCTTGGTGGCTCGTCAACAGGTTTTCGTGACAGATGAGTCGGGCGGGCGGCCAACTTCAATTTGGCCGCAAATCTGAGGTGGGCTCGTCCGGCCACCGAAACAGCTCAGCACGAAGGTTTGAACAGGTATTGCTTGTCGAGTTGTATCTAAGGGGCTTGTGTGCTTGGTGCGTTGAGTATCGGGGCTATTCAGATAACTGGCTGCGCGAAATTCTCGATACGATCGATGGTTGGTGGTGAATTATGGTGCGAGGGGTTGGCGACACATCGGCGCCGCAATCTTACGCTACGGCGCAGTTACCGTTGTCCCGCACTTGATTTATGAAAGATACCCGATGTACACTTTCCTTTCGCGTGTCTAGGAGCTCGCGGCTAACGAAGTGACCGAAATATCTGCGCGACAACAAGTTGTTCTTGCAGAGGAGAGCATTAGCGCAGCAGCAACGCAGTAGAGATATTGGTGCTAGCAATGTAGTCGCTGGCCCATGAGTGCCCAGTCCAAGTAGTGAGCTACGTGTCGATCGATGTTGTTTTTTTATGCAGTGTTTAGAATTATTCCGCACACGTCCGAGCTCAATCCCAATGTGACACCCAGTGAATCAAGTGCGGGACGGCGATCAAACAGCTCAATCGGTTGCAGCAAAAACTTCGGCAAAGCATCACTATCGTCAAACACCACCTAATTTCCCGCCGGAAATATATAACAGCATTTTGTCAGCTCGCTTGTGCTACTGGGGACTTAACCAGACCACGTTGCCCAAGCTACGAACGATCAAAAGCGTGTTAGCCGCTCCGCTGCTACCTGTGCGAAGAAAACACCTCGCAACGGAAGTGCTCCCAATGAAATACTCGACGTGTTGTCACGAACACGGGCATTTCGGTGGCCGGACGAGCCCACCTCAGATTTGCGGCCAAATTGAAGTTGGCCGCCCGCCCGACTCATCTGTCACGAAAACCTGTTGACGAGCCACCAAGGACGAGCTCGTCCTTGGCCACGCAGCAGCGCACAGTGCACAAGTCGACCACCTGCAGATCGTGCTATGGCACGCATACAGGCACACAACTCGGCACGCTGTTCGTGGCGTCGACGAAAAGCGCAGGTCTGCCGATACTGGGGCTAACGGTGAGCGGACAACTTGCGCCGGCACCTTCCGTAGAGGACGCCGTAGCGACTTGCGCAGAGCGCTGCGAAACAAAGCCCCTTGGACAACGCCCGCAGCCGCCGCGGACCACACTGGGCGCGGGACCGCTCCAAATAAATCAAGTGGCCATGTGACTCGCGCTGATCCGGAAGAAGGCGGCGACCGCGGGCTTCAAGCTCTGCGGCGACGGCAAGAGCCCTCTCGCACTCCAGCACGATCCCGGCGATACAATAGCAAACGTGTCAGACCGACGTCAGCTACAATAGTCTCAGCAACTCGACGCCGATTAAAATCACGCACTGAACAGCGTCAGTATGGCGAGCAAGTCAAGTCAAGGCTCTGCGATGATTGAGAGCCCGGCGGTCTTGTTAAAAACGTCGTGGCCGCCGTCCCGCCGGAGCCGAGCGCCTCGTCTTGCCCTTGACACAACTGCGTTCGCCACGATGGCGAGCCAGGCCCACCGAATCGTTGGGCTCGCACGGATCGTCACGACAAGCAAGGCAGAATGATCCCCACCTTGTGTCGCCCGCCACGGTGGTCGACGCAGAATATCGGAGGCCCCGCCACTTTCTGCGCATCCAAAACGGCAAAAAGTTCCCGACAAAAACGACAAAACAAGAGGGTAAAGATGTCGGCGCTTTTTGACTAGAGCGATCGAAGTGTGTGCCGGGCGAAAAGTGACTTGCCTCAGCTTCAAGCAGGGCGGCATCGACAGTGGGACGCCCGTCGTAACGGGCCGGCAAACGTCGTCGACGCAGCAAAACTTCAGTAGTCGATCTTGCGGAAGGTGCTTCGGCTCAGGACGTTGGCGCTGCTGCTGCTCGGCGGGCTCAAATCGCAGAGCCTCCGACAAATAAATCAAGCAAGCGGCGAGGAGGGGCGAGCCGACAGTCGGATCGGGCCCCAGTCTCGGTTCAACTTCAAGCCCTGCTCTTATCGAGGCGGGACGACTCATTCACGAGTGACCTGGACGCCGGCGCGCTCCTATCATTGCGGGTGGTTCCAGCCCGAGCGCCTCGCCCCGCCCCGCTCCGCTCTCTGCTCACTCTGCAATCTGCTCTGCAAGCACCAAGTCTCTTCCGTTCGTCCGTTCCGGTTTCGGTCACCATGGCGGGCGGGCCCATCGTCAACATGCAGCGCCCCGAATTCGACGACACCCCCACCGAGGGCAAACGCACCTATGCCATCGTCGTTTGCGTCTTCGCGGCGCTCGGCGGCATGTTCTTCGGCTACGACCAGGGCGTGACGTCGTCCATGCTCATCATGGACTCGTTCCTCTACGACTACTGCGTCGGCTGGCACAACTTCACCTACGAGGAGTGCACGCGCTCCACGTCCGACCTGCCGAGCGAGTGGACCACCTTCACGGTCTGGTACAACATGACGTACAACCTTGGGTGTCTCGTGGGCGCCTTCATCGGCGGCTTCGTGGCCGACAAGCTCGGTCGTCGCGCCACCATCTTCTGCGCCGGGCTGCTCTTCTGCGCCGGCACGTGCTGGGTCGCCTTCAACAAGTCCCAGGCGCACACGCTCATGTACTTGGCGCGCATTGTGCAGGGCTTCGGCGTGGGCAACTCGTCCTTCTCGCTGCCGCTGTTCGGCGCCGAGATGGCCCCCAAGGAGCTGCGCGGCATGCTCGGGCTTCATGCAGATGACGGTCGTCATCGGGCTCTTCCTGGCCAACATCGTCAACATCATCGTGTACAACCACGACCGCGGCTGGCGCACCACCAACGGCATCTCCATGGCGCCGCCCATTGTGGTGCTGCTCGGCATCTGGTTCGTGCCCGAGAGTCCTCGCTGGACCTACAAGCACAAGGGCAAGGACGCCGCCGAGGCGGTGCTCAAGCGTCTACGTCAGACCGACCACGTCTCTCACGAGCTCGAGGTCATCGGCGACCAGATCGCCGAGGAGGAAGCGGAAGGCAAGGGCATCTTCGAGATCTTCGAGCCCAGCGTCCGCAAACGCGTCATCATCGCCATGCTGCTGCAGGTGCTGCAGCAGGCCACGGGCATCAACCCCATCATGAGCTACGGCGCCCTCATCTTCAAGGACATCACCAACTCGGGTCGGTACTCGGCGCTCTTCATCTCGGGCGTCAACTTCGTCAGCACCATCCCGGCCATGCGCTGGGTGGACACCTACGGTCGTCGCACGATGCTGCTGATCGGCGGCGTGGGCATGATCGTCGGCCACCTGTGGGCCGCCATCCTCTTCTCGGCCATCTGCAACGGCAACGTCGACAACGCTGGTTGTCCGCGCGTAGGCGGCTGGTTCATCTGTCTGGGCTCGGCCTTCTTCGTCTTCAACTTTGCCATCAGCTGGGGCCCCGTGTGCTGGATCTACCCGGCCGAGATCTTCCCGCTCAACGTGCGCGCGTCGGGCGTGGCGCTGTCCACGGCGGCCAACTGGGCCATGGGCGCCGTCATGACCGAGGTGGTCAAGCTCTTCCCGTCGCTCAACATCGACGGCGTCTTCTACCTGTTCGCGGGGCTGTGCTTCATCTGTCTGGTCTTCGTCTACTTTTTCTGTCCGGAGACCAAGGGCATCATGCTCGAGGACATCGAGGCGCTCTTCAACAAGAACAAGGCCCCCAAGTCGCCCGAGTTCGTCGAGGTCAAGTCCCCGTCAACCAGGTCTAGGCCCGGTATGTATGAAGCAACTGCTTCGGACATGAAGAAATGCAAATGTAATCTTTGTCAGAATGGAAGCCTCTACTCATGACGCATGGACGAACCACACCTCCCATTGCCTTTGCAGAGCCTTCGATCTCTCTGCGGCTTTAGTCACCTCGACAGCTCTGACTATCACAAAGAACCTGCCGGTTTTGGTGCTTCCGGCGCTGCTCACACTACGCTTCGTCAGCCCTACTACAGTGCGCTACCGGTGGTGTGCTGCTCCATTTTGCCCACGCAGCCTGTCACGCCGGATTGGTTACCGCCGCCCTACACTGGAGCAAGATGGAGACTGTGTTGTACTAACCAGCGCGCACCACCCTTGTGTTGAACTACAGGGCGGTGCGGACTTCCTCCCCAACGACTATAGCTTCCAAACGAGAGACTCCAGCTCGTGACGGGATTAAGCATGTGTGTTAAAATCGCCTTTTGTGGCATACGATCGCGCTAGCTCTTGAAAATCGTTCGAACTACTACTACTGGTTCTTGACTAGGGTCAAGTACCGACGCAGCCAACTCCAGAAAGTATTTTCAAAGTATTAGATGCAATGATCCTGGTATTAATATATAATCAAAACCTAAGTTCGCTAGTACTAGTATTCTTATAACGGTGTATTGCATCATTAACTACCGGTAATACAATACTCTGGATAGTATGAGCCTCTGTTCGCGAAGAGATACTTCAAAACAGTCATAAAAACGGTCCTTCCGTTGAATCGAATACTGCTATATATTCCTAGGACGGGGTGCTTAAGTCGAGGAAATCCATCTCTGAAGTATTTGTCGATTACCGCCAAAGTCGTGCTGCTACGTTAACTACGTCACAGTAACATACAGAAACACTTTTGTAGTCACACTAAACTGGAAAATCCCAAATACTGCACCAGGGATCAACATTGTTCAGCTGAATACAGTATATCTCAGCACCAACCAAAAGCAAAATCTTTTGAACATTCACATGGAAATCACACACGCCATGAGTGTGGTACCAGCTACCGAATCTCTAAAATAGCACAGACGTAAATTGTAGCAATACTAGTACTCACCTTACGTTACTGCTCGATGTATGCTATTTTATTAATACCGACATATCTAAAGTAGCAAGAATACTCATTATTTGGTGGTAATATGAATCTATGTTTGCGAGGCAGTATTTTTGAGCCTATTTCCGTCCCATAATCAAGTGAACCGCCAATTTTCACGGCTGTGAAAGAACGAACAACTGCGCATTCCACGGCAAATTTGCTGATGAACTCGTCGGGGAACACTCCCTTAAGAATCCCTCTCGATAGGAATATAAACCGCAGTATAATCCATGTCCGTTTGTCGTCCACCATCAAACAAACATTCTCATCGCAACAAGTGTGTAGATTACGAACCTGCCGAGTACGCGCCAATTCGTGAATTTACTCAGGTCTAGATTAAGGCAGCTAAAGCCTCACAACAAAATCCGCCCACACAACAGAAAGCACCAGCAGCACCAAGGCCAGCACCATCTCCATGAGCCGTATCGTGATCATCGGCGGCGGTCCAGCGGGCATCAGGACGGCCCAAGTTCTAGCGAATAACCTCAAGGAAGCAGACAACACCGAAGTCATTATACTCGAGAAAAACTCCTTCTATTACCACAGATTGGCGCACCACGCGCATATGTCGAGGACAGCTATGCCAACAAGATGTTCGTCCCCTACGACAACGCCATCCCCAAACATGCCGCCGGATTCGTCAAAATCGTGCGTGGCGTCGCCACCGCCATCTCCGCCGACACCAACGAGGTGTCGTACCACCAGATTGACACCAACGACAAGCAGAGCGACGCTGTCGAGAAGCTGCACTTCGACTACCTCGTGTTCGCCATGGGGAGCTCCTACGCCGTGCCTATCAAGCAGGACAGCGTCGACTTCGCACGGTCATCCATCGAGATCAAGCTGCAGGAGATGCGCGACCACATCGACAGGGCCGACAAGATCCTCGTCGTGGGCGGCGGCTCCGTGGGCTGCGAAATCGCAAGTGAGATCAAGGCCAAGTATCCGAGCAAGACCGTCACCATCCTCGACGCCAACAACAAACTCATCTCCCACATCAACCTGCGGGACAAGTTCTACACCAACCTGAACGCGTCGCTGGACAAGCTCGGCGTGCAGGTGATTCTGGCGAGCGCCTCGCTGAGAGGCTCAGCGGCAATAGATTCGAAAAGCGCACAGTACAGACGGACAAGGGCACGCAGATCGAGTCCGACATTCAGTTGCTGTGCGGTGGCTTCTGTCCGGTGGCTGGACTGGTACAAGGTATGGATCCGGAGCTGGTGACGGACCGAGGTTTCATCCGCGTGAACTCGCGACTGCAGGTCGAAGGTGACAAGTACGCGCACATGTTTGCGCTGGGAGACATGTGCAACCATGAAACACCAAAGACGGCCGTTTGGGCTACTAAACAAGGGAAGTTCCTTGCCGCAGAACTGGTGGCCGTGATTCGTAAGAAGCAGGAGGGATTCACCAAACCGTTTGAGGGACCATCGATTGAAGACAAGGTATTGCCGCTGGGTCCGTGTGGTGGAGTTTCCCAGTTGCCGTTTTGGGGAGGCGTTGTCGTGGGAGATTGGTTTACGTGGGCTGTCGCGCGGGACTATTACGCCTGGCAGATCTGGACCAGCTTCGGCGCCACCGTGCCGAGCTAGAAGTACTAGTGTTCGCGTAGGAGTAGATGATTATACTCACAATCCACGACTTTGCTGGAAGGTATGGCCTCGCAACCACTGTTTTTTCTACAGATGGAACAGCTCCTATCACAAGTGCTGTTCACTCGACCACCTCGTCTGACATCGCTGCCTTCAGGCAGTCGTAGCCTGATGAGGACTCAGTAAGCATGAACAACAGCAAGCCTCGCTTACCTTCTACTGGTATTACTAGTATTAGGGTTCTCAACATTGTAGTAATCCAATATACCTTATCGTCATCATCATCGATCACCTCCTCAGGAGAACCATGACGGTATTGTAGCTGTAGGAGGCGGTGCGGCAAAGGGTGAGAACCTGACCGACGCCGACAACACTAATTCAAAGAGAATTGCAGAATAGTAATAGTATTGTAGTACTACTACTATACTGTAAAAGCGGAAGTATTGTTCTTCCCTACCTCGTGATTTGCCTTACCTCCCCGAAAAACTGCGTGGAGTACTTGATAATGCGCCGTAGCCGTTATTATTCTTGCTCTGCGCGTTATCCAACACCATGTTCTTAACACTTTCATATGATTTCTCGTTTGGAAGGCTACCGCTCACATCGAACCCTAACCTCCTCTTCTGAAGAACAATGCCAGCGATGGCCGCCTCCATGGCAGACCACCTGCGGGCACAAGAGTACTCGCGGATACGCCACTCAACGTCGTCTCTACTTATGGAGCCGCCGCTGTCGGATGAAGCATCTGCCAAGCTACTAGAAGTGTACGAGCGTGACGAATGTTCGCCACGAGAGTACCTCGAAATGGTAACTGAACAACGGGCTTTCACCCCTCCTCCCACGACTCACGCAGTTGTCATCAAGACCGGATCATATTGCTCCAACATGGCAGTCCCGGTGATTTTGAAGTCATTTCTGCAAGATCACGGAAACGCTACTGTCAAAGAAGTGTTGTCACATCATGGCGTGGCAATGGTTGAAAAGATGCCGTCTGGTGGTGTACTGGTGCGCGTTCGATCTGCTGAAGTTGAAACGAAGCTCGCCGGACAAGAGGTGATCCTGATGGGAAAGAAGTTCAAGATCGAGAAGCAATCATTGCTGCTGAACAAGTTCTTTTGGATGTCTCGGGCATCCACTCGGAGCAAGAAGCAGACGCTCTCTTCTTAGCACTCTGTGCTATTGGAGCACGCCCGCTCTTCTTAACGCCTCGCGATGTGAATTTAGAGACGCAGGTAACGACTCCAACATGGCGTTTTTACTTCGGCTCTGCTGATCCTCCCCAATGCCTCATGGTACACTCCTATGTCACGCATCAGCTAGTGTACGGCAGGAGTTTCTACGTGGTGCGTGGAAAGCATACTACACCACCACCGGTGAGAGCCAACATGTATCGCCAGTCTCGCTACGCAGTTGTACTGCCGTTCAATTGTGAACCCTTAACTGGTAGTCACAATGACCACTCGGCCGCCGAGATGTCTCCGAGTGACCGCGATCCAACTACACCAGTCGTGAGCCGCGATACAACAAGATCCCTAACAGACAGCTCCCCTCCTGAAGCTGGCAGCGGACCAGCTACACAAATCCATGATTTACAGCTGGATAACCAGGATGAAGAAGATGATGTCTGCTCATACTCAAACGACACAGATTCCAATGATGAAACGCAATGGAATAGTCAGGGAGAGGCAAACTCCGACATGGATATGTCGAACCAAATGGAGTCCGGGTTTAAGCGAACCGAGGCATCCTTTGCGCATGAAAACCCGTTTTCACCGCTAGATGCACCAGATTGTGATTTTGACGTTGTGCAGCCGGAGACCACACCTGGCGTCAACGCTGGAGTGATTATAATACCACACCTGAATCGCAGCGGAGTATCCAGTGGAGTAAACCCTGCTCCGTCTAAGAAGCGCATAACATCGCGCATCGAACAAGAAGATGATGAAAATCTCGCTTTAGAAGAGGCCCTTCTTCTATCAGAAAAAGAAGCCCAGATCAGCACCCGTGATGACCGTGTTTCTCTCAGTGTGCAGCATTATCAAGCGGTTGATACACTGCTACACGGATCAAAAACATGGACCAAATTGTCCAGTCAATGTGCTCGACTCCGTTGGCTTGGACCAAGGCCCTCTTGGACGACCTAACGACTGGTGGCTCACAAACAATGGAATTAGCGGACATCCACCTATGGAACCGTGTTCTAGCCTCAGAAACCATGGATGATGATAACACTCGCACCTTTCACGACCGTATAACGGCCTTGAAATTGCCGATCGGCAGCACACGCAACAGCTACAGCTCGTACCTCAAACAAGTCTTTGAAAGACTCCCAAGTGACGAAAAGAATGACTGGAACCTGTTGCGATGGCTAAGTATTTTTGAGCTGATAGCACTCTGTATGTACCCTTCGATCTTCACCCAGCATGGTTGGGTGCAGAAGCTAGTGGAAAGCGCAGGCGATGGACTGCCTCACAGTCATGTGAAACTCTTCTCGGATACAACACTACTGCAGCTGACACGTTCTGTGCTGGGTGAACGAATTATGGGCGTGATCCATAAAGTGACTCCTGGTAGTGTTATTGGGACAGGTTTGAGCGCTCTACGCTCTAGTGACCTCTCCCTGAGAACCTACCTGCTCTAACCTCAAATATGCTATGTCCTCCGCCTGAAATGCCCGCCATGGAAGCAGGCAGAACAAACTAAAATGATGAACATCATGGAAGTCGGACAATCCTGTAAAATACTATCCTGGAATGTGCGCGGGGTCAAAGATGGTGGAAACCTATTGATCTCAACGCACCTCAAACAATTTTATTTTGCGTGTATTCAAGAAACTCGGTTCAAAGACCGACAGCAAGTGCAGAGATTTGGGTATCTGACTCGACAATGCTTTGGAGGTCGTGTATTTATCACGGACAAAAATGGAGAATGCCAACATCAAACATATAGCAGGAGTGGTGGAGTGGCAACAATAATTCACGGGTCGTGCCCGGCGGCTGATACAGCAGAGGTGATTTCGGAAGCTACGATCCCAAACCGATACCTACTAGTTCGTCTTCGCTGGGGAGGTAAGTGGTGTTACATTCATAATGTTTATGCGCCGAACGCAGTCACAGAACGCCGTAGAATGTTTGAAGCACTCCCGGTGGACTTTGAAGAAAATGCAGTACACATTGTGTGTGGAGATTTTAACACGGCATTAAACCCAGAAGTAGACGCTAGTTCGTCAAACCCGAAACCAGACTCCAGTAGGAACGCGCTACTGCTGTGGCTATCAGAAATTAATGTGGTCGATGCTTGGAGACTGCACCACCCGCTAGCTCGAATTTACTCAGGACCTCTTCCGAGGATTAATCGCATCGACTATATCTTCTTAACAGATGCATTGCTGTCAGAGTGCTACCATGACTCAGGCTACTCACATTGGGAACACGGCGGCGATCATCTAGCTCACCACATTGAATTAACTTCGTGGCACCACCCCACTGGAACCGGATTTTGGAGATTACCGGCATGGCTCCTCGCAATACCAGAATTACGTTTGGATATAGTGAACGAAGCCAAAGCACTGCTGCCGATACTCCGTGCGTCTAATAACCCAGGCATAGTGTGGAAGTCGTGGAAAAGGAGAATGAAGGGCTACTTAAAACGTTGTCAGCGGACGCTGCGGCATACAGGACGTGCTGACCTCAATGCTGCTCGGGAACAAGTAGAAGAATGTGCATCAGCACTGAGAGATGAATCCGCTAATGATCAAGACGAGATAAATTACTATTTCGCGAAACAACACTATGAGGAGTGTAAAGAGGAATGGGAAGCTTTTGGCGCCAACCGCGGCTTTGAACAGACAGTATCCAAGGCGGAAAAGAGCAACAAGTATTTCTTCCGACCCCCACGCTACGAATTGCGTAATACCCCATTTCGCGCAATTCGGAAAGCGGACGGCTCGGTATCCACAGACCCAGCTGAAGTGTGCAGAGGATTTCAAGAACACTGGGGAAAATATTTGGTGACGATCGCTTTATGTCTGACCCCACTGATACTCATGTTGACAGGGATACACAACAAAAACTACTCGATAGCATCACTCGCCGTTTGGATGCTGATGCAGCTGCCGACCTCGAAAATGATCTCACTGTCGAGGAATTCGTAGCGGCAATCAAAACACTGAAGCCCCACTCAGCTCCGGGACCGGATGGGTTTACAAGCGATTTTTACCGACTGGACCCAGAAACATTTGGTGAAATCCTGTTGGTAGTGTTTAATTACCAGCTTGAACGTGGAATATTACTCCCACACCAACGATACTCGTCAGTGGCATTGTTGTTCAAGAAAGGTGAACGAGGCAACCCCGGAAACTTCCGCCCGATAACATTGATGCCGGTGGAGGTTAAAATACTCTCGCGAGTGCTTGTCAATCGACTACGTCCTTTGATGTCCAGGTTAGTACATCCTGACCAAAAGGATTTATACCTGGACGCTCAATCCACGAACAAATTTTCCTGGTGCGAGACTTGCAACATTTGATGACATCCCAGAACCATCGAGGCATTGCCACCTTCCTGGATTTTGCGAAAGCGTATGATCGGGTAAATCGACAATACCTATTTCGCGTGCTCGAACGACAAGGGCTTGGCCCGCGATTCCGTTCGTGGATTGAATTAATGTACGAAAACACACAGTGTTCGTTGATGATAAATGGGTGGGCTCAAGATGCTCTCTCTCCAGCACGCGGAGTTAAACAAGGGGATCCATTATCGCCGTTCTTGTTTGCACTCTCACTAGAACCACTGGGAAATCTCTTGCGAGCCAATCGAGATCTCGGCGTCGAAGTAAATGAGACGTTACGGATTCCTGTGGCGTTTTTGCTGATGACACAGTTCTCTTCTCAAAAGGGAAGGCACAATTGGTGGATCAACTGAAGATCGTAGACTGCTACTGCGTGGGATCTGGAGCGCAGCTGAACCACACCAAAAGCGTCATGATGAGTCTGAATAATAAGTGTCCAGCACCACGTTTGGAGCCGCTTCGATCGTTGAAACGAGGCGAAACAACGCGCTACCTTGGCATACCTTTTGGAAATTTGGACACATCTGAAAAACTTGCGGCGCAGCTCGATCAAAAGATGATTAAACGCTTGCAGCTCTGGAAAGGGCGAGCGCGTACTCTGCTTGGTCGAAGACTAATCGCTCAAGTTGAGATTTTGTCTATACTTTGGTACTTCACAACTGCGATGCTAATTCCCACACGATTTATAAAGCGATGGCAAGGAATGATAAACCGCTACGTTCTATACAATCGCATTAGTGCCGGAAAAGCGGGCGTGAGCATTGTACAAAAAGGACTAGCGACAACACCGCGAGAAATGGACGGAATCGGAGTCCCTGATGTAGCAACAGTGATTCGCCGCCAGCACCTACAGCAGTTGCAGCATTTTGTGGCGACCACCAGTTCCAACTCGGACAGCGATGACAACGTGTGGTATCGACCAATGATGCATATAATCCAACTACGATATGGGGAATTCGCTAGGCCGCGATCCAGTGACTTTCTGTTTCAAGATCCACCTCGACCTGCGGGTTGGAGAGCAACAATGATGCCACTGTGGTGGCGGCGAACTCTGCGCGATTGGGACAGAATAAATTGGCCACAACGATCGGCGCTACAAGTCAGTAGACTAAAAAAGTGCAATATGCATTGTACAGTCCAATATGGTGGAATAAGTCATCCGAATTCCATCTGTGGCACTCCAGAGAGTTAACACAAACTTCGACGCCATTGGGGTCAGGTACCACCAAGTTTGGCCGCTTGTGTCGTGCACTTGCGGAGAAAAAGCTGGACTGTTTTGCCGATTTTCTGGATGAAAATCATTACTGGCCTTCATCGGCCGCGTTCTTCGCCAGAATATGTTCAACGCTTCATCCGATACTCGGATCTGAAGTTGTTCTTACGGATATTTTTCGTCTCTACAGACAGTTGAGAGAAGTTATGTCAAGAATTCTACCTCAACCTCATCCAGGAGAGATCCAAGCGGCAAATGCAACAAACACACCTCCGATTCACGGATTATCTGTGAGCAGTGCCAATATTACTACGCCAAGCGTACGATTCTTTCCAAAACTACGGAAAAAGGACTGGGGTAAGCTGCTTGAACAAGCACCTGCGCTGGAACACCATCCACTTGAGGATTTGGAATGCCCACGGCGACGTGTTCACCAAACGCTGTCAAAAATACTAGCACTGCGAGGACTGGTACTTCCAGTGGTTCATGATGTGATGTTACGACTATATTGCGGTGATATTACCGTCGGCTCGAGACTATATTCCTTGAAATCGTTGAACCCGACAATTCAGCAATGTGTACGCCCTGGGTGTCAAGCGATTGAAACAGTACAACATTGCTTCTTCAAGTGCACATCGCTTACATCGATGTGGGAACACGTATACAAGCCCTGGCGTCGGGCGTTCAGAACTCGATTGACTTGGCGGCTTCTGCTCTTCCCCACAACACAAGACCTGCGAACAAGATGGCGAGAAAATGGTAAGGTACTCCTTCTTCTATGGAGAGTGCACACGGCGATCATATTCCATGCAACATGGAGACTACGAAATGACATTCTGTTCAGAGAGGCCCCAACCGAAACTCCAAGCATTCCAGGAATGATGTGCTCCTTCAAAATGCACTACCAATTCATCTACCAACACGCAGCTGAACTCCATTACGACGAATCGGCAATACTGTCGATAATACGTCAATTGGGCTTCGAACCGCCTAAAGACACTAATGCTATCGCTCTAGAGCAACACACCATTTGGATTCCTCAACGATAAATCTGATGCTACGAGATAAAGCAGCTTAGACGAGAAATCCGCTAAAGTGTTAATCAACTCATTTTAATAATAACACTTTCATATTGGTGGAATTCCAAGGCGAGATAAGACAGAAACATGAAAAAGACGTACGCAGCCCCCATGAACACCATGCCGTACCACAGCCAGAACTTCTCCGTCGGGACCTCAAACGTGGTCAGCGAGTACTCGCCCATCGTCATCCCGTAGTTGGTGCAGTAGTCGACGCCGTCGTAAATACACTTGTTAAAGCTGTCGTCGGTGTACTGGTTCACAGCAAGCGCGCGGACACCCCACGCCATCGGGTTGATCCAGTAAATCCAAATGAGGTAGTCTGGGATCTGGTCCTTCGTGATCACAAACCCAGCGAAGAGGACGAAGAGCAGAATGGAGACCATCGAGACCGGGTTGGCCACATTGAGGTCCGGGATACAGATGACAGGAAGAAGAACCACGCTGTGAATGCCAGGTTCGTCAGGAACAGCATCAGCTCGAACAGGATGAACGCCCCCACTGTAGACACGTAGCCGCACATCCAGTAGACGATGGAACCAAAGACGAGACTTTCGGCCAAGCCGAGCGGGATCTGGCCGACCGAGTTGGCGAGCACGTACGATGCCGTGCGGAAGAAGTTGGCGCGACGCTGCTTGTAGAAGACCTCGCGAGCCGCCATGAACATCGGAATCTGTGCTTGTTGCCCGAGCGACACGAACATGACTGCGTTGAAGATGATACCCATCACCAACTGCGCGTTGGTCTCGTTGAACTGGTAAAATACGCTCGAGTACAGCAAGTACAGCAGACCCATCAAGATCACCACGGCAGAGTGGCCGACCAAGAAAACCAGATCACGCTTCGCTAACCACATAATCCCAAGTGTGATTTTCCAGAAATGCTTGAGTGGCTTGTCGTTGTCGTACTCGATGGCGGTCCTCACGGGCTCATCGGGACGCTTGTCCACCATGTTGATTCGGGCCGTCGCTCTGCTGTCTGATGCGCTGCCCAGCGCAGAGCGCGAATTAGATAGTGGGCTGCTCCCAGGCGAAAATGTGGGTAGCGTTGCGAAGTACACCTTCGGAGCCGCAAGCATTAAAACCGGCAGGTTCTATATGACACTCAGAGCTGTCTAGGCCACTAGCTCTGCAGAAAGCCCCAAGGCTCTGCATCGACAATGGGAGGCGCGATTCGCCCGTCGACGCTACGCACAATCTTGACAGCAGATTACCAGACTCGTTGACGGTTTGTCATCGCACGGCGAGCACTACAGCAAGGTTATTATACTGCAAGAGTGATTATGGGACGGAGAATTGGCGCCTTGGAATGTTGATTCCCACAAGGCTTGTTGATACCGTGTACTTCCACAAGAACAAAACCGAGGGCCTGTTTTGAAAATCAGCCTTGCCAACCAGTCTGAAGACGAAATAATCCCAAGCAGAAGCGTTTGGCTGATTGATCGATCAGCTATCCTGGCGGCAGAACACGCCTAGCGGAGGTCAGCAGTCATCTAAAGCGCACTGTCAGATGTGGTAGAGCTTACAATATAAAAACAATGCAGTATATTCAAGTATGAAGTTGGGCTGACCTTCTCTACGAAGTCGCCAAGGAATTTGCCATGGTGGTGCCTCGACAAACGAACATCGACATTTCGCTGCCGCAGAAGCGCATTCTGGACGGCGGTCGCGAGCTCTGAGGCCCCAAGAACGAACAGCCAGTATGGGCACTTCATCTTCGTTCGAAATGACTCTAGTTGTGACGGTCGCTTTCGTCAGATTCGCTATTGGAAAAACCTCTAGCGTCCTCTTCGGATGGCGAACTTTCGGCTTGTTCGTTGTCGTCATCGAAGAACTCTACCAGGTTGGACCGACCTTCATCATCCAATCCGCAAAACATCGTGGCAATTTCTGTCCTGGTGGCTAGCATCCGACAGTACCGAACCCGGTCAGGGGTGTCGAGCGACCTGGCTCATGAACTCCTGATTGCGGAGCAGCGGAATCCCAGCCGAACCCATTGTTTGTCTTTAGAAGCGTGAATGTCTTGCACTTCCTTTTCAGCTCTATGAGCTTATTTTGGAGCTGCTTTTGGTGACGGTCCTGGGCTGGTTTCTGTTGAAAATGTTTGTGGCGAGATTACTTGATGCTGCTAGCTGAACACCATGGAGAGGTAGTTATCTAGTTCTGGTAATCCCCGAGGAATAAATGTGCTTGAAAAGGTGTTAACTGACAATTAGTCTGATGGATCAGCTACCAGCCCGAATTCGGGCTGAAAAAATAATCTGAACGAGAGCAATTTTCAGCAGTTTGATGCACGCAGAACAGATTATTGATCGATCAGCTAAAGCTTTAATTTCATCTGAAAGAAGCCCGATCAGCCATAATACGTGTCTGCAGAACAGACCCCGAGTTCGTCGAGGTCAACCAGGTTTAAGTCCGGTAGATGCAAATGTTATTGTTTGTCAAAAATCGATAGCGTACTGCGAATCCCTCTCCGTTGTCTTTACTTCTTCTGGTGGTTGACGAAGCGCAGCGTGAGCAGCGCCAGCAGTCGGTAGACCACGATGAAGCCCAGCACGAACCCGAAGTTCTTGTAGATCTCGCTGTGCTTCATCAGGAACACGTCGTCCAGATATTGCTGCACCGTCATGTTCTCAGGCAGCGACGGTGGCAAACCTGTCATGACCTGGCACCCGACTTCCGAGCCACCGGCACTGGGGCAGTCACCGAACACGAGCGCCACCACCAGCGCCAGCGAGTACTTGTGCGGCGTGATGTGGTACAGCCACTTGTAGCCCGTCGGGATAGCGCTTCCAGGAGGGTTGAAGCCGTTGAACAGGAAGAAGATCGATTGTAGCAGTACACCGAAGATCGTGGCGACCTCCACGGTCGGCAGCAAGTACGTCATGAGCTGACCGAAATACGCCTGCCACAGCACATGCATCGACAGATGCAGCCAGTAGGCAAAGAACGTCTTCGCGCCCGTGAAGCCCACCATCGGGAAGAACGGGATCATGAAGATCATGGTGCTGAAGAACACATACGGCACCTCCACAACGGTTGAGCCCACAAAATACCAGAGCGCGTTGTACGTCTGAGCCGCCCGCTCACGGTAGAATGCCAGACGGTCGTCGGATGCCGAAGGCATCACACTGCTGAACGAGATGAAGCCGATGAAGCCAGTCGTGCAGAACATCATGCCCATGCCCGAGTTAATGCCGGCGTACGAGCTGTACTCAGCACTGATGTAGGTGATACCGAAGAGAAGGCCGAGGAACAGAGAGATGCTGAAGCGGGTCAAGTTGTACGAAGCTGTGCGCCAGTACATGTTGAAGAATCGCTGGATCAGGAACCGAGCCTGAGTCAGCTCCGTCGCAGCGCGTTTGTCGCCGTACTGCAGTTCAGGCAACGATGCAGACGGACGAGCCACGCCTTCGCGGTCCATGTTTGACTGCAGATACTGGAACTCAGCGCTCGACTTGAAAAGCTCCACAAAGTCCGTCTTGTCGCCGTTGCTGTTGCCCACACCGGCGCCGATCACCTCCAGCATCCACGTCGCAGGGTTGTAGTTGTCCTCCAACTTTGCAACGCCGGGGATCGACTCGAAGTACTCGATCATCTTCCGGGCGTTCTTGCCCAGCTCACCAGCGAACACAGTCTCACCGCCACGCTTCAACAGCAGCAAGTTGTCGAACACACGGAACACCTCGGACGACGGCTGGTGGATCGTGCACACAATGGTGCGGCCAGTGTTGGCCACCTTGCGCACACCGTCCATGATGAGTTTGGCCGACCGAGCGTCTAATCCACTCGTCGGTTCGTCCAAGAAGATCACGCTGGGTTGTGCCGCCAGCTCCACACCGATCGTCAGGCGCTTCATCTGCTCCACCGAGCTGCCGCGGATGATCTGGTCGGCGATTGGGTTCAGGTCCAGCACGTCCAGAGCTTCATTGACTGAGTCGTACTTCAGACTGTCAGGCACATCGACACCTTGGCGCAGGAATGCACTGAAGGTCAAAGCCTCACGAATCGTCGACGACTCTGAATGGATATCCATCTGCTCGCAGTAGCCCGTGGAGCGGCGGATGGCCAAGTCCGTGGCGGGGTAGCCATTGAGCAGAATCTCGCCCTGAATTTTACCGCCGGTCTTGCGCCCAGCGATCACGTCCATAAGTGTCGTCTTGCCGGCACCCGAGGAGCCCATAAGCGCAGTCATCGTGCCAGGAAGTGCATACCCGCTGATACCCTTGAGCAGATCGATGGTTTCCTTGGGGTTGGTCGGGTCAGGGACCGTGTACCAAAGGTCCTTGAACGCCACCGTGACTGGCACAAAGTGTCGCTCCCTGGGTTCCACCTCGAGGATTGCCTCGCGTCCGATGGGGAGCTGCGTGGCGTGCGAGAGAGCACGTAGCTGTCATTGTCCTCGCTGTTCTCGGTGTCAAGCACCACGTTCTCGGGGCTTTCGTATCGGTGGAACTCCAAAGTCACGTATGAAAGAATCATGAAAAGACGTACGCAGCCCCCATGAACACCATGCCGTACCACAGCCAGAACTTCTCCGTCGGGACCTCAAACGTGGTCAGCGAGTACTCGCCCATCGTCATCCCGTAGTTGGTGCAGTAGTCGACGCCGTCGTAAATACACTTGTTAAAGCTGTCGTCGGTGTACTGGTTCACAGCAAGCGCGCGGACACCCCACGCCATCGGGTTGATCCAGTAAATCCAAATGAGGTAGTCTGGGATCTGGTCCTTCGTGATCACAAACCCAGCGAAGAGGACGAAGAACAGAATGGAGACCATCGAGACCGGGTTGGCCACATTGAGGTCCGGGGATACAGACGACAGGAAGAAGAACCACGCTGCGAATGCCAGGTTCGTCAGGAACAGCATCAGCTCGAACAGGATGAACGCCCCCACTGTAGACACGTAGCCGCACATCCAGTAGACGATGGAACCAAAGACGAGACTTTCGGCCAAGCCGAGCGGGATCTGGCCGACCGAGTTGGCGAGCACGTACGATGCCGTGCGGAAGAAGTTGGCGCGACGCTGCTTGTAGAAGACCTCGCGAGCCGCCATGAACATCGGAATCTGTGCTTGTTGCCCGAGCGACACGAACATGACTGCGTTGAAGATGATACCCATCACCAACTGCGCGTTGGTCTCGTTGAACTGGTAAAATACGCTCGAGTACAGCAGACCCATCAAGATCACCATGACCGAGCGGCCGACCAGGAACGCCGTATCGCGCTTGGTCAGTGTGATCTGACGCTGCATGACTCCCATGGTGCTTTCCCAAAGTTCTGGTGGAATTCGGGGATCGGATCGATGTGCTTCACCTTGTCTTCGATCAGGTGCGCATCCACGGGGCCATGGACGTCCTTCATCATCTTCTCGTACACATCTGAGCGCTGGAACACCTCAGCGTACTCGCTTGGTGTGCGAGGGATGCTGCCCTGCGGAATCGAGCTCACTTCGTACTGGAACTGCTTGTCGGTTCCGAGGTCCAACAGGAAGTCGGCCACATCGCGACGTGGGGGACACTTGAAGCCCAGGTTCTCGAAGTATTGAAGTGCGTCTGCACGAGGTCCGTGGTAGGAGACTTCACCCGCGTTCAGGATCACCACGTCGTCGAACAGCCCAAACACTTCAGGAGATGGCTGCAGCAGCGAGATCACCACCGTTTGCGGAACTTCTTGGCGATGCTGCGCTGCGTCGCGATGATGTCGTAGGTGGCGGCGCTGTCCAAGCCCGTGCTGATCTCGTCCATCATCATGATGTACTTGTTGCCGAACTCCATCTCGCCCGTGGTCACGCGCTTGCGTTCACCACCAGACACACCGCGAGTCATGGCGTCGCCCACGATGGTGTTCTGGCAGTTGTCGAGGCCGAGCTGCTGGATGACGATGTCCGGGTAGTGCTTGAACATGGCTCGGGCCGCCTCCAGTGCCGCCTTGTTCTCCTCGGGCGTACCGACATTGAAGAACTGTGCGTCGCGCTCCGAGAAGCCACCGCCACAGCAAGCGTGCGCGAACTCAAGCGTCTCCTTGACCGTAAGTGCCGGGTAGTGCTTGTCGCGCTGCGTCACGTACGACACGAGCTGCGGCAGACGTCGCTGCAGCTCGGCCGCTGGCGTGCCGTTGTACAGGACCTCTCCTTCGATCGAGACGTTCTTGTCCTGCGGGAAGCGGCCGCTGAGCAGCTTCATGAGCGACGACTTGCCCGAGCCGGGCTGGCCCAGCACGAGCGTGATGGTGCCCGGCTTGAAGATGCCGCTCACGTTCTTCAAAATCTGCTTCTTGACCACGTGCTTCTTGGCGCTCAGGCCGCGCAGACTCTTCATGACCTCGTTGGCCAGCGTTGGCAGCTCCGTCTTGACGTCCGTCTCGTCCTTGACGGCGATGTCGGCCGAGATGGACACGTCCTTGAAGCGCACCTCCATCTGAGGCAGTGCCTTGCCCAGCGCCTTCTCCATGCGGGAGGCCACGTGGTCGTGCAGCTCCATCGGTCCTCGCGCCATGAGCGTCTTGCCGTTGTCGTATTCGATGGTGGCCCTCGCGGGCTCGTCGGGACGCTTGTCCTCCATGCTGAACTATCTGCTACTGTCTGCTGTCGGCTGCGTTGTCCGGCGCAGAGCGCAAATTGGAAAGTGAGCTGCTCGAAAGTGGGGTTGCGTCGCGACGCCTTTGGTTGTACATCCTTGGCGGCACCAACTCGGATACCAATGCAACGGCTTGTTGCTGTGGATTGCGGCCAGCGCGCCTTTGGATAAACACCTCGCGCTTGCGATTTGGCACGGCGCTGCTCGAATATCAAACCCAGCAGGTCTTGTACGACGGAGAGAGCTGTCCAGCGGTGTGCACTGCAGAGACGAAAGACCAGCTTGCAGGCTTTGCATCGGCACTGGAAGGTGTGATATCGCTTGAGATTTGGTCCGCCTCCCGATGGCTTGATCGTCGAGCGCATACTGCGTCCCAGTCAGAAGGGTGATTGCAGGGCGGTGTGATTCGCCCGTGTCGGCCGCTGCACCGCGCACAATCCCGACGCAGATTATGGGATCTCGTTTAAGTACGATGGTCTGTGGAGCATGTCGCGGCTCAGCGCGCAGCGACTCAGTCACGATGACTAGCACGGCGCCATTAAAAGGGTCTCTTGAGGTTGAGAAATGCCCCAGCTTGGCTGTAAACACACGGAAACAAACATTCCGCCGTCAAACCTCCACAAATCGCTCCACCCGCAGTCGAGTGCTTGCTTTCATCACGTCCACTTTCCCTCCAAACAACGGTCGTAGTTCTCCCGCCGATCAAAGGTCTGTACGCCTTCTTAGCCGCGTTTGGGCAGCCAATGCGCCGTCGACTCCCACGTACTTTGGTGGATCCAAGCCAGCGGCTCGCGTCAATGCCGGCACCGAGCATCTCTAACCACCGCTATTGGATTTTGCGGACCAACATATTGTCTTCCTCGTTATTGCGCCGCCGTGAATGCTGCTTCTTACCATGCTGCTGACTCCGAAGGTCTTGGCAGCGGCACCAATATGGCTCCGCTCCTCGTACGGAATCTTCGACACCTTGTGCGCGATGGCTGGGACCGCGTTCTTGGTCGCCTAGTATGGGTCACTCCGTGCCCTTGAGGTGACGGTGTCGCCGGCCACCACGCTGAGTTCTGTGGCAAGGACCCGGGCGGAGTCAAGAGGACGGGGCGATGGACTCCCAGATCCTGGCGCTACTTTGACGACAATTTTTTATAAAAATATTCGTTAAATCTGATTTCTTTCAAGATGGAGCTCGAAAATGCGCTCAAAGTGGATGCCCTGGCGGCCTTCTCTCTCGCCGTGGAGCAAGCACTCGGCCCCAACAAGAGCAAGCTCGTCTTGGCTGTGGATGCCTCTGAACTAGCGATCTTTGAGCTGCTCGCGTACGGCGCTGGGGGCAGCGAATTCTACGATAAGCTGGGGATTGTCAAGTTACTGTCTGTAGAGCTTCAGAATGGCGATGTGGCGCAGCTACAGCGCCAATTGGACATCAGCAAGGACCCTCAAGACAGTCAGGAGCATGGCAAAGGGCTGGACGTGGCGGTGGTGGCTCCCCTCTCCCTACAGTCGCCAAATGCGTGGCCGACGCGCTCCGACCGCTGGAGATCGTCCCCAGTCGACGCTGCGCCGTGCTGTGGCTCCCCACAGCCACGTCGGATGTGACGCTGGAGATGGAGAGACAGGGCGTTGCCGGGTTCATCCGCCAAGCTAATTTGGTGCTGGGGTTGATCCCTGTAGACCAGAAAGTCATGGCTCTATGTCATGACAGTGTGTTCGGAGAACTCTACGTCAAGGGAGACAGTAGAGCGCTGACGGATGTGGTTAAAAGCATTCTAGCAGTAGAGAGACACACCGGACAGAAGATTCTGGACGTGACGTGTCATGGTTTCTTTGCCCAACGAGTCAAGAAGATGTTAGAGTTAGCTCACAGACAGCAGCAGAAGATCAAGATGACTCAACCGGCGGGAACTCAAACGCCAGCTGCAGATGTCAAGACGATGTTTGAGAAAGTGGTGGTGATCGACCGGATGGAAGACCCGCTGTCGATGCTGTTGACGCCGATGACGTACGAAGGACTGCTGGACGCTCTGGTCGGGGTTGACCATGGCGTTGTGACGTACGAGAAGGAAGAAGAGGAAGCGGACGATGTGGCAAGTGAAATTAGTCGAGAAAGCAGCGCCAGTAGACAGGAGTCGATGCCTACTATGACGACCCAGAAGGTGGTGCTGAACCACTCGGACGCTCTGTTTGCTGAGATCCGCGACGTGAACTTTAATCTGTTGATTTCGAACCAGCTCGTGGATATCGCGAAGGATTTAGTTACGGAGGTGCGTGGTAGCTCAGCAACCCCGATACGAACCTACCGCAAGACAGTCAGGCTGCATTCCAGAAGGTCAAAGCGTTGATCGCTAAGGCGCCGCATCTCGTCAAGAAGAAGCGATCGCTTGCTCACCACTTGCAGTTGGTGCAGCGCATCCGTGATTTAAGCACACAGCTAGCTCTACGTGGGTGCGTTGAGACGGAGATGACCATCATGAGTGCCGGCCCGAGTTCGACGTCTGTCGCGGCTAAGGAAGTGGACCGATTCCTGGAAGAAGCCATCTTGCGGGAGCCTCCGTTGAACATGTACGACGTGGTTAAACTGCTGTGTCTCTGCTCGCTTGTTCGTGGAGGACTCAAGCCGGACACACTGGAATGGTACCGCCAACAGCTCTGTCACACTTACGGCCACCAGATTCTGCCGCTGCTTGTACAGCTAGAGAGATTGGACTTACTTTCTGTAGAGAATCGCTTTGACTTTCCGAAAAAGCGCAAACAGCTTGTGCTGATGCGTGGTGCGCTAGACGATGAAGATACGAAGCGCCCTACGGACATCCACTTTATGTTTCCCTACACAGGCTACGCACCGATGAGTATCCGACTGCTGCAGGAGTCGCTCGGTTGGAAGATTAAGTCACTTGGTAAGGACCCCATGGGTTCGTCGTCTATGATTTCTTTGAACAGCGGGAACGGCAGCAATTCATCCGGCCATCACAACTTTTCTGGAGAAGCATCCCGTAGCAGACACACCAATGTGCTGGTTTACTACGTCGGTGGAGTTACTGTTGCGGAACTCACGGCCTACCGATTCCTGAATCAAACGCAGGGGAGTACACATTCTACGTGGCAGCAACGTCTATCTGCAACGGCAGTCGTCTGCTACGCGCCATTTACTAAGCAGTCAAGGAAAAGGACAAGGTAAGAAATGCTGTTTATTTGCTTCAAAGCCAACTACTCAGATAACTGATCACAGCAGCAGAAGAGGACTTATCAACGCAGCAATCTTGAGTTCCAGCGTAAGCCACATGCACCAGAAAAGAGTTACTGGTTGCTTCGGCCTCTCATAGTCGTCTGGAATGCGCTCGTCCAGTAGAAAAGAGCGCGCATGCTCCACTGAAATGGTTTGTGTTTCGTAGTCTCCAATGACCAAGATCATCGCAGCCGTCTCCGAGTACGTCGTTAGACTTCGTTTGAATGTGAATGTGTGCTCGAAGTTGGGTGCTGTGGCAGCACTAGAAGCGTCCCGTTCGCGGCGAAACGCAGCCAACGCCGACTTGGTAATGTGGTGGTGTTCATTTGCGAGCGAAAACAGTCGGTTTGCCAGTGTAGTATTCACTTGAGACGGATCTTCTCCTTGCCATAAGTCGGTGTGAACCAGTGAGGCATCGTGCTCGATCCAGTTGTGTTGACTTAGATCAGACAAGGTGAACTGGTCTGGTAATTCACTCACCAGAAATTCAGCGAGAGAAGCGTCGAGGTTGTAGACTAACACTAGGATTTGTTGGAGGTGGCTTGATGTCACATTTTTCCCATCGCGCGGAAGGTATCCATGGTTCGCCAAAGCGTTGAGTGCTGGGCAGGGACTACGGTGATACTTGGCAGCACTACCTGCAAATCCAGACACTTCGCCGGTTGGCGGTCGGGAGTACGCGCTCGTTCGACAGATTAATTCGGTGCAGCTCCGTTGTTGTGGCTCGAAATTCGGCGATAAACACGGTCGTCGCAAGTATTATGATCAGCGACGGCACAATGACAGCGAAAAGAGAACCAACGAGCCGCTTGGACATTGCTGTGCAAATTGGGTTGTGAGCAATTGAATCGTATCGGACTCGACCTGAGTTCACTCGAAAATAAGATAGGATGGAGCCACTACTGTAATGACGTCGAGAATGGATATTTTGCTTCAGCCACGTACTTATCTACACCAACACTCAAACGATCAGCTAGACAAACGATAAGAAGAACAAGCCGTAGTACAGAGTATCCGAGCTTGCGATGGGGGATTATGAGGACGATTAAGTCCTTACTGATGGAGAAATCTGGGGCTCAGCTGAACCATAGATTTTATACATTGTTGCGGTATTTCGCAGCTTCTGTGATGGTTCCAACCCGGTTCATCAAACTCTGGCCCCGTGCGTGCTGGACAATCTGGGATTAACCACTCGAAGCAGACGGCATCGGTGTTCCTGATGTAGCTACTGTTATTCGTCCCCAGCACTTCCAACCTCTCCAGAATATTATGTTTGCAATCACCACAAATCCAATATGGAGATGAGAATGTATGGTATCGTCCAATGCTCTACATGATCTAGTTACGCTATGGCAACTTCGCACGCTAACGGTCGAGTGATTTATTGTGCCGAAGCCAGCAGGTTGGAGATCAAGCATGTTACCTTTGCGGTGGAGACACTTGCTGCGGGAGTGGAGCAGAGTTCAATGGCCACCCTAGAGTCGGTTCACTACAGCAGAATGAAAACACTGCAGAAAGTATTATTCACAGGAAGTCAGAAACACGGATTCATCGCCGATAATTGGAATCAAGCTAAGCAGCTCTCTACCAGCAGGACCAACTGCGCGATTTTTCCCAAACCTACGATCGCAAGCTTGAAATGTGATTCTTCAGCAAGTACCGGAGTCGATGCCTCATCCGATGGAAGAAGACCTGGGTGTACTCGACAAAGGATCCATGAGAGCTTATCCAGTGTGATATCTTTGCGTGGATATCTACTGCCGGTAATTCATGATGTGATACTGCGAATGTGCTTCGGAGACCTCACAGTCGGTTCACGATTTTACTTCCTCAGAGAACTAAATCCTCCCATCCAAAACTGTGTTCGTCCGGAATGCCACGATATCGAAAAGGTAGAACACTATTGTATCATATGCCCGTTATCTATGAAGCCGATGGTCGAGGTTCTTTTGCGTCGATCTAAGCTGGAGGTTGCTACTCTTCCCAAGATTACAAGACCTCCGTAGGAACTGGAAAAGTGAGCAAAAGAACTGATACTTCTATGGAGGATTTACGTAGCGATTGTGTTCCATTCAACATGGCGGCTCAGGAACGACATTCACTTCCAGGAAACAGTGGCAGAAGTGCCAATATTCTCAATCTGCTGAACTCGTTCAAGATGCACTACCAATTTCTCTACCAACACACACACGAGCTCCATTATAATGCGACTGTGGTTTGAGTGCTACAAAAACTTGGCTTTGATACACCAGAAACAACAACCGATGCAGCACATGTGGACGACACGAACGTAGCTCCCACGTATGGATAGATAGCATTTCACCTTGAGACGAGAAATCCACCAAGCAGTTCATCGGTTCAATTTCCTCCTTGGGTTGTAAGTATTATAATATGAACACTTTTCGTTGCTCAGCAAGTCTTTTGGTCCGAAGAAGCACCGATAACTTTTCGTGTTATCAGTACCACACATTACCCCCGCTATCACGACTAGTTCATCAGCCAGGCGAGGAGCTTCAGCTTCGCTATGACGAACAGCATATGTCCAACGGAGACTGGGGACTTGGATCGATGGTAGTCGTCTGGAATCCTCTCATCCACGAGGAACGAACGCGCATGCTCCACCGAGATGGTCGCAGTGTCGGCATCGCCCAAGCCGAGTACCAGGAATGCAGCTTCCCCATTAGCCACGAAGTTCGCAAGCGAACTCATGCTGTACTCTGGATTTTCCCGAGACGATTGCAGTTCACGGTGTCGACGGAACTGAGCCAAAGCTTCTGTAGTGATGGCGCCGTTCGGCCCTTTAGCTCTCGCCAGCAATTCATCGACAAGACTGTCGTTGACCTTGAACGGAGCCTCGCCGAAGAACGAGTCGACATGGACCAGAGACGCGTCGTGGTTGATGAACTCAAAGTCCGCCAGCGTGAACGTGGTCGGCAAGGCCAGGAAGATGAGGTCCAGCACCTTGTTGTCGATATTGTAGACCTTCATGATGGCGTCGCCGAGGATTTCGAGAGTCAGCGCGTTCCCGTCGCGAGGAAGGTGTCCGTGGTTTGCCAGTGCATTCAACGCGGGGCATGGACTGCGAAAAACGTGCGCGAGGTGTTCCCAGGAAGTCCCCAAACCTGGTCGTCGGACGGTCGAAAGTACTCGTGCTCTCCAGTGGTGAAGGAGTGCAGAGTCATCGGTGAAGTGGATGGTTCATCCAAGAAGAGCGTGCCGAGAGCCATCGCCATCGCGGCGAAGACCAACGCGATTCCAGTAGTCGACGGCATGATGCCAAATTGAAAATGGACGAAGCGGCCAAAGACTTTGGATGGTGTTAGACAGTAGAGAGTCGACAGTGGCTCGAACTCGCGCCATCAACTTCGTCAAATGCTTCTTCATATTGCTGGCTTACGACGTTCCGCGCACTCGCCGCTACGGACAACATGCATCTTAGAAAAACAGAGGGCACCGATGCTCACGAGGGTTCTCCTTTAGCCGGCTCGTTGGACTTTGACTGTCAGCGGTCCCTTGATCTGCAGCAGCGAGGCCACATCGTACGTGTAGCTCTTGGGGTTCTCTTTGGTTGTGAAGTGGTACTTGCTGAGCGTGAAGGCCATGACGGTCTTCATCTCCAGCATGGCGAAGCGCATGCCCAGACACGTGCGCGGTCCGGCGTGGAAGGAGACGAATTGGAACGCCGATACAGGACGGATGGTTTGCTCTCCCGTCCACGGGTCCTGCATGAGCCACCGCTCTGGCTTAAACTTGGAAGCGTCTCGGCCCCACACGCTCTTCATGCGGCCCAACGAGTACGACGGGATGTACACGCGCGTGCCTTTCTTAATGAACGTGCCGTCCACCAACGTGGTATCGCGGTTGGCCTCTTTGGCGTTCAATGGCACCAGCGGATTCAGCCGCAAGTTCTCGCGCAGTACAGCTTCTAAGTACACGAGGCTTTCTACGTCGTCCATGGTTGGAACGTAGTTGGGGTCGCTGAAGAGCTTTGGCAGCTTCTCGCGTAGCTCCTGCCGCAGTTTGGTCTCAACCTTTGGGTTACGGTTCAACATGATGATGAGCCACGACAAGGACCACGCCGTGGTGTCTTTGCCAGCCAGCAGCACCATCACAGCGACGTCTCTTAGGAAATTGGCGTCTAGTGGTGCGTCAGTCGCCCCCTGACGCTTTCTGCTCGTCGTGGACGTCCAAGAAGAGCGACACCACGTCCTTCGTAGTGCGTGGCGGGCGCGGGGGCCACTCGTTGGCCGCTGCGTCAGGGTTAAACTTGCGCTCCATGTTCTTGTTGATGATGGCAAAGACTGTCTTGTCCAAGATGGCGATGCAGTCTGCGAGTTCCTTCTCTTCTCCGATCTTGAGTGCTCGCTTGAGCTTCCAAAGCCAGTCGGGCGAGTGGAAGCGCATCTCAATGTCGTGCATCAGGCGACTCATGGCGTGCAAGAAGTCCGTGTGCTCTCCTCCTTCCAGCGAGTTGGCCTGCAGCCCAAAGCTGATGTCGGTGAACACGTCAAAGGCGAATCTGTGCATAACGTCTGAGAAGTCAATGGGTTCGCCCGTCCTGGCACAGTCGTTCAGTTTGCGACCCAACACCAACGTATAGTCATGAACACATTGGCTGATGGTTTCTCTGAAGGCTCGCATGGTGAAGAGTCTGCTCAGCATCTTCCTCTGTGCGTTCCACTTGGCCCCATCGACAGCGACGATGCCGCCACCCGCCAACTCCCGGAAGATGCTGTTCATGCGTTCACCCTTGTCAAACACCTCGAACTGGGTCTTCAGGACGTCCTCGAAGCACTCGACGCTGCTCACGACCACCAGAGGCGGTGCACCCATCACTTGCAGTCTCCAGGTGCGACCACCGAAAGCTTTACATTGTTCCGCGATCCAGTCGTGAAGTCTCGGCAGTTCCAACGCCATCATGTCCAGTGTATTGCCCAGGACGGGAAGCGTAGAGGACGGAGCGGGCAACCGACGGATGGCGCGTTGGCGCTCGTCGGGGAGCAGCAAGTAGACCAAGACGCAGGCGGCGGTGGCCGGTGCCGCCAGCGTCCAGAGCGAAGAAGACTCGCCCATCAGGACTCCTGACAGGACAGTTCGAGTCTGGGGGTGCACTTGACTTGTGTGGGGTTGCAAGCTTTTGTGATATTTACCGATGTAGCATGAGTTGCATATCTTTGTAACAAAAGTTACTTCAATTTGGACTTACAAAAACCAAGTGACTAAAGCCAACTTACTGCAGTGCCGGGTAGATGTACGTGTCGTAGGCGTCTTGGAACGTGCAGGTGGCGGTGTCTTGGATCCAGCAGCTGTGGGTGACGTTGGGCGCCGTCGTCAAGAAGAGGCCGCCGCGTTCGTCCAGCGTACGCAGCCCAAAGGTGTCCGACATGTACTCCAGCGTGTCTTTAGTGTCGACAACCGACAGACTGCTCAAGTTCGCTTCGACATCCGCAATGGCCTTCACTTCCGAGTAGCGACCGAAGATCGATGACTGCCACGGCGTAACCACTCCGTCCTCAGGCGATGCGAAGAAGTAGGCCGAGTCAAGCTTCAAGAAGTTTGCCTTACGACGACGCTGGTCGAAGATGCACTGGTCGTTGCCAGGGAGACACGAGTTCACGTTGTTGTAGACCGGTAAGTAGATGTTGGTCGCGGCCCAACTGCCGAATTGTGGCGAGCGTTGAAGGTTAAAATACGAGTACTGGTACTGCACGACGGGTTTTCGACCGCGAACTGGAGAATGTCGTGCTGCAGCTTGCCGTACGCGTCTTCTGCCGAGTATTTGCTGAAGTTGAAGAGCTCTTCCTTGGGCATGACGAACTGCAGCGAACTAGGGGAAGCTGCCAACGCGTCGGCGTCGTTGGGGCCGTTGAAGATGCCATTCTGCACGCCAGCCAGACTGATGTAACGTTTGACTTTGTGGTCGTCCATCTCTTCGATGACGGCGCGAGAGATCGCTCCGCCCTGCGAGTGGCCCATGAAGATGTAGCCGTTGTCGAAAGCGGAGTCGTTGGCCACGATCTCGCGCACTTGGCTGACGGCTAGCGGGATCTGCGTGGCGAGCGACTCGAACGAGCACGAGCCATCGCAGAACGACAGCGAGACGACGGTGCGGCCTTCAGCCGTGAGGTTCGTCACGAAGTTTTCGGCCGCCTTGTACGTGTCCGACAAGCCGTGGAAGTAGATGACCGGCAGCTCGGACACGTCGGACGAGACCGCGTATTGAAGACTAGCCGTTAATGCGAGAAGCAGCGCTGTGAATTTCATGGAGACCTGACCACACGACGGTCGAATGAGTTGTGAATGCGGTCAACTGCGTTTGCTACGGGCAAGTTTGGCTAGTCCATGAAGCGCGCGGTAGAATTATTGTAGACGTTGATGCGAAAGCGGGACGCCTTTGCCCACTTGAAGAAGGGATCACTAGTGTGTTGCTGAGCACTCAGAGATCTCGATGATTGCTTGCACAAAAACTTGCTGATGCAGGTATTCTTGAAGCAACGTGGTTGAAGTGGACAAGCAGTGAGGTCTGCAGAGGAGAGTTCCTAAACTGTTCAGTCACAGCTGGGGTGTATTGTCACGACATGGTACGGACAACACTGGATCGCTACGCGGACAAGAAGAGCATTCCTCAGGGCAATGCAGGGTAGACATACGTGCCATAGGAATACTGGAACGAGCAGTTGGCCGTGTCCCCGACCCAACACTCGTGACGGACATTCGGCGCCGTCGTCAAGAAGAGGCCGCCGCGTTCGTCCAGCGTACGCAGCCCAAAGGTGTCTGCTCTGTACTCCAGCGTGTCCTTCATGTCCACGATCGACAAACTGCTGAAGTTTGTCTCGACCTCGGCGATGGCCTTCACTTCCGAGTACCGACCAAAATGCGAAGACTGCCACGGAGCCACAACCGCGTCGTCGGGTGACCCGAAGAAGTAGGCCAAGTCGAGCTTCAGGAAATTCGCTTTACGACGACGTTGGTCAAAGACGCATTGATCATCACCAGGAGGACACGGGTTCACGTTGTTGTAGACCGGCAGGTAGACGTTGGTCGAGGTCCAACTGCCGAATTGTGGCGAGCGTTGAAGGTTGAACGTCGAGTACTGATACTGCAGTTCGGGGTTCTCGACGGTGACCTGTAGCAAGTCACGTTGCACTTTACCGTACGCATCTTGGGAGGAATACTTGCTGTAGTTGAAGATCATCTCCTTCATGTACGACCCAAGGACGCTGAGTGAAGCAGCGTACGCATCGGCTTCGTTGGGGCCGCTGAAGACGCCGTTTTGTACCCCAGAGAGACTGATGTAGCGCTTGACTTGGTGGTCGTCCATCTCTTCGATCACTGCGCGAGAGATCGCCCCGCCTTGGGAGTAGCCCATGAAGATGTAGCCGTTGTCGAAAGCGGAGTCGTTGGCCACGACCTCGCGGACTTGACGAATCGCCAACGGGATCTGCGTGGTGAGCGACTCGAGCGAGCACGAGTCGCCACAAACGACAGCGCCACAACCTTGCGGCCTTCAGCCGTGAGGTTCGCCACGAAATTGTCCCCGATCGTATAGTTGTTGGCTAAGCCGTGGAAGAAGATGACCGGCAAGTTGGAGACATCCGAAGCAGCGGAGGTGGCAATGCTAGCGAGAGCGAATAGAAGCGCGGAGAATTTCATGTTTGAAGCTGGATCACTTGTCAGGACCGGCGCCAATTGCGTTGTGAGGGCCACTACTGGCTAAGAGACTCTCGCTGCATGAGTGTCAGGCGTTTCCTCGCAGATACTTTGACAAGGGCAAGTAAACTTCTGCTTACATTGGCATTTTTTAGCGGAAATATTGCTTTGTTTTCGGTTACGTAACCCGCGTACCCTCTTTACATTTTACGGACATCCAAATGTCCGATAATGCTGCGCTGTACGAACGAATTCTGAAGCTCGTGCCTGCGGATGAGCTACAACTGGGTTGTGATGGAGTTCTGCAACAGGAAATCTCTATAATGAGCGGCGCAGTGGATGGTGTTGTTACGGCGTTTGCAAAGTTACAGGAGATTAGGGAGGCGATGAGCAAACTGCAACATGGAGCTTCGTCTGGTGGGAGCAATAACAGTCTTGTTAAAGTGATGAACGATGCGATGGCGATACAGCAAATTGTACAGATAGGATTGGAGAAGGTGATGGCAGCAATGGGAGACAAGAAAAGGAAACGCAGCGACAGCTACGACGCACCCAAAGCGGTTTGTGTATCAACGCCAGAGTCGCCAATATCTTATGAGTCGACCTCATCTTCAGAGTTCGAATCTGAGTTTGTGGCAGAATCGACTGTGTTTTCGGAGATGTCCGAAGAAGAGCACGAACCTGAGCAAAATATTCAAGCCCAAAAGCCTGTGGAAGCACCAGATAACAACAAACAATGGTGCTGGGCGAGCTCTACAGCCTACATGGCAACGATTGTAAAGGATGCGAACACGGTGCCATTGCCAGAGCGAATTCCAGATGGGGTGCATATCAACTGCCAGCAACAAATTCACATCACTTTGGCGCTACAGACTGTAGTTAAGTGGGTTAAGAAGCCGGTATTACAAAGTGGACTTTTAGACGCGTATTCAGAATATGTGGACGTGATCGAAGTCTACATTGCACGGTTAACAGATGTGGGACAGAAGAGCAAAATCGACAGGTGCGTATCGGAAGTATTATCTTGCAATCGCTCGCTAATTTTTTTTTTTTGAGAACTAGTGCAAAAAAGTTACTAGTTGAGCTGAGGCCGAATATCCTTGCACAATCGATTCCGTATCGATCCACTGGAGTCCTCAGCATCAGGGTCGGAACATAGGTCATTTGGGTTTCAAGAAGAGAAGGGAGCAAATCGTCAAGGTTATTGCTTGTTTCTAAAGAGAGGCAGCGGGAGCTACAAGCCTCCCGCGAGTGCTCGTTCTGCTGAAGGTGCTGCGTCAAATTGCCCGATGGATAAACGGAGACCCCAACACGCAGCAAGATGTACACAAGTATCGCATCCTTTGCCATTAATGCAAGGTTTTGCCAGCCAAGTACAAGATGCGAGAAACGAAATTCTGGAGTACGTCGATTGGTACAGCCTCGATTTCTCTCATTTTTGTTGGCTGACTGGTTGGCTTGGTTTGAAATCGCAGGTTACGCGAAAGAATGATGGAGATGATGGCAGGAACTCCAATTCCCAAATCCCAGTCGCGTCTCGCAAAGGTAAACGCGCAGCGAAAGAAGTACTTGGACAGATCCGCCACTGTGGAGGGGGAAGGCAAATTCGGTGTGGTTGATGAACTGGTGGAATCCGCGTCAAGACCCAACGATTCATGAATGTGCCACAGTCTTGCGACGGCATATTTGCAGGATGTGTCCAGGAAATGATGCCAAGTCGAAATGGAGGCGAGAGGCAGCATATGGCAGAATTGACTCCTGGAAACTGCTGCAGTAAACTCAATTAGCGGAATTCATCACTTAGATACCTGCTTCCTAAGAGAGGTATTCACTTGGAAATCCAGAACGTTCGGGCTTGAGCACACGCCCCAATGCAGCAACGGGTACAAGTACGAGTCGTACTGTGCTGGAATGAGCAGTTACCAGTGTCCTCGATCCAGCAGACATGAATCACATTCGGCACCGTTGGCAGGACAAACCTCCACGCTCATCCAGGGTACGCAGACCGAACGTGTCTGACGTGTATCCGAGCGTGTCTTCATGTCCACAATCGAGAGGCTGCTGAAGTTGGTCTCGATCTCTTCGACGGTGTTGACTTCCGAGTAGTGACCAAAGTGGGAAGACTGTCACGGCGCTGAAGTTGAAGATGTCCGGCCGTTTGAATCGCTTATCCAGCGAGCCAACACCACTTGCGGCAAGAGTGTCAGCGTCATTGGGTCCACAAGATCCTGTTATGTACAGCCATCGCAGAAATACAGCGGGACGATGGTGCGTCCTTCGGCTGTCAGACTTGCGACGAAATGTCTGCAGCCTTGTAGGTGTCGGATAGCCCGTGGAAGAAGATGGCCGGCAGGTTGAAGACGTTAGAGGCAACCGTGATTCCACCACATGTGGAGAGAGCGAGTAGGAACGCAGAAAACTTCATGTCGGGATGTTTCAATTGGCTTACAAGCAGCGGAAACTTCAGATAGGACGATGCAAATTGAGTTGTGAGGATGGTTTACTTGCCTCGGCCTTCAACTGAGCTATGGCTTAGCCGGGGCGTTGCATTGATCTTTAACGCGTTAAAGCTGAGAGTTTGATGAACACAAAATTGTCATGATAGGGAGTCACGAATGAGATCGAAGAAGACTATGCAAGTAAAAAAGTATGCTTCCTTGAAAACACTGTGAACGTTTTGCAGTGTTTCAATATAAAACGAAATCCCTCTCTTACCACATTTCCTTCATTCTGTCTCCGCAACACCCCACCCCAACGCCTCCATCAGCCTGATCTGCGCTGCCAGATACAGCGCCGTCGCTGTCGTGATCTTCTTCGCGCTTGGTTTAAAGTCCTCAGGGATCTTCTCCTCCACCAGAAACGACCTGGCAGTCTCCACGTTGATCGTCTCCGACTTATAGTCCCCCATTGCCAGTAGAATCAGCGCCGACTCGCCGCACGCTACGGCCTGAGCTTTCGCCGACAGACTGTACTGCGGATTCTCCTTCTTGCACTGCTTCTCCCTCTTCGATCTGGTCGTCGCCATGACGCGCTTATTCAGTTTCCCATCTTGCGCTCTGTTAAGTAGAGCGTCCACCAGTGTCGTATTAACTTGACTGGGGTCTGTGCCAAGGTGACTGTCGTCGTGGACCAAGGACGCGTCGTGCTCAATGAAGTTGTGGACGCTTAGATCTGCCAGCGTAAACTCTTTTGGTAGTGGACTGGTGAGTCGCTGGGCCAGTTTTCCGTCAAGGTTGAAGACGTCCACTACCGCTTTCTGCAGTATTTCCGGACTGAGGTTCTTGCCATCTCGAGGAATGTAGCCACGATTGGCGAGCGAGTTGAGTGCCGGGCACGGACTGCGGTGGAACTTGGCGGCATTCGGAGGCGGGAAGCCGCTGACGTCGAGGCCTGACGGACGGGCGTAGTGGTGGTCCTCGGCCATAGCCGACTGGGCGCAGAGCAGGAGAGAAAATAGCAGAGCAACGACTGCCATCTATCCAGAAAGTATCGCACGGCAACTTCAATAGTAAAAGTAAAACGGATTGCAAAATTTGGTGTGAAGGTGGTGTAAAATATCGAATTGTGGACAATGTCACACAAAGCCTGTCAACCGCAGATACTGGATGATGACTCCGCTGGCGCTGCGTCGCGCCGTCCGCTCGGCGTCGGCTCTGCGCTGTCTGTCCACTGCGTCCGGCGCTTCCTCTACCTCGTCAGCCCCCACACCACACACTTTGGCTTCCAGCAGGTGCCGGAGGAAGACAAGGAGAAGATGGTGGCGTCCGTCTTCCATAATGTGGCCGAGCAGTAAGAAAAAACATGCTGTAAAATATGCAATATTGGTATTAATTCATGTCATTGCTTCCAGGTACGACGTCATGAACGACTTTATGAGTGGAGGCATGCACCGCCTCTGGAAGGACTCGTTCGTGGACACGCTGCATCCAGTGGGCCCGCTGCGCTGTCTGGATGTGGCTGGAGGCACCGGAGACATCGCCTTCCGCATTGCCGAGCGGCTGGCCAAGTCCCCGAGGGGCATCGCAGACTCAGAGATTACTGTGTGCGACATCAACTCGTCCATGCTGCAAGTGGGCGAGGAACGAGCCCCAAAGTGCTGCCTCATGTGGACCAGTCGCTCTTCCGCTGGGTGGAAGGCAATGCAGAGCATCTGGACTTTGAAGACAATACGTTTGACGTGTATACGATCGTCTTTGGCATCCGTAATGTCACCCACGTCGACCGTGCGCTTCAGGAGGCCTACCGTGTGCTCAAGCCTGGAGGCCGCTTCATGTGCATGGAGTTCAGCCAAGTGCCCAACCCACTGATCCGCTCCTTCTACGACGCTGTACGTTTGAGATGAAGAGGCTTTTATGGTGGGGTTTCGAGTGGTTGACCCTTTATTGCTGTTGTACTTGCAGTACTCGTTCAACGTGATCCCGCTGCTGGGCGAGAAGGTGGCTAACGACCGTCCTTCGTACCAGGTAAACTGCCCATCGTTCTGTGATGAAAATGCGAAAGCCCTAACACGTTTTGTTGGCTTAGTACTTGGTCGAGAGTATCCGCCAGTTCCCTCCGCAGGAGAAGTTCAAAGCCATGATTGAGGATGCTGGCTTTCAGCGCGTGACGTACACCAACTTCACCTTCGGTGTGACCGCTATGCACTCGGGCTTCAAGTTTTAAGGCCGTTTAATCGTGTTAGAAGATGAGGTGTGATCATTATCAGGTTCTTTGCCTTTTCGAGGGAGAGAGACACCAACTCAATCGACAAGTGAATGCCAAGTTTTTCGTCAACTAATTTACTATGTACGTTCGACAGGATCTCACTGGAAGTCTGCTTCGATGCCGGCCAACTTGGCCGTAAGAATGGCTCGATTGTGCCGGGAGTAGGTGTTTTGCGGGTCAAGCTCGAGCACACGAGTATAATCAGCCACAGCTTCTTCAAAAAGCTGCATTTTTGCCAGGGAATACGCTCGGTTACTGAGTGTTCGGGTGTTGTTCGGGTCGATTGTAAGCGCTGTAGTGTAGTCCGCTACAGCCTCTTTGAATCGACGCAACTTGCGCAACGCATACCCTCGATTGTTATACGCTGCAATATTACGTGGCTCCAGCGCTAGTGCAGCGCTGTAGTCGTTCACAGCTTCCTCGAACCGACCCATGTTTCGGAGACAGTAGCCGCGATTATGGTAAAACACAGCGCTGTGAGGATCTAGTGACACGGCCTTTGCGAAATCTTGAAGAGCATCTTCATGTCGCCCTAGCTGATCATAACAAAGACCTCGACTGTTATAACTCGAGACGGAGCGCGGCTGCAGTTCAATTGCTCGGTCGAAATCCGCGACGGCTCGTGTCGTATCCTTCATCTTATCGTAGGTACTTCCTCGGTTATGGTAAGCGTTGGCGTTTGCTGGTTCCACCCTTAGAGCTGCTGTATAATCGTCTGCGGCTTCCCTGTAGCGACCTAGTTTATCATACGAGTACGCTCGGTTGTATAGTGATTTAAAGTGCTCAGGGTTGAACTCGATTGCGCGTGAATAGTCTGTAATGGCCAGCTCGAAATTGCCCTGTTTGCGGTGGCAGAAGCCGCGGTTGTGATAAAAGTCTGCATTCGTCGGTAAGAGTTCAATTGCTCGTGTAAAATCGGCGAGTGCGCCTTCGTAATCGCCACTACGATCGAGTGAGATCCCCGGTTATAGAGTGCAAACGCATTATGTGGGTCCATCCGGAGTGCCTGAGTGTAATCCTCCACAGCGGCATCAAACCGCCGCATCTTGTCGAGCACAAATCCACGATTGAAGAAAGCTTTAAAATGTTGCGGATTCAATGCGATAGCACGCGAGTATTCGTCCGCTGCTGCCTGAAAGTTACCTTCCTGTCGGTATTGGAAGCCTCTGGTGTGATGGATCTCTGCTTGCTCGAGTGTCGAATCAGCAGTCGCTTCGCTTCTGGCTGCTGTAGAGATGCGATTACTACTAGCTCCATTGACAGCTTTTACCTCTTGTGTTGACTTCCTTCGCCCACTTGATGCTACGGATGGTGCTGGTGGCGGAAGCAGATGCGCCGATCGTCGGGTAGGAAGCGCATTTAGTTCGAACGCTACAGTGGATGAGTCTGTGATGGAAGGACATGGTGCTTTACCTTGTGGGGTGTCGTGTCGGGAACCATTATCAATATTATTGTCGTTGTCTTGTGGCGTTGAGCTCTGCATGCTCCGATTCGAACCTTCCAATCGCTGCGACAGAATAAACGCAGAGCTGTTGGTCGCCTCATCTTGTTGTTTTTCTTTTGAAGCTTTTGTCGAGATAGCGTTGCTGATCGATGTAGTTCCTGCTGCTGCTTTTGCTGCGACTTCAACTTCTTGTCCTTTAACAGCGCAAAGTTGTAATCGTCAATCGCTTTCAGAAAATCGCCCTGAGAGTTGTAACATGAGGCACGGGCGTAGGCTGCGTTGACATGTTCTGGGTTCAGCTGTAAAGTGCGCGAGAAGTCGCGGATAGCCAAGTCCACCTTGTCCAGTTTCGAATAAGCTAAGCCTCGGGTGTAAAACGCTGCAACATTCGCGCTATCGAGTGATAACACCTCGGTAAGATCGCGGATTGTCTGCTCATAGTTGGCCTGCTTGAAGAGAGCCTGTCCGCGAGCTAGCAGCACTTTGACGTCTTTCGGATCACGCACAAGTTGGCTGGTGGAAGTGTCGATCACATGCTGCAGATCTGTGGCCTGGCGGTAGTAATACCTGCGGTTGGGGTGATGTTGCGCAGCTTTCTCTGTCCCCAGGAAGTCTTTACGCTTTAGCAACATTGGTCTCTCGCCATTTAGCTCTGCATCATCTTCAGGTGTAGTAGCCATCATCTAAGGTCCGACAGCAGCAATCGCAGTGCTGATGAAGTCACAGCTGTCGTTTCACTAATACTTCCATGCCCCTTTTGGGCGTCCAAAACCTCCCATAACGCTAAGATATTTTTACCTTATTTGTTCGAGAGCATTATTATGTTTATTCGTCGTCCTCAGCGTCATCTTCGTCACTGGAATACTGGCCGTGCACATCATAATATGTTGTGTCAGGGAGCTCCAACAAGTATCCGATATCTTGAGCTGATAAGATCGAACCAGTACTCTGTTCGCCATCACTGTCACCCTCGATTGCAAGAACGTGCGCTTCATCATCATCTTCTTCGTCACCATCATCACCTTCTCCGCCGTCCTCACTCCCTTCATCACTTTCAATTTCGTCTGAATTTGAATCCGAGGTCGCATCTTCCTCATTCTCCTCCATATCATCGTCTTCTTCATCCATACTATCGTCTTCGCTAGGCGATTCGTCATCGTATTCATCGTCATCAAGAGTATCTGATTCGTCTTCGCCATCTTCAGCGTCCGAATCATCCTCCGCAGGTCGTTTCCGACCTACATCATAGATCCGACAGATAGAATCATCGTCATCAATGTCGCCAGCTTCAAGGTAGCGCCCTTCAACCACCGACAGCAGTGTACTCTTAGTGTTTAAACTGATATCGAAAACGGGCCGGCCTAAATCAATTGTTGTGATGTCTCGGTAATCGCGAGCATCCAAAACCCGAAACCAGGACTTGAGTTTACTTTTACGACGCCCCAAGTAATCGCCCTATGAGGCAGTACAATTGAGTTAGCAAAGTGTCACGAACCTTAAAACCATAATGACCTTACCCCTGCGTAAGGATAATATGCGAAGAGCACACTTCCCGACGGATTAAACTTGACGCAGCACTTGTCTAACGCTGGAACCATACGCAACAAACGATACGTGCGAAGATCCCACACAGCCGAGTTGATGAGGACTTCATTCCCATTTGGATGGAAAAAGCCATACCCCGTGTTGGATAATTTGTCGAACTTGTACAAGGCACGAGTCGGGATACGTGAATCCCACAACATTCCATCCGTGAGGATCGTACCGTCGCAAGGCGAAAAACAGCAATTCGTTTCTGATCCATAGTCGTTGGAGCGCATGGAATCTTTCAAATCGCAGGAGACTTCCCCGTAGCGATGTCAATAACTACTGCACCTTTGACATGTTCCTCTTCAACTTCCTCATAACCGTGACGTGCATCCAGCGCAACAATTCGATCGCCATAATGGTTAAACTTCGGTCTTAGTGCGCCTTGAAATCGCCAACGCTCTTCAAGTGCACTCATATTGTTCGCATCCCATAACGCAACCTCATCAGTGCCAAGGTCTGACAGTGCCATGGCACCAGACACAATCAACCGGCTTTGGCGCCCCATTGATGTCCCACCATTCGTTTCTAAATCTACGATAGCACTTGAAGGGGAGTGGCAGGTCCATTCCTCCACGACAGAATCCGTTTCAATGTTGAATACACGAAGTTCTCCGTCATGATTGCCTATCAACATTTCTTGTTCATCCTGACCGAAGAAACGTGCAACACTTACTCCGCCCCACGCCACCGAGCCGATGTGCGTCCCTACTGTGCGGTAAGGGCGATATCGACTGAACACGTAGCGGTCAATACCGGAATCGGTATAGTGTGTTGAGAATGTCTGTGTACCGACACGGCTGCGACGCAGCAAACGCGAACAGATATTGAGGTTTGACGTGCTGGTTGTCGGAGGATCAGGACATCGATGCACGGCATCCTTTCCTAGTAACTTGAAGGGTGGGACTGTCGTCACTGGATTCGCGCATTGGCGATGTTGCTCCCTGAGATAATGTGTAATAATTTCATCGAGTTTACTTGATGGTGGAGCAGGTGGAGCTTCGCCATTCGTACTCCATCGGGTATTGATGGGAAGCTTCTGAAGAGCATCCGAATTCGAAGACCCAGGAAGCAACCGAAGTGATGTAACAGTAGGGTTTGGTGCTTGATCTTGAAACAAATGGGGCCTCATCAACGCGGGCCTTATTTGCTTTCGTGTCTGGCTGACCGCCGGACCAGTTGATCGAGGCTCTGTTACATGCTCATCCGTTGAGCGCGATATCTTCAGTGCAGGGCGGACACTTTCAGAGTCACCTCCAACTTGAATTCTCTTCAACTCGGGTACAATTGATCCCAACGATGATATTCGTGGCATCTTTTGGGGACGAGAAGTTTCGTCAGTGGTTAAATATCCGCTTTCAAGAGGTTGGCTGTAGCTAAGCTGATCCCCAGACAAGCGAGGTCTAGTTTGCATCAAGTTTTTTTGCTGTGAGGATCTCCTCTCCCCACTCGCTGACGTTACCTCAGTACGAACGGGCTGGGCACCTACATTATCGGCTGTGCAGTCGACACGAAGCTTGGCTTCGGTTGCAAGTGCTGCAGCAGTGTGGCCCAGGCCTTTCGTAACCAAGTGATCGTGAATCAACCGCAGCAGCTCGTTATCATCGTACGCAATTTTAGTGTTCGCGACAATACTTGCCTTTTCGATCTTTCTCACGGTAGGATCTGTCGCCTCATTGATGACAACGTTTGATGCACGATGTGTGACGTGAGAAATCAAATCGAGCGCTGATTCACGAAAGCGCACGTGAATATCTGCATTTTCCTCGAGTACTGGGTCACTGCGAATCATGTCCGAGAGTAATTGTCCAACTTGCATTTTCTCGAGGATTTGGGAGATATGACGGTCACGAGAGAGCCCCAAGAGAGCTCGAGTTGCTAGAAACCGAATGGCATCAGCGTTTTGCACAGAGCGCTTGTACCGCAGCAGGTATACACAAACTTTAATAGCGTTGCGCTCTCGAGCCAACTTTCGGACAGGACGCAACATCTTGTCATCTCTTGCTTTGGAACAACAATTTGAAGAAGAGCCATCAGCATTTGACAAGCTCCGATTCTCAGGGTTTGCCCCGTCTGGCTGGGCGTCCTTGGTCGCGCGCATACTTCTTGCTGTCAATGTATATTGACGAAGATCCTTGAGAGGGTGCTGCCAACAATCTTCGAGGTGGGGAGGTGAGACACAATTACAAAAGACCCGCAATGCATCCCGAACCAGCTCAGAATCCCTGGGGTTATTGCTCATTGCAATTTCTAGCAAAATTGCCATTCCCAATTGCTTAGTGGAACCTTCGTCCAAAGATACTTCCGTTGAGCACACTTCGCTGGATAGCGACGGAACGACGAGTGTTAGAACCCGGAGAGAATCCAAGCAAAACTGAGCACGTTCAGCCGTCCATATCCTGATAGTCGAAGAATTGGCATCAGGGTCAGTGTTTTGTGTCATAGAACACATCATAGCTACCACCTCAAGCAACACCAAAATACCGCGCAAGTGGCTGAGCTTTGCTGCGGGAGACCACATACCACCCCCGGTCCAGTTGCTGCCGACCACGAATTGTTGGAATTTCCACTGCTCGCACTGAAACGATACTTTTCGTAAAACACCATATTCTGCTCGTGTGTTTTGTCATCCAGATCAATCGACTTGGACCAAACAATCTTCGGAACACGAGCTGGTATTCGAGACGCTGCCGTGGCCGCCGTTAACAGCGGTACATTGGGAAAACGGTCGGAGGGGTGGTTTAATTGAGCTAGTTTCCTGCGTAGTCGATGGGTAAGCAATGCCATGTGCATGCGTACGTATTGACGCAGGCACAAACACGCATCTTGGGCAAGTTGTCGCTGCGCTGCAGATTTGGGGTGATTACCCACCCGAATGATATTGAGTACAGTGTACAAGCCGTTGTGCTTCTCAAAGTAGTCCAGAATCACCTTGAAACTCAGCGTAAGGCTAAAAATACAACTGCGTTTTGCCTTGCACGATCGTTTGGGCTTGACAGCAGTGTAAATGCTGCAGATAGCATATTTTCTGGGTTCATCACGATTAGCCGCTCCATGACAGCTGATGAAGACGCAAAGCCATGAAAACACATCGATAAGCTCCGGTCCAGTAGTCCGATTTGACCTGCCGGTTGCTGCAAGTTAAAAACTTTAAAAAGTAACTCCACTCCACCTGATTCAATCAGAGAAAATGAAAATTTTTGTGGGCTAGGAAATGCGACGTCAGTGTCATCGTGTGCGATAAAACGGCAGGGTTCTTGCTGTGGAAGAATGTGATGATCGTTCCCACAATATCTTCCTTCAGCGCAGGCAAAAAGCTCCAGATACTCACCCATCGATCCGAGACAATCAAGCGTATACAAGAGCTCCAGCATCACAAGCCGCTTAAAGTCCTCTTCGTGAAGTTCAGGATTCGGCATTGTAATTGACTCGTCGTCACCAAACACACCTATTCCATCGTCGTCGGCACTTGACGATATTGGAAGCGACTGCTGGGTCGATACAGTTGACGCGGGGTCTTCTTCAGACTCCGCGTTCGAATTGATCTCTCCACTGTCGCCGTTATCATTCATATGTACAGTTGATCTGGTTCCGATATCTGAGTGTTTGCGTTTCAAATTCAATCGCTGCGGCGTTGTCGCCTTGATGGCTCCACCGCCATTTGCCTTTTTGTGCCGAGACGCCACAAGACGCAGATGTTCTTGGATATATTTGACAGCTTGCTGGCGTTCTTTCTCCAGCTTGGAGGCGTACATTCGAGCCCTTTTCAGCAATTTGACCGGTGTATCATTATTCACAACAGTATCCGCGACGGAGCGGTCTCTCAAGCCCACGGAGAGCAGCCCCGTCGCGTAGCATCGCAGCGCCGGATCGTTGTCCGTCGCATACCCACACACTTTTTCCAGCATCTCATCGTCGTCGTCCAACAGACGCACGATGGCTCTGCTGTTCACTGGCACCGTAGCCAGCAGCAATCGACATGTTGCTGCCTTCGCTTTGTTGGCACTCAGGTCAGCCAGCTTACTTTCCAACTGCAGTACACACCAATTAGAAAGTATTACTTCGAATACCACACCGAGAGGTTGAAGTTGCCCATCACTTCAACGCTCTAACCAACTTCTTACCATCGGATAGAAGTCTTCGTTCTGCTCAAGCACTTGCAGCAAGTTCCCAATCAAATGTCCTATAAAATCAACCCACCGCATAGTGTATAATGTCAGTGTACAACATGTATACCAAATTCTGCGACTTGTGCAGGTGCTTGCGCTCACCGTCACGTCGATACGGGGACGATCTCTCCTTGCGGAAGGACGTCTCCACCTCCTCCAGTGTTTCCGCAATTCTATCGTATCCATAAACAGCCAGAAATCAGCGAGGGGCGTCGATTCCGAACTCGAAATGCGTCAGAGTGATGGTCACTGCGCACATGTTGAGCTTGGTGACCGTCTCGTCGTCCGTGAGCGCGGCCACATCCGGGTCCGTCTGCGTGAGCTCCTGGGACAGCGCGTACACGCGCTCCTCCACCGGGTCCAGCATCTCCTCGGCGTCTACCACCATCGTCTCACGGTGCCATCGCGGCGACTCCATCAGATACAGCAAGTGAAAAAGTGAGAAGTTTTGTATACGCCGAGCAAATAGGGTACATTTCAGGTTACTCTGTTTGAGTAACCCATAGCCATTCACTATGTTCTCGTTCAACTTCGCACTGGAAGGCGATGGCGGCGGCGACAGCTCCAGCGGCGTCCTCACGCCCCGTAGAGTCCGCTACGCCCATGCGCAAGGGAGAGAGGTTTATCTGGACGCCGTCTACAACGTCTTTATCCTTCTCGGCCGTGCAGGTGGGCGACATGGCGTTCGAGATCGTCAACACTACGGACACCAGCTTTTGAAGCGCACGGGGAGATCAGCGCCATCTTGACGACATCCGACGTGCAGACGGGAGTGTACGAAGGTGGATTTAAGCTCTGGGAGTGCGCTGTAGACCTGGTGAAGCTCGTGGAGGCTCAACTGCAGCAGTTCAAGATGCCCAGGACAGTGTTGGAGCTAGGCTGCGGCCATGGACTGCCAGGCATCCATGCCCTGCAGAGAGGTGATAAAAACATATTTAGACTATTTAATATTGTTGATATTTTTGCTAATGGATTTTTGTAATAGGAGCGGAGCGAGTGGTGTTCAGTGACTATAACAAGGAAGTGCTGGAGCTTACGACGTGCCCCAATGTGCTACGTAATGTACATGGGGATGAGGGTTTGTACAATAAGGCAGCGTTCTATGCTGGTGCGTGGAGCAGTATGACCCAGTACATGCAAGAGGTGGAGAAGTTGAGTGAGCAAGAGATGCAGTTTGACTTGATCTTGACGGCTGAGACCATCTACACGGAAGCAGTGGCGCTGGAACTTTACCGGGTAATTATTACGACGATTTTAATATGGTGTGGTAATTTGATAACGTGGTTGTGCTGCAGACGATCAAGAGGCATTTGCGACGTGACCCGAACTCCCGCGCGCTGGTGGCGGCCAAGAAGTATTATTTCGGTACTGGAGGCAGCGTCCAGCACTTTGTTGGACTAGTACAAGCGGACGGTATTTTTCGAGCAGAAATTGTGTGGGAAGAACGCGATTGCCGGTCGAACATCCGCGAGATTGTGCAGCTCACGTACGCGGCCTAATGGTAAGCACTTTAGACGGGGATCACGTCCACGAGATTGTTATGGAATGAATGAACGGCAGCTCACTGGAGTAGTGCGACCACATGAACCAGCGTGCCGACGTGGCGAACGTCTTCCTTTCCAGACGTGACTATATATATTCCTCGTCCTTCCTTCCAGAGAAGACGAAATTATCACGGCTAAACAAAGCTGCATCTCATAGCAGTCTATGGTGGGCGAGTCGTGCCAAGAGGCGTTTCGATCCAGCTATCAGTAGGCATCAGGACCACCTGCTGGGCTTGTGTCAAACACTGAGCCAAATCAGTTCACTCGACCAAAGTCCAGGAGCTTTGACTATGGAGGGACCTCCCGTCGGCAGCCTGGCGTTGAGTGGGGCTGGCTACGGCCCCAGGCCGCCTCGTCCGGCCCGTCCGACCAACAGGATGGCTCGCGCGGCTCCTTCTGACGCAGGTACTGATCCTCTACCAGCACCCAAGATCGCTACTGTCGATATGTTGGTCAAGGAACTGCGCAAGGCACTACATACCGTGTTCTCTTCGGTCGACCCCAATATTTCCAGCAACACTCCGTACGAGAATTATTCGCGTCAGGCCTTCCGGTTCTTTACTCCCATAACCACAATCACGCCCGAGGGATTCCACCACAAGGTTTTACGTCTGGGATTGCAAGTACCTCCCAAACTCTCCAACGAGCTTTTCCGACGCATAGACCATGAAGATTTAGGCGAGATCGACTACCCAGCGTTTGCACAGCGTGTATTTCTCCCCGAATCGTTTTATTCCCCTGATGAACCTGTCGCAGCGGCGGGATTGGGATTCCCTGTCAAACAGAACAGTGAGCAAGATCGTCCAAAGCGTGCTCCAGCAACTCCGGTAACTTTTTCTGAAGAAATCAAGAATTCGTTAACGAGTCCAAGAAATGCAGCGCTGATCCACGAGCGCATGCCCCTTGCGGAACTTGAAAACTGCATTCGACGCAATCTGAAGGAGATGATGCCACGAAGTACGGATCTCCCTCGTCAGTCCTTTCGCTTTTTCACAAACTCAGAAGCTATTACGTTTGCTGAGTTCCACCGGCACTTGGGACTACTTCAGATCCAGCTTTCTCCCCCAAATGCCGCGAGCTCTTTGTTCGTTTCGACAAGGATCGGAATGACGTCATTGACTTTATCGAGTTTGTAGCGACCCTGTTCTCTAAACCAGAGCCTCTCGAGGGATCAGAGCGTCCAAGTAGTGTAAGTTCTTCTCGAAGCACCAGAAGTAATGGAACAACGAAAGAGCACGGACACGGACACTCTCTGAGTACGAAGCAGATCGTGGCCATGGTGCGAGATAAGTTGGACCAGTTTTCCGAGGAGACGGACCGATTCCAACAAGCCTTCTGGATCTTCGGCAAGCCTTCCGGCATTTCTCTCAGTGATCTCAGTGCTGCCATGCAACGCATCGGCCTCCAGTTCACCGAGAAACAAGTACACAGGCTGTTTGACACGTTCGATTTCGACAAGACGGGGATCTAGACGTAAACAAGTTTGTGCAGGGTATTATGCTCGACGACGACTCCACGTCGTTCTGGTTGTCTGTCAAAGACCGACAGAGGATGGATGACTCACGCCGTAAGTTATATTCGATGGCTGTAGCGTCGGTGCAGGAATCCTGGACGATTGGCGACATTGAGAGGATGCTGCGCGAGAAGATTGAGCAACGTACGTCTCGCTCGTCTGACTGTTTCCGACAGGCATTCCGCATCTTCAAGAAGGTCAACGGGATCAAACCAGACGAATTCCACGCGGCGTTAGAGGCAATTGGGCTCGCTCTAACGCGCGTTCAGTCCGACATCCTTTTCCGTCGCTTCGACAAGGATGGCAGTGGTGATATTGACCTGAACGAGTTCATTCACGGTGTGCTTCCGCCTGATTACATCGGCATTTCGTGGGTCGCCGCAGCTGACGAGATGCACCGCATCGCAGCGCAAAACAAGAAAGCCATGGCGATGTCCCACCCAGACCAGTACATGACGGAGATCGAGATGGCCAATTGGAGTTTAGATGAGATTGAAATGCACATTCGCGACAAGATCCAGCAAGCCACATCGCGCAGCTCGGATACGTTTCGCCAAGCGTACAAAATATTTAAAAGCTAGTCACGTGACGATCGACGAGTTCCGCGAGCGGCTGCTAGCTCTGGGTTTCCGCTTGACACCTGCGCAGTGTCAGGGGCTTTTCAAGCGATACGATACAGACAACAGCAACGATCTTGACTTGCAGGAGTTCTGTCTCAAGATCCTGCCACCAGACTATACGCATGATGGAGACCATTGGGCACATTCAGAGAAGTACAAGAAGGAACGCCGACGCCAGAAGCTCGAGTACGTGAAGCGCTCCAAGAACGGGTTAATTATGCTTCCCAAGTTTGTCGAGTCGCACCGATTTACGCGGGGGCATTACAATACTTGTACATTCGAACAACTACAGGGAAAGTCAACACCAGCATATAGCGGGGCGACTTCTGACAGTCGGCCTACAACATCGTCGTCGAAAGAAGAGGAGCTTCGATCCCCAACGCCGCGGCCGCCAGCTTCTCGTCCCCCAGCACTTAACACCTTACAACACGTGCCGAGTCCGCCCAACAACAACGATAGAAGCAATCCATCCACTCCAGTGACGAGTCCGCGTATGCCGTGTAGTCCTCGGCAACTTCGGGCCGCAGTAAACAATCTGTCGAGTGGTGGACAGCAGCCAACCCCACCGACATCCCCACGCATGTTATCTCCTGCGCGGCCACTATCTCCACGAGAGGTTACCTTTTCGCCAACCTCACCTGACCAGAAGAACCAAGTATCATCACCTAGAAATCGTCCGACTAAGACTTATGAAGTCGCTGAGATTGAATACGAAGACGAAGAATATATCGACGACGACGACACTGCTCCGACGTCGTTTGACGTATCGCGAGCGAAGCGTCATCGACACAAGCTGTGCAAACCTGACCACCACAGCTCTCGTAGTAGCCACCGAAGTAGCACTACTATGAGTCAAGTGTCGCTACGGGGTCCTGAAAGTGTAATAGGAAGCGCAACGAGTGCTGCGAGTGGGGAGTTGGGACAGCAAAGCACATGCCGCAGAGAAACCACATCTTGCTGATCAAGCGCTACATGCAGGCTGCTGGGAAGGGAGCGGAGCTGAGCTCATCCAAAAGCTCCAAGCATCTCCGCACCTCACGTCGGTGATCGACGCAGTTTATTTTACCGCGCAAGGCAGCAACACTTCTCCTGCCGTCCAAACTCAGATGACAAGAATGCCTTGCGATATGATCAACCAGAAAGAATACTGCATACTTTGTGGCATCACATTGATGCATTACGCTCAAGAAACAGAAAATAAGAAGTTCTAACAAAGACGAAGAAGATCTTGGCTGGAAATGAAGCGTAAGTACCCGTAGGGTTGGAATTTTGATTCACTCGAGACGTGTTGCAGATCCACTATACCAAACAGAACGCTTGTTTCCGCATCTTTTTGCACGGTGGGAGCTCACCGCTCAAGAGCTTTCATCCACTTCCCTGCAGTCTTGGATCGCTTGTCTCGGAGAGACTCCTTCTTGATCAACTTGATGCAGCTGACCACTTTCTCTAGACACTCACGCACTACAGGGTCCGCTCGCGGATTCCAATCCTTTGCTTGGTATGCCATCACCTCGTTAGCCACCTTCATCACCTTGTCCAGCTGGTCCACCGAAAAATTCCATCTTGCCATTGCGTCAAATCTTTTGGTGCGACGTAAGTCTTTCTTTCATTTCCTTCGATCGCGCACCCATCGAGCCCGCGTTTTTGGGGCTTGGCGGCTTAACCTCCTTTTTCGTTGCGGGCATAACGTCCCCGATCGTCATCGAGATGCTTTCCAACTGCGCGCGGCCACTAACAGAAACATTCACACATGTTAACTACCTAGCTAAGTACTAAAAAAGTAGATAATGAAGAAAACTACTTACCGATAGTACGCTGAGCGCAAAATGTCGTTCTTGGAGCACGCCCTGGTCAGCGCACTGGTGAGCTTTTTCACTTCCTGCGCATGTGTCTCCGTCATCTTGAGCTTCCCGAAAATCGCAATAGTGGCTTCCAGTGCGCGAGCCGCCACCTCAGCGGCAGGTTTGATAGTTTGGGAAGGGCTCCATCGAGATTGACGCTCGATGAGCCGTTGCAGACAGAGCACTGCATCTGTCCACAACGTCTTAGTTTCTTTCATGATGTGTTTTTCTCCACACCCACCGACTTCATCAAGTCGAAGCATTCGTGAGCCAATTTGAGCTCGGAGTTGGTGCTATCCTCTTTCTTCTTTTCCTTCTTTTCAGACTTTTTCGTTTCTTCTTCCGATTCTTCACTACTGGAGTCCTCACTCTCAGTCTCCACTTTTCTCCTTTTCTTCTGCTTTCCGTTTTGTGTTTGATGATTATTCTCGCCATTCTGCGTCCGCGTCAATTCCACTTCAGCATTTGCTTGCTGAAATGAATAAATGTAAGAATAAATAGAAATTCAAAATGTAACCCTATATAAACACTTACCAAGTCGATCCCGGTGGCCATTTTGCGGACTCCTTGCTCCAGCTCCTGGTGTAACTCCACCACAACCTCCATCGTCTCCAGCAGACTATCGCTGCGACCTGTGGGCGGCGCATTCTGTTCCAGCTGCTTGACGGCGTCTCGGATCTCCTCCAACTTGTCGTACGCGGCTGTAATCTGCTGTAAGGACTGTTGCAGCTGCGAGATCTCGTGGTGCAGCACTTCATTGCAGCTGCGATGCAGCTCGGACGGTGCCACGTGCCCCAGGATGCGCTTGTACAGCGCCTCCAGGTCCATCGATGTGCAAGGTTACACTGAAATGGGTGGATAACCGAATGGGTAACCATGTTGTACTGAAATAAGATTCGAATACATAACAATAATGCTTCTACTGGTGTAGTCATCGTAAAACTTAGAGTTTATGTGTCTCCGGAAGCTGCGAGTTCCACTTATTCACAGTCTTTGAGCGACTATTGCGCGCCTCCTGTGGGTGGAGAAGTATTGTGCAGCGTCTAAACAATCCCACGCAATCTTGAACATCCGGGTCAGCAAGTTGATTCCAGTCTGTTCCTTGATATGACCAGACATGGCCAAAGTCCCCGGTCGCTTTGTCGAATTTGGTGACTGGTATCCTCGTGCCCGCATCCAGCCAACGTTCTAGCTTCAATAGCACCAATGAGAGCCTCTGCTGCATCCGTTTAGTCGTAGCACTCAAAACTGGCCCTTGCTCGTCAATCAGTTTCAGAATTTCCCTCGCTTGTCTGCCAACAGAACGTCAGCAACGAAAAGCAATCTACCACTGCTGTAAAAAATAAGGTCTGCTAACCAACGATCTCACCTTTCATATTCGACCCGCTTTCCTGGCTCCTTAAGTACGGTGCAGTACTTGTTAAGGCTCTGCATAAAGGTTTGATACTCCTTGCGCATCTGTCCGTCGAGTGGGAGTTCATAAATCCAGAACTTCACTCGCTCAATTAACCTTGCCACTTCTTCTTGAAGCTCGCCGGAAGTGTCGCTTGCCATTATTGACTGCATCACACAAAGTGCTTCTCGGATACGTTGAAGTCTTTGATGTGGTTCCAGCTGAGGGATGTGACAAACCAACGTCTGATAGACCTCTAATTGCAATCCTGAAAGTACAGTGGATTGTTTCGTCTCGGGAATGGAGTTCACAATAGCTGTGGCGACTTTTACCAGTTTTCCTTGGGGCCTACTCACACACCGCAAGTTTAGTCCGAACCAAAAGGGAGTATTGGCTGTGTGTACATGCATGAAAATACTTACAAGAAGAACTGCTCGTTGAGCGTTTTGTTTTTGGAGCACGCTTCGGTGGTTGCTGCCACGAGAGACATGATCTCCAAGCCAACTTCAGCTGTCCAATCTAAGTGCTCGAATACTTGGGCAATAGCCATTAGTGTGTCTCCAATTAACTTGACCGCCGATGTATCGGCGGCGGAATCACTCCATCCAGACGCACGTTTGACGAGATATTTGACTTCGTGTAAAGCTCTTGACCACTTTGCCTTCATCGTGGGTGGATAGATTTTTTATGTTTCGTGTTCACACCCGATACCACTTGATGACACCACAGAACAATCTCCTCGGGGCTTTTGTTCTCGCAGTTCTCGAGCTGTAGCAGATTATTCGCTTCAGGTTGCACCATCGTTTTGATCTGTTCTTGATCTGATTCACCACTGCTGCTCGACGATGATGAATTACTCGATGAAGAGTCTTCGTCGTCACTTCCATCCGTCTCTGTTTCTTCTCCAGAAGAAGAGGCTGCACTCGACGACGAACTAGTTTCTGTGGACTTCTCTTTTGTCGTTTAGTATCGTGCACCACCACCTCCTCTCGCTTTCTCTTCAAGCTTTTTTATTATTGGAGTCTTTTGGTCTTTCTGGGCATCCGTCTAAGAAAAAAGAAGTCATTATTCTCAATGGACTAGTTCAATCTTCTAACTTACCACAGCTAACCACAGCTTCTCTATCTCTCGACCCAACTCCTGTTGTAATTCCATCGTAACCTCCGCCGTCTGCATCACACTCCCAGTGCATCCACTCAGTGGTTTCTCCCGTCCCAACTGCTTCACGGCGTCCCGGATTTCCTCCACTTTAGCGAATGCAGTGGCGAGCTCGTCCAGCGACTGCTGTAACCCAACGAGTTCCTGTTGCAAGACACCAGCACAGCTCACTTGCAGTCCGTTTCCAGGGACGTTGGCCAGGAACCGCGCGTAGAGCGCCTCCAAGCTGGATGGAGCCGCCATTACGATGACTCGTTCTTGACAGGTTATGAAGTGTAACCTCAACAAATGGCTACATTTATCGCCTGTGTTTCTCTGTTTGTGCATTACTACAGTACTATATAAAATTGATTGTGGTGGCATTTTGTTGACGAGCACGTGATTGTGGAGGCAATACGTTGACGCTGTTGATGCTTACCCTGCAATTTGATCACGGGCACCAAGGGTGCAGATATTACAGCTCGCCGTGAAACCGGACGTATTCATACCTTCGTGTCTTGAGAGCTCATTCTCCAATCCACAAGCTTTCGATCAAGCCCATCCAAGCCACCAAGATGAACCTCCGCTCGATTTTACTGTCCCTCGTAGCGTATGGAACACCGATCCAGACCGTCGTTTCGACCGACGTGTCCACTTTGCCGGTCATCTACTTCCACGGATACTCCGACAACGCCGCTGGTGGCCACAACATTGTCGCCAACCTGACAGCCGAGGGCGTACGGTTGTGGCACTTTCATTCTGCCAGTCCGCTTGTTCATACCAATCTCTGGCCACGCAGGTGCCGCTTGCGGTCAAGGCTGTGCGCGAAGTTGTGGCCAACAACTCAGCATTCAATGATGGCTACATATTCATCGGCCACTCGCAAGGTGGAGCCATCTCTCGCGCTGTCATCGAAGAAATGGACGACCACCAGGTCAAACGCTACATCAGTCTCGCTGGCGTACAGAATGGGATCTTTCCTGGACCCGAAGACGCTGACGCAGTGGTTGCTGGTGGGACTGGTTACCTTCAGTTTTTCATGCCACGGGAAGACATCTTCAACTTCAGCATATACTCACCCGAGGATACGTACGGCCAACTGCAGCGCGACATTGTGCAATTCACGCTCGAGCACCCCGGTGTGCAATACGAGTACTCGTACTTCAATCTCCAGCGTTCACCGCAATTCGGGAGTTGGGCTTCCTCCAACATCTTCTTCCCCGTGGTCAACAATGTGAACCCGTGCCTCCCAGGGAACGATCAGTGCATCTTCGACCAGCACCGTCGGAAAGCAAATTTCTTGAAGCTTGAATCCGCATACTTTTTCGCATCGCCCCAGGATGGAGCCGTTACGCCGTGGCAGTCCTCACACTTCGGCCGCTACTCCGAAGTGGAGTCGATTGACGACATCAAAACCAACTTCAGCAGCCTTTCAATTGTGGACATCAAGAGCACGCTCGAGTACACATCGGACACGTTTGGTCTGCGTACCTTGGACGAACGCGGTGGTCTCTTGTTGCCGACTGTGGGCAACATCACGCATGTGTGCTGGCTTCGTGACACTGACGAATGTCGCTTTGAGACCGCGTGGGAGCACACGTACGCTGCGCTACAGTGATCAAAGGTGCTATTCCTTCACGAATCAGAGCCGCAGGATTTAGGAGGAATATACAAAATGCGGGAAACAAACCCACCAGAGCTTCTGTGTCGCTAGTTCATAGCGACAACCACACCAAATTGAGTCTCACAGCACACAACCAAAGCTCGATACTTCCAGCACGAACTGCTTCAAGATCTCCGCGTAGTCGGCTCGAATATACATCAACTGCCTCACCACTATTTGAGAGTGCTGTTAACGTAATTTGACATTGATTTAGTCTCTTGAGCCGCCTCATAGGCAAGAGCTTATGACGTCTTGTCAGCACAACTGCGTTGAAAAACCATCGCAAACGATCAATAGGTTCTTCAAGACCGAAAGCTTTCCATTCGGGGTCGTCGCTTAAGCCCCGCGACTTCGTAACCATGAGCAGCACGTTGAGGTTACGCTCGCGAAACCAAAACAACGCTCAACGCTATTAATCTTGTTTAACGGCTTTCGGCTTTTATTCGAACCTCCATCACTTCCTGGGTATGCATTACTAGCGAGCGTCCTCAAGCTATTACCTATTCGTGCACGGTTGGATCTTGACGCGGATTCCTTCCGGTAGTCACATGATCGAGTAATCCCCGCCTTTTCAACCAAACGTTTCGAGATGATAAGCCGATTGACCACCACGCTGGGTTTGCGCAGAGTTGCCGCAACTTGACAAAAAATTGGGAAAGAAAAAAACTTGATTCATCACTGAAATCCCCACGAATGAATTCTGGCGAAAACGGAATCTCGTCGAACCAGGCCGATTTTATGAACTTTCCCTCGAAACCGGCGGATCTGTTCGAGTACTTCCACTGCTTCGCGTTGAGTTTGTGCAAGGCGCATCTGGGCTCTGGGGCTTGATGTTTTTCCATCATCTCGGGTTAGCCTAGAGTAAGCACAACTGTATAGCCATACAGCTTTTGCGGCTACGTTTTGCACACGGTTGGCAATTCCTTCGTTTATCCATCAAGCAACCTTCTTCACAAGCTTCAGAAGACCAACCACTCGTGGCTTTTGCTCGTCACCGAGCAGATAAAACCACTTGCGAAAGCAGCAACAATCCTGATGATTTTGCCCCTCCGCTTTTCGAAAGATTTGTGGTTTACATGCCCCACCAGGCCATGAACTAAATCATTGTCTAGACATGGTGACGTGATATCAACAACCGACCACCTGGACAACGCAGCGCGTAGATTATCATTGGATCTGATAAAAAAGAGTTATTTATGAAAGGCGGAATTGCTACCGATTAGCTCCTGCTTGATTCTTGCTTCTGCCTCAAATACCGTATTCGCGAGATGTAACCTTCGTATTCTGAAAACGCATAATGCAAATTCCCACCTTGTCAAGCAGCTTTTTCGGCCCACCCCACTATAGTATTCAATGCAGTACTGATAGAGGTTTGATGTCGACAATCAAGGTCTGCATTTGCGGACGCCTTTAGCCCCCAAAGAATACCCGGAATAAACGCGCATCGTTCTTGTAACGGTAGCAAACTTGATTCTGCAACAATCTTTTCCATGTGTGGTGCTGAGTTTGCCCACCATCGCTGCTCGTCATTCCTAACTCCTTGAACAACAGAACCTAGTCTTTCTGGGCTTGAACTTTAGGTACATGTTCTTCTTCGGCCGTCATCGAAGACACGACTGATTCTGCCTCGGACCCCGACTCCGAAGCCGATGGTGATACTGTCTTGCAATCGGGCTCGGATGATACTGGCGATTCCTGATCTGCTACACAAAATGTGCTGGGTGTAACATTGCTGCCGCTGCATTTCAAACTTGCTCATTTCCATCGCTGGCATCATCTTCTCCAATTCTTCTCGCAAAATTTCTGTAACTGGAGAGTGTAGTTCATCACCTCGGCCAAACTGCCACTTTTCGTACCAATCGACGAAGCTCCTTGCCGCTGTTTGCTTATCGCCTCCTGAACCTTCTGCAGCTTCGCAAACCCAGCAATCATGTTATCCACTGCTCCATTCACCACAGATATCTCATGTTGCAGAAACTCCATTGCAACCAACTTGTAACTTGTCCACAGGCACCAGCTTCAGAACTCGCTCATAAATCGCACCGTCATCTAACATCGTCGGATAATCTATGACTGGCAGTAATGAAGGGTAGCCATTTAAAAGTATGTTTATTCACTGTCGGCACCCGATCGCTTTCCAAGCTGCTTCAACCCCTCCGATATCATCGTCGTCTTCAGAATCCGATGATATCGATTCGGTATCTAATAAATTTGAGGATTTTATTGGGATATCACCAGAATCGATCTTTCCGTTGACATTTTCTTCACTGTTAGATGGCACAGCGTTCGTCGGTGGCTCGTTATAAACAACACAATAAAACTCTTCGGCGATTCTAACATCAAAAGAACAGAATAAGAGCGTTAGTATGTGAGAGAACAGCATACTTCACGCAGCGACGACTTACGTGACTAATTGATCCGAGGTTGGGTGATCGTTAGCGTAAGAAGCCAAGGTATCCGCTAGATGGCAATACATGTCGGAATAGGTGCATATATCCATCCCGCTTTCGACCCATGCAATGATCTCGCGAGCTGCATAAATCACCTTCCACTGGTATCGACCACTGTCATCGTCTTCAATCAACTCCTCGAGCGCTTGAATGATTTGGGGCATGCAAGTAGCATCGCTTTGCAGCGGTGCAACCTTCACACAATTCTTGCCGTCGCTGGTTAGCTCATTGCAAGTACGCGACATTGTCACCGTTTGATTTGCCTCTGCTTCATTTCTCAGCCGTTCTTGCTCCGCTCGCTGTCGGTTCATAGCCGATGTAGCTCTCACCTGTGGCGGGAGACAAGCTTTTGTGCTCACGCTTCTGGCATTCGCTCGCTGTTCCGTTCGCTTCTGATTGATACCACAAATTGCTGCTGACGGTAGCTGTGCAAAACTGTAGATATCTTCAGCAACTCCATTCTCGGCTAAGTCGGACAGTGGACTCGTGTTCCGTACGGATAGCAAGTTGAATAGCTTGGAATTTAGACTGAATACAGAGAGCACACAACAATTAGCCCACAACAGACGACAGCAATCAGACATTCAATAACGAACCTTTTCAATTGAATCTTGTCAAAACCGTGCGGGAGTTGTCTTATGAATGCAGTCATGGCTGACGAAAATTTATGAAACGCTCCCACGAGATTTTTCGCTCCATTCCGTTGGGCTGCCCACTTCGCCACTAATTTCATTATCACCGTCGCGTGACTCTCCTGCAATTGAATGAATCCATATTGATCCAGCAGCTCCGTCAATGCTTCAAGCACCTCAGCAGCATGCTCATTCCTTTCCTGGACTGGCATGCCGTCCAATTGCTCCATCATCTGGGCATACGTCTTACTTAACCGGAGGTTTCCTCTCGTATCAATCGTATTTCCATCCAAAGCAGCGGAATTTTTCTCTCGCACTTCAGGCGCTAACGGATTCAGCATCAGCGATCTTCCAGTGTCACCGCCACTTTCCTCCTCCGAGTCTGATTCAGAGCTTGAATCAGAACTCGACGACACAACATTGAGCACCGTCGCTTTAGTCGCAGATTTCGCAGTGATGTTTCTGTTGTCTTGATGCTTTTTGGCAGCACAGTTTCCACTTTTACACTCTTCTTCCGATTCCGAATCAGTCTCGGACTCCGAATCGAACTCTTCATTGTTGGAAGTATTGCTCTCCGATTCTGTTTCGTCTTCTTGAACAACTCTGCTTGCGATTGTGTTTCCCTTGTCAGCACCTTGAGGTCGCCGTCTCTTTCTTCTTAAACTCTACCAAAACCGTAACCACTGTTAAACCTTCGTCTGCACTAGTATGCACAACCAACTTACTGGGAGCTGCGCAATTTTCAGTTGCATTTCTCGTTGCAGTAGCAGCGTACTGTCCATCACTTCTACGAGACTGGAGCTGTGTGCGGTTGGCTTCTTGGTCAATTTAGTCACCGCTCTACGAACTTCTTGGAGTCTCGACAAAGCCCACGTAACCTCGCTTACTACATGGTGTAACTCTGTCAGTTCACACTGCACCACACCACTGCAGCTCTCGCGTCGTTCAGCGGGCGGCATCAGCGACAAGATGCGCTCGTACTGCGCATCAACTTCCAGCGACATTGCCATCGCCGACGATTGGTGCGAAAGCTGTCAAAGGTTACTCTTTTAGCGTAACCCATTACATTTCGTTGGCTGATGGAGACTGCGGCACTGTATGAGCGCATTCTAACGTTAATACCTGCGAACGAACTCCACACCAGCTGCACCGACGAATTACGGGAGCGTTTATCGTCAATAAATCACGCGCTGGATGATGTGACAGCAGCGTTTACCAAGCTGCAAGAGATTCGGGACGCTGTAACCAAACTTGGACGGTCAACAGTCTCCACTGGTTCACAGTTGACGACAGAAATCGATGCCACCATGGAGTTAGATGTCGAACTTGGGATACAGTTGAGAACTGTGCTTTCCATAATGACAAAGGTACGGTAGAATCATAAGCTTGGGACCCCGAAAAATGCTCAGAATACTTACAACTATTTTGACAGAACGCCAACCAGCCGATGGAAAAACCTGTAACATTTGTCACCGCCGAGAAGACAATACAGCCCAGAAAGACCGCTCGGGGAGATGCAAATGTTGTGTGGCTAAAGTCGGATGCTTCTCGTGTTGATGGCACTCCCAATTTCTACCACAAGCTCGTCGCTACTGCAAATGGATTACCACTGACAGATCGAGTAACTTTAATGCCGGAGATTCTACTGGCATTAAGCGACCTCATGGACTACGACCAAACGGGTGAACAGCGTTATCAAGTGCGCGCAACGCTGCAGATGATTGCGAATTGGGTTCGCCTGGTCGGCCAGCACTTGAGCATTGTCGAGGACTATCCTGTTTACACAAACTATATGGATACTCTAGACGCCTACTTGAAGCGTATTCCTGGTCCAAGCCAAAAAGATCAGCTCTACAGGTACCCATAATTCTCTACCACTAGCTAGCTTGCGTGGCTTGACTTTTTCTGTGTTGTTTGCTTTTATTTGTCGGCAGGCTGATGTACCAGCTCTCTCATTCCATCATCGAAATCAAGTGCAGCCCAGAAATTGATACTACTAGTAGTATCACGCCTAGTGGGGTGCCTACTGCAGGACGAAGCAGCAGCTTTTCCCATGGAAAATGTTTCATTAAGCTTGTTCCACAGCTAAATGAAATGGAATGCGCTGAAAGAAAGAAGCAGTTCCTTCGACTCCTCGTGGCATTCAAGAGAGAAACAGCGTCGAGTATAAGCAACACTCACTCAAGAGAACTACGCGCAGAAATGGAGGTGGTAGCTGGGTGGATGAAAAACGATCGAGATGACCGGGACATTCGTCTATATCATCTCTTTGCTGACGGAATACGCAAAATCGCAGCCCAAATGCCGATCAGCAACGCTCAGCGAAGTATGGCCAGGTACGAACAAATTGCCTTGAATCTCCGTACTCACAAAGTTGACATGTTTTATCGTTGAGATCATCTTAGTCTGGCGGATCGGATGCATGAGATCCTGTTGGATGAACCAACGCCCAGAGCTCAACAGCAACTTGCAGATATTCAGGCTCGCGCAGCTTTCGTCCAGCTTCAAATTAGCCAGTGGCAAGTAGGCCACATGAAATCAGGAGATGCTTCGAAATGCATCAACTGGATGGAGGCGATTATCAACCACGCAGCGGTAGGATGGGAACCGCGTCAAAACCGCGAGTTGTACAAGTGTGCAATGACTTTGAAGAGCCACGTCGAGCAACTCCAAGTCAAGAAAAGGCCCAAATATCTGAGAAAAATCGCAAGCTGGAAATTGCAAGATCCATCGTAATTGACCACATAACGTCCAGTACAGGGTTTGTTTAGCAATGATCCTAATATTTCAAAAACGCCGAGAATCTCTTGAGTACTGATCTGCGCTGGTCTGGCGTTGTTTCCAACCACTCCGACAACAGTGAAGAAAGGCTGAAAAACAATGAGTCAGAAACATTCCTCAATAAAGACTGCACGAAAAGCTTACCGTCGTAGCTGGTTCCTGTGGTTATTGTTGGCAACCCGACAGGCGAAAATACGAATGACAGTCGCGAAGTGCTGATACTTGACGAGCAGGTCTGGCGTAACCGCGTCGCATAGGAAACATCGCACAATTTCCTTCATGGTTTTTATAGCGACAAAGGTGCGGCTGGGGCTCAACTCCTGGGCTGTCTCCGCGCGCACAACCTTCAACATCGCATCCATGCGCTGGGCCCGCTCTTCTGATGATACTTGAACCAGGTTCTCAGCACTTCTCCGGAAAATATTGTTTTGAACAATCACTTTCCGATCAGCTTCGTCAACGACGCTGAATGCCTCGCTTCCTGGAGTCAAACTGTCCAACACGAGTGCCAAATCTTCGATTCGTCTGAACGCAGAGCATTGGCATGGTACGTTAAGCTATAAAAAAATATAACTGCAGGCTTAGAAATTTGAAGGCGTACCTTAACAGCCCAACTTTTCGAGACGAATTTTGGACGACGGTAGTTGAAAATGTCTGTAGAGCCCTCAAGTAGCCAAAATATATATCGAGGGGCTGTTGTTGTTGCGCTGCTTCGCTCACCCAGGCCATAATGTAGTTAAACCGACTGACCACAGGGCCAGGGCTCCCGCTCCACTTTCCACTTGCCATTTCCTCTTCCAGCGAACGAAGAAGCTCCGGCATTCGACGAATCCGGTCGTGTACCGGCAACATATCCACTTCCTTGACAGCGCTGTTGTAATCGATTCCTGTCGAATAGTCACAATTGCCATTTTGTGCAGTAACCAAGTGAGATTTCGACTCTGGTTCCTTATCAGTACCCGCTGTGCTGATCATTGCGCAGCTTAAAGTCTTCGCTTTCTTCACCTGCTTCCGAGCCGCTTCGCTGCCTGCGGCCTCATCTTCAGACTCCGACCCAGAATTGTCACTCGAAGCTCCTGAATGATCACGACTGTGCTTCATCTCCTCGCGTGCAATTTTCATTTGTTTTCTTGTTCTCTTTGGCGGCTTAACATCCTAAAACGTTGAGGTGGTTAGTAGGTCACTTTAATATTTACACTCCAATAATTGACTGGTACCTGGTTGACTGTCGTAAACTGTTTCAAACTATCATTCAATTCTGCCTGCAGACGCGTTGTAGACTCCACAGCCGCCACCAGACTGGCACTTCGCTCTGCAGACCCTGACTGTAGCTTGGTTACTGCGTCGCGAACCTCCTCCAGCTTGGCAAACGCCGAGGTGACATCGTCGACTGCTTGGCTGACGGATGATATTCCTTCAGCTAATACAACGTTGCAGTTCTTGCGCAGTTGCGGCGCCGGACAAAGCCGCAGGAGCTGTTCATACAGCGCCAGAGTCTCCTCGAGCGACGCCATTCATTCAAATAGTCTTTGTAACCTTCAAAATGGCTACATCCTAAAAATACGTAACCTCATCTCTAAATGCCATCGTAGCCTTGGTCAGTTCCGTACGAATAACTTGATCGATCTTATGTAGACGCATGTCGATACGAGTTTGGAGTTCGAAGCTCGGTAAAAAAACCTTTTCGTTTGGTTAAGCAAAACGCAGTGACTTGTCCAGCATGGATGTTCGTTCCGCCGGGCTCAATGGTTTTCTTCGCAGCCATTCTGTCCGAAAGGACGAGAGACTTTCACACAAGCGTCAGTACATACTCCAAACAAAAATATTTGCATCGATAACTCACAGTCGGAGTTGGCTCCGCTGGTCACGATTCGATGCTCGGCTGGCGAAAAGCCGAACAACATTTCGGAACTCTTGATACGTTGTCCGCAGACTCGCCTGAAATAGGTCGTTCAAAACGTACCCCACGAGCCTCATGAGCGCTCTCAGAACAGTGGCGGAGCGACGGAGACTCGACTCCACAGCGGCCTCGGCCCGGAGGAATCGTATCACTGAAGTCATGGGCTCAAGTCGCTCTTCCAATGGTAAACATATAAATTCCTCAGCGTTTAGCACAAACATATTGTTCTTGACATTCAATTTCTGCTTGGACTCATCGATTCGGATGAGGTTGCGCTGCCTCGATTCAAACTGTCCAAAAACTCGCGCCAAATCATCTATTCGACTAAATAATAATTTCACGTACGGCCAAATGCTGGAGATTTCGTTACTGTAACATAATTTATGTACCGTCGAAATCTAAGTGTTTGCCTTGTACGTGGGGTTGCCTTGGCGAACAATTGGATGCATCTCAGGCGGGAAAAATGCAATTGGGCATCCTCACTCGCCCAAGCGACCAGATCTTTAATCCGAACGACCAAAGGATGATAGTCCCTGCTCTGATGTGTGCATTCCCCGTCCACTTTTTGAAAAGGTCAAGAGAGTGTATTATCGTGACTTGGCTCGGCAGCGACAGGAGCACTCGGCGATGCTTGGAGTTCTGGTTCCTTCTCAACTTCGACGCTCAATGAACCATTAGTAGCCTCGATTCCATCAGAAGCTTCCGTCTCTGCTGCGTGAGTGAACAAATTTTCAATACCATCGTCTTCGGTCTCCGTTTCACTGGAATCTACCAAAATAATCGGGTCGCGTCGGTTCTCCTCTGTGGCTTCAACTAGTTTCCTTTTCTTGTTGAGAGTTCCAGTGTTGGTCATCATCTGGCTTAATTTCTCTTGCAGTTCCTGATACAGATCCAAGGCCAAGTCTATTGTCACCAAAAGCCCAGCAGGTTTGACAGGATCCGTCTGTAATTTGGCTCTGGCCTCCTCTAACTTGGAGAACCCTGACTCTTGGTCTTTTACCGCTTTGCTCATAGACAAGAAGATTTCTGCTAGAAGGCTGTTACAGTTCTTGTCCATCTCCGAGAGCGGACAACGTCCCAGGAGCTGCTCATATACCTCGGTCAACGTCGGCATTTTTCGTCTTCAGCACAGCACGATGGCTACACTTAAAACTCATGCATCTTTTTTCAACTTCGAAATCAATCGATCCGAGATCAACCACTGTGTCATTATTGCTTGCATCGGCAGCGCAATCGAAAGATCAACCAATCCTACGAGGGAAACGAGTAATACTGGCTGCTGACTGGTACGTCCACGTTGTTCGTTCTGCAGTAAACCCTGCACCGTATGGAAACGACACAAAATGCTATCAAACAGCATTCCCCATATTCGAGTCACCCCACAAGAGTCTGGTCCATTGATCAAAATGGAATTCAAGACCACGTGCTCCCTTGTCCTTCTTCTCAATGCCGTTGTCCAACTGATTGCAGCGTACAACATCGGTATCGGCAAAAGCGACATCACCGGTCGTGCGGCAGGAGTCGTCATGATGGGGTTCGCCGACTCGACTGAGAGTACAGCGGGCATCCTCAGTCGGCTGTACGCCCGGGCCTACCTGATCGAAGATACCGACACCAGTCAGCGCATCATGTTCGTACACTGCGATCTGCACTCCGTCATGCAGGCTGTACACCAAGAAGTCATCTCCCAGCTTGATGGAAAATACGGCGGTGTCTACACGGAACAAAACGTGATTCTGCACGCCACTCACACTCACGCTGGGCCCGGAGGCACTGCAGGGTATTTCCTCAACGATATTTCAAGCTTGGGCTTCATCCGCCAGAATTTCGACAAGATTGTGGCCGGTATTGTGGAAGCGATCGACGCAGCGCACAACTCAATGGAACCGGGCACAATCCGATGGAACAAGGGCGAAGTGGAAAAGGAGGCAAGAACCGATCCCCTGACGCTTACATGGCCAACCCAGAGGAAGAGCGGGCGAAATATGATACCGATATTGACACAACGATGCGAGCGCTCCACTTCTTCAACAAGGCAGGCAAGCTGCGAGGCGTACTCGCGTTCTACCCCGTTCACCCGACCAGTCTCGCTACTACGAATCGTCTGATCAGTGGAGACAACAAGGGCTACGCCGAATGCCTGCTCGAGGACGAGCTCGAAGATGTTGTAGTGGGAATCGGTATTTCCAATGCCCCAACCTCATTGACAATGGCAACAGTACCTTTAGTGGCGAAGGAAAGACGCCGATCGAATCAGCCGAGATCACGGGCCAACGGCAATACGATACGCTAAAGTCGCTCGTCGACGGCGAGTCCGAGCTGATCGACGGATCCGTGCTGGGGAACTTGTCGTACGTCGACTTCTCGAACGTCGTTTTGAACGGGGTCGAAGACACTGACGAAGACCCGTACGCCAGTCGAACTTGCCCGGCGTCATCGGACAAAACATGGCAGCAGGGACGGAAGACGGACGCCAGCTCAACAAACTTTTCAAGACCATAGGTGCTGTCATCAAAAGACACCGCAGTGGGTCCAGGGCTGTCAAGGTGCCAACAAGACCCCGCTGCTCGCTGTTGGACTCATGAAACCCAAGCCGTGGGTGCCGAACATTTTACTCGTGCAGGTTGTTAAGATCGGTCAGTTTGGCATCGCGGTGACGAACTTTGAGACATCAACGATGGCGGGACGACGCATCCGAGACACTGTTAAGACAGCGTTGAAGAAGGTTGGTGTCGTTGAGGTGGAGATCGCTGCGGTTAGCAATGCCTATGCGCAGTATCTGACGACGAAAGAGGAGTACAACGAGCAACACTTCGAGGGGGCTTCGACATTGTTTGGACCCAACCAGCTCGCTGCTGTCCAGCAGGAATTGGCCCGTGTAGCTGCGTCGGTGGCAGATCCAACCAAACCTCTTGATGTTGGTCCCTCGCCACTACAGATCGACCGCAGTTCCCTTTGGCCCTTCAAACGGGTGTTATCAAGGATTCTGCACCATTGTTCAAGGACTTTTATGACGTGCGCTCTCAACCCGAAAGCACATACCCCATCAGCAGCGTGGCGTCTGCTGTCTTCGTTGGGGCCCACCCGAAAAACGCACTCAACAAGGTCAAGTCCTTCTGCGACGTCCAGCAGCTAAGCGATGACGGTTCCTACACCACCACCATGACGGATGCGCACTGGAAACGTCATCTCGTCTCTCAGAGCAAGAATACGTGCGAGTGGAACACCCGATCAGGTGGACGCACAAGTGTAGCAGACACGTATCTCTTTGTGCACCGCGGATATTCGAAAGGTTTGTTTGGCAATCTGATCATGTACGAAGGCACCTCAGACACCTTCAAGGTGGTTGGGGGCGAGCCCACATCGTTCACCTTCGACAGTGTGTAAGAAGATCTAACACCACCACGGCTTAAATTCGATAATGTCAACAAGCGGAAGATGTGGCGTCAGGGTGCGCGGAATCACAGTCAATGAGGGCAATGTCAACGCAGGTATCTGACAATAGTTGTCGCCGACGACGATGGCAGTATGACGATTAATCTTGTGCAAAACTTACAACAATATCTACGAATGCGCGTCTTAACAGGCCTTCGTGAGGTTACTTCCATGCTGCTTGATGGAGTAATTCATCACCCAACGCTGAATCCAAGCAGAATACTCTTGTTCAGGAGTGCTACAAATCGATAAGTGCACGCTGAAGCATCGATTACCTCCAGCATCAACACCAAGCAGTGCTGAAGGAGTGAAAACGTTGACGACCGTTCTGGACAAGAGGAAAAGAACTGAGTATGAATCTGGAGTTGCAGGCGAAGACAAGAAGATATTGAAGAAGTTGAGAAGGCAATCAAATGAGTCTATCGACACCTTTGCTTTGCCCGACCCTTTAGACTCGAAGAACTGCTTGAACGTGATGGAAATCTTGCATCGGTTACCAGTGACAAAGAGAAATGAAGTCCTGCCTGATGTGCTCCTCCGTTTGAAAGCAATTGCGAGCCAAAATTCCGTTCTCGTTCGAGTCGGAATCAGCGTCCTGAAATACGTTGCACTCTGGGCCAAGGATTGCGCGTCCAAGGAACGCCTCCAGTCGATTATCCACAGCTTTGCTGGAGAGATGGAAGTATTGATACACGAGTTACGTGTCGGGAGGAAGAGAAATGGGACTATCAGGTACGGATTCAATACGGTCGGAATACGTTAAGAGCCTGCTGAAGTATGAATTACTGGGCAAACGGAGTGTTATCCTGCGTGCTCGACGGGAGCGCCAACAAAGATGCAGCGCGAAACAAACAGCCAAGTTGAGCCAGGTAGAGAAAGTTACGCACAACACGAGAATTGCGAAATCTCCGCGGACTAAAATGAGCAACGACACCCAAGTCCCCGAAAAGCACTGGCGGTGGGTGCTGGTGCAAGAGCTGTCGTCGGAAGTGCCGCGACTGCCTCAATGGTGCCAGTCACCCGAGCCATTGGTTTCGCGTCCACCTGGAATTACTGTCAATTCGACTGATGCGGCGACTGCGGCGCTGTGCTGCAAAGTATGGATGCTACTGGTGCTGTGCCGCTGGGTATTGCCACTTCAGCTGTTGGAGGCGCTGCTGCGGTTGGTCTTGGGGTGGCTGGAATCGTTAAGATGTGCCGGAGCTTCCAGCACGAGTACATCAGTGCGTACAATCCACGCAACGCCGGAGATGTGAAGGAGCGCTACTGGATCGTGGCTACGGAAGAAGGAGCCGGTAATGTGCGGGTGTGTCGCTGCAAGCTCGAGAGCGAAGCCCGAGCAGCCATGGACCAGATTGGGTGTTGTCGTATTATGTATAACCCTGACGAAGAAGAAGTCGATTGTCGTGGATGGAATGGGTGGGCCCACCAGACAATTCGCCGTGTAATGAGGGAGACATATTTGTCTGGCTGACGGAGACGACAGGGGAGGTAGTAACAGGGAAACAATCGCTCGAAATGAAGCGTTGGGATTTCCATTTGCAAAGTCGTGTCGAGCTTCTCGTGCTGGTGCTGTTGGAATTGAATTGGATCCCGCGACTGCAATCGTTGGAGACATTGGAGATGTTCTGCCAGCTGGTCGACGATACTTGTTCAAGCTTCCAATACGATACGAAAGCCGGGTATATATCTAATAACTACCGATGACCTGCGCGTTGTGTGTCCGTCAGTGGTATTCGACGGTCGTGGATCACTCTCCAGGACGTCGTCGCAGCAGCAGCAGCTCCACCATGACTGCCCCGGAGAAGCGTTCGTAGATCTTCCTGCTGCTCCTCGGCGAACTGCACGCAACGCTGCCGTAACCGGCTGAAGCACGTCGTGAAGGCCGATGTTACGTTAGACAAGGCTTCGGACGCCACTTCTCGAGGTAGCTCGAACAACACAACTCAGGTGATGTCCAACTGCGAGAAGTCTACGACTTGAGTCAAGTCGAACAACGTTTCGAGAAAAGATCGAAATCAAAAATTGGAACTTAAACCGCAAGAAGAAGGGTAGAAATCGTAAGCGAAAGTGAACAGTCTGCTGGGTTTAGCGATTGCAATGGATGCCAGTGCACTGGAATGGAATGCCAAGCCTACGCGCCGCACTTGAGATTGTAGAGTCTCGTGTAAATATCGATGGTGCTTTGAGTGAGGATACCATTGGTCGCTAGTGTCGACGGGTCCTTGCGTTCTCTCAGCCAACCCTTTAACGAATTCGAACGGACTTTGTTGTCCCTCAACAAGGCGCGGTCGGTTTTTCCCATTGCTTTGATGGAAATCCCGGCCCAGCGCTCCTCGTCCTGGTCGTCGTCATCCTGGTCGTCGTCGTCGTTCTGGTCATCGTGTCAAGAGTTGAAGGCATAGCATTGTCGAGCTCCGCCAGGGACAAGCGTCTTCAGTTGAGTATGCATATACTTAATTGTAGTGCTTTTAGTGGCAGATAACTGAGAGGGGGTTTGGCACCGCTTGAGGTTTTCCCTCCTCAATCCCAAACGTTCTCCGTGGGCAACTCGTGTCTTCTGCGTTCTCTTACGACTGCTCTAGAGTTGGTGCTCGCTCGGTCGTCTGCTGCGCGTGCGTCACTACATCGTCATCATCCAGGTCGCTGTCGTCCTCAATATACTGCTGCTTGCTGCGCAGGAACCTCTTGGCGGGGACAGTATCGACGGCCTCCACAGCCTCAGCCTGGGTCATCATGGACAGTTTGGTATTGTCCGAAGCCGACGCGATGTTGCAAGTGGCGAGGAGAGCGGCGGCGGCCACGAGCAGGATAGAGCTGACGCGCATGGTGAGGCTGGAAGGGTTGGGTGGGTGGGGAGCTTGGGTGTGCGGAAGCAAATTGAAAAGTGAGACCGGAACCAGTAGAAACCGAGACGCGACTTCTCTCGACTCGACTCAAGGGTCTTGGCCTGGCGGTAGCATCGTCAACTACAAAAGTACTGGATCCGATGAATTAACGATGACAATTATACAAAAATGAGATCATTGCTCAGAATCGGCGCAGGCATCGGACAATATCCATTGTTTATGGATTGTTGTCGAGACGCTCGACACAATCAATATTGGAACAATGTCAATTTCTTGGGAAAACAATTGCAATGCATCGATCTAATTGTGTATCTTCTCGTTGAAGTGTCTGTGCGGTCTTATTCGACGAGTTGGCAGAGGCACAAATAACCACGTCTGCGGTCTCGAGGTACGAGGAAGTGGGAGAGCACGAGCGAGGTTTTTTGCTAGACCACGGCGCGCTCCAGCTCACACTTTTGAACGCACACTGCCGTTGCTCAACCTCCACGACAGCCCCGCATCGAACCCCTCCGCTAACGACGCTATTATCGTAAGCAGCCTCGTCTCGAATCACTCCGCCCAAGCCTGTTCTACCAACGATGTCGATCAGCTCGGCGTTTGCTCCCCAAGCCTCCAGAAGAAACCAGCACTATCCATCGGCTTTTGCTCTCCACAGGAGAGGAATCGATTAATTCTGGTAGCGCTTGTGTCTCCACAGAGCCCAGCACCAAGCGCAAACACAGAAAATCTGAATCGACCCGCCCAGGCACTTCAAAGAAGAAGCGCACCAAAGCCTCTAGTGTTCGTTCACCAAGGCCTGCAAGTCCGAGTGGTGTTACGGCGAAACGAGGCAGCAGTCGCGCCTACCATCAGACGCCGCTGATTACCCGAGGAAGTCAAAGCAGCTATCGAAGAGAGATCCAAGTCCAGAGAGGAAGACCGCACGAAATACATCGATTTGGCTTGGCTTCCAGCTACCTCCGTCGAGGTGGAACGACTGTTCTCTGCAGTGAAGTGCATGCTTGGTCCAACCAAGCAGCTTGGATATATGCGGAAGCGAATGATTGCTGAGACGCTCGAGTCAATCCTCTACTTGAGGCTTAACTGGGATCTTGTTACGAACGAAATCATTTCGAAGGCAGTGCGGGAAGCTTGTGAAGATAGCGAAACAGAGACGGAAGAGCACGACAACTACGAGTAGAAGTTGCTAGTTGCCCTCACGATTCTGACAATATTGGTCGAGGTCGCCACAATCAATATTGTGGAGAACAATTTTACAATGTAACAATGCTAATGTTTTTTTTTCGATCCCTGTTTCTCGACTCAAGGTGAATACGCTATCAATCCATACATGAGAGTTACGTTTGTGTCGTCCACATGTGATGCATCGGTTCCGGATATTGTTTCTAGCGCATCAAAACCAAGTTTCTGCAGCACGCAGACCACAGTAGCGCGGTTGCAATGAAGCTCATGTGCGTGCTGGTAGAGGAGTTGGTAGTGCATCTTGAACGAGTTCAGCAGATTGGGAATATTTGGTACTTCTGCTTCTGTTTTCTGGAAGTGAATGTCGTTCCTTAGTCTCCATGTTGCATGAAACACAATCGCTGTGTAGATCCTCCATAGAAGTATCAGTTCTTTGTGCTCACTTCTCCAGTTCCTACGAAGGTCTTGCAATCTTGGGAAGAGTAGCAACCTCCAGCTTAGGTCGACGCAAAAGAACGTCGACCACCGGCTCCACAGTTCGCTCCACATTGGTTCTAATGACGGGCACGTGAAAAACAGTGTTCTACCGTTTCGATATCCTGGTGTAGTAGGTCGAGGATTTCAAGACACACTGAGCACCAACGTGGTAGCTGGAACTCCCAAAGCACCAACATATACTATGATAGCTGCTTAGGTCTCTTGTGGGTACATATAGATCCCAAACTGCGGACGAGAGTCTCCTCGAGGTCTCCCGTACCACGAACTTTTTCCCAATTTTTGGTATCGCGTCTTACCTGCCCATCTGGGCAGTCCAGAAAGACGACAGGCGAAGCTTGAGCAACTGGGCGCGGCAATGAGCTGCAGCCTACTACACCTGGCATTCCGGACGAACGCAGTTTTGGATGGTAGGGAAGGAATAGGAATTACGGTCATGCTGCGTCCACATAGGGTATTGTCGCAATAGAGCTTGCTCTATTGGTTTGGTAGCACTTAGGAAGCTGGTTGGCACTGAAGGACTCGGGCAGGCTGGGCCGTCGACGTTCGACTTGGCAGTGCGATTGTTGTTGTTGTTGGTAAATTGAGAACTGGTAGTTGTTACTCGGCTACTCTTCCGTCTACGCCTAGTTGAACAACTACTCCATATGTGTTTCTTTGTGGCTGCTTGAAAGCATTTGGTCGACAACTGCAACAGGTTCTTCGGTCAAACCTTGCCGATACGATGTCGATACGAGCCTTAGCACCACCGAAGCCACGTGTGATGGCTTCTAGCATGCTATCTGCCGTTGGATAGCAGTTCTCGCGACACATATCGTTCAACTTCGAAAATGTGTAAGATCTACAGCTAAATAGTGGTTTGCTTCCTGTAACATCAAAGTAGACCAAGGTTTCCAAGCTCAAACTTATTACGCTTTCTTAGAATCGACCACACGCGTCTCTCAACTCCCAAATCAATACCATTGTGGTTAAGCAGCAGTGGTGTCGAAAATTGGCGCTGATGTTACCCTCCAAAATGCAGGTCATTCGATAAGCTTCCATACTCAGCTCTTTTTCACTTGGCCTGTCGGTGTTGTCGCCGTCCTCCTCCTTAATTTGCTCCTTGCGCAGGAATCACTTAGTGAAGTTAGCGTCAGGGCATCAGCATGAATAACCGTAGAGTGCTTGAGTGTTTGAAAGCCGATTGAAAAGAAAGACTGGAACCAGCAGAAGTCGGGTTGATTCTCGAGCAGTGTGTGTGGGGTCTGTCATGGTTGTCGGCACATCCATGCATGTGAATACGCTTCACATCAACTTGACAACTTGATTGATGATGCATCAGTGACGATTTTGAAGCAAGTTTACGTGCACCATCCATATATGCATGGTATCATCGGTTGTTACCAACAGACTGCTCGAGAGCCAATTCAACTTCTGCTGGTTCCGGTCTCACTTTTCAATTTCCTTCCGCACACCCAAGCCCCTCCCCCACTCAACCCTTCCAGCCTCACCATGCGCATCAGTTCTATCCTGCTCGTGGCCATCGCCGCCTTCCTCGCCAGCTGCAATGCCGCTTCGGCGTCGGACAATACCAAACTGTCCATGACGACCCAGGCTGAGGCTGTGGAAACCGTCGATGCTGCCCCCGCCAAGCGGTTCCTGCGCAGCAAGCAGCAGTATATTGAGGACGACAGCGACCTGGATGATGACGATGACCAGAACGACGACGACGACCAGGACGAGGAGCGCTGGGCTGGGATTTCCATCAAAGCAATGGGAAAAACCGACCGCGCCTTGTTGAAGAGCAACAAAGTCCGCTCGAACACGCTGAAGAAGTGGCTGAGAAAAGGCAAGGACCCGTCGACGCTAGAGACCAATGGTATCCTCACTCAAAGCACCATCGATCTGTACACGAGGCTCTACAATCTCAAGTACGGCGCGTAGGCTTGGCATTCCATTCCAGTGCATTGGCATCCATTGCAATCGCTAAACCCAGCAGACTGTTCACTTTCGCTTACGATTTCTACCATTCTTCATGCGGTTTAAGTCCCAAATCTTGATTTTCGATCTTTTCTCGAAACGTTGTTCGACTTGACTCAAGTCGTAGACTTCTCGCAGTTGGACATTACCTGAGTTGTGTTGTTCGAGCTACCTCGAGAAGTGGCGTCCGAAGCCTTCTCTAACGTAACATCGGCCTTCACGACGTGCTTCAGCCGGTTGCGGCAGCGTCGCGTGCAGCTCGCCGAGGAGCAGCAGGAAGATCTACGAACGCTTCTCCGGGGCAGTCATGGTGGAGCTGCTGCTGCTGCGACGACGTCCTGGAGAGTGATCCACGACCGTCGAATACCACTGACAGACACACAACGCGCAGGTCATCGGTAGTTATTAGATATACATACCCGGCTTTCGTATCATATTGGAAGCTTGAACAAGTATCGTCGACCAGCTGGCAGAACATCTCCAATGTCTCCAACGATTGCAGTCGCGAGATCCAAGTCAATTCCAACAGCACCAGCACGACAAGCTCGATATGACTTTGCAAATAGAAATCCCAACGCTTCATTTCGAGAGATTGTTTCCCTGTTACCACCTCCCCTGTCGTCTCCGTCAGCCAGACAAATATGTCTCCCTCATTACACGGCGAATTGTCTGGTGGGCCCACCCATTCCATCCACGACAATCGACTTCTTCTTCGTCAGGGTTACACAGGATACGACAACACCCAATCTGGTCCATGGCTGCTCGGGCTTCGCTCTCGAGCTCGCAGCGACACACCCGCACATTGCCGGCTCCTTCTTCCGTAGCCACGATCCAGTAGCGGTCCTTCACATCTCCGGCGTTGCGTGGATTGTACGCACTGATGTACTCGTGCTGGAAGCTCCGGCACGTCTTGACGATCCCAGCCACCCCAAAACCAACCGCAGCAGCGCCTCCAACAGCTGAAGCGGCAATACCCAGCGGCACAGCACCAGTAGCATCCATGCTTTGCAGCACAGCGCCGCAGTCGCCGCATCAGTCGAATTGACAGTAATTCCAGGTGGACGCGAAACCAATGGCTCGGATGACTGGCACCATTGAGGCAGTCGCGGCACTTCCGACGACAGCTCTTGCCCAAGCACCCACCGCCAGTGCTTTTCGGAGACTTGGGTGTCGTTGCTCATTATAGTCCGCGGAGATTTCGCAATTCTCGTGTTGTGCGTAACTTTCTCTACCTGGCTTAATTTGGCTGTATGTTTCGCGCTGCATCTTTGCTGGCGCTCCGTCGAGCACGCGGTTTTACACTCCGTTTGCCCAGAAATTCATACTTCGGCAGGTTCTTAACGTATTTCGACCGTATTGAATCCGAACCTGATAGTCCCATTTCTCTTCCTCCCGACACGTAACTCGTGTATCAATACTTCCATCTCTCCAGCAAAGCTGTGGATAATCGACTGGAGGCGTTCGTTGGCTAGGCGCAGGAGATGGCGCTCTCCATCTACTGTGTAGGCTACACAGTGTAGCGCTACCAGCCCAATCCTCTAGTCCACATAATCTTCCACTTCTTGAGCACTGATCGATGCTGGCGTAGAGTGGCTATTGGTACGAAGTCGACCAACGTTTCAACGTGTGAGTGGATCACTTTGTAGCATTTACGGACAGTTGGGTTCTTCTTCCCTTGCAAGCAGTGGTGGATAGCTGCATCGAGTAGCAAAATCGTCTTGTCGAGAGTTTCGAGTGAGTTGTCATCGTCAAATGCGTTCGCCGAAAGAAGAGCCCCCTTTGCCTTCTCACCGATCGTCCAAGAGTCTGTTTTGCCGTCGATTGCATCCAACTTCCTTACAACCCTGGCAATGGTTCAGTCACGAGTGATTCAAAAGCTACTTTCGCGTTTGGTTGAATTTACTAACCGTGAACTTGTCTGCGGTGTGCTTACAATACTGTCAGAGCTAGTCGCCAACAAGCCAGGTCCGGACACACAAAAGTTTTTGAAGCAGATCCCAAAGCGTATAGCAGGACGGAAGAAGATGGGAAAATAGCGTCGGTGTGAGCCGTATTACCGGTAGTTGATTTTGTGGCGATTGCGTGGGAGCCTCGAAAGTGCGAGGAACTTCATATCGTTGTAGCCATACTACGACGTCACACGGCACAAGTTGGATAAAAGCCAATATAAATAGTGAAGCTGGTTAAGTATGCGCCCACAATTTGTCAGCATCGGATGTCGAATGGTTTCTCTGCAAAGGTGTTGGCACAATGGAATTGGTCTTTCGGCGTGGTATTAGTCCCCACAACTCTACGTCCAACAAGCTGTTTGAAATTTCCTCGGTCCTTCAAGCGTCGGCTTGTGAGAATCCATTGGTCCACCATTTTCGTCCCTCCAATCACTTTAACAGTCATTGCTGTCATCGTGCCCTACTATTTTTCAAATTCGGCAACCACGCTTGACTCTGAGTTGGTCAAAACGTGTTCGTTAACGTACCGCACAAACGAGTCTTTGGTTCTGCGATTCACAAATGTCAAGACACATTAATTAGCCGTGAATCATATGTGATTTCATTCTTCAAATCAAGCGTACCTGTGCAGTTGGTGAGTGCCAGGGAAATCCTTTTCGTAGAACCCAAGGCTTGCAATAAAATGAGCGAAGCGCTCAGATTGCCTTTTCTTCGTCTCATCATGGTACTTTGACATCAACCCGATCACTTGGTGGACACAAAATTCACTTGAAGTGCCAATTGTCGTGTAGTGTCTTGCACAAAGATTTTCTCTAGCGCAGACAGCAGTCGCGGCACTCTCCTTGGCACTCTCTTTCGCATGTTTTTCGTTGGCATTTCTTTTCGTGTCAACGCTGTGTAAAATTTCGCGGGGTCTTCAATTCTAAACAATGTTTCAAGCTCTGCGTCAATGCCGACAACCTTCGCCACCTTTTTGTCCGTCTTGGATGGATCAGGAGCGGATGTGATCGAACCCACACTTTGGCTATCTTTCTCCGTAACTTTTCGCTCTGTTGTGGTAGTTCTATCTCCCTCTGGTGCCTGTGGCTGTAGATTCCAGTTTTCTATAGCTTTCAAACGGTCCTTTTGTGTCGAAAGCGATTTAATCTGACGAATATGTCTTGTCAGAATCGTGGCGCACTCGTAGATTGCATTATCTTCTCGTGGTTTCCACCCATAAGTCACATAATTCAGGATGAACCCCAATTCTTTCATCGCCTTGTCAATGAATTTGATTGCCACCCCACTATTGTCCCAGGTTTTCACGGTCGCCACCACACTTGCCGTGCGATTTTGAATGTGAGATAAGTACTCCGTGGCTTTGTGGCTTGGGATCTCAGCGGTCGCTTCCCACAACCTGTCCGTCTAACTGCAAACAAACAGAAAATACTGTCAGTCCTCCGTAAAGTTAGGAATATATGACCAAACGTACTCGATCAGCGCTGTTTTACTGCTTTCTTCGGAACCTTGATTCGCATACTGACGCAAAGCTAAAACAAGCAAGCGATAACGGTGATGTATCCTTGGATCTCGGGGCCTTCCACCATCCACCGGCTAGGATCGCGCATCGATCTCAGGATGGTTGTCGTGTCTGCGACGCCCGATAGAATATCCTTTTTCAAAGAGACTAGAAGTATTTTAATGATCTTCGATTCCCGGTCCCCAGATGCATTCCGTAAGCTCCCCACAGCTCCAGAAAAAAGCCGTCGCGGTCACATTCCGTGTGCATTTCTCCATTGAAAAGCGCGACAGCTTGGTTAGGGCTGCGGTCAGATCGTCAATCTCCCTAGGCAATAAAAAAAAACAATGCACGGTTAAATTGTGTTCGTCTGCTACACATACGTCCCTGTTGTCACCCACCCTTTCAACGCAATTTTGCGGGTTGAATTTAAGATACATCCTATGTAAGTATTCAAAGCCTCCTCGTAGCGGCGATAAAACTCCAAGTGCTGACGTTGGTTCGAATCCTTAGTAGCCCACCCAACGACTATTCTCAACGAGTGGCGTACGGGATCTACTTGTCCACCATTTACATCTCCAGCCACCAAGTCTTTTAATACAGTGAGAACTTCTGGTATCACGAGATTTCGATCGTCGGGGGACAGTGCATCCACTTCTTCCACTATTTCCACGAGATGCATTACAGCGCTATTGCCCTGGCCCGTTGAGGACTGATCGACAAATGTGTTTGTTGCCTTTGAGCTGTTCTTGACCTTGTTGGTCGATACAGATTGCACAGCATTGTCACAAGTAGATGGATGATATTGTTGGAGAATCTGAGGTTTCAAAAGCCTTTGCATCCACCGCGCCACAATCTCCGCCGCCGTTTTCATCCCTTCCGTGTTTATGGTCTCCGACGTCGCGTCCTTCTTCAGCGCAACGAAAAGTTTGAGAATATTTTCTCGCCTCGTTTCAAAAGGCATCACGACTAAAGATGCCACAGCCGAAGATTTTGTCTTCTTAGAAGCATGGCTTGATAAATCCGCACGCACGAGAGCTTTAGAAAGGTTCCCTTACTCCTCTCCGACTGCATCCATTAGCGAGCGTAGAACTTCTCGTAGCACAAGCAATCGCTCTTTTTTCGTTAGCGATTCCACGTCCTTCACAATTGCCTTCATATACATCGCCGGCTGACTTCTTCGTCTCTTCTGAAGGTTTGGGATCGGCACTTGTATATTTTGGCGGTAGTATCTCAGCCTTCAGCCCTTTCAATGCTTTCAAAGCTGCTTCACTGCCTTCACCTTTAGACTATCCATCCGAGCCAGAGTCTGAGGAGCTTGAAGAGCTTTCAAACTCCGATCCGATTCATCGGAGCTGGCACATCCACTTTGTTATCGCCCATCTTCGCGTCGTTTTTACTTTGAATAGACTACCTAGTCAGATTCGGACTCCGATGATGAAGACGAATAATCTACGCCACTATCACGTCGATCTCCAATTGCTGTCGAACAAGGTTTCTTGTCTGTTCTTTCTGAATCGGCTTCCACTCGTTTCCTCTTCCTCTCGCCTGTAGAATGAAATCCAGCACCAAATGCATCGACCTCCCTCTCCATCTCCAATTGTAATGCCAACGTACTCTCCAAAGCAATCACTGCCACTTGACGGAGTACTCTGGTCCAATCTGTCTACGGCGTCGCGTACTTCCTCCAACTTCTTGAATGCTGCAGTTACATCGCCCACCGCGCTGTTTAATAATGTGAGCTCGTCCTGTAAGACCTGGTTGTAGACTATCTGAAGATCTCGCCGAGGTACGAGCTGCAGCATTCGCTCGTACATGGACAGCGTGACCAACAGAATGGGGGTATCAGCAAAGTATAACCTTGCGTAACCGTAGTAGTGACCAGTCAAAAACAGCAATGGCGACGCTGACCGAGGCGCTGTACGAGCGCATGCTGCAGCTCGTACCTCGCCATGAGCTTCAAGCCAGCTATAACGACGTTCTGCAGGGTGAGTTTGCCTCGCTAATTAGGGCGATAAGCGACGTGGAGGCAGCATTCACGAAGTTGGAGGAGATTCACGACGCCGTAACCAAGCTGCAGCACACGACAACTGGCCAGAATCGCAGTTTGTTGGCAAGTTTAGAGGATACGTTGACACTGCGATCAGAGATGGAGAGAAGATTGGAGGAGTTTGCTGCATCAAATTCCAATGTGGAGAGGAAGAGGAAGAGAGGTGATACGCATTCAGACCAAGTAACTAAACATGCTCGCCTTTCGTCGACGGTTCAAGCTCGACATGTTAATACTACTTCGTCGTCAAAATCGGATTCTGGAGAACCTGTTGTCAGTGGCGAAGTGGATAAAGGATACGGTATTTCAAACAGACCGGATTCGAGTTCGGAGTCTGAAGTTGAAGGCAGTGAAGCGGCATGGAAAGCTGTGATGATGGCGGAGCCGTGCAAGTCAGCAGAAACTGGCGTCGTTATTGAGAACGCTTCAAAAAGTGCGCAGGTGGTTGCAACGCCTTACAGCAAAGCAGCAACGTACATGCAAGCGATTGTGAAGGAGGTCGGCGCTCTGTCGCCAAGCGACCGCACTCTGATTTTACCGGAAGTTCTAGCGACCCTAACAGAATCGGTCAGTGGAGATACTGGTGGCAAACAGCAGTCTCAGGTGCTCAATTCGCTGCAAATTGTTGTGGCGTGGGTTAAACTGAACGCGGAGCAAGGCCAGCATCTCAGCTGCTATCGTGACTACGAGAATGCTGTGAAGAAATATGCTCAAGGTCTTCCACGTGCGGGCAAATCTATCTTCGAAAGGTGCAATTTTTTCGCTCTGTTGTTGATGCATTATTTAACATGTTCGCTATTGACAAGTAGCTCGGTCGCTCGCCTCGGGACGGCTCTCAGTGCGTACTCGCGGCTACCGGTTACTACATCGGAAAGCAAGAGACCGTCGAAATTACCGAAATGTTTCGTCAAAGCGGAGAATAGTTTGAGCAAGATGTCAGTGAAAACGAGACGACAAAATATGCTCAAACTCCTCGTCGAGCTCAAGAAAGACTCAGCGTTGGCATACCGAAAGCCGAAGCATCTCTTGAAGTCGGTGAATGTTGTCGCAAAGTGGATGGCAGCGGATTATGATCACCCGCAAACGTTCCAACACTACCGCCTACTTGTTTCGGCGCTGCGTGGGTACATCAAGCTGGTGCTGAACCGTAAATCTTCGAGAGCACCCTTGCTAGAGTACGTCACATTTACTTCCGAAGACGCTACTGACACGTAACTTTCTAATCGCGCTTGTGCTCGTAGCTTGACGGACAGGATGTGGGAAATGACGGCCGCGACCCAAAGCCCCAAGGCCCAAGAATTTCTTGTGCAAATTCAAGATCGTTTTGCGAGAGTGGCGAAGGAGATAGAGCAGATGAAGGACAAGAAGGTGTCTGCCGACATTTTTGACAGGATGGTGGCGGAACTGGGGAGTGTCATCAATCACCTTACCAGAGGGTGGCAGCCACGCAAGGACCGAAAAGTCTACGAGTGCGTCACGGTCCTGAAAGCGAAAATTCCCTTCCTCACAGGCGTAAATGAACAACTTTCGGACAGTCGCCGCAATCAGCGACTCCGAACCATTGCAAACTGGAACCTGCAGATAAAAAGATAACTCGAGGGAGGAGGTGTTGCACACAATAGGCTGGTAAATGAGAATCTGCACGAGTGTCTTAGTGTTTACATCTTTAGCTGAACAGGTAGGCGATGCCCACAGGCCACGTGATTACAATGGAGATACCGACGAGAATGACTCCGAACCGCTGCAATATCGTCGACGAACTGAAGGAAACGTCGAGTGGAAGGTTATCCCCGACAACGTCGACTTCGGTGTCTTCAACTGGTGTGTCGTAGGTATCTTCATCGGAGACTTCTTCGTCTAGTTTGCAGAGTTCTTCGTCATGATCGGAGGCGTCAAAGTTTGATAAAATCAGCGTTTGTCGACGTGGGAAGGACCTTCCAGCTCGCGGGGTCGAGACGCCCAGCAGCGTCTGCAAAATGGCGTCGCCTTCCACGGCCTCCAACATTCCAAGATCCTCCACGTCGTAAAGATCGACAACGTCCTTGGCTGCTTCACATCGGTCGAAATGCGCTCGAAAGAGAGACGAAAACCCGTTGTCTTCAATCATCTTGACGGCCTTCACTTTTAGAGAATGAAAGGCTGGGACCCGGCGTCTTCACCTCCATCAAAAGTCATTCGTGCACGATGAACGTCTTAGGTAGAGCTGCCTATATCTGCTTTCGCTTCATCCAGCTCAATCGGCACCATGCCCAAGCTCGCTGCATTCGGGGTTCTACTGCTGTGTGTTGCTTTTGCAGCAGCCCAAGACACGACCAACACTGGTGGTCAAGCCGGCAGTGTGACCGGCGACGCAACTGCAACCACCCCACCACCGACGACGACAGCCCCGCCGACGACTGCTGCACCACCGTCGCCACCCTCTGGCCCGCAAGTGACGGCCATGCCACCTTGGGTCAATCCTGCTGCACCTGCACCCGAGCACCTCAGAACCCTGTGGGAATGACCCCGTCGTCCATGTCCTCCAGCTCTGGAAGCGGCAGCTTTGGCAACATCGTGTCGCCCGTGACGAAGAAGCCCAAACGAACGGTCGAGGCCCCCAGCACGCCGACCCCGTCTGAAGACAACGGAGTACCCGTGCTCGCGACGAACAGTGCGTGTGCAATTGCGGTGCTCGCGGGACTTGCAGCGCTGCTGTGAGTGCCGCGAAGTCGAGAGGCACGCCAGGACCTCCACGACACAACAAGGCCATCGCGTTGACGAGTGCGGTGGATTTTGCTGCTCTCTTGCTAGGACTTGGATCGTTGCATAATCGCCGCGAAAGGCTAATCTCGACGCACGATTTCTCGCGTCCTTTGCTCTGTTGGATCGTTGTCGACTTGCTGTCTTTACCGATCGAATGTGAACTCAATGTAGATCAATCTTAGCGGAGCAACGATAGTAGACAAGTGCTAAAAGAATTAAAGGCGACCACCAGGGATCGGATCGGATATCAACATGCGTCCTTGGTTGTCGTGGATGCAGTTGCCGCGGTTGTGACGGTCTTGTGGCGGTAGTCGGCAAGAACTTAAGAAGTGGCTACGGTGTCGCACGGTTGTTTTGACGTTCTCAGCGATGTGCGCTGTACCGCGTGAACAGTACAGTAAATGTCACGACGCCCGAAAGAGGCTCTTCTAGCCTCCACACGGCTGACTCACTCACAGTCAAGCGGCAATCAGGCCGCGACCAGCGTCGCAGCAGCGCCGAATCAACATCAGAAGTTTGCTACGTTCTCCACTACGAACACAGCGAAGAAACTCCATGCCGGAGTTACCGTAACTCTTCAAGCCTTCCTTGAGCAAATTCACTGGATCGTATCCTGGGCGTGCTGGTGCAGAGACCTTGAATCACATCCAGTTGTCCCGTTGTGGCGCTGTGCAGGATACGAACCTCTGGCCGTGAAAAATTACAGTTCCCCTCGCTTCGTCTGTCGATACAGAAGCCTTCGCACGTGCGGGTGTGCCGCGTCGTGAGGCCATGCTGTTGTGTGGACGGACAGCTCCAGCCGGTGGGCAACACACTTGGCGAAAAGGCATCGCACGATTTGCCTCAAACTCGACCGGCGCTGTCTCGCTAGGGTTTTCCCACTGGTGTCCGACAGACAGGGTGGCAGCTGATCCTACTACACACACGTGATCTGCACCGCTTACAATCCAACCGACAAGTGGCCAACACCTTTGGATCTTCGTGTCCTTGTAGTGAACATCGAGGAAGAGCTATCACAATTGCCAAGAGCAAAAAAACGCCAAGTTGAAGCTAGCTGCCCTCTAATAAGGTCATTTTGCAACGGCTGGTGACTTGACGTTTGTATGCCGTCCAAAAAGTACCGCCTGCGACGTGTGACGAGGAACACATGGCGCTCTCGTCAAGAGAGCCAAGGTGTCGATCAAGCGATCGGCTGTGTGGGAACGCTGCAGCCGCTATCTCGCCGCTTGCTGTCCTTTGAACGGGCCGACAGTGGACAGCCCTGGGCATTGTTTTTCGACCTGCTGGCGATCCCTCATTCCAAAACTTACTCAGTCAGTCTCAAGTACTCCTCCCCACCACCACCAACAACAACAACTCACCATGAAGGTCTTCGGATTCCTCGCTGCTGCTCTTGTGATCGCCGTCGCCGCCGGACAGGAAACTACCACGGCCCCCGCTGCCGGTGCCTCCACGGTCGCCTCGACCGCTGCCTCGACCGCTTCGTCGGCCGCCGCTGCCACTACCACCACCACCACGGGCTCGGCTGCCACCACCGGTGCTGTCGGCTCCACTGCCGGCTCGGCTGGCACGACGGGCACGGTCGGCTCCACCGCCGGCTCGCCCACCACCACCACGTCGGGCTCCAGCGCCTCGCCCGCCTCCTCGGGCTCCAGCACCACCGCTGCGTCGGGTTCCACGGCTGCCTCCGCCTCGGGCTCGTCGGGCGCCGCTTCGGTCGCTGCCGGCAGCGTTGCCGCCGTCACGGCCGCCGTCGTCACCTACTTCCTGTAGATTTTCCCGGTTGTGCAGTAATGCAGACTTGCGCACCGCTGGTACAGTGGATGGGGAAGTAGCGGGCACACGATGCATGTTCGGAGGCGCTTGAAAAGCGTCGTCCGGTAAACGATAAACCATACACAATACACGAAAAACTTCAAAAACAGATCCTTTTTACTGTTAGTGGTGCGCGAAATGGAACGTGAAGTCGACGTCTGCAGAGTAAAGTTTTTTTAGTCATAACAGGAAATAAGACTGGTGCAAGTAGCTTCTTCAGACGTACCAAAGTGCACGATCCGAAAGCTGAGCGTGACCACCATCCACAACATCATCTTGCTTTGAATCAACGACTTTTGCGTTTCTAAAACAAACGCCAGTTGGTGCTGAGCCCGCATCCCACAATTTCTCCCGACCACCAAACACCACCATTGCAAAGGACGCGAGCTGCAGCAAACCGAAAGTAAATACAGGAAGCACTGTCGCAAGTACATTTTCGCTGGTCACCCCGACCATTTCCGAATGGTATCGAGAACTTGGCAGATGAACCATCACCAGCATGTAGCTGCAATAAAAGAACGGAATCACAGCTTCCAAGTACGCCGTGACCACGATACACTCGGTCGTAAATATTATCTCTAGCGAGTCACGCACAACCGTAGCGTGTTTCCCTCTCGAGTTTGTGAAAGATATTTTGTCAAAGCTGTCTGGAAATACAGAGGGGATAGTAGGATCTCGCTTCAATGCACAAATCGTGTTGTGTGGTGGTGGTTCGACCTCATTTAAAAGCTTTGAAATTGTTACTCCAGTGGTCAACCGCTTGTCAAAAACGTCGAGTAAATTTTGATCCGTCGTTGACAGTTGGTAGGGAATGCAGGAACGCACATGAACCCTGGTGAGCACTTGAGTTTCCAATATTTTAGAGTCTCGACAGAGCTCACACAGCGCATTTATATGAAGATATGTCACCAACTCCACGTAATCTCCAAGACGCTAATTTCGTTCGCCGGTGAAGTCCGACGACCATAACAGCAGTCTGGAAGAGATCTGTAAATGTGATGGCCACGATGGAGCCAACGGACGACGAAGTTTGCATACAGGTAGCCACGTAGATAGCGTTGAAGAAATCCGCTGTAAAGAGGACAGATTCAGGCATCATATCTTCCCGATGCTTGATGCAACGCAGCAACATGTTCTTGATAGCGACTTTGATGACTGGAAGGAGAAGAATCTCTAGCAATTGGTACTTGGGGCCTTTCGCGAAGCGAAATAACGACTCGTAAGCAGGGTACACGAAGGCGATCAAAATTTGAGCACAAACAAACACGAGAAGCTTGATCAGTTGGTCGCGATTCTTGAGGAGGACGGAGGTGACTTGTTGGCCGATGACAATTCGAAAGGCGAAAACCAGCATCACATAAAATGCTGGGGTCATCGATAGTACGAAGAACGGCACGGGGAAGACCACGTAGGCCACAATGGGGATTGTAATTGCGAGCCCAAGCACGCACATACAAACAGACAAAATCACAATTTGTCGTTCGGTGATCCTTACGCCTTCCACGAGATAAGGTAGTTGACCAACAAACGCATGCGTCGTCGAGAAAGCAGCCACCGCCGCTCGTACCATAAACCCGTAGTTTGCCTTCCAACTAGCTTTCGGGTCTTGAAGAGGCACCGATTCCTGGACAATGACGACGATAATTAACGGTAGAGATGTTTTGACACACACGAGCAGAGCACGGAGCAGTGGTGTCTTTCTGATGTAGTCATCCAGAGCGAGAGCCCGCTGGAGAGAGTATTTCCCGTCAAAGTAGCTGACTTGAAGCCGCTTCCACATGCTCGGCAGCTTCGTCAAGAATCGCCATCCTCGTGTTAATCTCGAGGTTCGCACGATGATGTCGTAGGAGGGATTCATTGCGCTGGCTTTGAGCCCTGCCGCAATCGAACTAGGAATCTCTCGTTGTATTTTTCACCTATTCTTAGTGATACCATTGTCTGCCCACCGCGTCATTCTCTTGGCCACGATGATCACGATGGACATCAAGCCAGCCTAAGCATTGTTTCATTTCCCAAGTTTCCAATTGGATCAACCTCGACCTCCATGCGGATTTATATGCTGCTACATGCTGCGCGTGTTGAGAGGTGCGAAGATACTGCGGCAATGACGGCATCGCCTCAGCGAAACTTGAGAGTTCAAGAGGACAAACCCGAAGCGCGGAGAAGTCGGCAACTAACGAGCGAGGAGAAGTCATGGGGAAGCTGCAACAAACAGTCGACGACGCTTTGCTACAGGCGAGGATGCGGAAGTGGGCGTGGCTGGGATGTGTGTTTGGGGAAACTTTGGCCCGAAGGAATGACTCTGAGTCAATTCCAAAATCCCGGGTCGAAAAGCACGACGATGACGACCAGAAGCACAAGGCCAAGATTGACCTGGCGCCTGGGAAGGTCTGGCGTAGCGACAGGAAGAACTGAGTATACTCTTTAAACCTTGGCAATAAACGGGATCAAAGTCGTCGTAATTCCTTTGGGTCTGATGATCATGTCAAAGCCAGCGATTGCACAGCTTCTTCTCACTTTTATTTCGGTTCTCAAACCCTCAAGACCAACACGCTATGCGTCTCAACGGCTTCGCCACCACAGTACTCTTTTTCGTACTCGTTGCGTTTGTTGTACGCGCCGACGATTCCGCCGTAATTTCGACATCCAAGAAACCAGCGACCTGACTGGCGTCGATCCGCAAAGAACTCTACAAGTTCGACTTCAAGCGGCTCGGAGACCGAAGAGAGAGGAGGACCAATGGGAAAGTTGGGAAACGTGCTCGACGAAGCCGGGCTGCAGATAATGAAGAGGGTGTGGGCTACAGTCGGAAGGGACCCAGACGATATCCTGTTGAAACAGTACAGCAAGGCGACAGCCAAGGGTCAGCAATTCGTCAAATTCAAAGACCTACCGAGATACCGCTGGGTCGAAGAGTGCAGGAAGTACTTCGAGAAAAACAAGGACATGATCACAAGGGGAGGTCGGAGGAACGTACGGCACTGAGATGGAGACGTAAAGTAGCGATGGGAGTTTATCCAGAGGATCCGATGATCGGATCATATGAACGTGCCATTGGCTTTATCGTGATCATCGTGGAAGGCAATATTACGACAGGTTTTTGGATGTGTGGAAATTGGTGCATTTCATGAGGGCTGATGCGGAGGTAATGTGTTCCGGCGGTAGCTAATCCCCGACTTCTTCTCGATCACTATGTGGCTTGCCTCCTTCACGATATTGATCGTTGTTGTTCTACCGCGGAAGCTACGATACCGTCCAGTACGATACCGTCCAGTCCAGACGCGCCACTGGGGAGTTCCGTCGAAGTTGTGCAACATCACTTGAGAGGCCACGACGATACTTCAAAGGACGAAGAGAGAGAGAGAGAGAGGACTGACGAAATCTCAAAGTCGATCTGCCTGATCTCCCGTGCGATGAACTCATCAAGGCCAAGAAATACCACGTGCTCGAAGGCTACGAAACGTACATTGCCAAAAACAAGCAAGATCCGGCGAAAGTGTGGCGCTGGCATACCAACTAACGTAAAGGCAACACAACCTTGGTTCATATCCTGAGTGGAAGTTCGTATCCACTGGTAGTGGTGTGATTGCACTGTTCAAACAGATGCCCACCATCATCTTGTCATCCGTGCAGACTGACCAACGTGGTGCGGAAGATGGTCTTCCCCTTTGACTGTGACGGCAGCTGCTGCGGGGCTCCCTCCATTGCCACGTCTGGTTGGGAGACATTCTCCAACTCAACATCCGCCGGCACGGCCGCTTTCTCCTCAGTTTCATCGTCCTGCACAGTCGCCTTCTCCTCAGCTTTGCCAGCTCTGTTGTCGATGGCCAATGCTTCGGCCGCGATCAGATGGAGCGGGTTTCCTTGTTCAAGCCCGCCTGGGCGATGAACTTCAGCAGCACGGCCTCTGTCTCGACCACTTTGACGAAAGCAACATTGGAGTAAGTGAGTGACGCACGAAATAATACAATCAAACGTACCAATGGGCCCAGCGAGCACCATGGTGAACTCGATGTTCGGGCCGCAGAGTCCTTGCCTCGACCAGTCGGCCGAGCCGTGGAGCATGATCCGGCGGTCGATCCAAATGGTCTTGACGTGCATGGTGTTGGTGTAGTGGTAGATTTCAAACTTGCCGTGTTTAAGCAGCTCCTTGAAACTCGCCTTGCTTTTGCCGCTGAGCATGCGGAGGTCCGTGAAGATTACAATCTTCTCGTCGATGCGGTCGGCCGCGGCGATGAGCGCCTTCACTATCGCTGGGTGGGAGATGAAGAACATGCCCATGCATATTCGCGTCTTCGCCGAGTTGATGTAGCCCAGCACTTGTTTTTCACCACCAGCGAACCAGAAGTCCACCACGGTGGTGGTCTCCAAGCGGGCTTCGACGGCTGTCCTCAGAGGACGGAAGGTGGAGAGGCTGATGCCAGCTCGCAGTACTCGGGCCACGAGATCCAGCCCCGCTTGGAAAGGCACCGCCAGGATTGCCAGGAGAACCGCCGCGAGCGTCCAGATCTTCTTCCGTCCCTTCGGTTTGTCCGCTAACGACTCGCCGGCGGCCTTGCGTCTCCGGTACTTGGAGACGGTGTTCCTGTGCAGATTGTGCTTGGCCGCGACGCTCTTGGCTGTGCTGGACGACTTGCGCACGAGTTGCTCCCGCTCCTTGAGCGAAAGCGTCCTGCCCTGCCTCTTCTTGGTCTTGGGCGTCGTTGTCGGCGCGGCAGCAGCAGACGGGATCGTGAACAGTGCGGCATCCGCCGGTGGTGGCGGTGCAGCGGACGCGGACGCAGCAGACGGGATCATCCGCGGCGTAAGAGTGCTGTGGTGGTGCATTTTAACAACTGGCAGCCAGGCAGCCAGCCAGCTAGGCAGCCAAACGCTCGTCCTGCATCCATCGTACCCTTCTTCGTGAGTCTATCATCCGTCATCGTTATTAATAGTGGGAGGGAGCCGGCAAGTGACTACCAGGTACATTGTGGGCCGGTCTCTGACTACCAGGAAGTTTGAGATACGACCAGGGTGAAGCCATGCACACGACTTCTTGTGTAGTCCGGGAAATAACTACCTGGAAGTCATGCGCATCCTTTCGTTTGCGCAAGATCGATTCCAGATGCACCACCGCAATCCCCACTTCAGAAAAATCTCCCCAGCTTTCGGATGCTGTCGCTGGCTCGCCGCTCCCAGCCCCGCGTGGCCCCCGCGCTGGCGCGCTTCCGCACGTCGCTCATGTCGGACGTGCACGGCACGACGCACGGCAAGAAGCACTGGAAGAACAAGCCGCTGTTCCGCCGCGGCGGCGACAAGAAGTTCCGCAGCGGACAGGAGGCCGCCGACATGCTCACGGACGAGGTGATCCGTCGAGACCCGCACCAGGTAAATCTATCCCTACAATCTAGAATACATACCTATCTACGTTGGGAACTCACTTCAACGTCGTATATCGTAGGCCGAGTACGTGCAAGCCGTGCAGAACTTTGTCAACTCGGTCGTGCCCGTGTTCGACCGGTACCCCAAGTACGCGTGGGTCATGAAGACGCTCATGGAGCCCGAGCGCGTCATCCAGTTCCGCGTGCCGTGGATCGACGACGAAGGCAGCAGCCGCGTCAACCGAGGCTTCCGCGTGCAGTTCTCCAGTGCGCTGGGACCCTACATGGGCGGCCTTCGGTTCCATCCCGAGACGACGCATGGCATCGCCAAGTTTTTAGGGTTTGAGACCATTTTTAGGAACGCTCTAGCGGGGGCGTACGGCGGTGCTCATGGTGGTTCGGACTTTAACCCCATGGACAAGAGCGAGAGCGAAATCATGCGCTTCTGCCAGTCGTACATGACGGAGCTGGCCAACTACATTGGACCCCATACGGACGTGCCGACGTCGGGGTTGGTGTCGGTCCTCAGGAGATCGGCTACATGTTCGGACAGTACAAACGTCTGCGTCAGCTGCACCCGGGAGGTACTGAGGGCATCTTGAGTGGAGGAGCTTACCACTACCCGCAGGTGACGGGCTACGGCGTCGCTCACTTCGCTAATCGTGTCTTGGAGACTCGTGGAGAGACGTTGAAGGGCCAGCGCTGCCTCATCTCAGGTAGCGGCACTGTGGCGCTCAACTTGGCGCAGAAGCTGCTGGATCTAGGAGCGGTCATTGTCGGTGTGAGTGACAACTTTGGCTATGTCATTGAGAACGAGGGCTTTACGGCCAAGGGGCTGGACGAGCTCAAACGGATTAAGGAGGAGCGCAATGCTCGACTTGGAGCTTACATCATGTCGTCCACGACGGCGATCTACCACCCGGCGGAGGAAGGCCATCTGTGGGAGACCCCGTGCGACTACGCCTTCCCATGCGCCATTCAGAACGACGTGGACGCGGAAGCTGTGCGTCTGCTCGTTAAGAACGGATGCAAGGGCATCTTCGAAGGCGCCAACTTCCCGTGCACGGACGAAGCCATCAATCTCATCAAGCAGCACGGACTGGCCTTTGGCCCCAACAAGGCCTCCAACGGAGGCTCCTTCGCCCTAATTACGAAGAGTCTGGGCGCCTCTACGCAGCTCTCGGATGAGGAGGTGGACGCTATCGTCAAAGGTGAGCTGCAACTCCGTCTTGGCTGCGATTTTTAATGGAAAAAGCACTAATATTGTGTGTGCTGATGACTATAGAATACATGTACAAGCTTCACGACCGAGTGGCAGCTACTGCTGAAGATTTCAACGCTGCGGGTGATCTTCACGTTGGCGCGAACATCACGGCCTTTATGAGTGTGGCTGCTGCCATGTTCCGCCAGGGCGTGGTGTAATCTCGTTCCATTGGGATACTGAATACTCGTTGTTCGTCTCGATTGTGACGCAGCAAGAGGCGTTGACAACGAAGGTAATGAGGAGGTGGCTGCAGCACACACGCAAGTGACAGCCGCAGCTCGCGAGTGCGAAATATTCGGGCCAAATACAACCGCGGGGGTGTTTATCTTGTGCTGTTCCGCTCACGCTGCATGGTCATCGTGAATACGCAGGGCAGTTGGCCGCAGGTACTTGGCCTTTATCGTTGTAAGCGAAATGCCAGGAATCGTCGACTTCTTACAGGTCAAGTGTTCAACGGGCGCATTGCTGAGCCGTTCTTGCGCCCGAAACGACACACGGCGCTTCAAGATCGACCAAGCTAGCACGTATTTGACGGTCTCTCGGCGTGCCATGCCGGACTTGCTGGGTAAGTACTTCTCTTTTCGCACTGAATTATGCTCGATTGGATGGTGAAAGCAGCTCTGTGCTGGACAGGAGGACGGACGTCTCAGCAGCTCACGCGACAGCAACATTGGGGAGGGATCCGCAAGGGTGAGCTGCATTGCACATTGCAAATTGCCGCTCGACTAGACGATGGCGGTTGGTTTAGCACTCGACCGTTGGCAAAATGCGCCAGCTCGCAGGTCGCCAGTGGAGGGGTTTCCACTGGCTGCTTCTGGACGAGGTTTCGTGATTTCCTCGATCCTTTTCGTCCCCTTCCGCCGTTGGCGAGCAAAAGGCATTTCCACGTTCAACACGTACACCTCACGTCGAGCTTGTCCGCTGGAATCGACAGGCTTCATAATGTTGGTCCGGCACGCCCTACTCTTAGGGCTCCTTCTGGTCCCCTTGGGCCACTCCACTAGCGGCGCTGTTACTGCTACATCCGGTTCCCTCTCCTGCCAGCAAGTAACACTCGGTTCAGAGTCCGCGACCAAGTGGACGGTGAGCTGTTCCCCAACAAACACAGTCGGCTCCTCGAGCGCTACGTTTGATCCCGCAGTAGTCAAGAACTTCTACGTGAACAGCGAGCCGTACGTCGCGGCGACAGCTTCGAACGACCTCAATCTTTCGTCCACTTTTTCCGCAGTGGACGAGCTCATTTCGTCCTCCGTCACGACGTTTTCGCTTTCGGCAGCGGCAGGATATACACCGAATGTTCCGGTGACGGTCAAGTCCACAGCGTTCGCCGAGTTATCTTCGCTCCAAACCTTGTACGTCTCCCCATGGTCATAAT